>OY821761.1:2402500-3002500 GCA_963682095.1 Potentilla sterilis
GAATCACCAAGGCCGGATCTCTCAAGGATCCTTCTCTGGAACTGTAGATTCTCCTCTGTGAATGAACCAGTCATAGTAGACTGATCCATAAAGATCTTTTTTGTGCATTTTCGAGTTTCTTCTGGCTTGTAACAAGAAAAGTTAACAAGGTACACAGGGCTAGGGCGGGTGAGAAAGTAGACAGTGGATAGGAACACCAAGAGGGTCGAGCAGATGATCACCGAAATCAGGTTGTATTGGAGATGCTCCCAAAGATCATAAAGATCTTGGAGCGAAAATGTTGAGAGCTGGGCAGCAATAACAACCACAAG
This sequence comes from Potentilla sterilis, assembly GCA_963682095.1. NCBI lineage: Eukaryota > Viridiplantae > Streptophyta > Magnoliopsida > Rosales > Rosaceae > Potentilla > Potentilla sterilis. The sequence continues at coordinate 2,402,812 of OY821761.1, forward strand.
AGGGGAAAGGAAAAGGTACATTCCATGGGTGATGAGAATATGGTAACCAAGCTTCACATATTTCAGTTTAATGGATTTTTTGAAGTCGGGGAGGTTCCTATTGGTTGAGGGTGTAGATGATGGTGGGATCAAGGGTGCATCTGGTTTTGGCTCCGCCATTTTTCCCTGTCAAACATACAATCAATAGAATCAGATCAAATGCACAACAACATCATAAACCAATGTCAAGACAATTCTAATCAAAAAAGATGAACTACCAGACACGAAAAAGAAAGGTAAGAAAGTGGTTTTACAGAACATAAAGTCAAATTGCAATACTTTTTCAATTGAGATCCAACCAGAAATGACTTTTGGAAAGCCTATGGAGCTTTTCAGAAAAGAGGGTCCTCTGATTTACAGCTACATATCACTGAGATAATATTATTACAAAGATGGTGAAACAGAATAAAGCTCATTCATCTCATTCATACTTTAAAGTTTGATCCCTACAAGTTGGAGATAAACACAATCCACTAAAACCCCAAGATCAGATTTTTCCAATAAAGACTACTTCTTTCTATTCAAATCAACAGATTAACGACCAATGCTACACAACCCAGATAAACCCTCACACAAAGAAACAAACTTTGTTCATATCCATACAAATTCAAACATGCAGGAACAGGTCAAAAACTCAAAGATACAAAACAGAACGGTTGTCCAAAAAAGCTGCGAGCTTGATAATGAGGCAGAACCCAGATCGAAAAGACTGACCTTGGTTGCCGAAACCCACCACCAGATCTCAGAGGAATGTTGTTCGTCGCCAGCCAAAGACAACCAGAGAGAGAAAAACAGAGAGAGAGGGGCAAAAGGGAATAGGGGAGAGGTTCAAAGTTTTAAAGTGAGATAATATTAAACACTAAAAATAGGAGAGAGAGAGAGAGAGAGAGAGAGGTGGAGAGAGTATTTAAATAGGAGATGAAGAGGTGTAGAGGGAAACCATGAAAGCGGCGATGTGTACGGCACGCGTGGTGCTTCGGCGTTTACAAAGCCGGCGCCAGCAGCTTGACCTTTGACTTTTCTTAACTCTCTTAAAACTTAAAAGCCTCTGCTTCTTCTTCACATATGTATTCATCACACTTCTAACTGGTTTGTTTGTTGTGTCTGATTATTCTCTTTCAAGAAACTTGATGGAACTTGTGTGTCTCTTCTCTCTTGTGAGTTGGCAAATGCATTTAAAATTTTGGATTGAGATTTTTTCAAATTTGTGCGAGTTTTTTCCTTTTTATGTGAATCTGAGAGGTTGAAGATGAGATCAAGATCATGAATCATGTGCCAATATTGATGTGATATACCTTTAGTTAGATCGATCAAATTTGGTTTGTGAATTGGAAAGTGTTCAAAGTCATCTCACCTACTAAGTAGTAGTATTGTTATTTGTAAGAGTTTTCCTTCCTCTAAAATTAATGTTGTTCGAAAATATATCATACTTTCATATTTGTATTCGGATAGTAAGAAATGTATTTGATTTTTGTATTGAATATAACACCTCAATTGTTCTTCCCTTTAATTCTACTTATCAAAATGAGCCAAATACAGTGACAATACAAATGGTATGAATATGATGATTGGAAAAGAAAATGTCAAATATTCTTTCTGTAAATATGATGAGTGAGATTGAAGAAGAGTAGTGAAATGCAATAAAATTGAGCCGCCCATTACAGTTAAGGAGCCGTCAAGAACAAAGCCAGAAGGCTTATATTATATTTGAGTGGTATACAAGTGGATCAGTAATGTTGTTTAGGGCAGGCAATTTTGATGAGGAACCATGCACGAGGTGGATGACCAGTTGTTCACATGGATATAAAGGGTACAACTCTGTCACTGTCCCTATTCTCAGCTGGCTCACATGCTAAGCTGTTCTTCACCTCAATCCACGACTGACATGACCAATCAATCATCTTCTATTAACAGAAAGAACAAAGCAACTTCAATAATGAGGAAATTTCCAAATCTGTTTGCTTAGTAAGATTTGCCAAACTGTTTTATAAGGAAAGCTGAGGGTAAGATGGAATCTGGGGGAATTGAAAAGGAAATGTTACCAACTAATTTCTCTTGTGGGGTTAAGCATATATCCATCTTTGATTGAACTTAGAAAATAGTAAGCAAACTCCAACACAGGAAAAGAAATCTTACAGTAGTTTCTTGGTGGGAGAACAATGATATAAGGGTAAGTTAGTTGAACAATAGGGAATATTGAACATGCTACTCCAATGTGAATTCCTCCAGCCATATCAGCACTTCATTTCTCTATAACATCAAAACAAAATCAAAGCTCAATCGTTAGAGTGAAGAAAGCAAAATTATGCAGAATGTGAAAGCCAAAAGACAACTGAAAGTACAAATAAAAGCTTAATGATCAAGAAACTTGCTATGGTTTTGCTTTGCCTGGAAGGCAGTAGATCAAAGTAGCAGCTAGGAAAATTGCTACTGCTAGGGCTGCTAAAGATCAGACCAAAGTTGAACAAACTAAACGTACAGATGTCAATTCTTGGTTCAAGTTTTCATGGAAAAGGGTTGCTTGCAGTAATCATAAATGTTCAAAATGTGAAAGGGTAGACATATATGTTGTAACTTATTAGATCAAATTCAATAGTTGAAATTTTCTTAGTTGAAGTTTTCTTTAAATTCCAGTAATTTCAAAACTTCAATGTCAAAGGTAGATATCTTGTAACTTATCAGATGATGTTTCAATAGTTGGAATATTCTTTGATGAACTTTTCTCCATGTTGAAGTTTTCTTCATTTATCATACAAAATTGTGGATCTCTGAGACCACACATTATCAGACTGACATTACATACCAGTATAAAGCTCCAAGTCCGGCCAGGGTCATTGTAACGCGCAAGCATACACCCGGTCTTAGGTTTCAGACCATCTCTGATAAGACTAGCACGCAGCAATTTCTCCTTTTCACGTACAACATCTTCGGTAGGCTTCCCACTGAACTTGATAACAGCAGCAATGCCTTCTTCCATTTTCTTCAAGCTAACTGTTTCTGCATTAGGATCTGGTAAACTGGCCACAGCACATTTTTCTTATTAATAACTAATCAGATGGACACATCTAAGTACAACATATATCTCACATCTATAATTCTCCACCTGCTTAAATCCTTGTCTAGTGGAAGACATACTTTGATTGATACTTTGGAGAACTCAGCATCAGATGCCTCAGTGAACACTGGAGTTGTCATTGGTATCTTCTCCATTTTCGAGTTCTTTCCGAAGATGTACCTAAACAAATTCCATTTTAGATCATCAAAGAGAAGTGACAAAAGCCTTTAGAAAATACACTTGATTACCTAAGCTGTAACGCAAGCACTCACCCAGTAACGTCATTGAAACCAGCTGATCCAGACAGCTTGTCTACACTTCCTTCTACCACTATAAAAGGAGAGTACTTTCTCACCTATAGAATCAATCCATGAATCAACTAATTAAAACAGTAAACCTTCCAATGAAATTGACTCTTAGACAAAAAAAAAAAAATTCAAATGTAATGCATTTCATGCATTGAAATTGAATCAACTTATGAGAATGAAGTCTAAAAGCCCAAGTTTTAATGAATGCAACATCGATTATTCACTGAAAGGAGAGCACACCTCATAATTTGCTGTTCTCTTTAGTATCTCATATTTTGGTGTTTCCAAGTCTGGAGTTTTGTAAATCCTCAGCTGCAGGGTTTTACATACAAGAAGAGACTAAGGCAAGAAAGAATCTTTAAACATGATAATGGAAACTGAATCACTCTGCCAATACCTGCTTGAATACATCTAGCAAACCTTCTACCGAAAAATAGTCATTCTGCTTTATGGAATCCCAGAAGTCCTACATGTATATTACTGAACATTTTTAGACATTACATTGTATCATATACATCGTTCTATGATGAGTTATGAGGTGGATGATTGTTACCACATGGCTGCAGAACTTCCCGGTTTCGGGGTTGATTCCCATAACAGAAGTACCAGTGAAGATCAATTCTGGTTTCCAAGGAAGAGGGACGAACTTCATGACCATAGTCCACCTTGTAGTGATTTCATATGGTCCTGACTATATAGCAACTTAATCAGTACTAGTCCAATGTTCAAGTGGACATCAACATGAATATGCACCGCGACTGAAAACTTACAACTGAAGAGTTTGAGACTGCAATTATATATTTTTTTCTCAAAAGATCCTCAAACAACAGCAGAAGTATAGGACTCGTGTTAAAATAGGTAATTTTCTAGAGTAAGGTTTAGCTATGCATAATCACAGTATTAAGCTGCATCATATCATTCTTTGAAAACAATTATACCACCCAGTTAGACTCTTATATTGGGCCAACATAATCAATTAATGCCTCATCTAGTGGTTAATCTAATAAGTGAAACAGCACAGAACTAAGCAAAATTAGTCACCTGTTTGACCCAGTGCAACTGGAACTTGGGAGTGAAGACTGTCTTTAAGAAAGCAATGTTCAGCAAATAGCCAGTAATGGAGTCATGCTTGGTGATTGGATCCCTGAACTTCACGCGTTCATCATACGCCGTCCGATCAATTCCCTGATCGTCAAACAAGTGAACTAAATCCTCGTACAGAAAACTGACCAACCGTTCCATGTCGACGGTTGATTTTGGCGGGCTTTGATCTACTAAGCTAAGTCCAACAGCCCACTTTGAGTAGTTCTGGTCGGTTTTAAGCCCCAAGTGTTTGTTTTTCAAGGCTTTGGAACGTGGCTGGCATGGTAGTTTATTCAGTGTGGTGGTGCTCAGTCGCCGTAAACTGACGCACACGGCGGGGATCGGCCTGAAAAATTGGTCGGAAAGTTGTGTGCTAGCCATTTAGTGGTTGTGGTACGTGTGACTTTTGTGGTTTTGTGCGCGTCCATGCATTGCAACTTGCTTTGTTGGCTAGAAACAACTTAGCCACAAGTTGATTGGTTGGTGTTCATTTCTGGAATTAGCGGCTACAAATTCTTCATGTAAACATAAATGAATGGTAGATTTTCTGTTTGCAAATATACCTTGTTAAAATAATAAAGAACCACCAGTATCATTGTCATGCAGGTATAATTTCTCCAGTCCATCACCATGCTACACTAGCACATTCTTCCAGCACAACTCCACACTCTAAGCACACGACTCCACTGATGAGAAACGCGCCAAGCAGCAGCATCCATCTATATATATATATGGCCTTCTATGAACTTCATATCATAACAAATCGGAATCATAAACACCAAAGTTTCCATTTCTCATGATATAAGGGCAAGATGGTTGAACAATAGGCAAAGTTTTGAACACTTGAACATGCTACTCTAATGTGAATTCCTCCAGACATATCAGCACTTCATTTCTCTATAATGCAATCAGCACCAAAACAAAACCACCCGTTAGAGCGACGAACTGATATCAATATTCTGCAGGCCGGATTTGATAGCCAAAATATGACCAAAAGTACAAATAAAAGCTTAATGATCAGGAATCAAGATTACTTGCTACTGGTTTTGCTTTGCCTAGATGGCAGTAGAAGTAAGAGCTGGCATGACCACTACTACGTACTACTAGGACTATTAATAATAAGGGATATCTGAGAACACGTTTATTAACAAACTGATGTCACATACCAGTAAGAAGCTCCAAGTTCGGCATGGGCCATTGTAACAAACAAGCATACACCCGGCCTTAGGTTTGAGGCCATCTCTGATAAGACTAGTGCGCAGCAATTTTTCCTTTTCACGATAACATCTTTGGTTGGCATCCCACTGAACTCGAGAACAGCAGCAATGCCTTCTTCCATTGCTTTCAAGCTTATGGTTTCTGCATGAGGATCAGGCAAACTGGCCACACCATATTTTTCTTATTAATATTACTATTCACATGGAATCACAAATGTAAGTCAAATATATGTCTAACATCAAGTATTTCTCCACCTGCTAAGATCATCTTCTAGTGGAAGACATACTTTGATGGATACTTTGGGAAATTCAGCATCTGATGCCTCAATGAACTCCGGAGTTGTCATTGGTATCTCCTCCATTTTCGATTTCTTTCCAAAGATGCACCTAAAAAAATCCATTTTCCATATCATCAAATTTAGTAACAAAAAGTTTAAACTCTGTGTGTGTGTGTGTGTGTGTGTGTGTGTGTGTGAAACACATGATTAGCTAGGTAAGCTGTAAAGCAAGCACTCACCCAGAAACATCATTGAAACCAACTTTGCCAGACAGCTTGTCTGCACTTCCTTGCACCACTAGGAAAGGGAAGTACTTTCTTACCTGTAGAATCAATCTAGGAATCAAATAGTAAAACCTTCCAATGAAATCGAGTTATAGTCAAAATAGACCTTCAAATGAAATTTCTTTGAAATTGAATGAATTTAGAGAAACAACACATCTTTAATGAATACAACATTGCCCATTATATTCACTGAAAGGAGAACACACCTCATAATTTGCTGTTCTCTTTAGTTTCTCAAATTTTGGTGTTTCCAGGTCTGGAGTTTTGTAAATCCTCAGCTGAAGGGTTTTACAATACAAGAACAGACTATAGGTCAAGAAAGAATAATTATGCACGATAACGGAAAGTGAATGAGGAGTCTACCCAATACCTGCTTGATTACATCTAATCAACCTTCTATAGACAAATAGTCATTCTTCCTTATGGAATCCCACATAAGCATTTTAAGAGAATACAATGTATTAAATTGTTATATATGAAGAGTCTTGAGGCGGATGATTGTTACCACATGGCTGCAGAACTTCCCGGTTTCGGGATTTATTTCGATAACAGAAGTACCAATGAAGATCAGTTCTGGTTTCCAAGGCAGAGGGATGAACTTCATAACCACAGCCCACCTTCAAGTGATTTCATATGGTCCTGACTATAGCAACTTAATCGAACATTAGCACTTAAATGTTCAAGTGGACATCAACATGAATATGCACATAGAGAATGAAAACTTTAAGCTAAACAGTATAAGACTGCAATAAAATATATATATACGCACACATTACTCTAAATACTATAAGGTACGTTACAGCAAAAGTAATGGTTCATATATTTAAAATAGTAGTATGGGTTTAGGCTGGCTGGCGGTTGCTAGGCGGACGCTAGGTTGTCAATAGAATATGCTAGGCGGGTTTTAGGTTGATCTTAGGTGGTCAATAGAATGTGCTAGGTGGGCAAGGCGGGAACGGATGCTATGCGGGTTCTCTTATTTGTTGTCATATCTCTCTCTCTCAACAGCATGACTGCTCGACTTTGTCTTTCTTATATGTTTATGTTCATAAAAATTATAAAAATAGGATCCTTTAAAATTTATTAATGTAAGGATTCAGCTATATGCATCATCCAAAATGCTAAGTTTCGTCATTTCATTCTACGAAAACCATATTGAACATCCCAGTTCGATTCTCGTATTTGGTCAAACACAATCAATTATTCAATGCCTAAATTTCAAATAATCTAGTAGTTAATCTAATAAGAGAAAGAGCAGAAAACTAAGAAAAACATTAAACTGTCACCTGTTTGACCCAGTACTGCAACTGGAACTTGGGAGTGAAGACTCTCTTCAAGAAGGCAATGTTCGACATGCAAGTAGCCAGTTATAGAGTCATGCTTGGTGACCGGATCCCTGAACTTCGAATTCATACATTCATCGTACGCCGTCAGATCAATTCCCTGAGCATAAAAAAAGTGCAGAGTATCCTGGTACAGAAATTCGACTAACCGTTCCATGTCCACGGTTGGTTTCGGCGGGATTTGATATACTGAGCTAAATCTAACAGTCCCGAAGTGTTTGTGTTTCAAGGCTTTCAGACTTGCGTGAGTGGCAAGGTAGTATATTCGGTTTATTGGTGCTCAATGGCCGCGAACTGACGCACACGACGGGGATTGGCCTGAAAACTTGGTCGGAAAGTAATGTGCATGCTAGCCATGTGGTGGTTGTGTTGGTGTTACTATTGGTTTGGGAGATGTTCATGATGCATAATGGACGTTCGACCCTTTTTGAGGCAATTATGGGGGATGCAATGGTGATTGGTCAATGAAACTTATTTCAAGTTATTTCATTTTTACTTTTCCTTGGATTGTCAAAAGTAAAATAGGTGATTATTGAGTTTCTAGCCTCATTTTCAGTCACTAGCTAGTATTTCCAAAAGGACCAAAACTGGTCATTGATTAATTTAGCCTAAACCTGTATTATAATTGTCAAAATTTTCGAATGAACTAGTTTTTTTTTATATAGGTTCGAATAAACTAGTTAATGGAGCATATATATGCATTATCATATTGATAATATCTCAGATTATATTATCATCATATTGTAAAATAGTTTAAGCTGCAAGAAGCTAAGCTAGAATAAAGACTAATTAAGCACATATCAGATTACTAAAAGAATGTGTAGAAAACTACTAAAACGTTATACATGTTCCAAACCTAGCCTAGCCTTTTGACTGTTATATGTAAAAGCTTACAAAAAATTTGCAAAATTGAAATATGTGATACAAAGATGTGCATTAGGCTAGCACATTCTTCCAGCCCACTGCCACACTCTCGGCACACGACTCTCCTCAGTGACAACGCGCTAAGAATCATCATCCCTCTATATAAATGGCCATCCATCATGAACTTCAATTTCATAATCAATCCAAACCATAAACACCAAAGTTCCAATTTCCCTCATCTCCCTCCTTGTTCAGACTCTTGAATTGGAAGAAAACCAGCCTCCAAACCCTCCAAACGAGAAAATGTTTGCTCTTTCAAAGTTCGAGAGTGCCTCAATATCATGGTGGAAGAAGCATGGAGATGGAGACGACGATGGTGATGATGGATATGACTATGCCCCGGCGGCATCAGCAGCATGCATAGAAGGCGATGGAGATGATGATGATTCGGACTATGACTATGCTCCGGCAGCTTCTATGGAAGGCGACGACGACGACGACGATGGTGGTTATGATTATGCTCCAGCCGCATAATTATTTAAGAGATTTATAGCTAGCTGTAGCAAAGTCGAAATCGCCTGCATTCTTGATATCACGAGAGTGGCATGTCATGGCATGGGGTTATTTGCAAACCCTTGACAAGTTATCAGTAACCACTGCATTGTGGTTGTCTATTTTCAATGAAGATGCTAATTAGGTATATTAATATGAGCAGATTGTGGTATTTGAACACTGTTTCCTTTCGATGAAGTCTGAATAATTAATACCAAGCACATGATAAGACTCATTTTTCCCTATCTGCAACTGCAAGTTTGCTTAATTAATTAGTGAATTTGCTTTAAGATATATAATTACATAGAAATTCTTTAAATCTGTTACATGAATGATTTGATTATCAATTCGACGAGCCGGAAGAAAGCAAATTTGTTCATATGCAGTTGTTATTTTCCATCTTTCTTGTAATGGCTTATCTCAGCGCACTTGCTCTCTGATATTCTCTTCCATTATCCTTTCTTTTTAATTATAATTTTAGTGTATTTCTGTAAGCGGTCACTTTGCTCATCATCTGATATAAATTAAATTCAAACTTTCTGGTATACTGGTCATAAAGATTGTTGATCGGAGAAGTTTGTATTCAACGAGCTACCAAAGAGTTCAGACACACCCACTAAACCTCGTTCGAAGAAAAACACAGTTTGTATGAAGTTTTGAATCATCATTATATTTGTACAATTTTCATGTTAAGAGATCTATATATCAGGCCCTTTCCACTAAAGGATTCTTTATTTTGTCCATTTTAAGGGATCGATTATTTAACATATTTTTCGATCACATATTAACATCACTATTCAAATTTCATTATTATATGATCAGTAGATCATATCTTAAAATTTTCATTCAATTTGATAATCATTAGAGCATTCAAAATTAAAATTTACAAATAAAAACATGAACGGTTCAGTTTTGACATATTTCATACGTCCATTGATTTCATTTAATTAGATGTTTTAACGATAACTATTTTGGTTAAAAATTTACAAGACTGATCTACACATACAAACCAAGTAACTGAACAGTGGAGATGTTAAATTGTGATAAAAAAAATTGATCTAATAACCGATCCTTTAAAATGGACAAAATAAAAGATCTCTTAGTAGAATGGCTATATATATATATATATATATATATATATATATATATATATATAATTTTATAATTAAAGTAATTATATATGAAGCCCCAATCTCTAATAATATGATTCTGGCTGGGAGCATAGGGTTAATTTTCAATGACGTTTGTAAAATCCATCTTAAACCCTATCAGCCGTCGTGCTCAAGTCATCAATAAACTACTCCCCCCGGATCTCAGCTACGGAGCGATCATCGTATATTGATATGAGCTCCGTCACACTCCGATCTCAATCAAAGAAGTGGTGACCTGCAGCGTCATGAGTCTTCCCAGTTTCAACTAATAACCCAGTTCTTTATACTTTTACATGACTCCATTTCTTAATATATTGATCATGACCAACTAAGTGTACTGATATTAATTAAACTGGTTAGGTCTAAACTAATACCAAATTAAAATCCGCACGTACGTACGCATGGCCACCGACCAAATTAACACCTGAGGTATGATCGAGAATCACCAAAATACAGCTACAAATTAAGAAAAAGATACTAATTAATAATCTGATTTCTGAGAAAGTATTCACAACTTGTCTATAGCAGTAGCTATCGATGATCTATCTTTCTATATATATGCCTATCGTTTCTTTCTCTTCTATTTCTGATTGATGCATCACGGTCAAGTCTTATGCGCGGCACAGTGTCATTACAATGAGCTCATATATTTGTCATATTCTAGAAACCCCAGCTAGCTAGGTTGCCTTATCAAAAAGAACACCCCGGCCCTCTTTCACTTAGCTTGCAGAGTTTCATTGTGTCCAAGTGTCGAATTTATGTAATGAAAAATGCCACCACGTTGCCAAAGTATCTCCCTCTGTTATATATACTGGAAATGGATGGATATATATACAGGCGGGGGTTATTATGACTCCCTCCTGCACCCAAAGGCCGGGCCATTTAACTAGCTGATCGAGATCTAAATCTTTTCCAGATTCACTTTTTATCAGCAAATTGATCAAGATAGATGCTCGCCAACATGAACGTGTTTGTTTGTGACGACCTATATACATGGCATGGTGACCTGTCACTTGGATGCCTGAGCTGGTTGGACCATATAGCACAACGTTATACGAACGATGGTCCATGCACTGCCTTCATGCGTCGCTCACACTCCACACGCGAATGCATGTGCCCTAATGAAGCTAAACAACTTGTAGCACATTTTCATCGATGTTTTTCCATATTCCCTCGATCTCTAGCTATATATAAGGACATCATACACCCCTATATATACTCATTCCCCATTCATAGTACTGGTCACTACTTTTTCTTCTACTCCAAGTAAAGAAAACCCAAGTAATTTGATCTAACTATTTGCTAGCTCTTCGATCACTTTAGCTCTCCTAGTCACCAAGTTATAAAATGAGTCCTATTTCCAACACCAATGTTGCTTTGTGTTGCTTTGGATGCCATGGGAAGGATGATCGAAATGAGTATTATGATCGTCTTTCCCCAACTGTGATCACTGAAGGGGACAGCGACGATGATGATGATGCAGATTATGATTTTGCTCCCGCTGCATGAGTAGAGAGACTAATACTAGTTTGCTTCTTGTAAATTAGTTGCCTTAATATCTATTATTCTGCAGAAGTTAATATGTAATGCTTATGGCTTAATCAGTACGGATGTACCACATTTAGTATATGTAGCTCTAAATTAAGAATTATTAGTGGCGTAAGCTTTTTACGTAGCCCAATATTATATGTCGAAGTAGTAGGTCTAGTTTCTCCAAGGATATTGGGGTATGTCACTTATTTTATGCATGGACGTCACTTCAAATACATGTTCATCCTGCTACCTGTGACCTAAATATGTGTATGCCATCGAGGGTAGGTAGCTATCGCTTCATAAAATATGTAACAGCCAGCAAAATCCAACAATAAAATGATCTTAGTGATTATTATTATAAATTCTGTTTGCTGATCTTAGTTTCATGCAATGCTTTAGTTTAGTCCATTTTTTTAAAAAAAAATTGTTTTTCTGTTCATCCGAGTTCATTTGGGATATAAAAATATCAGAACATGTTGATGAGTTCATTATAAACTTATTATACCTGAGATTTCTGTTTCTATTCCGTAATATTTCTCATCCAAAACCAATAACGGGTTTTTCAATCTATGCAACATAGAGTATATCTTTTCCATTTATGGGTGAGATGAATCACGAACAAGGAACTCATGGATATTGCCGTTAATCTCAATCGAATTGCACCCAGGCATCTTTTTCACTCCGAGATCTCTCATTTTCCTCCTCACCTTTGTTACATCTTCCCATCTCTCAGCATCTGCGTAGATGTTGGCCAGAAGAGTGTGAGAACTCGAGCCACCGGACTCAATTTCCGAAAGCCTTTTAGCCACCCTTGCACTCATGTCAACATTGCCATGGATTCTGCAAGCACTGAGTAAAGCACTGTAATTTGGAAATCTAATCTTATTGTTTCCACTTGGAATACTTTCTTTCAGCTCCTCTGCCTCGTCTAGGAGTCCAGCTCGACCAAGGAGGTCAATCAGACACCCGTAATGTTCTAGCTTTGGCTCGATCCCGTAGTCCTTTTTCATGGAGTTGAACAACTTTCGTCCTTCGTCAACCAATCCTCCATGACTACAAGCACTCAATACACCAATGAAGGTGATATCATCAGGGTTGATCCTAACCTGCTTCATTTTGGAGAACAACTCGAGTGCTTTGCTTGTCTTGCCATTCGTTGCAAGCCCGCAGACCATTGAAGTCCAAGTGGCTACATCTTTTTCATTCAATGCATTGAAAATCTCCAGAGACTTGTCTATGCACCCACATTTTGCATACATTTCTACAAGAGCAGTACCAACAACTGTATCAATTTTGATTCTGTTTTCGTCTATGTATCCGTGAATCCATTTCCCTTGCTCTAGTGCTCCCAACTGAGCACAGCCTGTGAGAAGCGTAACGACTGTGAATTTATCCACTCGAACTCTTCTGACTTGCATCTCTTGGAATAGAGCCACTGCCTCATCAAATTGGTTATATTGCACATACCCATTCATCATAGCTGTCCATAGAACAACATCCTTACAAGGACTCCTATCAAACAACTCTCTAGCCTCATCCAGCATACCACAATTCACGTACCCACACACCATACTAGTCAAACACATGATATTTCTCAACGGAATTTTATCGAAAACTTTCCTTGCTTCACTCAAACAACCACACTTAGCATACATATCTAATACCGCATTTCCGACTATAGCACTAAACTTAAGCTGATCAACTCTAACATAGTCATGAACTCAGTTAGTGCTACCATTCAGAGAGAAGAAACCAGGAAGAAAGTTATGAAAGTAGAGCTTATTGTGGCCGAGACTCAAATGACTAAGACTAGAGCCTTTGCTAGTAACAAATCATACAGAGGAAAAAGGCTAAAGCTGGAGTGCACTCATTGAAAGAAGATTGGTCGTGCAGGCATTGGTCATCTGAAAGAAATATGATGGATTCTTCATCCAGAACTCAAGACCAAGTTCAATGAAGAGAAGAATGCTAGTAGCCAGTTTAAAGGCAACTACAGGGTAAATCAAGCCAGTAGCAACAACACTAACAGCAGCTTGATGGATTTCTCATCCAATCCCATCAACTTGCTAAATGAGTTTGCCTATTTTATTCAACAAAAGCAGGAAAAAACTCAAGAAAGTGATGCTACTGCCATGCTTGGCAAATTTGCTGGTTTCCTGGCATAGTCAAATCTACTGAACCTACATACATCTCAGGTATTATTCAAGCTATTTCAACAGCTTTGAATCTTAGCAAAACACATAATTTGTGGATTGTAGACTCAGGAGCATCAGATCATATGACCAATGATGCCTCCTTCCTACTTGATTTTCATCATTTCCAAAAACCTTCATATGTTTCAGTGGCTAATGGTCACAAAGTTCCATTCATTGGAGAGGGAAAATTAAAGTTTTTCTCAAATCATAAACCCTCCAGTGTCATGTTTGTCCCTTTTTCCCCATTTAAACTGTTGTCAGTTGGTAAATTGACTCACCAACTTGACTGTCTAGTTACCCTCTCAACTTGTAATGTTATTTTACATAATCGAGTTTCAAAGAGCACGATTGGTGAGGGGTTCTTCCTCAATGATCTCTATTACATTTCAATATCTCCAAGCTTCACAAAGAGTCTCCTTGCTGAAGTAAAGTCTCTAATATCAAAGTATACTGTCTTTCATCAAAAGCTATGACATATGCGCCTAGCTCATCCTTCTTCACATGTGTTGTCTTTCTTGTTTCCTTTGCATTGTAAAAGCTATGTTGAGTGTGAAACCTGTCACAAAGCCAAGTCTGCTAGGCTTCCCTTCTCTAAGTCAATGTCTAGAGCCACTCAAAGTTTTGAGTTAGTCCATTCAGATGTATGGGGACCTGCTCGAATTGTTTCTGTGGATGGTTATAAATATTATGTCACTTTCATTGATGACTTCTCTAGAACTACTTTTGTTTACTTGTTAAAAACTAAAGATGAGGTGTATAAGAGTTTTCAAGATTTCCATAAACTTGTGAAGAACCATTTCTCATCTAGCATATGTACACTGAGGTCTGATAATGGCACTGAATACACCTCAAAGGCTATGCAGAATTACCTCAGTGAACATGGTATACTTCATCAATCAAGCTGTGTAGGTACACCCCAACAAAATGGTATTTCTGAAAGAAAGAATCATGATCTTTTGGAGAAGACCAGATCCATTGTTCTACAAGCAAACGTGCCAAAGAGATTCTGGTCTTATGTCATTCAATGTGCTGCCTACATAATCAACAGACTTCCAAGCAGTGTGCTGAGCTTCAAGTCACCCTATCATGTGTTGAATGGAAGAGAATTTGATATAAGTCATCTTCTTGTGTTTGGTTGCATATGTTATGTTCATCTTCAGTAACATCTAAGAGACAAATTTGATCCTAGAGCTGTAAAGTGCATATTCTTGGGATATTCTTCATCTCAAAAGGGCTACAAGTGTTATGATCCAGTGAACAAGAAACTGTTTGTTTCCAGAGATGTTAGATTTGATGAAGGAAATTCATTTTCCAATTTCATGACAATGATCTTCAGGGGGAGCCACAAGGTGAATTATTTGATGTCACTCAAGTGATCCATATCAACTCATCCAGTGGTGATCCCAATCATGCTTCTCCTCATGAAGAAAGTGATCAGAACACCCATGCTCCAGTAGTGATAGAAGAAGAGGTTAGAACATATGAAGTTGTTGAAGGAACAAATCCTGAAAGTGATCAGACAGAGAGTCAAGATCCTCCACAAAGGTATCCTAATAGGATTAGGAAAGCAAATGTGAGATTAGAATATGAGACTTACACTCCCAATCATCCTCTTGGTAATAGAGCCACCTTGAATAAGGTCTCAGTATCTCACAGTGCATTCCTCAACAACTTATGTGTCACTTCTGAACTTAGGAAATTTAAAGAAGCAAATAAATCTAATGTTTGGAGGAAAGCAATTGCAGAAAAATTACAAGCTCTTTATGACAATCACACTTGGAGCATTGTTCCCCTTCCAAAAGGTCACAAGGTAATTGGAGCTAAATGGATTTACAAAATCAAGTTCCATTTAGATGGATCTATTGAGAGACATAAAGCAAGATTAGTTGCTCGAGGGTTCACTCAGACTTTTGGAGTTGATTACAAGGAGACATTTGCTCCTGTTGCAAAAATGAATACTGTTCGAGTCCTACTGTCTGTTGCAATTAATCATGGATGGAAGTTGTTTCAAATGGATATTAAAAACGCCTTCTTGCATGGAGATTTGGAAGAATATGTTTACATGCGCTTACTTCCGGGTCATAAGCAAGAAAAAGAAGCTGGGATAGTCTACAAGTTACACAAAGCCATATATGGGTTGAAACAATCTCCAAGGAATTTGTACTCAAAATTGAGTTCAGTTCTATTTGCATCAGGGTTCAAAAGGAGTCATGGTGATTCCTCCATGTTTATTCGCACTGGAAAGATGGGAAGATTGGTAGTGTTGGTCTATGTGGATGATCTCATTATTACTGGTGATAGTGATATGGAGATTCAAGCCTTAAAGACTTTCCTCCATTCCACCTGTGCAATTAAAGACTTAGGAAAATTATGATACTTCTTTGGTATTGAAATTGATCAATCTCCAGGTGCCTTGTTCTTGAATTAAAGGAAGTACATTTGTGATCTCCTTGAGGAAGCTTGCATGCATGATATCAGAACTGCTCGGTCCCCTCTTCCTAGCAACCTTGATCTTAACACTCTAAGTGAGGCTCTTACTGACATATTTTCTTATCAAAGACTTGTAGGCAAGTTGATTTACCTCACTATCACTCGCCCTGACATTACCTACGCTGTTTGCTTAGTTAGTCAGTTTATGCATGCTCTTCATTTTTATCATCTTCAACTTGTCAAACGCATTCTCAGATACCTTAAATGAACAATCACCAAAGGTATTCTAATGAAAAAACATGGTCATTTTACCATTGAAAGGTATAGTGATTCAGACTGGGCTGGAAATGTTATTAATAGAAAATCAACAACTGGTTTCTGCAGCTTTGTTGGAGGCAATATTGTTACTTGGAAGAGCAAGAAACAATTTGTTGTTCCTCGTTCCAGTGCAGAAGCTGAGTACAGGGCCATGGCCTCTACAACTTGTGAATTGATATGGTTGAAGTTATTGCTCAGTGATCTTGGCATTCTGTCCTTCTCTCCAATCACTCTACATTATAATAATCAAGTAGCCATGCACATAGCTGCAAATCCGGTATTTCATGAGAGAACGAAGCATATTGAAGTGGATTGCCATTTCATTCAAAATCAAGTTCAATCTAAAGTGTTGTCCACTGTCTACATCAAGTCTAGTGAGCAACTTGCATACATCTTCACCAAAATCTTGCCTACAACTCAATTTGATTGTTTACTATTTAAGCTTGGCTCTAGGGATGCCCTCGGTCCAGCTTGAGGGGGAGTATTGAAATGAAGAAATTGAAAGGAAGAAAGATGGAAGCTAAATCAGTCCTTGCGTCTTGGTTGCAGTGATGCAGCTTTTCTGGATAGCAGCCTCATGCAAAACGTAGAGCTACAAAATGTGCAAGATTTTCAAATCCTTGCATTTATTGCAAGGATTTGTCTTTCTTAATTTCAGCTTCTTTGTTATTGACTTTTGTCCATCAGTTTTAGTCTGTATTTGTTAGGCTAATGCAGAACGTAGGTGCAGGATTTCAAATCCTTTCATTTATACCAAGGATTTGTCTTCCTTATTTTCAGCTTTCTTGTTGCTAGTATAGTTAATTGTATATATATCTTCATATCTTGTAAAGGTTAGAATAGAATACAATTGAGTTTAAGTTTTCTCAATCTCCATCTTCTTTCTCATTCCATAATCCTTTAGAGAACATGGGCTAATGTAATTGCAGACTTCAAAGCTTCAAAGGCATGTAAGGAGTCTGGCGTCCAAGTAAAATTATTGGCCTTCAACATGTTGTGTAATGGTTGTGCAGTGATGCCAAAGTTTGGCACGAATCGTCTGCAATAGCCAGCAAGTCCTAAATATCCTCTTAATTCCTTAGGTGTTTTTGGTCGGCCCCAATCAACAATGCTCTTGACCTTGGTCGGGTCCATAGAAACCCCGTTTTCTAAAATAATGTGGCCCAAGTAGTCTATTGTACATTGAACAAATGAACACTTTGAAAGCTTAAGGTAGAATTTGTTAGTCCGCAATATTTGAAAAACGTCTTCAATGTTCGTCATATGAGTATCAAAATCCGGACTAAAAATTAAGATATCATCAAAAAAGTACGGAGTAGGAGCTTGAGTAACTCGTTTATTTCCGATTGAAATGTGTATGGTGCATTTGAGAGTCCAAATGGCATGACTAAGAATTCGTACTGCCCATCATGTGTCCGGAAAGCCGTTTTCTCAATGTCGGCTGAAGTCATGCGGTTTTGGTGGTAAGCCGAACGTAGGTCCAATTTAGTGAAGTACTTGGCCCCGTGGAGTTCGTCCAATAACTCGTCTACCGCCAGAATTGGGAATCGATCTTTCACCATCACAGCGTTCAATTCGCGGTAGTCCACACAAAATCGCCATGTGCCCTCTTTCTTTTTCACTAATAAGACCGGAGAAGAAAATGGGCTAGTACTCCGGCGTATTATGCCCGCCTTAAGCATCTCGGTTACCTGGGCTTCGATTTCATTTTTTTTGGAATGGGCATATCTATATGGACGAGACTTGACTGCAGTGTGATTTTGTGGTATGTGGCCTGCTTTGGAGGAAGACCAGTTGGTGTTTGAAAAGCTCATGGAATTGGGTCAAAAACTGCTGCACCCTTGCACAATATTGTGGGTTTATGTTTATGGTGTGGTGGGAGGATAGTGGTTGGCTGTGTTCCAGTAGGGACATGCGACTTGTTGTATATGTGGTGGCATTTTCTGGGTTGTATCCTCTCAACACAAAACACTGGTTATGGTGAAAGAAGATCATCACCTTTTCTGCAAAATGAAGGCCAATGAAACCCAGAGTACTCAACCACGGTGCCCAATAACAGGTCGCATTCAGCCATCGGAAGTAAGAGGAAGTCGTCGGTGAAGGAATATGATTGTAGTTGAACTGTGACATTTGGTGCGCGACCTACCGGCTTCAAGTCGTGGCCCGACACTGATGTATAACGCAATTTGAAATCATGGTGGACGGGCATACCCAATTTTTCGGCTATCATGGGGTTGAGAAAATTTGAGGCCGATCCACAATCGATGAATACTCGAATAGATGTTTCGTCGATTGAACCAGGTAGTCTCATTACCTCACTGAGGGAGGAGTTGGAGATCTCATGCAGAGGTAAGAATTCTTCGTTGTCTGTCGCTGGCTCTTCCAAATGAGGTTGGACATCATGGAATTCTGGTTGGTCGTCGATGGTGAGAGGCTCCATGATAGTCATAAATGGTTTTTTTACAAGTGTGATATTTGGAGTATGGCTCATCACAAGTATAGCAGAGGCCTCGCTCCCTTCTATCCCGTTGCTCTGCTTTGGACCACGTTCGTACCTGGGTGGACGAATTTGGCTTGTACTATGGGTTGGTTTAATTGTATGGCGGCGTAGGTGTCGTGTGGTCTTGGGAGAGGGAGGTATTTTTTGGTTGATGTTGTACGGGGACAGCTTGTGGGCGTGGTCCAGACTGCCAAGCCGGTTTGGTAGGACGGAATGTAAAATGTTGGTTGTCATTTTGCATCGCCTCAAATCGTCGTGCAAGTCTTTGTGCATGGGACAAGGAGCGTGGTTCCAGTGCCAACACAGCATTTTTTAGATCTGACCGGAGACCGCCACAGAACATCGGAATGAGATCGACGTCGGACCAATCCGCCGCTCTACAAGACAACTTTATAAAGGCAGTGATAAATTCCTCCACTGAATTTCGCTTTTGCAAGTGCGACAGTTGTGCCTTGAAATCACAGCTTGTGCTTGCTCTAAAATGCTCCAAGAATTCCAACACAAATTGATTCCAAGTGGGAAATGGGTGTCGTTGTTCGAATGCATTCATCCAGACTGAGGCATCTGGTCCAAAATGTAAAGTGACTAGAGATATGCGTTCGTGCCTGGGGACACTGTGGAAACGCAAGTATTGCTCTGCCATGGCCATCCAACCGAGTACATCATCGCCGTTGAAACGAGGGAGCTCGATTTTTTGTGTCTTCTATCCCTGGTTCTCTTGGAAACGATGGTATTAAAAATTTGGGTGGGTCTGGGTGGGATATGGTTGTGTCACAACTGATGTTGGGTAAGTGTTGGTGTTTGTACTGAAGGATTGTTGTGGGATATGGGTGGTGTTTACAGATAGGAGGGTAGAGTAAATTGACGGGCTGGAGAGGGAATAGGGTTATCGGGGACGAAGATGTGTGGATTGGGTAAGATAACAAAGGAACAGAGATGTCCCCTATGAGTGGATGCGAAGAAGTCGTGTAGAGTATACTGAACTAGAGCTGGTGGTTTGGGAGTTGATCCTGGTGAGGTGTTGGTGGTGGAGGAGCTTTGTCGGCGGCGGCGGTGATGACCGTGCTCTGTAAGACTGCGATTTGAGCTGCGATTTTGTTTTCAAAGGAGGTCTGAGCTTGATTGAGGGTTTGGGCTAACTTGGTCTCAAACGTCGATTGCGATTGGGTGAGATTTCTAGTGAGGTCATTCATATAGAGGTGCAGCTCCTCATTTTGGTTTTGTAAGAACTCAACTGTATGTTGAAAATTTGCGACCTGGGTCTCCGCAGGGTTGTGGGACGATGAGGGAAGGTGGATGTTGGAAGGTGGTGGGGCTAGTGGTGGGTCGACGAGCGCCGACGAAAAAGGCATCGATGGCATTTAGTTTTGCAGGTTTCTGGGCATCACCCTGGCTCTGGATACCAGTTGTTGAGACCAAGGGTTCAAAAGGAAAGAAATGCAGAAGAATAGGAGAAATAAGTGTTTTCATTCATACCCACAAAAAAGATACAACTAGCCATATAAGGCAACATGGGATCTACTCAATACAGCTCAATTGGACATGCTCAACACGCGGAACTAACTGGGTTGGGTTAAAACAGAAACTAATGGGCTACTACTACTACTAGGCTGCTAAGGTAAGAGGTCTCGACATATTGATAGGGATCAAGAAAATTATAGGTGATCGAGAAATTAATAGTTATAGTAATCATGAAAATGATAGTAATAGTGATCAAGATTGAAATCATTGCTCATAGTGATATATAAAAAAGGTATGTATGGATAGCGTGGCTCACTTCGAATACACACATTAGTGTGCACAATATTACCTTATTTGTTTGTGGTTCTGAGGAGCAAACAATTGTCAAGCTCAAAAATAAGGAAAAATGTCCATTTAGTGCTAATTTGACCCCCTCATTACCTATTCCAATGACCATCTTATTTTTTTTCCCTATTCAACATAAGGTAACAACTCTATTGTCCATTTGAACAAATCTTTTTCAACCCTAGTACAATTTTAATTTTTTTCTTTCTTTTTTGTCCTTCTGTCTTATCTAACTTATTTTTGAATTATAATATGCTGAGAAAGTGGAAGATAAAGAAACAAACTTTGCCGAAATGTCACTCAACTCCTCCGGCCTCCCATGGCCGTTCGCCTTGGTCGCCGGATTCTGGTCACCAATTTTTTTTTTTCGCCGGATTTTTTTTTTTCACCGGATTTTTTAATTTTTTTTTTATGATCAGGTTATTGGACGATGGTTACTGACCCCCAGTAAGCAATTTACAGATTACAGATTTTCAGTAATTAAGTTACTGACCCATAATAATCAAGTTAATTACTGACCCCCAGTAATCGATTACTGACCCCCAGTAATCAGGTTACTGACTCCTAGTAATTAGGTTACAGATTCCATATTTTCCAGTAACCATGTTACTGACTCCCAGTAATCGATTACTGACCCCCAGTAATCAGGTTACTGACCCCCAGTAATCAGGTTACAGATTCTATATTTTCCAGTAACCATGTTACTGACCCCCAGTAATCAGGTTACTGCCCCCAGTAATCGATTACTGACCCCCAGTAATCAGGTTATTGCCCCTAGTAATCGATTACTGACCCCCAGTAATCGATTACTAACCCCCAGTAATCAGATTACAGATTCAATATTTTCCAGTAACCATGTTACTGACCCCCAGTAATCAATTTAGGGTTCCCATGCTATCAACTTTGGATCTTGAAGAAGGCATGCAAGTCCCAAAAGAGAACTTAACCCAACACCCAGTTTCCTCCACAGCCTCATCTTTCTTCTTCCTTCCCCTCTATTTCCTCCCATCCCAAGCCTCTACCTTTACCAAACCCATCTTCACAAACTCTTCCAGATTCAAACTCCCATAACACACGGACCCAGAAACTTCACACACCCCAAAGAACAAACCTTTCAAACAGACAAATATAGGCAAACACAAAACCTTCACATAAACTCCGAGTGGCAGCATCAAGGGCGGCGCCTCCCCGATGTTCTCTAGCAGCGGAGGGAGCAAGAAGCGAGGCGGGTTCGAAAACCCGGAGCCTTCTTCTCCTAAGATGACGTGTATTGGGCAGGTGAGGGTAAAGACCAAGAAGCAGACTACTACCCCAGATCTTCGTCGACCTCGTTCTTCACGGCGGCGCTGGAGTAGTAGTCTTCGTCGGCTGAGAGAGAGAGAGAGAGAGAGAGAGAGAGAGAGAGAGAGAGAGAGAGAGAGAGAGAGAGAGAGAGAGAGAGGTGAGGTCTGGTGGTTAAAAAAGAGAAGGAGAATGAGGATATTAGATTATTAGGGTTTAGTATAGGGTAATTATGTATTTTTATAAAGATTCATTGGAATGGGTAGGTAACATTGGAATGGGCAAGTTTTTCACCTTTTTTGTGCAAATGGTCTTTTTTCTCAAAAATAATTTAAATGATAATTTGGTTTTTTATGAAATTAAATGAGAATTTGTTATGATATTGAGTTTAAGAATAATATTTTTTTTCTTCACAATAATTTGAAGAATAACAATTAGTTGGACCATATTCTATGTTGTCTCCACAGACCTAGATTTGAAGCACAATAACGTACCACATGGATTAATTGGTTTCATATCAAGATGGACGAATCAAGAGCACATGGGCTTCTTGACCAATGTAGCACATTTGTGAAGAAATTGATGTGCAATGTGTTATGGGATCCCTTCTCTCTTGGCTTTTTGGTCTTCCTCAGCCTTCAAAGCTACCATAAAAAGGGTGTAAGAAAAATCTATGTTTTGTTTTTGTTTACATTTTCTCATTTGACGGTGGAAATAAATACCAAAGCATTGACGAGTAGTCCAAACTCCAAAACGCTGTCGTTTTACTGCCCTTTGTATATATCCCAACAAATCAACGCCAGACATTTCAATTCTTCCTCTGCAAATCTGCGTTGCAGAGCCTTCTCCGTCTCTGTAAGTCTCCATTTCGCTTCTCCAAGCTCTCTGTTGGATCTCAAGCTCGTTCTCTGCTCCGATTTGGGTTCAAGATCCGAGCTTTTCAACGTGTCGGTGATTTACCATTTCTCTTCTCCATTTTCATATATTTAAAGATTCGATTTTTATAAGTTTAATATACTAGATCGGCTTAAATCTTCAATACCCACATCTCAGATTTCGCTATGAAGCTGTACCCTTTTCATTTTGGCTCATTTACCTTTCTGGGTTTCAGACCTTCACTGTTTCTATAGCTCTTTGAGATTATTGAAGGTCTAATACTACATTTTGGTGTTGAATTTTGAATTGGGGTGTGTTAGTTAGTCACAATGTCTGCAATTAGAGTTGATCCTAAGCAGTACTACACCACTAGTAGTCTTCTGATTGGCTATGCACTCTGTTCTAGCTTGTTAGCTGTGATAAACAAGTTTGCCATCACCAAATTCAACTACCCTGGTCTTTTGACCGCTCTGCAATACCTCACTTCTGCTCTGGGGGTTTGGGTTTTAGGGAAGTTGGGTTTTTTGCACCATGATGCATTCACATGGGAAACAGCTAAGAAGTTCTTGCCTGCTGCTGTTGTGTTTTATCTTGCCATTTTCACCAATACCAATCTGCTTAGACATGCCAATGTTGATACTTTTATAGTGTTCCGCTCGTGTACACCGATCTTGGTTGCGCTGGCCGATACGGTGTTTAGGAACCAGAAGTGTCCATCGAAGCTTACGTTTCTGTCACTGTTGGTGATTTTGGGGGGAGCTGTTGGGTATGTGGCCACTGATAATGGCTTCACTTTGACTGCTTATTCGTGGGCGTTTGCGTATTTAGTGACCATTACGACTGAGATGGTGTACATTAAGCATATGGTGACGAATCTCGGGTTGAACACTTGGGGTTTTGTGTTGTACAATAATTTGTTGTCGTTGATGATGGCTCCGCCGTTCTGGATCCTTACAGGAGAATATGTTGAGGTGTTTGCTGCTTTGGGGTCCAAGACTGAGAATTTCTTTGCACCTGGTGCGTTCTTTGCAGTGTCATTGTCATGTTTGTTTGGTCTGCTCATCAGCTTCTTTGGGTTCGCAGCAAGAAAGGCAGTCTCTGCAACAGCGTTCACAGTGACCGGTGTTGTTAACAAGTTTCTTACAGTTGCTATCAATGTGATGATATGGGACAAGCATGCCAGCCCCTTTGGTTTGGTCTGCCTCCTAATGACAATCATTGGTGGTGTCTTTTATCAGCAATCCGTAACTGGACCTAGCAGTGCGCCAAAGGGTGAATCAGTATTGCCTAAGCAGACTCACAGTGAGAATGATGGTGATGACTTTGACGATGAAAATCAAGGAAAAGCTGTTACTGGTAAACTTGGGTCTATATGAGAATTCCCATATTTGCATGATAATTTTTTAGCTGTTGAAGAGGTATTGTATCTTTGGAGATTATCTTAAATACTGTGATTTAGGAGTTATTCTGCATTTATATGCACAATTATAATGTTACAATTTAATATCTGAGAGAACTACAGCTGCTTTGTCACTAGTGATAAATGATAAAGCTCTTTTCTTATCATCTGGCAATTGTTTGGTGTCTTGTTCATTTCAGTTAAACTTAATAGTAATGGTTGCATGCTATCTTGCATAGTGCTAGGATCAGTACGAAAACCAACACTCTGTATGCCAAAAAAAATTCATGTTTTTCTTTATCAGTTGGCTTATTTCATCCTGTTACATTGTTGTTTCTCAGTTGCTCTCCATGAAATAGGTTAGGCAACTGTTTGTTGTTACTTAGATAGGTATGGTATGCCAAACCTATTTCACTATGAGAAACTGAGAGAGGTATGACAATAGTTTAGATAGGTAAGCCAAACCTAGATAGGTTTGAAATAAGTTTTCTGTAACAAGGGTTGATCAGAAAACTTCCTCATGTTATAGGTAAGAGAAAGGGTGTATGCTTCTGTTAAACCTCCTCAGTTGATTACTGCAAGTCTGCAACTGCTTCAGCTTTGTTAAGAGTAATGGCAAACTCGACTGATTGTCTCTGTTTGTGTTTAGTGGAAGTGTGGAACTGACGATTCGAATCACTGCTTTGTATCCTTACACATGCCAACCAATTTTCACTTAAAATAAAGTAAGAATCTTATATAATTTAAACTAGTTCATAACGTGCAGAACGTATATTGTCTAGGATACCTTCACTTCCTGAAATCGCATGTTTTCCCACGTAAAACTTCCTTTTCTATTATTATTTTCTTGATCCCTTATATATGGAGATGCTTTGAATAAACAAATACCTCAAAGCTGTGTGAATTTTACTCCGACTGAACAAGAATCTGGAAGTAATTCATTAAGTTAATTGTTGTGCATCACCAGAAATCCTTACATGAACATGATCCATCCTTAAATTGATGGAACCGATTCCTGTCCCGAACTATTATCTCCCTGTTGTAAAGTTTGGAGATGAGCTTGGTTGCAGTGTGGCAATCATTACAGACTCGAAGGTTTTTCACTACTCGTATTGTCGTCCCAGGGTTTGTACTTATGAGCCCAAACGCAATAGCTAGTTTTTCGCTGTGGAGGCAAAGTGCAGTCTCCTTCTCCTCTTCATCCATATCAAACAACACCTCAGACTTCTGAGGGACATAACCGGATCTCTTCAGTCGGCGGATCATGTCTTCAAGCATTTCGTAGATTTTTGCGGTTTGTGGATGAGATGAATCACCCTTCACAAACTCATGGAGAATTCCGTCGACCTCAATCAGACTGCATCCAGGAAGTTTCTTTATATTCCTTTCTGCCATGATTTTCCTAATTCTTTTAGCTTTATCCCATTTTTCCATAGAGCTGTATAGGTTTGATAGAAGCACATATGTTCCTTCATCGTCCGGATTAAGTTCAAGGAGCTGTTTAGCTGCTCTTTCTGCAGCCTCAAGGTTGCCATGAATTCTGCAGGCACCAACAAGCCCTCCCAAAACGAAACGATCTGGTTTCATTTGCATCTTCTGAATCAACTCCTCTGCTTCATTTATGCGACCAGCTCTGCCCAACACATCAACCATACAGCCATAGTGTTCAATGCTAGGCTGAATCCCATACACTTCAGACATTGAGTTGAAATGTGAAAGTCCCGTATCAACTAACCCGGCATGGCTACAAGCAGCCAATATCCCAACAAAGGTTATTGCATCCGGTTTCACCCCGCTCATCTGCATCTCATGAAAATGCTCCAAAGCCCTCTTCCCTTCACCACATATTGCAAAACCAGAAATTAACGCTGTCCAAGTCATCAAATCCTTCTCAGGCAGTGTTCGGAAAACATCCAATGCAATGTCTATGCTCCCGCACTTGGCGTACATGTCAACAAGAGTCGTCCCGAGGGCAACATCCACCTCAATTTTCTGCTTCATAATGTAGGCATGTAGCCACTTTCCAAGCTCTAGAGCTCCCAAATTGCTGCAAGCAAGAAATAAACTCGCCATAGTTACCTTATCCCCCCTTTCTCCCTCAAGTTGCATTCTACGAAAGAGTAGTAACGCCTCATCGTAATTACTTTCCTCAACATATCCATTGATCATAATGTTCCAACAGAACAAGTTCTTCTCATGCATTTGGTCGAACAATTCTCGTGCAAGAGATACACATCCACATTTGCAATAAACATCGATAAGAGCGGTACTGAGCTTCAAATGCGACCCAAAACCATAGTGCTCAATGCACTGGTGCACCCTTTTCGCAGTTTCCAAATCCCTCGCCATCCCACACGCAGTCAACACATTGAGCAAAGTAACCTCATTTGGATCCACATTTTAGCTTTCCATCTTATCAAAGAGCTTAAAAGCTTCAGCGGATTGATCCCACTGAGCATAAGCGTCAATCATGGTCGCCCAAGACACCACACTCTTGTCACTCATTTTATCAAACACCTTCCGTGAAGAAACCAAACATCCGCAATTCGAGTACATGTTCATGAGAGTGTTCTGAATGTACGAATCTGAAGCGAAGCCTAGCTTGGTAGATTTACAATGCAACTGTTTCCCTTCACCCAAATCCTTACATGACTTGAACAAAGAAGGGAATGTGAACCGGTCAGGTATCCAACCCTGTACAATCAATTCTCGGTAGAAAGAAATGGCCTCCAAGTCCAAACCCTTGTTCGTATAGCCTCGGATAACCGAATTACAAGTGAAACCATTGGGATTGGGGATTTGGCCGAGGACTAAACGGGAATAAGTGAGGTTTCCCGAGTCTTCTAAAGCAGAAAAGGCGACGATCTTGCTGGCGGTGAATGCATCGAAGAAGAGACCATTTCGGAGGAGCTGCGAGTGGATTTGCTTGACCTCAGACATACTGGAGCAATTATCTAGTAACGTAAGACATGGGTGTTGTTTAGCTTGGTTGGTTTTAGTAGCCGCTGCGGCGGTAGTTGTGACCGTTATGGCGATCGGTTTGTGTGAGAGTGGATTGTCGGAAAAGAAATGAGGTCTAATGTGGTGGAGGGGAAGCGGAGCTGCCATTTCTGCTGGCCTGCTGCCCTATCCAGTATGACTTTCTTCCTGGTTAGTTTTTACAGTTAAAAATGCTTCTTCACCGGCCAGGTAGTATATTTTTTCTCGTTGGGGTAAATATGAAACTTATTTCTCCATTGATCGTGACACTGAGGAGGCAGTTAATGCCGTTAATTTGGTGAACAACTGTGACATCGACATTGGCAGAGAGAATCTGCAACCTTTTTGGTTGTGGGGTTGGTTCGAGATAGATCGACCTGCAACTAGCTAGCTAGGTCAAATGAGTAGAGATCGACTCGCCAAATAAAACAGTACGATAACTTTTTTTCCAGCGAGTAAAACGAAAGTTCTACAACTGCAATTAGATTTCAGAGTCCCGATCCGACCTTATTACTTTCATGGTTACCCAATAATGCTTGAAGAAGTGAAGAACCTTTTGCTTTCGTACGTCCCTCCCAGCTGTGATATCCACCATTGTTGTTCCCGATGTGTTTGAGCACAGCAGTTAGGGTTTGCTGAGCTGTGATTGCATGTGGCGAGTACAGTACGTGACGGTGGTTGTGATGCTTAGCTGTGTAGATATGATAGATCGATGCAGGTGATGAATGCACGTAGTACTAATTCTGTGCGAAATCTATGAGTGAAGGTTATGTCTGCCCCTTGATGCTGATCACGTCACATGTATCTGTTTCACCAATTTAGAAATGCCAACGCATAGAGAGCTATAGCTCGTGGAACAACAAAACCCAGAACGTCAAAAAATACAAACAGATCGAACTGAAACGCACACTAGCAGCTAGTGCTCTTTGCATCTTCTGATGATTAGTTAATTAAGATCTTTTTACACACTAATACAACACACTCTTGGTCTGTAAAAGTGTTAGAATTAGAGTTTTAGTAAGGCTAGGGCGAAGTATATATGTGTTTATAATGTATCATATCATGCAATAACTAAATAACTAATTATAATATTCGATTATTATAACTGTGATTGTGTTGCCGTCGTGTTGTGTTCAAAATATCTATTGGTGATATGTAATAGGTAACACGTACGGCCGCCTACGATGTAAACCAATATGAGATTACATTTTACAGTGCTTGGTAAAAATGCCCTCGGAGACCCAGATCGATCTAGTTTAATAATGAGGGATCAAAGCTAGCTAGGTTGAATTCTGTCTCTCACTCATGCACACATATCTTCAACTCTGATTACATCTGCTGAATGATTAAAGATCTTTATAGTTCAGAGGTGAGAGGCTGATGATGAATATCATAACTTGATAGTGTCAGCATAAACAACGGGAATTGGAGGTGACACAACCCTAGACTTTGAGGAATGTCTGTCCCATACACAACATGCATGTTCGCTCTGGTCCCAACTCCCTCCCTCTCTCTCACAGATCAACCTCTTCTTCCCCTCATAGATCGACTCCCTCTCTCTATCTCTATCTTCAGAGTTAGCTGCAGTATAAGCAACAGTAGCAGTAGTCACAGTTAGTTATCCCTACCACCGAGCAGCCACCAGCCACCACCCACCACCTTCATCATCACCTTCTCAGAACACCAATGCCAGCGCAACCAAGCAGAAATAGTTTTCGTGACTCAATCCCTACGTGTCCGCAACCTATTACCTTCACAATCAAACTTAAACTCTTGGTCCTCTCCGACTCATCGTCCCAGGCTAGTCATATCCTCGAGCATTACAATTTCGCTTCCCCTTTTCAATTAAATTCATGCTCTCGTTTTGGGCTCTGTGAGAAATCTATATTTCTATCCTATCAATCAGCAGCTCTGTGACCGATCTATAATATCAATATACTGCTCGATCTCTCTGGTCCCATATTCCATGCATGCATGTTACCTACTGTACTGGACCACCTTATACGAATCACCACCCCCCTCAATTCCCTAATACATATATAATCATCTCTTAATTATTATCCCTCCCTATTATTTGGCTCTTACTTTTTCTCAGTTGTTTTCTACTTCGATTCCCTAGCTAGTTTTCCTTAAAACAAATTTATCTTCTCTAGTTCCTAAGGATATATGACAGTGCGCTCCCATTCAAACACAGCAAGTAGCCGCCCGCTTTTCACCCATAATATTAGGTTAACCACATTTTTAAATTTCATTTTATTAATTAATATTTTAAAATCTTTAATTTATTTTCACAATACTTAGAATTACGAAGGAACTATTAGAATTACGAAAGAAGTAGAGAGTACAGTACAAATTATTAAATATGGTTTGTAAACCTTCGTTACAAAAATGCGCGCATTGCAGTGAGACATGACCTTGGTGGCCACAAAGTTCACAGGTCCTAAGAATTGCGAAGAGGCATTTCCAGAAAGAATTTGACTCGTTGAGCATCTCAAAGAAAGCCTTAATTGGCATATATTTCTTAATCTGATTCCCATATCTGATTACTGGAAATGTAATATAGTATATGAGCGTGCGCAGATCTCCAATACTGTTAACATTTTTGAGTTATAGCTGATCCTCCGATTAGGTAGAATAAAAGAAACTGAGAAAGGACCATCATTCCCTTAATATCTAACAGCAATAACTTAAGCTGCGAATGGAGTATTGAGAATTAGCTATACGTTATCTTCAAAGGACTTCTATATTTAGTGGACAATCCACGTTCTTGTATTTCCGACCAAAAAAAAAGAGAAAAATCCACGTTGTTGTAAAGTACACATTTGATGGAGTAATATCACGAACGCTAATGTAACAAAGGATCTGTACAGCTTGACCAAGATTGCAAGTAGTACCAACTTAATTACTCTTCCCTCCTATGAATTTAAGCATAAATGGTGATCGAGTAAAATGACCGTGACATGCATTTAAGCATGAATTATTAACAAAACAGTATTTGTTAATATATATGTAAGTTAATTAACGTTCAAAACGCACACGCGTACGCGTATATATATATATATATATATATATATATATATATATATATATATATATATATTAATTATCTGAAAAATTATGCCTCAAATATGCAATATTTGTCATTTATGTATTTGGATATTCATTTATGTACGCGCATACATATATATATATATATATCCAACTATCAACCAAACAGTATCTTATGAATTTAAATTTGTTCATTGAGCAAACTAGTAAAACCAGACAAAATTACAATCTGTGTGTACGTAGCTTGATTACTACTAATCAACCAGTAAGTTGATGACATTTTAAAATAGTCAACAGTGTACTGATGATTTACATTCATCTGTTTATGCTTAAGACCCAAGTGATATAAAACTATAGTACAATCTTCCTTCCATCAATAAAACTATGTTTCTTCGATCGGCTGGTGATTTGGTTCATTCAATATTAAAGTCCTCCTAACTATAATTAAATTGTACTCGTCCTTGTCTTAGTAGTATTTTGATATGACATGCATGATTTAATTAAGAGCAACTTGTGCATAACTAAATCAATTAAGTATTATGACCCTTTCCTTGTCTTAATTTTGAAAGTAAGAAAATCATTTAATCCATTCTTTATCTAATCCAGTATGATTCACATTAACAATGACAAACATGGAAGAAAATATATAGATTAACAACAAAACTAATTAACAATAACGGATTAATAGTGTCCTTACGTACATGGTCGACACATGTCTCCCTGATGTGCAGCATTGGTACTATATCTTTTTTACTATATGAAATTACTACATGTATTGATTGTAGTGTGGTACGTACCTAAACTATACAAGGTGCATTTTATTTTATGTTTAGAAAAAATCAATCTGATTCCACAACCTGTTTAATGAGGTTATTCCCACCATTTCAAAAGAGATTGATATATTTGATTATCTTGTCTTGATTACTTAGATTAATTAGTCATTTTATATTTTTATCGATTGCATGTATTTCATGAACGAGCAAATTGATTAGTGATTTCATAATCTTTTAATATTTTATAATTGTTAGACAAGCTAAAATATTTCAATTGTGAGTCCCAAATATATCTATCTATTTCATCGACTTTGACATGAAAAACATTTTTTTCCTTAGTCGCATAGTATGCAAACTCGGAAAAGAGTACTTTTCAAATTTCACTAATGAAAGTTCGTATGAGAAATAATTCATCATTTGAAAAATAGTACCATCTTTCTAGCGACATGGTACTCAACTGGTCCCAAGGATGGAGTTCTTCATGGCACCAATCATTAATATAAGGAAAGAACTTGCCCTGGTCAAGACTACCTAACCAACGCTAATTATAAGGTGACACGTGTCAAAACGGAAGTTGTTCTTCATCCAAACTATTAGTGAAGTTCACATAAAACTCAAATACAAGGATTCAATCGAAGTTCATTTCAATCCAGTCAAGACTAAATCCTCGACGAACTAGATTCCTCAACAAAGACCCAAGACTCTTCATTGATCTAACCACACCCAACAAACTTACAAATGTAGCATATATGAATCATGGGTCATCAGATCGAACTCATACCAAACTCAAAATCCAAACCCCAAACCGAATTCCGATCTCTCTCTCTCTCTCTCTCAAGAGCAGTAGTGAGGGCGTTCAGCTGTGTTCTCCGTCCGTTAACATCTTAAACAATTAATATTGAAATTGATACGTGTCACCATTTAATAGGCTTTAGTCAGCTAGTCCTGACTAGGGCTGATCAGGTAAGTTCCTTCCTTATTAATTATCTGCATAACGCATCATTATAATACTCTCCTCAAACAATAATTCTCTAAATTACATGAATAGTACCCTTAAACTTGAGCTCTAGTAAAATCATGTAACTAATCAAGGTAAAAAAGACTGCAGCTGCTTCTTACGTGAGCAGTAAGTAATTCAATCAGTGATTAACTACTGAATGATCGACTCCATCTTATATTGTTTAAGTGCTAATTATTTCTGTATGCACCTGGCTGCAACAGATTATTATTTAGCAACTAAATCAAGAGATCAGGGAATCTTGGTTCTTAATTAAAGCTCGGTTAAACTCAGTTATATATACTCTCGATCCAGACCTAGATATATATAGAATACTAGCTTGGATCTAAAGCAAGGCAGCAGACGTCTTCGAAATCCTCACCTCTGAATTCTGATCCGGTGGGAATAACGCAGGACCGGAAAAATACCCGGTAGAAATTAAACACGTATACATTTAGCTCTTTAGGGTTTCACCGCAGTCAAAAGAGTCGTCGTTAGCATTCCAATGATGATAACATCCAATAATGAAACAAGCACTATATCATCGTTGACCGGCCCAGTTTGTACGGCGGATTTCCGGACACGGTGGACTCCGGCTGATGTGGATCACTGGATTTCAACCTCCCCGACGGTGTTCCACCAAACCGTGCACTAATACTAAACGTAATACCCATCTTAATCACTATTTTAAATAAATTATTCTCTAATCTTAACGCAGCTGCTACTATAATTAAAAATAAATAAATAAATAAAGTATATTCACTATAGATTAGGTGGGTAATGGAGCAGTGGAACACGTCAGCAGTCAGCCCCTTTCTCTATCTATCTTGTGTCCCACACTCTCTTTCCTACTCAGTCTCATATCATATCAAAACCACCCTCTCCCCTTCTCCTCACCCTTTCACTACTTCATCTTCATCTTCATCATCTTCTCCTTCCTTTCTTCTCTTCCCACCTTAATTACCTATCTCTTTCCCACTCAAAACAACTCAGACTCTCACTCACTCACTCTCTGATCTCATTTTTTTTATTCATTTTTTTTTTTGACGTCCATAATCAGATGAGAGCAGAATCTTCATCCAGATCCAGCTAAGAACAATTCACGATGGAGCCCTACGGTAATTGCAGTGGCGTCAGCAGCAGCGCGAGCTCCTCGTCTTCCTCATCCGTCACATCTATTACTAAGCCGCAAGAGATGGACGGTTATTTGGCGGAGGCGGGGTACAAGGTCCGCTCCTCCGACCTACGACACGTCGCTCAGCGGCTGGAGAGGCTGGAGAACGTAATGGTCAACTCCCAAGACGACCTTGCACAGTTCGCTTCTGACACCGTCATCTACAACCCCTCCGACCTCGCCTCCTGGGTCGACTCCCTCCTCTCCGCCTCCGACTTCAACTCCCACATCCCTATCTCCGATCTCCACTTCCCTGAAGCCATCATCACCAATCCCACGTGGACCGAAATCCCACCGGTCTCCGCCGCCGCGCCGCCGATGCAGAACCACCAGCAGATAACGGCGTTCACGGCGATGGAGGAAGACTCAGGGATAAGGCTGGTGCAGCAGCTCGTCACGTGCGCTGAGTCCGTCCAGCGCGGGAATCTCGCGCTGGCGGGCTCGCTTATCGAGACCATGCAGGCGCTGCTCACACGTGTCAACACCGCCTGTGGAATCGGAAAGGTCGCCGGCTACTTCATCGACGCCCTCAGCCGCCGTGTGTTCACTCCTCAGAGCGTCGGCTCCGACGGCGGCTCGGCTCACGAGAACGAGCTTCTCTACCACTACTACTACGAGGCCTGCCCGTACCTCAAATTCGCGCACTTCACGGCGAACCAGGCGATCTTGGAGGCTTTCCACGGCCACGATTGCGTCCACGTCATCGACTTCAACTTAATGCACGGACTCCAATGGCCGGCGCTGATTCAGGCCCTTGCTCTACGCCCCGGTGGGCCCCCCTTGCTTCGGTTGACTGGCATTGGACCGCCGTCACCTGACGGCCGTGACTCGCTAAGAGAAATCGGTCTCCGGCTAGCGGAGTTAGCTCGCTCCGTTAACGTCCGTTTTGCGTTTCGCGGCGTGGCGGCTTTGCGGCTTGAGGACGTGAAGCCGTGGATGCTTGATGTCAGTGCAAAGGAAGCAGTAGCAGTGAACTCAATCATGCAGCTTCATAGACTTCTCGGATCCGATTCGACCCGGATTGAAATGATGTTGAGCTGGATCCGAAACCTTAACCCGAAGATTGTCACGGTGGTGGAGCAAGAAGCGGACCACAACAAACCCGGGTTCTTGGAGCGGTTCACGGAGGCTCTATACTACTACTCCAACATGTTCGACTCGCTCGAAGCTTGTGGCGCCATGCAGCCGGACAAGACCCTAGCGGAGATGTACATACAAAGGGAGATATGTAACGTGGTGTGCTGCGAGGGATTGGCTCGTGTTGAGAGGCACGAGCCATTGTCCAAGTGGAGAACCCGGTTAGAACAAGCCGGGTTCAGGCCGCTCCACTTGGGGTCGAATGCGTACAAGCAAGCGAGTATGCTTCTGACGCTGTTCTCGGCGGAAGGGTATCGAGTGGAGGAGAAGGAAGGGTGCCTGACAATCGGCTGGCACAGCCGGCCTCTGATTGCGGCTTCAGCTTGGCAGGTTATGCCCTTGCCTGAAGCAACCGCAACAGCGACCAACCCACTTGGGATTGTTAATCATAGTGCCACTCATGTCTAAATATTTACTACTCTCTTTTTGAAATTTTACTACTACTACTACTACTACTTGAGCTTTATATGGTAAAATTGTGTTGCACTAGCTATGAAGTAAGCCATTAAGGAACTATCCATTAATAACCATGGTACGTGGTTTAGGTTGATTAAAATTTCAGAAAGAAAAGGAAAGAGTTTCTATTTTATGGTTGCCATGCTAGTGAAGGTAATGGCCTTCTAATGGTTAAGTTTTTGGTTCACGTTCTCAGCCGTTGTAAACTTGATCATTTTCACGTATATAACCGGGAAGTGTATAATACGTAGTGCCTTATCTAATAATACAAATGTTCTACCTCTTGAACTATGAGTTTAATGGAATTGATCAAAATGTAATTTACTAAAATATGGTGAAAGAGGAGAACTATAAATGAAAGTATTAGTTGGGTTGTTCATTTGCAAGAATTAGACAACTAGTCGGGTATATAATTAAGAGCTTTTCTGCCTCTATCTTCATGTTGCTTAATCCAAATAGAAACTAATTTCTGCCATTTACCATATCGATCTACATAAACTTTCTGCGTAGCGTTTCTCATTTTGGGTTTTGTTAGTGATATATATGGTGCACCGCCAAGCACATCCGGCGACCTCATAGACCGTGCAACCGGCGCCATAGGTCCTACTTCCGGAATACATCGGGTAGACCAGCACCCCGACTACATCTCCATTGATCCACATCACCGGAACCGCACTCGGAAGCCGTGTCACCGGGCTCCTGAAATAGTTTCGTGAGTAGGAAAAGTGGGTTTGCATCCCACATTGGAAACATTGTAAAGGAAGGAGTATTCCTTCCTTATAAATAGAAGACTCTCCCCCTTAGATATGGATGAAGTTGGTTCCAAGGCATTCCACCCTTGTAACACCGATGGCTTATTAGCCGACTATAGTATATTCTAATTGGACGTAGTCATGCCCACCGATGGCATGACGAACCACTATAAACCTTCGCGTCAACCTTTATTATTGTGCTTCTGTAAGGCCTACGGGTTTGAACGGAAACAATTGGCGCCGTCTGTGGGAATCTATACGAAAAGTTGTGTTGCTCTACCAGCGGGTAGAGATCGATCAGTCCGTTTTTTAATCAATCCATCGGGAGGCAGTTCAAAAAAATATACTGTCAGTAGGTCATCGGTCCAGCAGCCGGGTCCCAGCAATCAAACTAGGCAGCCCAGGTCAAAGGGTCAACCGCCCGGTTCAGCTGGTCAGCAAGATCGCCGGGCACCCGCGCAGCCGCGCTCCTCCCTCTCCGGTCGCCTCCCGCTCCAGCAGCCGATGAGCTCCTCTCCTAGACGACCAGTGCAGTACACTCCAGCAGCCTCTCCGATCACCGATGGCTCCTCCTCTCCGGGTGCTGGTGCGGTGTGGATCGTCCCCCCTCCGGTGCGGGTTCGGAAACCGACGTCTCCCTCTTGTGCGGTCGTCTCCGTTTGGCATGCTAAGAGAATGTAAAGGAAGGGAGGGACTGGGGCAGCTGCACCCGCAACAGAGAAGGATAGAGGGAGAGAAGAGTCAGAAGAGGAGGGAAGAGAAAGAAAGAGCCCCGGTCAGCGGGCTCGACCGCTCCAGCAGGCACCGGCTTCTCCTCTGGACGAGGTGACCGGGTGCGGCTTCTCCTCCGGATACGGTGCAGGTCGCCCTCCTCTCCGGTGCGGCCGCCTTCTTCTCCGAGTGCGGGTCCGGTACGGGTGCGGTGCCTCTCCGAGTGCGGGTGTAGGTGCAAACGACCCACGACCCTTCTCCCCGGTACGGTCCTGTCCAGCGGGTCATCTCCTCCGGTGCGGACCGTCTCCCTCCTCCGGTGTAGCTTCGTCAACTCCCGTCAGTGTTCTAAAAATCACCGCCTAGGACCGACTAGTCGGCGATTAGTCGCTAGTCGGTACCTTACCGCCGCGATTTTAGGGAAATCAGTGCTCCTAGTCGGTCAGGAAAAAATCAGCCGACTAGTCGGTCCTAGGCGGTTCGGGCAAAAAAAAAAAAAAACTTAATATAAAAACGCAGATGAGCTGGATTAGGTCGCAGTAAGCCGTACTTTCTCAAGTCTCCCAACCTCTCTCTCCTCTAGGCTCCAACTCTCTCTACTATGGCACAAGGTTGGATTGTTGATGGTGGTGATGATGATGTTGTCTCAGTTGTTACTAGTGAAATGGTTGAAGAGGGAATGGGAGTGGATAGTGGCTTAGAGCCTAGGAGAAGTATTAGAATTCAAGAAGTTAGAGAACTTGAGGAGGATTTTGTATCCGATGATGAAGAGGAAGAAGATGAGATAGACTTTGACTTTGAGTCCGATACAGAAGGGGTACTAGAGGGATATGGAGAAGAAGAACTTGAGGCATAGCCGCATAAGATCAAATTTGAAATTGTAATGGTTATTTTGAGTTTGTTCACTACTCTTAGACATTATTATCTCATTGTTGTTGAACATTGTAATGGTTATTTTGAGTATTTTGATTATTTTTAGTCATAATATTGAGTTTTAGAATTGTTTTATTTTAATTTAATTCTTATAAAAATAAAAATAAATATAAAAATTAAAAACCGATTAGTCACCCGACTAGTCGGCTAGTCGGTAGTCACCGGTCTTCCGCCCGACTAGCGACTAGCGACTTTTAGAACTTTGACTCCCGTGCGACTTCCTCTTCTCCGGTGCGCAATCCTCTCCACCGGGCATAAAGAGGAGAGAGAGGGAGCCCAGAAGAAACGAAAGCAGTAGGAAGAGAGAGAAAGAAACAGAAGGAAGAAGGAGAAGAAGAAGAGAAAAGGGCGGGAAAGAAAAGAAAAAAAAAAGAGCGAGTGCGGGTCAACCCGGTCAACGGGTCCAGCGGGTCAACACGGGTTTGACTGGAATCATTTTTCTCTGGACACCCATCAGTTTCCTTTGGGCACCCGTGCAGCAAATCAACCTGCTCACTTCCAGCAAAGCTAAGTATTCAAACTCTCATAAATATGTTTGCTCCACCCTTGTGCAAGTACTCTGTGCTCTATTTATTTGGCAAGCATGTTAAGCATAATTTTCCCGCTGCATTATAACCGTATAAGCATGCTGTACCGTGCTAAACACATGGTTATTTTTGTACCGGCTAATGAATGTGCATGATTACCTGCTACATCGGTAATTTTTAGCTTGTTGGTACATATCATACGTCTTTCGTTTGTAACTGGCCGAGTTGTATCCTCTGAGATTTTTCCTCCGAGAAATGGTAAGCCAGTAACATCGGCTGAGGCATTCCAACGATAGAGCCAGTAACAACGGCTGAGGCATTCCAACGGGTAAGCCAACACAAACGAAAGACTATGCATAACATCTTCAAGCAATACATGCCTCCATTCGATACATGATGATATATGTGTTCAATTAACATCTGTATGCATGGCATTCGTATCACCAGGCAGTCAACATGTTCACAAGCATAGTATAACAACTCTGTGCTTGTTGTAAGTAGCTTTATTTCTGATTAATTGTTCATTTTTTTTCTGAGGTACATATCAAGCAACCTTTGCGACATTCCACCGGGAACATCCGGGAACTTGGGGGACTTGTTGACAGTAGCCACAAAGGGGCTACCCAGGCCCCCAACCCCGCTGCCAGGAGTCCCGGGTTCGTGTCACCGAGCGGTCAAAATCATCCAACGGGGCATCTTCAAGGCAGTCCACCGGGAAACAGGGGGGACTCGGCACTCGAACGCCCAGTAATGAGCTCATCTTACTTGAGGAGTTGGGGGACTCGTGGAGGTGGCGCCCGGTAAGGTCACTCGGTCGTCACCCACGCTTGGCGGTACATGATGATAACTCCCCAAGTAAGATTGCCTCTTACTCGGGAACTTAGGGGACTTGTTAGTAATATATATGGTGCACCGCCAAGCACATCCGGCGACCTCATAGACCGTGCAACCGGCGCCATAAGTTCTACTTCTGGCATACATCGGGTAGACCAGCACCCCGGCTACATCTCCATTGTTCCACATCACCGGCACCGCACTCGGAAGCCGTGCCACCGGGCTCCTGAAATAGCTTCGTGAGTAGGAAAAGTGGGTTTGCATCCCACATTGGAAACATTGTAAAGGATGGAGCCTTCCTTCCTTATAAATAGAAGGCTCCCCCCCTTAGATATGGGTGAAGTTGGTTCCAAGACATTCCACCCTTGTAACACCGATGGCTTATTAGCCAGCTATAGTATATTCTATGTGGACGTAGTCATGCCCACCGATGGCATGGCGAACCACTATAAACCTTCGTGTCAACCTTTATTATTGTGCTTCTGTCAGGCCTACGGGTTTGAACGGAAACAGGTTTAGTTTTGTACAGAATCCCAGATTCCCAAATTTTCTGTAATGATGTTTTAAATGACTGAACTGAATCTGTTTGGTATTTGCCATTACGAAAAGAAGAACGTATGTTATAGCATGGCCCCAGATCAGCAATCAACCCAAGCAGGAAAAGTAGATGTAAGAGGTTGTCTAGCTCATATATTCATAGATGAAATTCACCATCAGCATGGGTCAAGGCCCAAGAGGTTATCCGTTAATGGGTAATTTGATATATTTTAGATTGTATTCCTTCTTGGAATAGATTTGGAGTCCGCCTAGGAATCCGAATTGGAGGTGGTTTAAGGTATTTGAGTCCTAATTAATCTCAGAATCTATTATGCTTGATGCGCAAGCATTAAGGTTTTGCATTCTCTATATAAAGAACTTTTGGACAACGTAGAAATGGTTCACAACCATCTTACAAACACACAAGCTTTTGCGCCTCACAAATCTTACAAGCCTCTCCAGAGCAATCTCTCGCGAACTGCCTCCACCAACCGCAAACCACCATTCCAACCTTGCCGCAAACCTACGCCCACCACCACTGGTCGCCGTACATCTGCCGCGGTTGTCGAATGTGCCTTGCGTTCATGTCGAAGCATTACAGAGACATATCGTGTCTAGTCGTCACACCTTGTGACAAATCGAGTCGTTACTCCGGTAACAATACATGGTCCCAATCTGCCAAAGGTTGGATCAAACCCTTCCCAATCTGCAAGAGGTTGGAAGCACACCCACTCCGCGGTCTTGATTAAAGCTCTGCTTTGCATCTCAGGATCAAAGTAAGATTACTCAATCTGCAACAGGTTGAGAGAAAATCCTAGTACTAGTTTATTAGGTCTTGTTCGAGCCCTTTACGCCGGCCTGTCAACGCCCGCGTAACAGTCGCTTGATCCAGAAGTCAGGTAAAAGGGAACAGACGAGTACGTTCGCCAGAGTCATCCGCTTGCCAAGGTGATTCGCTCGCTAAACGTCGTCCGCACCAAGGTTGTACCTAACCCAAAGGTACTGGCACGCTCGCGCACAACGCATCAGGACTGAAACTTACGTCCGCCACCCCCACGTGTTGACAGCTCGACATGTGTCAAAACCGACGCGAACACTAGTCGTGTATATAATTAAGAGCTTTTATGCCTCTATCTTCATGTTGCTTAATCTAAATAGAAACTAATTTCTACCATTTACCATATCGATCTACATAAACTTTCTGCGTAGCGTTTCTCATTTTGGGTTTAGTTTTGTACAGAATCCCAGATTCCCAAATTTTCTGCAATGAGGTTTTAAATGACTGAACTGAATCTGTTTGGTATTTGCCATTACGAAAAGAAGAACGTATGTTATAGCATGGCCCCAGATCAGCAATCAACCCAAGCAGGAAAAGTAGATGTAGGAGGCTGTCTAGCTCAGTGTCTCTTGGTGACCTCCAAAATAGATCTTTGTTGTGAAAAAAAAATTAAAGAATTCAAAGAACAGAAAATTGAAAGAGAAAGCACACTGGTACTGGAACCTGACGTATTCCATTTTGGGAAGAAGGAATCAATTTAAGAGTCCAATCTAATCTAGTGACACCCTTTGGAAACCCTATTTGTGCATTAGGGTCTAAAAACTCATAGAATGCTACCTTCGACCAAACACTACGCCCTTGGTTTGGTATGTGATGGAACTGGAATTGGAATCCCAATCTGCATTCTCCACCCAATCAAACCTACATTATTCCTCTTAATTTGATGGTGAATATTCTGCTGCTTTTATTATATTAATTATATAGATGGCCGTGTTTTATTTTATTGTGGTTGAGATTATATACTTTTGATTTATTTTTAGAAAAAAATATTGAAAACGAATAGCGTTCCGATTTAAATAATTTGTCTATTTCATTTTAAAAACTACCGCACATTATGATATTTTAATCACATGCGTAGGTACATTGAAAACCATGTTAAAAAATAGAGATTTCTACCGGAAAAAGAAGGATTGACCATGAAGTGGTGTCATGCATGTACTGTAAGGCCTCGTTTGGTTCACGGAATGGAAATGAATTCTTGGCTCTTTCCATTGCCATGAGAAATTACAATTCTCATCAACTTACATTTCCTGTGTT
Source organism: Potentilla sterilis (assembly GCA_963682095.1). Classification (NCBI taxonomy): domain Eukaryota; kingdom Viridiplantae; phylum Streptophyta; class Magnoliopsida; order Rosales; family Rosaceae; genus Potentilla; species Potentilla sterilis. The sequence goes on from OY821761.1 coordinate 2,444,277, forward strand.
TGGAAAAGCCAAGAAATATAAAAAAGAAATCCTACCAATTTTTCTAAAATACCCTTGTATTTGTGCAAAAAAACTAATAATTACAAGGTTAGTTTGGTCCAAAGTTGTATTAATAATTGTAGGAATTTGGAAGGGAAAATGATTCTATAGGGTGTGTGGAGGGAACTTCTTTCCCACCAATTTTCCAATGCTTTAGAAACCATTTTCCTTTCTATCTTTTTTCCTTCTGCACCTAAACAATGGAAAATAATCACTTTTCTTTTCTAATGCAATGATTTCATGAAACAAACATGCCCTAATTGCTAGGGCCAGAAATGGAATCATAATTGATTGAAGGTGAGGATGATCAACCTCGAATGGAAAAGAGGATTCAACTTTCGCAATGCACGAACAGAAATGCACAGACACCTGCAGCTTTAGCTAGCTTTCACCATTTCGTTGTTGGCCTGTATTTGATTCCCATGCACGACTCTGATTCTCAATAGTTCTACATTCAATCTCTGCTCGAATTCACCATATTTCATTTCACTTTCTTCCAGCTCGAGTGGTTGCCAGCGTAATGAATCATGCATATAGGTGCATGTGGGTTTTGGCTGAGAATGGAAAGGAAAGAAGAGGGAGTACAAAGCAAACGGGACCCGTCGACGTAATAATGGACATGAATGTGGACTCGACACTGCTTTGCTTCACATGGAGGTTGGAGAGAGCTAGCACCGTCCTCGGGCCACCCTTTGCACCGTTGCTTCGGGTGAAAAAAAAAAAAAAAAATGGGATTCAAGTAGAGGCATATTTCCCTAAGTTTTTGTTGTTGGGACTTAGGAGCAACTCGAAGAATCTTATTTCTTACATGTCCATCATTTCGCTTGCTGGATAGATGATTGTTTTTATTTTAAATTATTTGAGATAACTTAACATACTTTTGAGATAATACTATTACCTACTATACATCATCGTTCAAATTAGACATTTGAATCGACATCTTATTTTATACCTAATAAAACTCGAACCAAATTGCTCGAATAATAAAAACATCTACCTAAATTATTAGGTGTCGATGCTTTTTCGTTTTCATTTCATTGAATTCCTCGATACCTTTATAATCTGTGTCATAACAAAAACTTTCAACTCCAAATCGTAGCGAATTCTAGGAAATTTGAATATCTTTATTGAATGTTAGTTTCATTCATCACTGCAATGAATGGGAATACCACTGGTCCACTAGTAGGAGAACTAGGTTTTGATAAGATCGGAGAGATGGAGGGAAACATCGTTGAAAAGGCCCGCGGGTCTTACTGGAACCGTAAAGGCCCTCCGTTTTGGCGTTATATTTTTTCAAAGTTTCTCGTGATTCCGTTACGGACTGTTTGGAGCAACTAGTGCAGGTAAAAAGGACTATTCCCATAATGAATTTTTAAAAAAAAAGGACAACCAGGTAAATAATAGAAGTAGCCCAAGTCAGGGGTGAGAGAGCATATTCACGTGTAAGTGACCTCCCACGTGGTGAAAACGACATCGTATTTCTCTATCAGGTCAATTTTATGGGTGACGGGGACAATTCTTATATTGAAGATCCACATAATAATAAAACTAAATATTATGAGCTAGCTAGCATCAAGTTGGTCTCACAAAGAATCGGCCCCTGATGTGGACGCATGATTTTCCCTCTAATTTTACCATATAATTTAACATATAAGAATTTGCCAAATCGATATACCATACATAAAATAAACTGAGATGAGAATAATATTGATAATAACTTTTATAATGAGAATAATATTGATAATAATTTTTATGAGTTTGTATGAGATATAGTAGTACATAAAGAAGCATTGAGTTCCATCTAGGGTTGGCATTTTGGGCTGAACTTATTTAACCAGCCGAATTTTGAAAGTATAACTATGACATTTGGAATATGTGACAAGCCAAATTAAATTTTGAAATTAGTGAATTAGTGTCAGATTATCGCTGTTATTTGACTACGACTTGTTTAGAAAAAGCTTAAGCATTTCAACTCTTTTAGTTGTTGATGCGAATAAATGAAAACTTTTGAAATTATTTCAATGTAGGAACGTACGTGCTACCTTCTTTTTTTCTTTTTTTCGCTTTTAAAAGATGAACGGCTATAACAGTGTCGGTGTGTGTGTGTGACAAGCACAACCAAATGGTGAAACAAAGAAATATCCGTCTTTCGTATACAGTCACTAAGAACTCACAAATGGATCAAATATCTCGGCCCAATACCTCAATACAGTGGCCCATGCCACCCGTGTGTATAATTGTATTGCTCTTCCTAATTGTAATGAGAGTATTGTAGTTTTTGAATTTCCTCTGTCCAGAAGACGTTTTAATTTCCTGGCTTTAGTAGAGTAATAATTATCACACTTTCCCTATTAGAACATAGAATAAGTATTACTGCTTCTGCTTTCCCCACCTCTAATAGATATTCTTGATTTTCCTGACTCATATAGGTTAGCATACACTGTATTGCTGAGTTTCCTATCTCTAATAGGTTAATATACACATGCAATTCTCACTAGTTTGAACTGTGTATAAATAAAGGTAGAGATTGGCCAGCTAATTCCATCTAATTCTTAAAGACGAACTACATCTCTGGAAAGTTGAACAACGAAATTCATCTTCATTAGATCTTTAGAAGGTTAAGAATCAAGAAAGACATATCGATCAGTGCACGCCCCGGAGTCGACAAAGATACTCAAACTAGAGGAACTAGTTGTTGTCGACGGCAGACTCTTCAAGTATTTGTATACTATCTCAAAACCTCCACCTTCAATCTTCTTCTTCTTCTCCTTCATTTGAATTCCTCGGCAAAATAAGCAATTAAACAACATCAACCATTATGGATCGAGGTATGTTTTCTCTCACAAAATCTTCTCTTGTTTCCATGTCGTTGTCTTTTTCATCTTATGGAACCTTTTGACAGTAGCTAATACTTGTTATTTATATGATCCTTGAAATCGATTAAGTTTGCTTAGTTTCTATGCTGCATGTTTCTTCTTTTTCTTTGGTATAATGAGGTCGTGATCAGGGTTGTCCCCCTGATCTCAGCGTTTCTTCATATCATGAATTCATATTTACTAGTTCGAGAAATTAATTATCAAAGAAAAACAAACTTAGTACGTGTAATCACTGTAATGTATTGATGTGCATATATGAAGAAATTTAGAGTATTAGAATTGAATTCACATAAGGGTGAGTGGGTTGAGAGGAACTCATTGGGTGATAATATTGCCCTTTTTATAGGGGATAACTCTTCTATTTCTGGCATGCCTTCGAATGATTCTGGATGTCAATCCAATTGCATATACTTTACTTTAATCACGATGGTGATCATATAACCTTTTATATATCGCCTCATGATTTTGGTATTTATAACGTTGTCAACCAAAGCTTCCACCTACAAACGTATCCTGATCATGTTGAGAAACTCATCAAGAGGAGCTGGCTGCCAATTTGGGTGGGTCGTTCCAACTTTGTCTTTTCATATGTAAATTTTTTTAGATCTCCGGCAGACTCTATCTAGAAAGTTTTTGAAAATATCATTATTAATTCTATAAAAAAAAAGTACAATATTTTGAAAAATACTTGTGTCCATACCAGTATGGATGGTGTGCGTCCATACTCTCTCTAATTTACATATCTTGGGCAATATAATTAACGATTTTAACTGTTCAAAAGTTGAATTAATCAATAAAGATAATCTCTACAAAAATCAGAATACACTAAAATCGTTTGCTCATTCGATTGCATCAAACAAATGAACAATTCTAGTGAAAGTTTGGAGTCTCATGATCAGCCGTTCATTTGTTTCATACAATTGGTTAAGCAAATGATATTTTTTTACATTTATTTTTTACAGAGGTGATCTTTATTAATTAATTCAACATTTGAACAGTTAAAATCGTTGATTACATTACCCAAAATATGCAAATTAGAGAGAGTATTGACGTACACATCTATATTAGTATGGACACAACTTCCAGATACAACTCAGTCACATGGCTTATACCAATGAATTTATTCATTCCCCTAAAAAAAACATCACCCTATCTGTAATTACAAAAGAAACAACCATCGGTGACGACAATCACCAAACGACTTGTCGTTCGTATTCATGGAAATAGAGAATTGAAAAATTAAAAACAAAGACCGAAAAATAAAAAGTAAAACAGAGCCGAGAGGCGGGAGAGCAGCTTGAGCTGAGATAGAAAGAGAGCGATGACGATCGACGACGAGAGCTCCGTCTACGTCGGTGGCCTCCCCTACGATGCCACCGAGGACAGTGTCCGCCGAGTCTTCGATCTCTACGGCGCCGTCGTCGCCGTTAAGGTCACCTCACTCTCTCTCACGATCACTAACCGTGTTTCAATTTCGTCTCCTTCCTTAATTTTTCAGCTTCCTAGGGTTTCGAAACATTTGAATTTGGGGATTTTTGCTCCGATTAAGACTTTCCTCTGTTATTTGCAGATTGTTAATGATAATACGGGTAGAGGAAAATGCTACGGCTTCGTTACTTTCAGGAATCCACGGTCGGCGATCGACGCCATCAACGACATGGACGGCAGGGTGTGTGATTCTGATTCCGATTCCATTTTTTCATGAATTTGAGTTTTGAGTTTTGAATTTTGTTTTGAAATGAAATTATTGACACTGTGGAGGTTTGGATTTGAATCAGACTGTGGATGGGAGAGTAGTGAGAGTGAATGAAGTGAGGAGTAGAGGGGGGAGGTTAGGTTTCGGCGGAGGGAGAGGGAGGGAGAGTTTTCGGCGCGATTTCGAGAGGGGGAGGAGCTGGATTGGTAGGGGGAGGGAGCATGAAATGGAGTATGATGATGTTAGGGAGAGGTATGGTGATAGGTCTATGGAGCGTGGTGATAGGTACATTGTTCGGTCGAGGGAGCCGCGGTCTTTGGAGTATGAGGAGGAGAGAGATGGGGGATACGGGCGTGGAGTTGGCGATCATGAGCTGATGAGTGAGCATTTTGAGGATAGAGATCGCAAGAGGGGAAGGGATTTGGAAGATGTTGAGCAAGGAAGCAGCAGGAGCCATGAGCAGGGTTGGGGGAAGAGAAATCATACTGTGGAATCTGATAGAGAGAGGGAGGTGGACAGAGCGGATCTTCGGAATGATATTGTTGAGAAGGATAGGGATCATCAGTCGAGGAGGTGGAATGGGTAAGATATGCCTTTCTTCTTGTTTCCAATTGCTGCCTGCAGTACACACCAGTTTTGCTATTTAGATTGATGCCGAGTGTAGTGGTTAATAAAATTGAGAATCTGTTGGAATTTGAAATTGCCTGCTGGATATTCACTATTAGAAAAAATGCTTCCTGTCTTCATGACCAGATAGTCCCAAGTTATATATGTCTTCTGTATGAGCATTGCAGCCATCTTCCCCTTATCATACTTTGTCACCTGTTGTGTAGTATCCTGCTTCTTGAGATGACCAGGAGACATAAAGAAATGAGAAATCACATAAGTTAAGTATGGTGGCATTAGAGTATAGTTTTATTTGACTCTGGGTTTTTTTGCTGCAGTTCAAATTCTGTTGACCGGAATAGTAGGGAGCTTTTATCCCATTCGAGTGGCGATTTCAATGATCAGATAAGTCTATTTTAGCATTTCTTGCTGTGGGAGTGTCACAATTTTTTTTTTGGGGTTCTTCTTAATCACTTTGCTTTGCTTACTGTTTATCCTGCTGAATATCTCAGGTAAAAGAACAGCTTGAAAGATCCACACAGAGGCTTGAAGATTTGAAAAAGGAGGTTTGTTTTCACCAGAACACACTAGTAGTTTGAGTAATGCCTGTACCTGAGTCGTCTCCCTTTTTGATAAAGTCCTAAATAATGCATTCGATAGGTTTCATCGTAATGCCCAAATTTTCGGTGACGGCCATAAGTTCATTCATTTGGCACCTCCAAGTCTTGTCATTAAACCTAATATTTTGTTTTTTTTTTAGATCTTCTTCAGTTGCAGGAGACACTATGAATAACAATGGCCAAACCTTCTCCAATCATTAGGGGTTAGCAATAGGAAAATTTGACACACACACACTAACTAACTAACTGAATTATATAATGTTGTCAGACTACTGAGATGGAAGAGAAGTTAGAAGATGACAAAAAATTAGTTTCGGATTTACAGAAGCAATCTAAGGTATTCCCAAGTTTCTGATTACTAGTCACTTTTCAGCTCATGCACTCTTTCACTTTTACATGCTCAATTTTACTCCCAACTCTTTTATTTCACATGCTAAATTTGCTTCTGGTCTCACTGAGACAGAAGCTGGAGGATGCATTGGTAAATGCGAAGAAGAACACTTCACACCAGAAGATGCAGTTAACCAAGGTATTTTCAATCTAATTGCTAGTTGGTAAACTCTGCGGGACATTGCTCAAAGTTAATCTGTTAATGCATGTTGTTGTATTATCTTCAGCTACATGAGTGCTTTATGCAAGTAAAACATTACAGAGAAAAACTCAAAAGCAGTGAAGATGAACTTCAGGTTGGTGATTTTGTTCCTCTTGAGCTTATTGTACAGGAAAAGATCAATTGAGAGGGAAAAAAAAAAAGGTATCATTGCAGAAAATGTAATGAAGAGGAATGATATTATTATGTCTATCCACGAACTGAAGTAAAAACTATCTAGATTTTTAGCCAACTTCTTTTGAACTGGTTTTGAATGTGCATTCTGAGATAAAGAGGCTATCAAATACCCATTTGAGTTTGGTATTTTAACACTAATCTCTTGTTTTGTTAGATCATGAATCATGTTTTTCCCTTGATATCTCTTTTATTATACTGCACCAAGTGCAAAAATTTAATTACCCTATGTTAGATTTTGATTACCAACCACTTTGCTTGCAGATACTGGTTGAAACAGTAACAGGGGAAGATGGTATTGGCTATGTTGGCTTGAGGGATGCAATCCTAACTATTAGCAATGCCTGAAGTCATGTCGAGCTATTCAAGAAAACTGGATCTGCACCACATCCTGTATTGTATTCTCTCTCTCTCTCTTTCGTGGTGACTGGTGAGGGTAGGGTAGCAAGCAGTCCTCTTGATAGTGTATGAAGCTTTTGTAGATCTGTACACCAAAGCCAGTGAAGAATCAGCATAATATATCTGCGATGTATATCATATATCACGCTTTCCTATACGCCAGTAGTTTCACATCCTGTTGTGATAGAATACAACTCTTAAATGGATTAACAAAATACTGTCTTCAATAGAGGAGTTATTTTCACCATTAGACACACTACTTGCCATAACTCTTTTGAATTAGAATGCGTGTTTGAAGACGTGAGGTAGCACACATGTGACTCATGTGGATTATTATCTGGCTCCATGAAACTTGAAGGCATTAAGCTTTTTCGAGTATGGTGTGGGAATATGCAGACCACCTTTAACTGTAAAGATGAAACAGCCTGTGCATGCTTTCAGCACACGTAATCCTCTTTGCTCTGATAATTGTTTAAACATTGAAAGCAAATAATAAGTGCCCCCTTCTCTGTGAAAGCTAAAAGACTCGGGTGGAAAGGAAAGGAGCTGAGATGGGCACACACTTTCGGGGCCTCTTTTTTCCCGGCGATCAAACAGTACTACTCTTCAGATTTTGCTGTGATTCAAAGCCATTTCTAGCTGTTTAATTAGCAAGTTGAACAGCTTGATCTAAGGTTTGGCCTCAGAAAAAGAGAAACAAAATGTTGTTTATTAGCTAAATTACCACAGTATTCAGAAATAGAAGAGTGGATTATTCTTCTAAATAAAATCTCAGCCTAAAGGAAAACAAAACAAACACTCACTTTCTCCTTTATGACCTTTTTTACACTCACTAAGTTAACCCTCACTCTCCCGATATATTTCACATTAAATAAAGATAAATTTAGAATTAAACATCTTAGTTCCTCACCATACAAAATGGTAACCCTAACCTTACTCCTAAACCCTAACCCTAATCTTGATCAGAACTTGAGTGTGATCTGACTTCCATTGCTTTCCTCACGGTCTTCCGATCTCCGGGCAGCCATGCATTTCTCACCACTCTCAGTCCCAGCCTTCCAGCTCCCACTCTCAGACTTCCCATCTTCGATGCTTTCGGACTGGTCACCATTTCCTCTCAGGTCCGACTCCGGCGAGCTTTGGGTCCGGGAAGTAGTACTGGCTCTGTACACGTGGAGTTGGTGGTGGAGTGTGTGATGATGCAGCTGGTGGTGACCTGACTGCTGCGGCTGCTGTGCCGTGGTGTAGAAGTCTTGTGGCATTGGGGTTGCACAGTAGTGTGTAGGTGCGTGCGAGGCTGGACTGTAAAGAGCCGTGGGGCCATTGTGACCTCCGGCGGCATACTCCGGTGGAACCCAGATGCCACCTAGGACCACCAACTGGGGCGTTGGGCCTCCGGCTGCCTGTGGGCTTGGGCTGGGCCGTCTTGTGTGGAGCCTGTACTTCTGTAAATAAAAAAAGTAACACGTTAGTACTCATTTCATTTTATTTTGAGAAATTTCAGAATATACAGTGCATATTGTGCAGGGTTAGTACTAGGGTTGTGTCAGAGATTTAAAATCATGGGGTTCCTGTTAGCCTGCATTGTTTTGGACCAGAACAGAAAAGACTGGACGTCTGAAATATGGTCAATACCTGCAGATGACTTTTAACTTCATCATTGGTCAAACCGTCAACCTTCATGAGCTCCCTGATTTGTTTTGGTGTGGCCACTGTGAAAAAAGCACAAAGAAACAAATCAGATATTTGACCAATCAATATCATAATGATCGTGCTATAATGAGTTTATGACTGTCTTCGGTTTTTCATCATATGATTACCTTGAGAACCACCAAGCATTTGCAGGGCGCTGACGAATCTCCGGTGCAAGTCCGGTGACCAGCACCGTCTTGCCTTCCTGTGACTACTGTTTTGAGTACTTGTGTTGGTTGTGGTGGTAGTGATCGTACTTGTTTGCCCATCTAATGCTTTGCCTTGCTGATCTTGAGTAGTGCTAACCACACCGCAGTTGATACCATTCTCACCCAACTCGGAGCACTTGTTGTCCTGATCCATATTCTCACCAGTTTTGTTGTCCGGAGAGCCGAGAGCCAACTCCGGAAGAGGTTGCAGATTCGGGGAAGGACCCGACTTGCGAATATCTTTCGAAAATGGATGGAAGGCTCCTCCTCCATAAGACCTTTGCTGCTTGGTATCTAGGGCTAGCTTGGGGCTGACATTGAACCCCATGTCACCTTGTTCTTTTGGTTTGATTGCATCAGCTTGGCTCCATAGTTGGACAGAGGTCATCCAGTTTGCCTTATCAGAACTATTTGCTGGTTTCTCTGAGCCTTCAGAGTTTGAATGTTTAAGAGGGATGAATTCTTCAAGAACCGGCCTAATTGGCCCTTGGTTATTTGCCGAGGATGATCTATAAGCTTGTAGCTGCTGCCTTGATGCTTCCACAGCTATACCAAAATCAATAATCTTATTATTTACATTGCATTGATCGCTTATTTTATGTTCTAGTCTTTTGCTTTATGTTTGTTTATCCTTCTTTTGCTGGCTTTAACCACTCTTTAGAAATTTTGTTGAGCAAGCTCTAACTTCTATAAATGAAAAAGAGATAAAAGAAAAAGGGTTTTTGAAACTGACTTCGATCAAGGCAAATAAAAACGAGATCAATATCCATTGGTGACTTCATAACATGAACATGAACTCAGAATTACCAGTAGTGAGGAGCTGCATGGAGAGAGGAAGCTCGCGCTTGAAGGCATCGATCTTGAGACGCTCTTCTTCGAGACGAGAAAGGATCTCTTCGAGCTGCTTCAGGTCATGAGACTGTGTCGTTGTAGCGGCCTGCTGGTGCTGATGGTCGCCGAATGATTTGAGGAGCATGGAGTAGCTATGAGGCTTGCACTCAAGGCTTAGTTCAGAAGGTGATGCTGCGCCCATTTTTCAACTAGTTAATGAGAGCTATTCGATATGAATATATATCAAGAAGAAGATCTCACTTTGAGTAAGCTATGAGAAAACAAAAACAGTGTTTTTAGAAGATATTGTTGATCGTGATAAGTAACAACAACAGGGTATGTAGGAACAAACAAGAGCAAAAGAAACTGTTTGGCTCTTTCTAAATTTCTAGCAAAAGCTAGAGAGATTGGAGAGATGATAAAGAGAGAGAAAGGTAGGGGATGGTTGCTTCTGAACACAAGGAGGATCGAGGTAGGATCGTCTTCTTTTTAGGGTGAGTTCAAGGGAATAAAGTGGCCATGGCTGAGATAGATGGAGGATCAAATTGTAGAGAGAGATAGTGAGTGAATATATAAAAGAAAGCCAGAAAAAAGAAAAGGGATAAAGAAGGATGGTAACTTCTTGCAAAAGAACAAAGGCAAAATAGGAGAGGAAGAAAAGCTCAAAATGAGAGAAGAAGAAGAAGAAGAAGAAGAAGGGAATCAAGGTGTGTCTGACAGTAGAGGGTCATGTGCTTTGAGCCTTGCTTGTTTTATTAGAGATGCATACAGACCTTTAATGGCTTCTTTCTGTATCTCTTTGTTTCTGTCTACGAAGAATTCAAAATTCACCAAATTTAAAGATGATTCTTCTTCTCACTGTGTTCGTACTTTTATCCCCTAGCTAGCTTTATCTTTTTAATTGTTTTCATTAACTTTTTTTAAGCCTTTCGAATCGTACTGATCGAGCTGCTATGAACCTATTATTCTCACGTATATAGTTTTGTTTTAAGTTTGTACCCTACAAATTCTGGTGAGTACACTTAGTGGATTCTAATTATTCCAATAGCATTGCTACGTAAAATTAATTAGTGTATGAAATGAGGATTCGTCAAGATATATGATTAGAGAAATGTAACCGGTTATAGTGGAATGATTTCTAAGTAGCCAGCACGTACCGTATATCCGCATCAAATATACTTCTATAACATTGCATGTCTTGTATGCACGGTGTGCATATATATGACACAATTTTTAGTTGTCTATTTACATACGGTGTATTAATTTATAACTTAGTTTATTTCAATCGAGATTTACTCTTACACACACTCATTTTATGTTCAAATGAATCGTCAAGACCTATTCGTTCATACCTTTTAACGTATTATTAAGGTACAAAAATTCCTAAAAAGCTTTAGATTGCGCGTATTCAACAGCGGAAAAGAGTATAAGCATGCAGTCCACAGAAAAAAGGGTATAAAGGAGTGGTTGATTCCATGTTTGTGATCCTACGCATCACATCAAAAGTCCAACCCTAGCTTCAAAGTCGAAAGCTTTAGCAGCAGATATTGTAGAGATTGGACACGTGTACGGCCAAGTGGTACTTTGGGTTCTCCTTAACAAAGAAATTCTATCATTCACATAATAATTTGTTAAAATGATTCTAGCATGATTACATATTAACATGAAAAAAGGGCATTGGGAAGAGAAGCTAGCTAAGCATGCATATACTAAAAATCATCCCATGCATATTAGTTTTTTACCACCAAATTGTTGAGAGGGGGAGAAAGAAAGTGAGCAAAAAATAGGACATATTCAAAATGAGATTAGTATCTTTATAATATATCGAAGAGATAAAATATATATTCCTCCATATGTAGGCAGCATGCAACTTTCTTTTTGGTTTCAAAAGTTGCATAATTGCTGTGAAATTGAGTGCATTCAGAGAGAAGGTGAATACAATTTTTAGAGATGACGGAATATCTAATAAAGAGATGAAACATTCATGTTTACGAATAAAAATATTAAGCCGCTAAGGAAAGGAATATCTTCCTTCCAATTCTACGACTCTAAATTAAGGGAACAAAACCCACAAAGCTTAAAGGGAATTTAAAGACCATTAGCAACACCAAAAAAGAATTTAAAGAGAGGAGAATCTTCTTCTGCTACTCATCTTTAGTGAAGTGGGGAGGAAGGTAAGAAGATTCTCTGGAAAAATTTGGAGGAATTTTTCTGGGGTTCTGAACCTCCATAACAATTTATCCGGATTCTCAATATTGTGTTTATGGTGTTTGAATTGAGTCCACGAGTTTTTCTAACTATGCTTAACCGCTAGTAATGGGTTACAACTCTTGGAAATTAAGCTAATTTAACTTTCAAGTACAAATGAAAACGAGAGAGAAGAGAAAAAGATACCCCACTTTCTTTCTCAAGATTAATCGTGAAACATGGTATATATACGTACAGAATAATATTTTGAATAACGTACGTACTGCCTCGACTAGCACTCTAGCTAGCATTGTTTTCTAGTGTTCTGCAACTGGTATATATAAGTTTCAACTATAAGTATGTTCGTATGTAGATATAGTGATATATACACTGATATACTATAGCCTTGTAAACTAATCTAATGGATCTGCGCAGTGCACTTGTATGCTGCATGCATGGTTAGCTTGGGACATTGATCATTCTGCATAGATGGTCAATATATTCGAGTTATTTTGCAGCCAAATATCTCGAGGAGCTGTATACCTCTATACCCTTTTGTGGTGAAAACGATCACCATGTATGTATGCATGGGAGGATTGCAATTTGCATCGAATTCTCTCTATCCTTTTCTCTGTTTCAAAGAGAATTCGAAAGAGAGAGAGTGCTATATAATGATGGTTGGTCACTTTCTGAAACGAAACCAGTCTTCTCGAACAAGCTACCTTCCAACCCACACCTTTTCTCCAGATTCTCTCTATCTATATCCATCTACCTCACGCATAAGTTTATTTCTTTGTTTCTGTTTTTGCTGTTTCCAGAGGGAAAGCAAAGCAAAGCAAAGCAAAGAGAAAGGGAAAGAGATTCTCCGGCGACACGTGTCGTGATATTCCCCCATATCTCGTTCATCTGAATATCCCTTTTGTCTGGGCACAGAAATAAAGGAATATTCCCACCACCCTAGCCTCCTCCTCCTCCTCCTCCTCCTTTAGCTTTCCCATTCTACGAGCTCGATGACCATATTCAATCTGTGTAGAAAACAGAAACCGAGGTGAAGAAGAAGCCTGAAAACTATGCAACATCAACAGCTTGTTGCTGGAAATTGGTATTCATATTCATATTCTAGAGTTCAGAATTGGACTCATCACCCAGCTCGTTTAGGCTTTGTTGGCTACTCAGGTCGATCATCGATCATGAATCTTCGAGCATAAACCTTAATCAGAAACCCTAGCCTGCTTTCACCCTTGTTACTCTAACAAGGGCTTTAGGAACTTATTTATGCATCGAAGTTTCCAATTAGTTTCAGCTCGATCACATGGCCAAAAAGAACGAGTTCCGAAATAGCCTATATCGTATATTTCTTTTCACAAACCTATGGACAACTTCTTTTGTGCAAAGCCTTTAGCCCCATTTGATTAAGGACCACTATTCTTTCTACAACAAATTTTCCCTCCAACGTTTAACTTTTCCGAAATCCAGACCCTCATGCTAAAGTTCATATCCCTTTTCTCCTCCCTAGCTTTTAAGAAGACGGAAAAAATAATACAGAACCTCTATAATTGTTAACTAATGTTATTGCTAATCAAAAATTGTTCATGCAACCTTTTAAAGATCGAGTAAGGATGAAATTATTGATATAAATAAGAGAATTATTTTGTTAAATCACTTTGGCCACAACTTTTTCTAATTAATGACACAACAAACCGTCTGAAACTGAATATATATATATATATATAATGTAAAGTGGATATGCAAGAAATGTGACAGAGATCAATCAAAATCGAGTCTTTCAATCCTTAGTATGACCAGTAACAAAGTTTTGAATACGAAAATAATAGAAGATTCTATATATTCTGTTCTATCAATGATCGAATTTATCTAAATCCACTTTCAGGAAGTGATTGTATATGAAAATTCAAAGCTGCATCAACTTGTTTCAAATTGGAGGTTAAAATCATGAGAAACGAATGAGCTTTATGAAGCATTATATGAAATATTCTTGATAAACTTTGCGGAAAGCCAATGAAAGCTACATTTAGGGGCTGTAAGGATTGTCAAATAAGAATCACGATGAACTGAAAAAAAAAATTGATGCATGAGCGAAACCAGATTGCTCTGCTAAATTCTCTATTCACTTAGGATATATTCCTCACTTTGGCATCAGAATTTCATTATTTAATGGATCAATGACTGCAAGCTGTGCTCAGATCGATCATCTGAATTATTTGGATACTCCATATACTTATCTTAACCAAAAGTTGTGCTGTGTTGAAAATCAGTTTCTTGAATATTGTACAATGAGAGGAGTTCTTGGAGAATTTCCATTTTTTCCCTAAAAGGTTGTGTGTGTTACCGAATTGGTATTTATATATATTCTTATGATTCAAAATACTTTAGTTGAATGCTAACATTCTATATAAATTTTTTAGGTCTTGACCAAAGATTTCAAGAATGAGTGCATGTAGCATCTGAAACAGGAGAGGGTGGAGTATGGAATTAGAATCACTTTGGTCGGCCTCTTCGGAAAAGATATCAACTACTAAGTTATTATCTCAAAATGAAAAGGCACATTTAAGCTAGAGTGCATGTCAATGAAGACACGAACATGGTATTAGATAGTCTATGATCGAGTGTCAAAACTTTTTAAATATCAGTCTGTGAACATCAAATTTGATCGATCTGTGCATCGGAATCGGACCAATCGGTGTCTTACTAGTTTCTATCGATCCGAAGTTTCACCTCCGATGCAGAACTCATACCGAAAATGACAATCAAGAGCGGCTCTATAAGAGTTCAACACCTCTCTGCAACTCACTCTAGTACAAAAAAATGAAACAGATGAAGCCAGTTTTGGAGAAAAATCTTCATCCTGAAAAACATAAGAAAGGACCCAAGTACATCTGATTTTGGCCCAAGGCAAAAACGGTTGGGTTGACAATAATGCCCTTCCCGTTTTTATCTAGGACTAACGACCAGCCAACCAACCAAACCTGTCAACCATATCTTCGTCTTGCTTTGCTCTGTTTCATTCGTGAGTCATGGCTTCTTTACCTTACAGAACCAACCCAAACCCACACTTTCCTTCATCCAAACACTCCAATACCTTGGAAACTCACAAACAATCACAAGCCCATTTTCCAAAACTTGAAGAAAATGCAACCCCGAATCAAACTCTGTCAAAATCATACTTCAATCAAATGTCCACTCTATCAAAACAGAGCAAAATTCAAGAAGCTGTAGACTTACTCATCCAAATGGACCTGCAAAGCATCCACATTGGCCCTGAAATATACGGCGAGCTTCTCCAGGCATGTGTCTACGATCGAGCTCTTCAAACCGGTAAGCAAATCCACGCTCGGATCATCAAGAAAGGTGAGATATTTGCAAGTCATGAGTACATTGAAACTAAGCTAGTCATATTCTACGCAAAATGCGACGCTGCGAAACCTTCGAATCGTTTGTTTCAGAGAGTTAGATTGAAAAATGTGTTTTCATGGGCAGCAGTGATTGGACTGAATTGTAGATTGGGGTTTTACAAAGAGGCATTGCTAGGGTTTATGGAGATGCATGAAGATGGGTTGTTTCCAGATAATTTTGTTGTTCCGAATGTGCTGAAGGCTTGCGGCGCAGTAGAGTGGATTGGGGTTGGGAGAGCAGTGCATGGATACGTGGCGAAGATGGGTTGTAATGGGTGTGTTTTTGTTTCTAGTAGTCTTGTGGATATGTATGGAAAATGTGGGGTTGTGGATGAAGCGAGGAAGGTGTTTGATGAAATGGTTGAGAGGAATGTGATCACTTGGAATTCGATGATTGTGAGTTATGTACAGAATGGATTGAATGAGGAAGGCATTACGGTGTTTTGTGATATGAGGGAGGAAGATGTTGAGCCTACTCATGTGACTGTGTCTAGCTTTCTTTCGGCTTCGGCTAATTTAGGTGCGGTAGAAGAAGGTAAGCAGGGACATGCATTGGCAGTTGCCAGTGGATTGGAACTGAATACCATTTTGGGGAGTTCTATTATAAATTTTTATACCAAGGTTGGTTTAATTGAGGATGCTGAAATAGTTTTTAGTAGGATGAATGAGAAAGATGTTGTTACATGGAATTTGCTTATATCCGGGTATGTGCAGATTGGGGAGGCTGACAAAGCTCTTGAGATGTGTCGATTAATGAGACTAGAAAACTTGAGGTTTGATTCGGTTACTCTTGCATCCCTAATGTCTGCTTTTGCAGATACTAGAAATTTGAAATTGGGCAAGGAGGCGCACTGTTATTGTTTAAGGAACAATCTTGAGAATGATGTGGTTGTTGCAAGTAGCATTGTAGACTTGTATGCCAAATGTGAGAAGATTGATTATGCAAGACGAACTTTTGAATCTGCTACAACTGGGGATCTTGTACTGTGGAACACACTGTTGGCCGCTTATGCAGGATTGGGACATAGTGGTGAGGCATTAAAATTGTTCTATCAGATGCAACTCGAAAGTGTGCCTCCAAATGTGATGACTTGGAACTCTCTGATCTTTGGTTTTTTGAAAAATGGCCAGGTCAATGAGGCTCAAGATATGTTCTTGCAGATGCAGTCCCTTGATGTCGAGCCAAACCTGGTCACTTGGACAACTATGATCTCTGGTTTGGCGGAGAATGGTTTTGGCTGTGAAGCAATTCAGGCCTTCCATCGGATGCAAGAAGCAGGAATCATTCCCAATGTTGTGAGCATCATTTGTTTACTTAAAGCTTGCATAGAAATAGCATCATTACAGAATGGAAGAGTTATACATGGTTATTTGATTAGGCATTCCCTCCACCTTTCAACCCCTATTGCAACCTCTTTAGTAGATATGTATGCTAAATGTGGTAATGTAGAAGAATCAAAGAGAGTGTTTGATACGGTTTCAGACAAGGAGTTACCTATCTATAATGCAATGATCTCCAGTTACGCGTTACATGGTGAAGCTGTGGAAGCTCTTGCCCTATATCAGCGTTTAAAGGAAGAAGGTCTACAACCCGACAGTAAAACCTTTACTAATGCCTTGTATGCATGTAGCCATGCCTGTCTGGTGACTGAAGGTTTGGAGCTTTTGGATGACTTGTTATCCGGCCAAACTATAAATCCAAGCATTGAGCACTATGGCTGTGTGGTTAATCTTCTATCTCAGAGTGGCAATGTGGATGAAGCTTTTAGGCTTATCGCCTCAATGCCTTATGAGCCTGATGCACAGATATTGGGATCGTTGCTTGCAGCTTGTAGAGAACAGAATAACATAGAACTAGAGGAGTATTTGTCTGATCAATTACTGAAATTAGAGAGAATTCCGGAAACTATGTAGCTATTTCAAATGCATATGCGGTTGCAGGAAGATGGGATGAGGTTAAGAAAGTGAGACAGTTAATGAAACAAAAGGGCCTAAGAAAGATTCCTGGATGCAGCTGGATTCAAATTGGAGAAGAAGTTCTTGCATTTGTTGCTGGTGACAAATCACACCCTGAAACTGAGAAAATCTATGGATTTGTTGGAATAGTAAATGTGTTTTACTGGATGCTGTCCTTCACTATACTCATTGCTCTATAATAGATTCTGCGGTGTAATATAGACTTGTTCATAAGTTGTTCTCTATAGAGGAAATGCAAAATTTCGAAATGTATTTGATGAATTGTTGCTCAACATATTGGCGGTTTAGGTTTTTAGATGGAATACATATACACTTAAGAGGTAAATATAGTGTTTAGCTTTCAAGTTTGTATTAGTAACTAAACCTCCGTGATTATGGTGATCCAGAAAATAGGACCCTGATGTCTATGAAGAT
Organism: Potentilla sterilis; assembly: GCA_963682095.1. Taxonomy (NCBI): domain Eukaryota; kingdom Viridiplantae; phylum Streptophyta; class Magnoliopsida; order Rosales; family Rosaceae; genus Potentilla; species Potentilla sterilis. Next base: position 2,462,020 of record OY821761.1, read on the forward strand.
TTCAGGAAAACACCAAAGCTACGCATCATATCTGATTATAGTATTGGACTGAATAATTCCTGGTCTAGTAAGGTAAGACCTTTTGTTTTTCCAGAGGAGAATTAGAAAAGCCGTCTGTGTCATCCTAATAATGAGGTTAACACTAAGTGTGCTCAAATTCAACTTTGTGGATCATCATTATTTATAGGGGTTTTTACCCAAAACTACAATTTTGGGTACATAATTACCAATAGCAAGGTCCTCTTTTTAAATTACCATTAGCAAGGTTCCATCCAAAACTAACAGAATCAGTTAAGTCTTAAATTACATAATTACCCTCATTAAGCTTAATGCTACTGATCCTCAGTGAGCCTAATGCTACTGACCCTCAGAAGTCAACTTAATATACTGACCCTCAGTAGCTCCGCCGTCTTAATACTACTGACCCTCAGTAGCTCCGCCGTCTTCCACCGCGCTTCAATATTACTGACCCTCAGTAGCTCCACCGTCCTCCGCCGCGCTCCAATACTACTGACCCTCAATATCTCCCACTCAAAACCCTAATTCTCCCAAAAAAAAATTCAGATCCCTCACTCATTCTCAGTAGCTCCGCCGTCTTAATACTACTGACCCTCAGTAGCTCCGCCGTCCACCGCCGCGTTTCAATATTACTGATCCTCAGTATCTCAACCATAATCAACATAAGCAAAAATCCCAACACAAGCAAAAATCCCAACACACACCAAATCAATTTCAACACACAACAAATCAATTCCAAACACAAAACAATCAAATCAATACACAACAAATCGAATATCACACAAAGAGAGAGGGAGAGAGAAAGAGAGCCAAAGAGGGAGGCAGAGAGGGAGAGAGAGAGGCAGAGAGGGAGGCAGAGAGGGAGAGAAAGAGAGAGAGAGAGGCAGAGAGAGAGAGCCAGAGAGGGTGAGGTAGAGAGGGAGAGAGAGGCAGAGAGGGAGAGGAGTTGTGGCGCCTCGGTCCCCTCGGCTCCGCCGTCGCGCCAAAGTTCCCCCGGCTCCGCCGTCGTGCTCGGTCCCCCTGGCTCCTCCTCTGCTTCCTCGCTCGTCGTCGTCGTCCGCCTCCGGCCTCGATCTGCCGTCCCGCCTCGCCTCGCCTTGCTCCGGCCTCGTTCTGCCGTCGAGCCTCGCTCCTGCCTCGCCCTCGAGCCTCGATTCCTCGCCTTCACCGGCCTCGCCTCCTAGCCTCGCCGCGCCTCCCCCCTCGAGCCTCGCAGTCTCGCCTTCACCGGCCTCGCGCGCTCGCAGCCCCGCCTTCACCGGCCTCGCCTCGCGCCTCGCGCCTTCGGCACCCGAACCTCGCCTCGCTCCGGCCTCGATCTGCTCCGGATCGGGAAGGAGAAGAGGAGAGGTCTGCCTCGCTCGGTCGCTGCCTCGCGCCTCTGCCTCGCTCGCTGCCGCCTCGCTCCTCTGCCTCGCGCCTCCGCCTCTCTCCCTCGCGCCTTCGCACCTCCGCCGTTGCTCTGCCACCGCCGCCCGCTCAATCGCAAATTAGGGTTAGGGATTTTGGTCGGGAAGGAGAGGAGAAGAGAAGAGGAGAGTTTGGGTTGTGGGTTTTTTTTTTTTTTTTTAAATTATATATAGATGGCATATGTTGTAATTTTTAGATTTTCAGGGTTAATTATGTTATTTAACATTGGACGGATTAAAAGTCTGTTAGTGTTAAATCCTGCTAGTGGTATAAAAAAATCAAATCTTGCAATTGGTAATTATGAGTACAAAATTGTAGTTTTGGGTAATTATCTATTATTTATATAAAATCAACTATAAACTAGTTTGTGTCAATTAAGTCCATCTATAAATTAATAGAGCTTAATTATCTTATTCTTCCTTGACTTGGAGCACTTCTACTTCAAAATTCGAAAACTTGCAATTTACTAGTTTCCAAATTGCAAAACTTCAACTTAGAAGACAAGAAACTGATCAGAACTGTGTATACACAGGTTTGTACTGGTCAATCATATACCTTATGTTCCAACCCCCACTTCTCCCCTCTGTCCTTATGTTCATCATCTTCGTCTTCTTTTATTGTCGGGGGTGAGTAATTGAGTGATGAACTGGGTTACTTAGTGTTTTTTTTTTCTTCTCATATCAGGGTTTTCTGCAATGTTTTAAGAGAAATGCTAGGGTTTAGGGGATGTTTTTAGACTGGGAACTCTACTATACTAGCAATTAGGTGGAGAGTTGGGGAGAAATGGAGGACATTATTGAAGTAAACCCAGCATGTTATTATATGTGATTAGGTCAACTATACATGCAAAACTTAGATAATCTACAGGTTAAGAAAAACCCAGCAGAGAGGTACTATTGGCTACTTGCTTAACTACAAAGAGAGACAGCTTTATCAAATTGGATGGACCACAGGATTATGTTATCCAAGAGGAGGCCATGGTGGCTTTTTCAGTGTCACCATTATCATTCTGATTTTTCAAGTTTCAACCATCTTTTTTCTTTTGTGGAATACTGGTGTGAAAGACAATCTTCCTCAAAACTTGAAATAGGGTTCATCACAGTACTCCGAATCTCATTCCATATTACAATTTATCATGTCTACTTGTTACGAATCAACTTAATATAGATACATTTAAAACGATACGTAATATTAATAATTAAAAAATTACAGAAAATAACCGATAACAAAATTAAATAATTGTTCATATTGCATATTAATCCACAGATTCCACACCAACACAACTACACAAGCACATAAATCTGTGAAGCATCTACATCAAAAGTCTCAACTAGAAAAAAGCGGTTAATTTAGTGATGTAAAGTCAATGTCATGGTCCACATTCATACATACCAACAATGTGCTATGTTTATAACCCCAAATCTACCTACAGACACTAATCCTATAATACAATTTGAACATCACCTTTCTCAAATCTTCCAGAATTTTTTGTCTAGACTTGTCGTACTAAACCTCTAATTCACAACCACATCTATGACTAAAATGAGCATAAAATTAGCTCTATTAGTGAAAATAAGGAATGGAATTGACAAATTTAACGACATTAACTTTAATCTGATGTGTTTTATTTCAGTACTCTAGTGGAAGATTCTGAGTTCTATCATCAATTAAGTGATTAATTAAGGTCGAGTAATGAGTTTAGAGGAAGATGAAAAAGACGAAAAGAGATTGTGGGGTAGGAGGTCGCGTAGATCACAGCTGGGTCAAAGGCTCCCTCACTCTCTTAAGTCTTTTTTTTCTTTTTAAAAGCCGGCCAGGCAAGCCAGGCTGTTCCCCACCCCACCCTATTATTCCTGCACTTACCCCAATAACGCAAGCCGGACAAATCCTCCGCCATGTGGCGGCCTTTGCCACTCAATCACTGACCCCTACTGACAGGTAGACCCAGAAACCACCGTATAGCACCGCCGGTCGCGGTGGTGCTTCCCAATCATGTGTAAGTAACTAGACCTAAGTACGGTGCTCAAACCCTCAAATCACAATCATCGGCAATAAATGCAACTTTGGGGGTGTTTGGTACGTGGGATTGCTTGGGATTGGATTGTCTTATTTTCTTACGTAAGAGCATCCCGTGTTTGGGAGAGAGATGGACTAAATGAAGTGGTGTTACTCAAGCCCCAGACCCACCATTTCAGCTTCTTACGTAGAGACACCAAAATTGGTGGGATTGTCGAAGCCCTCGTTTTTACGACGCATCTCCTCGGCTCTCAATCTCTCACAAAACTATTTCTCTCTCACTCGATTCCTTCTCTTCAGTTCTTGGATTGCTCTTCTTCAGGTTAAGCTTATGGGTTTCTTTGTATTGTGATTTCTTCAAATCAACAACGGATCTGACACGGTTGAATCTGACAACAATTGATCAATTTCAAGACTGAGTTTTATCTCTCCTAAAAACTTTTCTGATTTTCTGGGTTTCGATTGATTCAATTACGGAGTAATTTCCATATGGTTTGTGTTCAGTGATTTTTCTGGGTTTATCTTTGCGAGCAGAGAAATTGGTAAGAACAGATCAATTGATTGGTTGAGGCAATTTTTGATATATGATAAGAAAAGAAGAGGAAGAAGAGAGCTTATGATTGATGGTGATATTCTACAGCAATCGATCCCTATGTTCTTCTCTGCACCTTAGTCTGCTTCATTAGTCCTCCCAACAACCAAACGCGAGTCAGGCTTGACTAGCATAAGCCAAGTTAGCATAAGCAAGGTTTCTCGTAGAAAATAAGGTGAGTTATCACAATCCCACGTACCAAACACCACCTTTGTGTGCTCCTCAAGCCACACCATTTAGGACATTCAAGAAACTATCTCCAAATTCATTCATTTGTTTGATAGGATCAAATAATGAATAATGTTGAAAAAGAGGGTGTTGAATTACGATAGATATTCATTTGACATGACTTATGTTCAATTTTAAGGTTTTGGATTACGAAAATGCATGGTGAGAAGATGGGATGAGCGAGCAAGTTCACTAGAGTTTAGAACATGAGAAACGTCCCTAGAAGAATGTCATTGTTCAGACCCATTTGGGAGTAAACTAATCAAAGAACCCATTAAGATACGAAAACTCACAAGAACAGCCATGTGTATGAGACAGAGATTGTGAGAATTTATAAAGAGAAAGAATTAAACAAACCCATTTCCATCAAATATTGTCACATTCTAATCAGTCCATGGAACTCCCCCCACCCTCTCCCAACATAATCAACAAATTTAAAAACCTCCCACCTATAAAAATCATTGCAAAAATTAAAAAAGAAACCAAAATTAAAACTAAAAAAAAAAAAACAGATACTGGCAACAACCAGAGTACCAGACCCATACCCACCTTCCATTTCCAATCCCTTTACACTTGTTCCCTTCTTTTGTAAGCCTCACTTAAGGTGTGGGCGTGACACTTGGTGGGGTCCTAGAGCCTTGGGGCGGCGTATGGCCGTCCGATCCCTTAGATGGGTCATCCGACGATTGTCGTAACCCATCGTCGGTCTCAGCCCGGTTCATGTCCTCGATCATACGGACCACCTCTTGCATTGCCGGCCGTTGATCGGGGACAGTGGAAACACAAGCCATGGCTATTTGCAGGAGCTGAACCATCTCCTCCTCAATGTTTTGGTACCTCATTAGCTCCACGTCGAACACCTCAGCAGTCCATTCCTCACGGACTACGGACTGGACCCACCTCGGTAGGTCAATTCCCTCTTCACCCAAGGAAGCCTGATTGGGTGCTTTCCCTGTTAATAGCTCTAACAACACCACCCCAAAGCTATACACATCCGACTTGAACGTGACTTTTCGGGTCTCCAATACCTCCGGGGCGCGGTAGCCCGCGACCCGGTTGGGCGGGGTGGAGGTCCCGAAAAGCGGGTTCAACCCGAAGTCCGAAATCGTCGCGTCGTGATCGGGTCGAAGCAGAATGTTGGAGGACTTGATGTTGCCGTGGACCACTTTACCCGCCACGTGGAGGTGCGCTAAGCCTCTCGCGGAACTTAGCGCGATTCTCATCCGGTTGTCCCAGTCTAGTGGTGTGCGACCTGAGCCTCTACTCCCTGCAAAACCAGAAACACACAGTTCAGTCTACCATGGTTATTTTCGTAAATTCCACTTCCTCTCTATTTTGAGAATGAGAGATGCTACACTTTCTTAAAAGAAGAAAAAATAAAGCTTACAGCCAAAGTTACAATGATGTCGGTGACCACCATGGTGAATGATGACGACCACCAGTTCATTTCTGTTTAAACTTTCTTATTTTTCTTATTTAAAAAAGAAAAAAAAAGAAATTAAAAACAATGAAACCAAAAGAGCAGCTTCCACACAAAGAATGTTTGTATGGAAACGGCAATGGAAATTAATCAAAAATTCATGGCATTTCTGTTTTAATTCCGCCTAATATTCCTGTAAGACCAGTAGGAATATATGCATACTGGGTCGTCAATTAAATATGCAACTATAATTGACAATTTTCAAGGCTGAAACAGCTCAACCTCCCACCATCAAAGAATATTATCCCGGAAAATTAAGGTACAAGTTCACCATCAATGACCAAACCCTAAAGCACACATTCAATTCTACATATAAAATCATACCCAGAATTCAAACAGCAATCTGCATTTTCAAACTCTCAGTTTTAATTTCAGGCCTAATATTTTCAAAATTAAAAATTAAAAAAATAAAAATTAAAAACGTACCGTGAAGAAGAGCAGATAAGCTACCGGCGGTCATGTAATCGTAGACGAGCAATTTCTCATCCTTAGAGAAGTAGAAAGCCCTCAACGGAACCACATTTTCGTGCTTAATTTTTCCGAGAACTTCCATTGTCATATCAAACTCTTTCTTAGTCACGACCACGTCCTTGAGCCTCTTCACAACCACCGTCGTACCTTCCTCCAGCACCGCCTTGTACGACGTCCCAACACTTCCCTTACCCAAAACCTCTGCCGAGGCCCTCAACAAGTCCTCCAAGTCGAAGCTGTACACTCCGCCGTCGAAGAACACCAGCTTGTTCCTCTCCGCCTCCGTCGACGCCCCGGTGATGTCGTCTTTTGAAGACGACGTCCCGGCCTCCGCCGCCGTGACGGAGCGCGTCACGGCGACCGGGGGTTTGGGCGACTTGGGGGAGTGCTGACGGCGACGTTTTCGGATGCAGCACAGGAGAATCAGAAGTAAAAGGCAGAAGCCGAGAATGGAAGCGAGGACAATTGCAACAATGGCGCCGGTGGAGAGCTTCTTGGACTTTTTGTTGACTGGGATTATCGGCGGAGTCACCGGCGCCGGTGAGGGTCCCGGGAAAAACGGGTTACACGACCGTAATGGACCGTCGCACAGATCTAAGTTACCGACGAATGCGGAGGCTGGAAACTTGGCCAGGCTTTTTGGAATCGAGCCGTTGAGTCTGTTGTTGGAGACGTTGAAGCTGTCCAACTTAGTTGAGATGCTCGGCAAGCTCCCGGAAAAAGCATTGTTCTCGAGAAACAGTCCGGTCAGCTGCGTCAGATTATTAACGGCAAACGGAATTGATCCTGTCAGGTTATTGGAACTCAGATCGAGCCGGTTGAGCCGCTCCAAACGAGTCAATCCGGGGGGGAACTCCCCGGAGAGTTCATTTCCTTGGAGATAGAGATTTCTAAGAAGCGTCAAGTTGGCGAAATCTGAAGGCACTGAGCCAGTGAGGCGATTAGAGCGAAGACTGAGGACTCGGAGCTGAGTCAGCCGGCCGAGTGTGTTGGGTGGAATCGGACCCACAAGCCCAACACCCGGCAGTCGAACCGAGTAAACATAGGACTTGTTGCCATCACACTTGACTCCGACCCAGCTGCAGGCCGAGACGGAATTGTTCCACTGGAGCCGGTTCGCGTGCGGCATCTGTGTTATGAATGCAACTAGGGCTTGCTTGTCCTGAGTCGGCTCGGAATCGACCCGGCCTGTGCAACCCAACAGCAGAAACGCAGCCAGAAACCCAACCACATATCTAAATCCTACACTCATTTCTCTCTACCTTCAAAACAAACACAAAAATGTAAAGGGGTTAATTTCTAATGTGGGTTAATTTCTCACGGCGGCTTTGGATGGGGCGAATGATTTTCCGGCGAAATCCCATGAGAGAATGAGAGTAGAGAGAGTGAGTGGGTGAGTTGTGAGGCAGAGAGAGTGGTTTTGTAAGAGACAAGTTTGAAGGGATCACGAGGGCAAAGGGAGAGCAAAAGTGAACAATAAAGCTGATGAGGAAAAACAGAAGCGGTAAGGTAAGCTGGTAATAGTAACAACGTTTTATTACTAATTTATTATTGTATTTATTTTAATTGATAGAATTTAAGGAAATAATCAACGTATTTTGATTTTGTCTACGCGCGTGGGTTTTGCTGGACTTGCCTTGTGGCAAACAAGCGACTGAGGTTGGGCTTTTGGCCTGCGTCAATCCAAGTCCAGTGGAAGACAGCTCAAAATTATCAAAGCAGCTAGCTGTTTTATTTAATTATGTATTCTTTTACTTGATTGTTAAAAAAAAAATTAATTAATTATACATTGGAATGTATAATTTTTTCCAAGAGTGAATTGGAAACCGAGTGAAACAATATCATTTGGTCGAGAATTAGAAACCCAGTAAATTTTACTCTTTCTAAAAGCGTTAATAAGTGGTAATACTTTGCTCTACATGTTTTATCTAGTTTCTTAACCATTAAAAGAGAAAGTGGAGTCCATGCGACGTCTTGTGGAAGTAAATTAAAATTTACTTTTGCTGTAAGTCTGAGTGCATTTTGCACGTAAGGGCATGCAAGATCAGAGATCAGCATGTTATCAGTTATTTGATGAGGACATCCAATTTTCCCAACTATGGGTCATGGAGATCGGACGGTTATTAAATAAAAGAGATATAGATGATGTGTTTTTACCGTCTGAAAATTAATGTAAGAATTGTGAGGACCTGTTTTACCTTTGGCTTGTGTTGAGGTTAAATTGAAGAGACGATGTAACAAGTAAACCCGAGAATCAAGATTGTTGGATCAGCTTAGACTAATGTGCAGTGTAGTTAGCTAGACTTGGGTTCGCTTAATTTTAGGGATAATTTCTTTTAACACCTATTTGTTAAAAAATGTTTGTTGCGCACTTAATTAGATATGATTTCATATTCATTTTTTAGAATTTACGTGTCTCAACCCTCAAATGGAAACTGAGTATTAAGAGTTTGATTACAAAAATTGAGTGTCTAGACAACAAAGATGGACGAAACATTGACGATGCATCCATTGTAGAGATAAATTGTAGAAAGGAAGTTTTGTGATAAGAAAATTAATTGATCACTTAAGTGCCGTAATGAAATCTCTTTACTGTTAATTAGTCGAATTGTGACTATTAATGTGATAATTTATAGTTACTAATTTATCGTTCAAACAATATAATTTATTTTGTCATAAATATATATAGCAAATTACCTATTTAGAATTAGCTCCTGAAGTTCATAACGGGTATCATTTTTCTCTTTTTCTTTCAATTTTATAACTGGCAAGTCAAATTCATCCCCATAGTACAAATTGACATATTGTATTGTTCATCATAAATATGTTATGAGTAGCTAGGATTTTACATGATCTTGTTCTTCCTTCAATTTCCCAGTCATTCATCAATTTAATTAGGAGTAGTATCTGTCAATTTCACGTAATGTTTGGTATGATCCAATAAGTAAATAATTGATCTCAACTGTCAAGTCTCGCACACTCAAGTAGGCAGATTAAGTGCCAATAATTTTCCATTCAATTAATCTCCAAGCAAATTTTTATACGATTTCCAGTTTTCCATTACCTAATCTGTAGTGCCTTAAAAATATATGAAATGGGTAGCTAACCTAACTATAATGCCTTTCACTGTGTATGATGGAATGATTGGCTTTCTTAACTATTTCCTATCGACCTAAAATCTTCGTTTTTGTAAAAGACAAAGTGAAGTACGTAGTAAACTAAACCCTTCTTCAGTTCATCACAGTGCGGATCGAAAACAGCCATCGATGCAGACAAGAAGGTCTCGACGGAACCCTAACTGGCCAAAGCAAATAGTGATGCAGCAAATCTCCAAAAGCTGGGATGTAATATATATGAAAGTAGTTAGAGCTTGCTTGCTAGCTGCTTGTGCATATATGGAGCTGCATTCTTGAGCCGGGGCCAGTGCATAAGACACATTTGCAATAGGGTAATAAACTACCCCAAAACCATACATATGGGTCCTTCTGATTAGATTTTGCTGGTTTCCGCTGTCTAATAACCACTTTGATGTCCTTATGTTCGTAACCAATTTGTATTAATGAGTTTCGTGGATTAAACCAAAATGACATGAGTGAATATTAATCTAAAACTCTAGCAGTTAGCGAGTTTCCGATGCTTGTTGAGAATTATCATGTTAATTTTAGATTATCATGTACGACGTTAATGTTTGGTGTTTTGTTTTTCTGGGGAGTAATAATATGTTGTTAAAAGCTAAAAAAGAAGATGAGTAAACCAGGTAGCGTAGACATAGGGTCAGCAATGATGCCATAATATGATGATGATGATGATGGAGTTGATGATCGATGAGGACCAAGTCCAGCAAGCAACCGGCAAGGATTGATTCTCATAATGTTAAAACCATATGGCATGAATGATACAGTTTCCCACGGCTAACTTCCCCTAGGTGGGTATGATGATTCGAGGAGCGCCATTGACAGAATATGGGAAGAAAATATCAAGGATTTAAACAACAAAAGTTTAATTTACAAAATAAGACAAACTGCTCATTTGTTATTGAGGACATCGATCTCTTCATTATTTTTGTTTTTGTATAGTCAATATTTTTATATACGAATCACAAATATATCACAAAACTGATAATGAATAAAATCTCAAACAGAAACAGGAGAAACAGATCAGATATCGATTGTCCACTGCAAACCAAATGGCGAAGCCAGAATCCAAAGACATGTGACCGCCATGTGTTTCACTCCCCATTCTCACTATCTTTGATTGTAAACAAGAAAAACACATTGTGTTTTAGCCTCTTTGGTCTATGCAGAATTATCGATGTAGTACTGGCAATGGATTGACTGAAACATATAGATTGATCTTTTGTGTTTCATCTATAATTGAATCATTTTCATATTACACATGATCCTCCATTTCTAGTATCTAATAGCTACTGCGATACATTCCCCAGTATGGCAGTACCATCTCTGCCTCCAACCGCTACCAACGTTCTAACTAATGATGTAACTTGACACGCTAAAAAGGCGAGTGTGAAGATTCATTTACACGTTAATAAGGACTAAGTGTTCGGTGAATTGTTTTGAATAAACACAACGAGCTAACCCACATAATTTTAGTTTCGATGCTAAGAAAGAACAAATCATGAATCTAGCTACCACAACATGAGGAAACGGAGCTACCTACACAATGGCGGAAGATAGACAGATTTTCTAGATTAAGTTACATCTATGGGTCAATTATGAAGTTCAGCATAGTGGATGAAGCCATGAAGCTGGTTGAATAGCTGATGAACTCATTGTCGGATAAATTTGCATTCTTGTTGTTCCTCGCACAACTCAACACATGTATTTCACCAATTCATGGTGATCGATTAATTGAACAACCTCTATGAGTTTGATTAATGTCTTTACCAATCGTCTGGATCAAAGTACGTACTCTTTATATTGGGTTACATAAACATGTAGGGATCACTCATTTATCACACACACACACACACACACACAGATAGATATATAGATATTATATTATATTATATCTATATATACGTAGTTGGGTAGCTATTCAATACAGTATGCATTGCTGGTCTAGTTGGTAGAGACAGTCTGTAGTTTGTAGCCTCCACTAAAAATCCTGGAAACCTTGGTTTCGGAATCAATGCCGAAGAGCAGGAACCAAAGATAAGTACCCTTATCGATCTAATATGCTGAACATAACCCAATGGGCTTCAAAGTTTCTAGGAAACGATTCACAATATTTTGGAGATGTCAGAGGTCCAGTCGCTACAATCATCGGTGTATATATATATATATATTTTTTTATACAAAGTGTGTACTTCTGTCAAGAACGCAACACTTGAAACCGAAAGCTTTCATTTTCTGCTGGAAAGTTACACATCAAATGTTGGAGGAGCTCCAGGTCTCCCATGTAAAATATCTGTCACTTAATTTGGCAACAGACCAACCATGTTTCGGATGAGGCTAGATTTCCATTTGGATAGATTATAGAGATGTGTGGCTCATTGGTTTCCACGACCGCCAACAACAACACAAACCCCATTAAACAGTTTTGGAGCCAAGCTCCAATGCTCCATATCACTACAATCTCCCACTTCACTATCCCAAGTTTAAATTCAAAAGCCCCATTACTATTTTGATCTTTTCCTGTTGATTGAATCCTCCCTAGTTTGACCCCAATGTCTTCCTTGTCTAGATTTGCTCTCAAAGATGTCAAGTTGAAAACTTGTGAAGCTTACTGCAGGCAAAGCTCTTCTTTATCTTCAAGGAGGCTCCCAACCCATCTTGGTATGTTAATATGTGCTTTTCGTTTCTGGGTTTGTGTTTCTTTTTCTTTTTGGCAATTGGGTCCAGTTTGTTTTGGTGATATGGGAGCTCAAGTTTACTTCTTTTCAGTGTTCCCATTTTGTGGGAATTGTGAAAGTTACTTGTTTACGTCTGTTTCACGTCTGTTTCAAGTGCATTAATTTTCGAAAATTGATTTGTTTTCAGATGTAAGAGGTGAAATTTCTGTGCCTGGGAAGGGAAGAGTTTGTGCAATTCAAAGCAAGACATGGAGTCCGATTGTTGCTGCGGCTTCTTCAATAGTTCAAACTTCAAGGTGTGTTCTTTTACTTCTCTAGTGTTGTCTTGTTTTGATAGTGCTTCATAAATGAGCATATATGTGAATTGTGGATATGGGAGTCCCTGTGGATATGATCAAGTACAGAGTTTATTGATTACATGTTGGTTTGTGGGAACAGTAGGGTACGGTAGTTCACTTTTTAAGCAAACCTGAAAGTTACATTGATGTTATGTAGTTAGTATTGGTACTTAGAGGGCGTATACTACTCCAAAAGTAGATGAGATAGCTCTTACTTGTTAGAGAACTCAGCTGGATCAATGTGGATAGACCTACAGCTCTTCGTTGCTCTCAGATAATATTGTTATTCGTAGTCAATATAAGTTAACTTACGTCTAGTTGGTTATTTCACCCTTACTGTGATCAGGTTTGTATTACTTTCCTAATTCTTTTGATTTTTCTTTTTTCTGACCCAAAACCACCAGAATGACCAGATATTGCTCACCACTTACCAGTAACGTATCCCAAACGTAAAATGTCTTCGTTTTAGAAACTAATTACAGAGATGGCTGCTTTTTTCATGCATTTTGTGGACATTTATTTCAATGGATAACCTGCGCTTCCTGGTCACTTATTTGTAAGTTGGACATCCTTTATACATTCCTGTAGGAATTCCAAAGTTTTATGCAAGGCTGCAGCAAATGCATCCGGAGATCTTCCCACTCCCAGTGGCATGAGCCAGTATGAGAGAATAATCGAAACTTTGACAACTCTATTCCCTCTTTGGGTAGGTTTCATGACACACTACTGTATATAATTGCGGTGATCCTGTCTTCCCTATTCATACTTTCTCAAGCATACTTCTCTTCAAACAATGTCTCTGGAAATATTTATGAATTTTGACTTCTACTTCCATGAAATAGGTCATAATTGGCACAATTGTTGGGATCTACAAACCATCTGCTGTAAGATCTCTTTGCATTCTCTTTGATATACGACATATCAACTACTGTATATCTAACTTAATGTTGGATTTCCTACAGGTAACTTGGTTGGAGACAGACCTTTTTACCCTCGGCCTTGGTTTCCTCATGCTTTCTATGGGTTTGACATTAACCTTTGAAGATTTTAGACGATGCTTGCGTAATCCTTGGACTGTGAGTAGCATCCTTGTATTTAATTCAGTGAACTTTGACAGATAAGTTTAGTTAATTGTAATGATTATTTAAATGTTATGCTGCAGGTCGGTGTAGGATTTCTTGCTCAGTACATAATCAAACCCTTACTAGGATTTGTCATTGCCCTGGTAAAGATTTATGGCTTCTCTGTAATTTACTCCATTTCAATTTGCTTTTCCTATGGAGTTGCTCCTTTATACCATTTGGGATCATATAACAGGTATTAGTATCAGTATGTTCTGCAGTTAGATCTAATAATTTTGCTAGTACAGACCTTGGCACAAAAGAGCTCTGTCTTGCCTCCCTTTTCTTAAGATTCTCTCTTCCCCTTCGAAAGGGGGAAGGTGGCTAGTTCTTCATAAGCAATAATATGGATGCGACAATGATGACCCTCAAATGCATTCAAGACTTTTTTCTCTCTTTTCAGACACTAAAGCTTTCTGCCCCTATTGCCACTGGTCTTATTCTGGTCTCCTGCTGTCCTGGGGGTCAGGCATCAAATGTTGCAACTTATATCTCAAAGGGGAATGTTGCACTATCTGTTCTCATGACAACGTAAGTTGCATGCCATATAATCTGGCAAGTTTTTTAACTGTATATGAAACAAAAATCTATAACTATATCTGCATCTAATTGTCTCCTATTAAACTATGAATTATCTTGTGGACTTTGTGTAGGTGTTCAACAATAGGAGCTATTATTATGACTCCGCTTCTTACCAAGCTACTTGCTGGCCAGCTTGTTCCAGTTGATGCAGCGGTAAGTTCAAACATGTATAGCACGGGTATTAAGTACCGTGTGATTGAACAAAAGTTGTTTACATGCTTTTCTTATCCTAACCTATAGAATTCATTTTTCAACAAACATGGGGTGCAGTATGATAAAGTATGGTAAAGAGAAATCAACTAAAATAATAACAATATGAAACACTCATCCACATTAATCTAAACTAAAATAAAAGGATATCTACATAGTCTTGATAATGGTTTGTTTTACTACTTTGCAGTAGAATTGAAGAATCTTAGTACTAATACAGAGGTATTGACTTTGATATCTTGTATTATATCATCTCTGCAGGGCTTAGCCATCAGCACTTTCCAGGTTGTTTTAGTGCCAACAGTTATTGGAGGTAACAAAATGTGTTTTAAGATATAATTTGAATATGAAAATGCATCTGGGCATAAATGATGTATTCTTCACCGGAGTTCCTGCTTCATGTGACAGTACTGGCAAATGAGTTCTTCCCAAAGTTCACTTCGAAAATTAGCTCTGTGACACCTTTGATTGGAGTAATCCTCACCACTCTTCTCTGTGCAAGCCCGGTAAGTTCAGAAAATACATGGGTTTGAGTAAGTCACAATGAAGTTTCTGTACATATCAGGTTAATGAGGTAACTTTAATTCTTATCATTTTATAGATCGGACAAGTTTCTGAAGTCTTGAAAGCACAAGGACCGCAATTAATACTCCCGGTGGCTGCTCTTCATGCTGCTGCCTTTGCCATTGGCTATTGGGTTTCAAGGATATCTTTTGGTGAATCCACTTCTCGTACCATATCCATAGAGTGTGGGATGCAGGTAAACATATTCTCTCTATTGCTTCCCTGTGTTCAAGGACATGCAATATCATTGTTCTCTGACATCCTTGCAAATCACTCAAATTCCAGTTTGGTATCTATACTTCCCTAATGGAATTACCCCCTAACCTACGGTTTTGGTAATATCATTTGCAGAGCTCTGCACTTGGGTTTTTACTAGCTCAGAAGCATTTCACAAACCCCTTAGTTGCTGTCCCTTCTGCTGTTAGCGTTGTTTGCATGGCGGTATGTCTCTTTTTATATTCTCTCAAGTTATGAAGGTTCTCTGGACTAGTAACTCATTTTTATTCTCCTAATTGCCAACTTACAGCTCGGTGGCAGTGGTCTCGCTGTTTTTTGGAGGAACAAAGGCCTTCCTGTTGATGACAAAGATGATTTTAAGGAATGAGAAGTAGGTCCATCTTTTGCTAGTTAGAGATGGTTGTCATTCATTATTAAGGTCATGTTTGCATTATCAGACACCAGTTTTTGAAGTGATTTAAAAAGCTATAGCTTCAGGTATTCAGGTCATTAGAACTCAGAAACATAGGAAAGGAGGAGAGGAAAGGAGTTTCTTTGTTCTAGATTTTGAAAAAATAATTGAAGCTTAATTGTATGGCAAATGTTGTGCCACAATTCAGGGTTTCATGTGTGATCATTTCTGTAGAGTATTAGCAGCTAAGATGATTAGCACTGAGTGAGTTGTGTGTCTATGTTTCTGGTATGGTGTGGTGTGGTTTGGTTTGGTTTAAGTGTTTAAGGGTGCGTTTGGAGAGCTTATAACTTGCTTTACTTATAAACATAAGTCAGTTTTGTGTTTGGTAACACAACGTGTTAATAATTTTTTAAAAAAATAAGGGTTATTTTTAATAGAAAAAGAGAAGTTGCTGTCACCCACTTTATATTTATAAATATAAGTCAGTTTTTATTTAAAAGTTGAATGGCACCAAATCTGCTCTAAGTGGCACTAAATCGCTGATTATCTAATCAGTAATCACCTTGATGAGGGATTAGGAGGCAGACCATCTTAATCAATAAATAAAGGGTATCATGATATTCCCAACTACTTTTTTGTCCTTGACTTTCTGTATACTTTGGCCAGTCAAACATTTTTCCTCCTCTTTTTCTGGGACAGGTAAAAATAACAATTTGACAGACAGGTAAACCATTTAGACATTCTGACACTGTCAGTGTTTGATAGGATGTGCCAACTTTTACAAGCCCAACAAAACGCAGAGAAAAGAAAAGAAAATGTGCTAAACTTTTTCTGATTCATATTTTTAACCTATTCTTTTCTTTGTCACCATCACCCTCAAGAATGCCTAATCTTAACGAGATCTTGTGGAACAAAAACAAGTCGGGGGTTGCTAAACATGATTGAGCAAAAAAATTCCCAACCTGAATTGATGAACTTGTCTATATATAATTTATATATCTAAGAAGAAGAACGTCGAATAATCTAACAAAATTACACAATGATTATGCTATATCAAATAATTCCACATCTCACCTCCATTTATGGTGTGTTAACAAATTTTAAAACATCTTTTTGTTGCTAAAATTTTAAAATTACTCTTATGTACAAATTTGTTAAAAGAGCAAATGCTTTGATCTCCATAGCCATAATCCATATAGTGAACTAAAACATGCACTCTTGCTCACCAAGTTTGTATTAAGTTTTGGATTTTCTGATCAAAACAAGGAAGAACGGAAGATAAAAAGAGGAGGAGAAGAAGAAGAAGAAGCAGAAAGACCAAAAAGTCATGAACTTCTCCACACTGCTTGCGTGGAATTTAAAACCCATAAAAAATTACTTAAATAAAAAAGGAAACAGGGAGGTTATGATCTTCGTCAACTTTATAATAGAACAGAGTGAAGAAGCCAGAAGAAGAAGAAGAAGAAGAAGTAGTAAGAAACAAACAAAACCCAGATAAATCAGAAAGACACAAACTTGAAGAGCATTTCTCATCATCTTGGTCAGGATCTCATATCACCCATCATGGCTTCTCAGGCCAATTGGGAAGCTGATAAAATGTAAGTACTTGCTATTCTTATTAGGGTATGGAATTTCTGCTTCTTCTTTTTTCATTTTCTTGTTCTTGTTTTCATTATCTCACTTGTGTTTTTGGGGGTTTTGATTTTAGGGTTCTAAATTTTGATGGGACACCTTTTTCTTTCTCAATTCCCAAATGGGCTTTTGGGTTTCGTTTTGTGTTGTTGATTGTGTTAATTGACTAAAGGATCATGCTTTGGTAATCTGTTACCTGTTTGGACTTGAAGGTTGTTGTTTTATGATCTTATTCTGTAATGGGTATTGAGAGTTTTAACCATGTTTTGGTGATCGTGTTGGTGTTTGTTGCCACATTTGGTATGTATAATTCAGTGGGTTGTTCTTTCAGTTTCTTCGGTTCTTGTTTTGGTCTCTGTTTGATTGAATTGAGTGTTGGGTTTTGGAGATTCTTTGTATTTGCAGTTATCTCATATTTGTCATCGTCTCCAGAACATAAGCTTAGATAGAGGAAATGAGTTTAACTTTCAGCTTCTTATTTGTATACCTAAGAACGCTAAACCTTAAAACCAGCTAGGAAAAGCTTATTAAGTGGAGCCCAGATCATTGGGAAATTGAAACTCAGAAACTTGTTTCTTTCTTCCTACCAGGAAAATATGGCCTAAAGCCCTAAAGTGTTCTGATGTTTCATATTGTTTTTTTTGTAAATAAACATATATGCTCAATAAGATGTGAAAGTTAATTTATGGAAGGATCTGATTCAGATTTCAAAAAATAACTAGCTAAATTTTTGGCATTGCGTTTCATTGTCTTTGCATTGTTACGTCGTTTTAGGATCAGTTTAGATATCATGTTTTTCGTTTTAATCCCTCTGTGTTACTCAAAAGCTTTAAAGTTCTATGGGTTCTGACATGTGGGCATAACTGTTTGGATCATAGGTTGGATGTTTATATTTATGATTACCTTCTGAAGAGGAATTTACATGCTTCTGCTAAGGCATTTCAAGCTGAAGGAAAAGTTTCTACAGATCCTGTAGGTAAGAACACGGTAGTATTGCCAAATTACAGAGATTTACTGCACACTGTAAGTTCATATTCAAATTGATATATTATTTCTTCTTCCCTGATTGTACATTTATACCAGCTATTGATGCACCCGGTGGCTTTCTTTTCGAATGGTGGTCTGTCTTTTGGGACATATTTATCGCTAGGACGAATGAAAAGCACTCCGAATCAGCTGCATCTTATATTGAGGTGATTCATTTGGTTTTCTAATAGTTCCTATTTGTTTCTCAATTTAAGTTTGTGGGTGTCTTTTACTTTTGTGTTTGGGAGATTGGAGGGCATAACTTTTATTTGGTGTAAGTGGAATGTTGCCCTCTTTTGGGAGAACTCTCTTGATGGATTATAAAAAATGAACATCATGAGATTTACAAATTTTTTACGTGATTATGGAGATCTAATGCCAGTTTTTTTTCTGCTGTATCAAGACTCAAGTGAACAAGGCTCGGGAGCTGCAACAGAAGCCTCAGCAGAATCCACAAATGCAAATGCAACATCTTTTGCAAAGGCATGCTGCTCAACAGCAGCAGCAGCAACAACAACAGCAACAGCAGCAACAGCAGCAACAGCAACAACAACACCAACAGCAGCAGCATCAGCAACACCAACAACAACAGCAGCAACAACAACAACAGCAGCAGCAACAAAGACGAGATGGGAACCAACTTCTTAATGGAATTTCCAATGGTCTTGTCGGCACTGATCCTCCTTTGAGGCAAAACTCTGCAACTGCAAATGCCATGACAACAAAAATGTACGAGGACAGATTGAAACCTCCCATACAGAGGGATGCTTTGGATGATGCGACTTTGAAGGTAATAATTTTTACCTAAATTGCTTTCTTTCTATCATAGATTGTTTTCATATATTGATGATATTCACATTGCAGCAAAGGTTGGGTGACAATATGAGTCAGCTTATGGATTCAAATCGTGCATCATTGGTGAAAGTAGCCGCTGCAGGTGGCCAGTCTCCTGGGTATTTCTCTTCAAGATTTTATATTTATCATGACCTAGTTTCATAATGTAATACATACCTTTTGCATGGAATTGATGTTTAACACGAAATGAAAGTTGTTGAACTCCTTCCTTTCAGTCAAATGCTACATGGTACACCTGGAGGTATGTTGGGGAATCTTCAGCCAGCTCACAATCGGAGTCAGCAATTTCCTGGATTGATGCAGGTATTATCATTGAGTCTGTATCTTACTGAATTTGATCCACACTAGTCCTGTTTTCTTATTTTGAGACCTTTTTGCATGGTGTAACAGGACATAAAGACTGAGATGATGAACCCAAGAGCTGCTGGCACAGAAGGATCATTGATGGGTCTCCATGGTATTGATTTATATGTTTCTGTAGGAATAGCTGGATTTGATCTGGATATGAAACTAGTTTTTTGATAGCTCTTTTGAAATCCAGTAATTCTTAGTGGAGCTTTCTTGCCATTCATTCACTGTCATGTAATTATCAATTAGTTTTGAAAGCCACTTGGAATTTGAATTTGAGATTATAATTCTTCGCTTTACCAATGAATGATTCATTTGTTCATGTTAGGATCAAATGAAGGCAGTAACAATTTGACTCTGAAAGGCTGGCCTTTAACGGTAAGGCTCATTATACTTTTGTTTGAATTGGTTTCAATTTTGATTCCTAGTTTGTTATATTCTTCTTTTTTCTTGTAATTCAAGTTTGGTGTGATATGTGGTTGTATTATTGGTCTGTAGGATATTTTGTGGTGAATAGCCACTCACTTAGAAGAGAATAGTATTAGGAAACTATACACCAAAATGTCAATTTATAAGGAACAAATAATCTCTTTTCCAACTGGAATATGTATTTATGTGATACTCTCTCTCTCTCTGCCCCTCCCTTTCTCCCTCTTACTCACTCTCATTATATATATATATATATATATATATATATATATACACAGCTTCTCGGCTACGGACGTCCGCACGCACTGTTCACGGTGCGGATGCGGCGTTTCCGGCCACCGGCGAGGCGGCGACGCCGTATCCGGCCGGTGGGCTTTGCTCGCCCCGGCCCGGCGACCCTTTCTGTGCCGGCCCGAGGTCCGTCGCCGGCCGGAATCTGCATTTTTGCAGAAAATTAACAGTATTCTGCATTTTTCTGCAAAAATGCAGATTCCGGCCGGCTGCCGGCCGGCGACGGACCTCGGGCCGGCACAGAAAGGGTCGCCGGGCCGGGGCGAGCAAAGCCCACCGGCCGGATACGGCGTCGCCGCCTCGCCGGTGGCCGGAAACGCCGCATCCGCACGGTGCGGACGTCCGCACCTGAAAAAAATCCTATATATATATATCTCTTTACTCTTTGTTTACGTGATTATGGAAACATCTTTTCTATGTTAGGCAAGGGTTCATGATTCTTTAGAGAAGTCTGGTTGTATATGAACATCTCTCTTAATGTAAGAGGGAAGTCGAAATTTTTGTTAATCATTCTTATTTCCCAGCATTATTTGCTCACACATTCCAGTTGCATCACTTATAAAAAGAAGACTTTTAGGTAAAGATTTTGAGCAATAGAAATGCAGATCATTTATTAAAACTACTATGAAACTGGGTTGTCTGACCTTTATTGCGCTTTCTGCAAACCCATTAACTAAATAATATATGGAATGCCATTGCAAAGCTGATAGCTAAAGTGGGTTATCATAACCCAAAGGTCACGTCATAATAGTAATGTACTGCATTTTTTTTTTTTTTGCATTGCCATTTTACTTGAGGCAGAACTCTTTGTATGTTCATGTTTTCTTTTCAGTAAGAATTAACGTTTATTTTTCCTTTTAGGTTCGACCTGGAATTCTCCAGCAGCAAAA
Source organism: Potentilla sterilis (assembly GCA_963682095.1). Taxonomy (NCBI): domain Eukaryota; kingdom Viridiplantae; phylum Streptophyta; class Magnoliopsida; order Rosales; family Rosaceae; genus Potentilla; species Potentilla sterilis. Next base: position 2,482,964 of record OY821761.1, read on the forward strand.
TTCCATGATGCAGTCCTCTCAGCCCTTTAATCAATTTCAGCTCCAGCAGCAACTTTTACTTCAGGCACAACAAAATTTAGCCTCCCCATCTGCCAGTGACCTGGAAACAAGAAGGCTGACGATGCTTCTCAATAGGAATATATCTAACGGTGATGTACCTAACGCTGGATCTCCTGTTCAAGTTGGTTGCCCTGTATTGCCTGGTGCAGATGCAGATATGCTTATGAAGGTATAATTTATGGGTCTGATATGGTAAACCTCATGATTTGGTTATTATCATTAGACCTTTCTGAATTTAAGCTTCCAGAACATATTGGCTTATATGAATAACCAACTTACCAGTTACAGCAACAGCAGCTGCAAAACAGCAATCAACACCAGCAACAACAACAATATGCACAGCATCCGTTTTCAAGCCAACACCCTCAGAGTTCAAACCAGCACCTCCAGCAGCAAGACAAGATCATTGGTGCTGGCAGCATTACAGCTGGTGGTAGCATGTCTAATTCCTTTCAAGGCAATGATCAGGTTCGTCTATACAGCTGTAGATCCTTTCAATTATGTCTTTGCTTTCGTTCCACTTGACCTTTTCTCATTTATTTCCATGTTTGTTAAAGGCTCCAAAGAATCAAATGGGGCGAAAGAGGAAGCAGCCGGTGTCTTCTTCAGGTCCTGCCAATAGTTCAGGGACTGCTAATACCACTGGACCATCCCCCAGTTCACCTTCAACACCTTCTACTCACACAGCAGGAGATGCGATCTCAATGCCAACTTTGCCTCATAATGGCGGTTCCTCAAAGTCTCTGCTTATGTTTGCTTCAGATGGTCTAGGTTCAGTTGCCCCAGTACCAAATAAATTGGTATGAAGCTAGTCATGGTTTCATCAACTTTTTTGCATAAACAGCATTTGGGGTGCTTATTTTGTCCCTTCTCTCATAGCAATTACTGGCATATATCTCCTTGATTTATTGGATGGAGGAATGTCAACCTCATTCCTATCTCCCTATTGCTAGGTCTTAAGTTGTATCCCACTAAGTCACTTGTATTAGATGTAACATGTTAGGCTTGCCTCATATTACCTTTTGTTACTCTTTGACAAAGTAAAGACTAGTTCATTGCAACATAATGTTCTTAGCGATTCATATGGCAGTCAGTAACTGAGGAAGTATATTGCAGAATGATATGGACCGTTTTGTGGATGATGGATCTTTAGAGGATAATGTTGAATCATTCTTATCACATGATGATGCTGACCCTCGGGATAGAGTTGCTCGGTGTTCAGATGTCAGCAAAGGTACGATCAATGCTGAATTTTGTATGGATATGTCTCTGATGCATCACAATATGTAAGGTTTTGCATGTTTTATCCCATAAACATAATATAGTGCTTTGACACAATTTCTTAATGAAACTAGGCTTCACTTTTTCGGAAGTCGGGGTTATTACTGCAAGTGCAAGTAAAGTTGAGTGTTGCCACTTCTCAGCAGATGGAAAAACACTTGCTACTGGTGGGCATGACCGAAAGGTGAGTACTAGTTAGATTAAAGTATTTATGTAGGCTGGGCATGAACACTTAGATAGTATTGGAAACTTATGAATAGTATTGAAATATTATTTTACTTCATATTAAAGTATTAAACGCAAGATATTTATTATTTCTTGATGATACGCAGGCTGTATTGTGGTGTACAGAATCCTTCACTGTGAAGTCTACACTCGAAGAGCATACTCAATGGATAACAGATGTTAGATTCAGTCCTTGTATGTCAAGGCTGGCTACATCCTCTGCTGACAAAACTGTCAGGGTTTGGGATGTTGATAATGTTAGTAAATCTACTCTCCTGTTTGCATGGTCAAGGCAATAGTTATTTTTCATTTGTCATGGCAATTATTTCTCAAATGTTAGTGTTTTAATTAGTAGCCAATACTTGGATTTTAAGTGAAATACAAGACGTGATCACTGTTATTTTTTGTTTCATGAACTATTGCTCAAATTTGAATACGTGATCAACCAATTTGGAAAACGTGGCAAATGGTTGTTAGGATATTTTTCATTTTTTTCATTATTACTATTTTACTCTGTTAACTGTTCATCTGTCCATTTTTATATAATCTAATTTATTGAATGCTTATTAAACTGTGCAGCCTGGCTATTCACTTCGTACGTTTACGGGTCATTCTACAACTGTGATGTCACTCGACTTCCACCCTACTAAAGAGGATCTTCTGTGCTCTTGTGATAACAACAGTGAGATAAGATATTGGAGTATCAAGAATGGTAGCTGTGCTGGAGTTTTCAAGGTATAGCATATGCTCTTAATTTATCTCTACTATGTAAGGATTAAAAAAGTTATGTAATTTGTCTACTCGGCCTCAACGATACTTTATTTTATCAGGGTGGTGCAACTCAGATGAGGTTTCAACCTCGTCTTGGAAGGATGCTTGCTGCTGCAGGTGATACTCTTGTCTCCATACTCGATGTAGAGACCCAAGTCTGCACACTTAAATTACAGGTTTGTTGTGAGCTTCCCAATACTATATATATTCCTGGCATTGACTTTTAACTTGATAAAAAATGAGCAGTAGTTGTATCTAGTATCTACTTTCTTGCTTGAATGAGGTTTATATTAGCATAATGCAGTTATGTGCTACTATTTAGTTTAACGACATGAAGCATTTCATGCAATTCGTAAAGCTGTACCTGCAGCTTCTGTTTTCTGTCATTACTTGACTTCATAAGAAAATGTCCAATGAATGCTTTTTTAATTTATCTTGTGGTAACATAGGGTCATAAGAACCTTGTCAATTCCGTGTGCTGGGATTCTTCTGGTGAGTATCTGGCTTCTGTGAGTGATGACTTGGTTAGAGTGTGGACAGTTGGCTCCAGTAGCAAAGGCGAATGCGTTTACGAGTTAAACTGTTCTGGCAACAAATTTCGGACTTGCGTTTTCCATCCCACTTACCCATCACTTTTGGTAATTGGCTGTTATGAGGTGAGTTATAACTATGTCTCTCCCTCACAAATACATTTGACCAAGCACTTCAAATTACTCAACTTCTATATTGGGTTTGTCCTCTAATTCACATACTTGGTCAAGTGTAATTTTCTTTAAAGATAAAGTTATTATGTGATGACTTGGTCTTATTGGAGCTACTAAATGCTTTTGTGCTAATCGGGATTGTGTTTATTTAGACATTGGAGCTTTGGAACATGGCTGAGAACAAGACAATGACGCTGCATGCACATGACAAGCTAGTGTCTTCTTTGGCAGCATCAAGTTCAGCTGGTATGGTAGCTTCAGCTAGCCATGATAAGTGTGTGAAGCTATGGAAATGAATTAGTCTTCCCCTACCATCACCATCACACATCCTGAAATGGTCGGGGCAACGGACATGCTTTTGTTAGTTGCTTGTGTCAGGTTACTATGTCATAGTAAGTACATAAGACGGGTTTTAGATCTTAGCAGTCCCCGTTTAACCAATAGGAGAGTTTACGGCGATGTCAGAAACAAAGGCATAATATGAACGATGTTTCTCTTAGACTACCTCAAGCAATACAATCTTCATCCATCGCTTGTGCTGCTTTTGTAATCAAAGCTTCTTTTTATCATTATTCGCCTAATTAGTCATTTCGGCTTTCAAGTTTGCAATGCACTTTTGGCAGTACTTGGCGGCTCAAGTTATGGAAGAATAAAGTCCATTCAATTATGTAAGTTGCCGCCTTGCATGGTCAGGTTTGAGATTGTAGAGGCTAGCTAAGAATACGTAAAATAGAGTAGAATTCAGGGCGAACAAAAAACATAATTCATATACTGAAAGGTCTAATACAACAAATGGATTTAAAAACAATCCATGGGTCAAAAAGAAGAAGAAACTGGAATCCTTATGAGAAGTGGAATCCTAATGGAAACTGGAGTCTCATTGAATCCTAATGAGAATTGCAATATGAATATATGATGTTCATCTATGGCTTATGCTGCTTTTGGAAACCAAAGCTTATAAGCTATGATTATCCTACTAGTCATTTTGGGTTTCTAATGTACAACTGGGAAAAGGAAATGGAAATGACGAGTCAAAGTATATATGTACACTAATAATTAGGGTTTCTATTCACATATATATACATGGTGCATGGTATGTGTCATTCCTGATCTTTTCAAGTGCCCTGTTGAAATGTGTTCCCTTGATACCAAGATATTCCTTCCAAGTTACCAGCCGATATAGTGGAGGATGGTCTTGGTCGATCAACTTCATCGGCGGTGATATCTTCACGTCGTACGGTGGTCCATAGAAGTAGGCAATGGAGATGCGGTGATGTAACTCATTGACAACTGCACGATGCAATGTAGTCTTGAACCGTCCATTTGATAGTATGTGCATCAAATCACCTACATTGACTACAAGTGCACCAGTTATTGGGTGAACCGGCACCCAGCCAATCCCATCATCAAAGACTTGCAGGCCACTTATGCTGCATTGGTTTAGCACAGTGAAAATTGAGGAGTCTGTATGAGGAGCTAACCCCATGGCTCGGGTCGGGTCTGGACAAACCGGATACGAGTTCAATTGCAGAACCTGTGGATAATTTCTGCTCTTTCTGGGCCGGTTCAGCCATTTAACATCTTCATGGTCTAAGCCCAATGATCCAACCATCAACCGTAACAACTTTCCACAAAAGCCCTTCATTTTCTTTTGGTACTCTTCCATTACATGACTGCAATAATAGGCATCTTCAGGGTCAGAATCGTCACACACCAAGTAATTAGTAATATCTGAATAGTCAATAGTCAAAATTACATAGGCAGGCAGGTCATTCATTTGATGCTGTGTGTACGTACCAGAAGTGAGTTTGGACCGAGTGGTCATCTGGCCAGAGTTGAGCAACATGTTCAACCGATGACCCCATGATCGTGAAACCCTCCGACCACATCAGTTTCGAGAAGTTGGCTGAAATGCGAGCCCGCCCGTAACCGCTGAAGCTCTCTGGTGATCGGAGTGCCCGGAGTTTTTGGTCCCTAGGCAGCTCAAACAACCCACGGGCTTGTAGCTCGGCTTCTTGGATTAAGTTCATCGGAATGCCGTGGTTGGTGACTTGGAACACACCCCATTGCTCGGAGGCAAGCCGTATGAGCGTGGCGGCGTTCGTGTCGTGTAGGTCTATGATGGGTACAAATTGTGTGAAGGAGTGGTTGTCCGGGGAGGAGTCCTCCCAAGTGTGGGAGTCGGGTAATGTGTGGACGGAGTTGAAGTCAATTGGGACGATATGGGAGAAGTTTCCGGTAGAGGTTGAACTCATGACTTTAATCTAAGGATTTAGATACAATGCTGATGAGTAACACTGTTGCAGCTGAGGGATTATGTTGGTTCTTATATATAACTGCTTTGCTAATTGGGTAGTCATCAGTAGGTAGCCTTTGCTTGGGTTCGTTACCTTGGTACGTATTAGCTAACTTAGATGGACGTTCGTACACATTTTCTCGTTATAGACTTTCACCATGAAAGCCGGTGCCTGACATTTATGAGGCCGGTGTCTTGTGAAACTGGAAAACGAGTTCTTTTACCAGCTAGTCACCGGCCTTCTTTCGATTTAAATCTCTATCTCCATGGGTTATTTCCTCCTTAGAGAAAGTGTGGAAAAATGATGGGGGTCGAGGATAGTTCCTGCCTTTGTATGCTCTACATGCCTGTCAATTTTTATCATTACTCGATTTGGTACACCGTAGGAACCATCCTCAATCTGTTCAGACTTCAACATTTTCTCTGAAAACGGAATGTTTCCCATGCTGAAAAGAAAGACGAAGGAGATGACTTGTAGATTATGAAACTCTCCACAAGGTCACAAACTCGATAACAACAAACTACATTCACAAAATAAATCACAAAGGTTTAGATATATAAGAATTAATGTGTAGGAAAATTTTCAAGAAATAAAAGCACCAATATGATGGGAACTATTCGAGACAAGCAAAACATGTCAAAACATCTCATTACAAATTACATTATGATTGTTTCTTTTTTCGATACAAATTACATTATGATTGTAGGATATAACAGTTTGCAACAATGTAAGTTATATATATATATATATATATTTTTAGTTTTCTAGTTCACCGAAAAAATGATAAAAAAATAGAAAATTCAATATTTTTGAGTTTTGTCAGTTCAGGGGTTGCTTAAAAATCATGATTAAAGGATTGGCAAAATTTGGTGCAAAAAAAAAAAAAAAATTGATTTTGCTGATTTTAGGTGGAAAACAGTAGTGGTTCTGAACAAAAAAAAATTTGTTTTTTGAAGAAAATTTCAGGATTGCTCCCCATGATCAGAAAATCATATATAACATCATTAGTGTGCTTGGTTTCACTTGCATGAACACCATTGGCCTCATTTCCGTAGGCATTTGGTGCGACCGTGTGAGCACTGAGCACCGTTAACCCATCATTGGAAACCTCTACATTCTCAATGTGTACTAAGAATTGACTATAAGAAAATTTTCACAAGCTAAAAGTGTCCAACTTTACAAAAAATTATATTCTGTGACATAAAACAACATATCAAAATCATGAATACCGTTTACACAAAAGAATTCCCAGCTACCCAGTAGCTGTTATTTGCATACTCTAAAAACAAATAATCTGTTCTGTTCCTGTAGCTATACACACTTCATTCAATGGTTCATAAGAAGCTCATGTGGTTTTCTTACTATGAAATGAACTGATCATACGTATACTGATAGTTACTAGTCATCATCTCCTCTGGAAGTTGAATGCTTTTATAGCATAGGCAAAAATTATTGTGAAAAGTATGCAGAAACTGACGACCATAATTCCGGCTACACTTAGGAAATCATGCCTGTACCCCAAACCAACTTTGACGAACAGCCTTACCGGCATTGTTGTTTCTCCATCTGCTAGCTTCAAAAGACTGTCATCATCACCGTACTGCGAAACAATCAGGCCATACAGACTCCAGGCTACAGGGTTTGCCCAATAATACCATCTCCACCATATTGGGATTCTCTGATTAAGCATTAGTTATACCAAGAAGTTAAGTGTTAGAGAGACTAGCTCAACGATGATCCTTAATTTCAAAGCACAAAGAAAGAAAGCAGGGGAGTCACTTCTATTACCTTGTGAGGAATCATGAAGCCGCTAAATAGATTCCATAGCATGTAAAATGGAGCAGCAATTATGGAAGCAACGTTATGATTTGGTGTGACGGCTGTTGTCATCATCCCGTATAAGGTGAAGTATAGCATTGTGAAATACATGAAGAATAAGTACCAAACAAACTTCAAGAGTGTCCAGTCGAATGCAGCTGTTGAGTAAAAAATTGTGCAGTAGATGACCGCTTGTGCAAACACATAAGGGAACTCAATTGTAACCTGCACAAAAGATGATACATGATTATATAACCTTTAGGAGTATCAGGTATTATGCCTAAACAAAGTGGATCAAGGTAAACCTGAGCAAATGCAAATGGTAAAGCCGAGTACATCCCAGCAGCTCTCTCTCGATAAGAGACAAATCTTTCTATAGAAACAACAGGTTGAACAGCAGTGGCATTGGTGATTCCACTAAATAAGATTGCTGCATATAAGGATCCCATGGCATTTAATAAGTCCTGCTGAGTCTCCCTGTACACAATGAAGAAGAAATTTATATGCTTAATTCCAATGTGAAGTTACATCAAGTCAAAAGATAGGTACAAAAAGAGAAAGGAACCTCTTAGCTCCGAATCTCCAACATATTGTTCCTAGCATCAAGGAGATGATGACTGTGTAAAAGAACCTAACTGCAGTGTACTGAGGGTTTCGCCAATAAGACAGATTTTGCTTCCATAGGCATGTGAGAAATTGTTCAAATGATGTCTGAGAGTACTTGGTTGGAAAGTTTAATTCTTTGGAATTAGCACTCGGCTTGCTTAGGTTTTCAACCAAGTCTTTGTTATGTCTGAAACAAGGAAAGGACATAATATTAGATGCAGAAGCAGATAAAAGCTACCCAGCTAAAATTCATGGAGAAATGTTCATACTGAAACAAGGTTGATCTTCTGTAAATTTCTGCAAAATCCACTCCCAGACGGCTTTCTTCAGTTGGAGAAGTGACATCAAGCATCCATGCAGCAGGATTGTATCCAGGCCTGATCTTTTGCACTCCTTCAATCGCCTGCAGATATAGATATGCACGTCACATTTATAACCCTTATACATCTGATAGCACATTCTAACATACATCCTGGCATGCATGATCTGACCTCAAAGTACTTGATGAGTTCACAAGACTTGGGTCCAAGTGGACCAGCATATATGAGCTGACCTCCGCGCTTCAAAAATAGAAGCTGCAATGACAGATGATATTATTGAAGGATCAATCAGATATTACCGCAATATGGAACTGGTTGAAATATGTACTCAGTCAGGAAGTGATATTTTTCAGAAAGCAAGCTGTCCTAGCCATAACAGAAAAAGGCAACATAATACAAAACATACATAGACCATGAGAGAATACCTCATCAAAGGATTCAAAAATGTCTATGCTAGGCTGGTGGATTGTGCACACTATAGTACGTCCGGTATTGACTATATTCCTCACAGTCCTCATCACAATGGCTGCAGACCTTGCATCTAGCCCAGATGTGGGTTCATCCATAAATACTATAGATGGGTTAGCAACGAGCTCCACAGCTATAGTTAGCCTTTTTCGCTGTTCTGTTGACAACCCATTCACCCCCGGTAAACCAACCAGTGCCCCTCTTAATGAAGTGAGTTCCACAAGTTCCATCACCTCCTCTACGAAAGCCTGAATTTTTCTCCTCAATATATTAGATGGTGGAATGATCTTATAATGAAGACATAGAAAAACAGCAAGTATTTTTTGTGAATACCTTTTGCGTATCCAAGTCTACATCTGATGGCAGACGAAGCCAAACAGAGAACAGAAGTGATTCAACGACAGTCAAGCAGGGGGAGTGAATATCAGATTGCTCACAGTAACCGGAAATTCTAGCGAAAGTTTCTTGTCTCTTTGGATAACCAGATATGTTAATGCTCCCTTCTATGACCCCACCAGTTTTTCGGCCAGCTAACACGTCCATGAGGGTGGTTTTTCCAGCACCACTAACTCCAACCAAGGCTGTAAGCACCCCTGGCCTGAATGCTCCAGTTACATCAACCAATAGCTGCAGTCTCTCTTCTTGAATTCCCTGTTGCTTCAATTCCTGTGGTTGTACTTGGATCAGAAAAGATATAGTTAACATGTTTCCAAGAATAGATGATGCAAACGTAGAGTGTTAAACACTCACCAGAGGGACATCGACATAGTAACTGATATTGCTGAAAGACATGGAAAGTGGTTGAAATGGCAGCACCATTCCTCTCTGCTTGAAGTATTTTCCTGCTTAGAAGATGGCCAAGAATGAGGGAACTAAGTAAGACTAGTATGTCTTCAACTGAACATGAATATTTGAAGCAATTCAATCTTCAAATTGTTTTACATACCATTAAGTGACTCTGAATGCTTCAAGTACTGTCTCAGCTCAATAACAACACTTTCTCCTTTTCTTCTACTCTCTCTCTCTTTCAGCTCTTCCTTTGACACTACAGCTTGTTGCTTCCCCAAGGCTGTTGTATACGTGGAATATCAATTTCATTAGGCTTTATCAAATTTGTTAGGTTATATGCAATGCCAGAAGTAAAATGGATATCAAGTAGCATTTATGAGACGAAGTGACTTACGGTTGAGGTAAGCAAGGAAGAATGTGAATAGCATATTGAATAAAACTGTATATCCAAGCAAGGCACCAGTACCAATCCAGTACCAGTATTTCTCTGGAAACAAACTGCGGGCTTTTAGTAATGACTGGCCTAATGAAAGACCGGTCTCGTACCCATGTGCCTGCACAAGTAGCATGATGGGTAAATATTTTTTTTCCTAAACAGTTTATAGAACTATCTCAATAAATAGATAAGAGAAATGAATCTTCATATTACTGGCGTACTTTTTTAAAAGTTCGTAATGGCAGAAAACTAATCACAATTTTAAGTGAGTATTATCTTCTGGCATAATAGAGGTTGACAATGGTTTGGTTGAGAACTCATATAAGAAAAACCAAATGCAATGAAAGGATAACATTCTTTTTTTTTTGTGTGTGATAATAGGCAGTATAACTCTTGAATATAATTTGCTGGTAACCGTACCACCAGTTCAAAGCCTTCCCTTCTATAAAATAGCAGAATAATTTAATTTTCTGCAGTTTAAATAAATGAAATGGGAAGTAATTACCGTATTCCAGGAGTGTCCAAGGAATTCATTAACAGAAGCTGCATTTTGAGCATACATCAAAGGAGAAAACCAGAAGCCCCAAATCCACCATTTTGGTATGCGATCTGTCACAATTGAATGGAGAAATGAATAAAGCATGAGACCACATTGGAAACACACATAAATTGACAAAATGTTAGTTTACCTCTAGAGATGATGTATCCTCCAAGAGCCATTACAACCAACATGGCAAAAGATCCAAAGGTGTTTGCAACTATCATATTTCGACCCAAGGATCCCATAAGACGGAAGAGAGCTGTGGACATCTGGTGCAGAAGGAAATATACCAAGAACTGCCCCAAAAATCTGCAGATTTAACAATGAACCTAAGAATCTCATCCCATTGCTAACTTTCTTAATGCATGACAAGTACTCGAGAAAAGATATGATCAGTTTACCTAGAAATTGCAGGGTCATATCCAATGACATAATATGTGATTGCCACCCAAAATCCAGACTCTATGAGAGAATTTGGAATACTCAAGAGCCAAGAAGGAAGAGTATAAACCCAGCTTGGGTAGAAGTGTAAGTCCCTATGCTTGTAAAGCACTGGAAGCTTGGCTACCAACATTGGCACCTCCATAAAGCCATTAAAAAGAATAATAACCATGGAAAAGTATAGCGCCCCGAGATATAAGGCAGCATCATTAATTGTATCATGATGCATTCTTGTCCGGCAGAAGACACTCATTGTGACCAAAGCAACAAAAAGAAGCTGGAAGACAGAACATAGTACTTGTAATATCAGCAACAGATAACTTTTAACCTTTCAGATGATTAAGCTGCCAAAATATTACTGTCTTTTGAAGGAACAAATAATTGAACAATTACCTGAACGAATTTGAATATATAAATAAATGCATTTCGCTTCATCAGTAGCACTTGCCAGTTAAAGCTTGTCTTGAGAAGTTCCATCCTTTTCATGCCATAGACTGAAGTTGCCAAAGCTGCAGGGTGGTTATAGCGTTTATCAAAAGGAACTTTCAACTCCTCAGCCAAATTCTTCCCATCTTGAAATGAAGGAAAAACTTCAACAAACTTTGCTGGTGGTATGTAGCGGTATGGAAGATCAGGATTGGACCAGTACTGCTCTTGATCCTTCTTTGATATAACCTATGTACAAGTGAAGAACAATATATCAAAGGACTTCATGAAAGAGAATATCAGGTTAAAAGTTCAAGTAGATCAGAGTTTACTTCTTGCAAGAAGTCTGCCACATTCTTTCTCTGGGGACAAGTAAACCCCATGTACAAAAAGAAGTCAAGAGCAGCTTGCCGGGGTCCCTGAAACACGATCTGGCCCTCGCACAAAAGTATAACATCATCAAACAACTCGTAGGTTTCTGGAGCAGGTTGAAGTAGAGATATAACAGTGGTGGAATCTAGTGCACGAGTTGAATGCCTCAGATACTTAATGATCTGATAGGTAGTGGAACTATCAAGCCCAGTTGATATTTCATCCATGAACAACACTCTTGCTGGACCTACTAATAATTCACCTGAAGAACACATTGTCGCTTCATCAGCAAACAGCTTTACCATACTAGCAAAAAAGAAATAGCACCCAAAATTGAAACAGCAAGAATGCACCTGAAGTAAGCCGCTTCTTTTGCCCCCCTGATATTCCCTTAAGCATTTCATCTCCTACCAACGTATCAGCGCATATGTCCAACCCTAAAATCTTTGTCAGAAATAAGTTAGTACTAGAAAGTAGAAATTAGAAAGAGAATCAAAGAAGAAATCTGGATACGACATGGTAGGAACTTGAGAAACTTGAATCGAGAAAATACCTTGATGATGTACTCTACAACGAGGCTTGTCTCTTGCTCTCCAAGAGCTAATGACTGCAAAACAACATTACATCAGTAATCACTACATACGAAAGGAATCAACATTTCTAGCAAGAACAAGTACCTTCATGAATATATCAAGATCACGATCAGGTTTTATCCCCGCAATCTTTTCTCTTCTTGCAAGTTCTACTAGCATATCTGCCACCAAACATTCATGTAAGCATTTTATCATAAACAAACGGTGCACAAATAAGTGGACATTTCCCCACTCCTTACCATATTTGAATCCAACACCTTGACACCGTCCTGCAAAGTCAAGAGTCTCCCTTACAGTCATCTCCGCCGCAAACCAGTCTTGCTGACTGACATAGGCCGCCGTCCTCTGCGGCACAAACTCATTCAAGGCATGACCATTGTATGTAGTTTTACCTGACATCTTCAAAAAGTGATCACACACCAAATGAGTACTAATTGAAGCTGAAGTCACAAAATCAGCTACTATCACATGATTCATGACTATGCAATACACGAACGTCAAAACACTACCTGAAGACCAGTTCCTAGGCGTCCGGCGAGCGCCAATAGCAGCGTTGACTTGCCGGAGCTCGGTGGGCCCAATAGCAACGTCAATCTAAAAACACAACACAACAGCAACAGCTCTTGAGTACTACACTGAAATTTCAGCACTTGAGTACTAATTGAAGCTTAAATGTTTTACCTTGAAGGTCTTATTATCCCACTAATGTTATCTAAAATCGTTAATTTGCTTCTTTTGCTCCTCAATATCCTTAATTGCCGCAATAGCGCCTACAATCACATACAGAAAAATACAAAAAATTAATATTTCGGAGCCAACCGTTATATGGGTAACCAAAATAAGAGAGAAGAAATCTACCTCGGTCATATTGAAAACGAAATTCGGAATTGTTGGTAGTGCTCTGCTTCCCACATGGACGAAAGCTTCAACCTTCAAATTCTGAAACCGCACTTCGATCTTCGGAAACTCCAAATCTACTCTGTACACTCCAATTTGATCCAAATTTTCAGAATTAACAACATAAAAGGCACATAATTTAGAAAGTAAAATATGTTTGTTTACTGAGAAACAATGAAAGCAGAGACTCCAGCACAATCACAGCCTAAACCACGTAATGTTTCGAGACCCTTACGCATCAAATCGGAGTCGCATTTTCTCAAAGAAGTGCTCCGGGTCATCTTCTACCGAGTTAACAAGCCGGTCCAGCAACAGCTTTTGCTCCTGAGCCTCAAGCTCGCTGACGTCAACCTCTTTGGTATCTCCCACAATGTTCTTGAAAATGCCACGTCGGACTCTGGAGTATGTCGGCAGCCTCTCCAGAGCGGCCCACCGCAGTGCCTCCTCATCCTCCCCCTCCTCCCTAAACGACGCCGTCCGCGCAAACGCATTCTCCGCCGAGTTCCACATTGTATATCACCAATACAGTAACGTTACTTAGAATCTCATCTGATCTGCAAATGTGTTCGGCTCATAGAGAGTGAGAGAGAAGAGAAGAGAAGAGGGTAGGGTTTGATGAATGAGGAGATAGATAGAGATACACTAATGTCGTCTCTCATTGCTGGAAATGGTGGTTGGACTCTGCATTTAATAGTCTCTTTGCTTTCTCTCTCTAAAGTTTTTTGTCTTGGTTTTTCTTCTTCTTTCTCTCTCTCTCTCTCTTTCTTTCTCTCTAACTAAAACTAAGTGAGAGAGAGAGAGAGAGTGAGCTAGCACGTTAAAGTGTTTCACAGTTTTATTGCAGGGACAGGGTTCTCCCTCGCATTTAATAGCCGCGGGAAACAGGAGGCGTCTTTGGAACTCCTCACTCGCCTCGCTGTCTTCGAGTTGGTCCATTCGCTCCGGAAATGGAAGGTCAATTTCATCGGATGGCTGCAAGTGGCGCGTGGCGCGTGTGGTGGGGTTTTAAGGTGGGGAGTTTGAATGAAACGGCGGGGAAGGTGGGATTACTGGTTTCTATCTGTTTTTTTTTTTTAACGGTAAGTTGAAAAACGGCGGGTAGGAGGGTGTTGGCCGTTGACGGTTAAAAAGTAAGAATTGTAGGGAGAAAGTTTTATGTTTCACCCTTTAACCCGAAAACTGGGAAAGTTTCTTCCTAATTACCTAGAGTATGTAAAAGAGAGTGTTTTTTTCTTGCCTAACCTAGCTACTATACTTTCTTACCAAGGTAATCAACGTGCGATTATTGCAGGTTATATAGTAGAATGTTCAAACTATGTTCGTTTTAATATTTAGAGTGTAACCTACGATAGATATTTCGTAAATTAAAATCGATTGTCTCAATCTTTTGATTTCACTGATTATCAACTACATAGTACCAATAATTGAAGTTGCCTGTGAATCTGTAAGGGAAGTGGTGATGATAGTAAACAGAGGCAAGGATGAGTCAACAATTTCCTTTCTGAGCTTCAATTTCACCATTTTGGTATCGCAGTTCTTACCATAAAACGGTAGATCGAGAAGTAACTTTTGTATATATAGCTTGTGTTTGTCTCTGGTATTGTAGGTAAACTTCCAAATAACACGCAGCTAGCTGTGATCTCAGCAATTCCTACTATGATCATAAACAAACATAATTGCAACATCAAGCTCAGTAGTACTTCTAACTACTTCTAACCAAATAATATTCATTCCACAGAGTAAACTCAATGATATATCTGGCCTTCAAACACTGATCTGGTATATGAATTTCTTGGTGTAGCTCTAACCTCTAAGTTAGCTTAGGATTAAATTGTTTATCTATGCATTAAATATGGGAAGTAGGAGATTGCTAGCAAGCTGGGGTGATGACAATCATCATCATCATCTCTCAATTAGCAAACTGGTGTAGAAAAGGGCTATGCTTCCTGCCAACTGCATTCGATCTGCATATTATTCTTTCGCAGTTAGCTACTTGTAGTTGGCAAAGACGTTGAGATATTAATGGTAACTAAATGCACGAGGACCCGCATGCATTGAAATATGTACAAGTTAACTAATAATACTGCATAATAGTTATGCAGCGAAGTAGAGGATCAATTATTCATACCATGTGTGTATGAATCAGTGGAAGGAAATAGAGGAAAACTCCATGAGAATATGTAGTTTTCAAGATCGAAAGAAAATCCAGGCATGCGAATATGTGATCCTACTTCTGGAGGTGGAGTTTAATGCTTTGTGAGTTCAAGATTGGTGTGCAGAATTTTGAGGGAAAATTGGTCTGGAATTTCAATGGTATTGACTATGACTCCAGGAACAACATAAATGAGGATCGGAGAAGTTTTCATGGATGGATTACAGTTAAGCTAGAAAGAGTTATTGACTAGCTCCGGCCGGCCATCTGCAACTTCGATACAGGTATTGCAACAGATGAACATCGAGCTAGGGTCTATATATATATATATATATATATATATATATATATATATATATAATTTTTTTGCTCGATCGGGAGCAAATTTGATATTTTGATCCAGTCGAACTTGTGAGTACATGGCTTTAACATGGTTAGGCACTTGCTCGGCCAGTTTTGACAGGAAGATATGATCGATGGAAATGTTTGCTTCAATGCATTGTTTGGTTTTTATGACACATGCATATATGTATACTTGTACGTTAGACTCGGATGTGACTACTTCATTTTCTCATTATCATGCCCCGGCTGATTTGATTGCTGCATGCACGATTGCGGTTTAGTTAGGATGAAGCTTACGGTCCAAACTTTTTACAAGAGTAAAACAACATTGTGAAGCTAATACGGTAGCTAATGTACATGCCAACCATGCTTTTCACTCGATTGAGGGTCAAACAAGGTTAATTTGTGATTGCTCCCGATGTTAGAGCATCTCCAACAGCTTCCCTATTTTTTTTGTAAAATAGGGAAGCAAAAGTCAGAATCTCTAAAAAAATTATGCTCCAATTCTAAGAGTTTCTCCATTTTGGAGATTTTCACATTTATTACAACTACATTCATATTTATTTCAACAATATAATATTCTTTTATTTATTTATTTTCAAACATGCAATAAATACTCTATATCTAATACATTTATTGTAAGTTGTAATTAATGATTACTTTTAAGTTATTCTATAATAATAAATTTATTTATTTTAAATAAAAATCTATATAAAATCTATATAATTAATGATTACTTTTTAGTTTTCTGTGTCAAATTGATTTGATCATTAATTTTTCATTCTGCAAATTTTTCTTTCTCTCTCTACAAATATAGGGATGCATATATTCTCTCTCATCCAAATCCTCATTTTAGGGAATGAGATGGAGAATCTGTTGGAGGAGATTTAGAGCCCAAAATCCCCAAATTTAAGTAAAATCTCTATTATAGGGAATCTGTTGGAGATGCTCTTATAAGAGATGTCATTTTAAATTATTTAATCATTAATTGTCATGGATTCCACCAAAAAAAAAAAAACTAAAGTTCTAACAATATACAGTATGCTAGTTTTTCATTCATGAGTGACAAATCTAAGTATATATAAGCAGAGAAGAGACATTGTATACATGTGTGTCGCTGAAATTGATCGAGAAGACATTAATTTGCCACATGATCGATCTTAACCATTGTTTACTGCTCTAGCAAAACATATGGTGAAAAAATTGAACAAAAGAAAAGTCTACTGGTTGGTGAGAGTGGTTCATAAATTACACTTGTCCTTCATGTGTCGACTCGTATAACATAAACTGAACTGGTATGCTCAGCAACCATATGATAGCAACACCATTTTTAATGAACAAATTTAGAAATCTATCCTACAGCATACTTTGAGTTCTACAAGAGGAACAAAATTTGGGTCATCCACAACATATCTGCCTCCATCTACTTGAACAATATATGATTGAAGCAAACAGAGTCACATATGCAATATTGCCGGTTACTGCAAAATCTGGCCGGGATAAGGTTGTTATTAACTGTTATTATATCATTCTCGGGCCATACTAGACTGCCCTAATTAAGCAGACTCGAATAATCTCTTTAATAAATTGTAAAAAAAAAAAATCGGTTCAAGATTTTTGAGTCTCGTCCGTTCGAGAATTGCTCTAAAGTCATGATTTGAATGTGGGTAAATTTTGGTGAGAAAATAAGAACATGCGATTTTAGCAAAAAAAAACTTGTATATGAGCTACCGTATTAGCTTCACAATTTTGGATCAAAATGAAGATTTCGAGATATATATATATATATATATATATATATATATATATATATATATTTTTTTTTTTTTCATCTAAAAAAATTCATGGTTACCTTGTTGGTGTTAGAACATCATAATCAGAAGTTTAGAACATGGTACCTTGCTCAAGATTAAAACCTAAAAAGTTGCAAAAAAACTCAATCAGAATCATCATTTTTACATGGTCCAGTTTGGGCCTTCAAATGTTTGCTATTTAATACATGGGCCAATCACCCGTGCTGTTCAGCCCAACCAACACGTCCCTCGCTATCCAATAATTGGCCCAACTGACACTCCAGCAAACGTCGTCGTTTTATTCTGCCACCTATAATACTGGAACCAAAAACAAACAGGGGCCGGTAAAAAAAAATGGAGGAAAGCTCCGGCGCTCTCTCCGACGCGGCAATCGAAACCCTAAGAAGCCGAGGATGGTGCTTTGGCGACTTGGAGCAAGTCCAAGCGATGTTCCTCATCCACTCTGCTCTGACCGACGACGCCCGCGCGGTGGTGAACTCAGTCGAATCGGAGCTCCTCAACATCGATCTCAAATCCGTCGGAGCCAAGTCGCTACCCGACCCGGTCACTCTTCGCAAGTCTTCTCATCTTCTCGGTCCCAAAGTCCTCCAGGTAAATACGCCTTCATTTTTTTTCTTTCAAATTTTTTTGAGAGCTTAGGCTGTGTTTGGCTGGTTAGAAATTTATGTTTATTTTGTTTGTTTCGATCAGATAGCTTGGGTTAGAGACATTGCGAGTAGCAATGTGGACGATTTTGCGAGAAGTTCAAGTCGGCGGCTTTTGAAACTTGGTCTCAGTGATGGACTTAGTGAGGTAGTAGCTATAGAGTACTCGCATATCCCTTCGTTCTCTGACGACGTCGTTCCAGGGACTAAGGTAATGTTAAACGCTCAGAGTAGTCTTTGGTTCAATTCTGATGGATTTAATGTGATGCAGTAAGAAATGTGAAGCATTATTAATAGTTAAGATGATATGCAGCTGAGATTTTATATTAGAAAGTCGAGAAATTTATCGAAAAAATTGAGTATATCATTGTCTTGTTTGATTTATTTGGAATTCATGATACAAACATGCTTAAGCTTAAGTATTGCAATGGAAGTACCCTAGAAATTTGTATGTCTGATTAGAGCTTTTTCCATACATGTATATGGAGAAACTTGCAACTATACTCACGTGTTTATTGGATTTTGCCACTGATATATATATTTTTTTGGACAAACTTTTAGTGTAAGAACCCCTTATCCCAGTTTCTTAGATTATTCATGTAAAGTGAACTGGGGGAATATATGAAGGCTGTCTCGGTAGTAGTCATTGCTAAACATTTGTTATGTGTCACTGTCTTTTGATTTTCAGGTCCGCCTGGAAAATAAAGCTATTGTACGAAATGGGATAGTATGTTTGAGTCCTAAAGTCTTGACTGTGTTAGGAGGTGTTGTTCAGTCCCTTTATGAAGAATGGCAGATGAATAAAAAATATTCAGGTTTTTCACGTTCGACTCTGAGGCTTTCAAAGGAAAGTGATGGTAGTGGCCCTCCTCCATTTGAAAAGTTGCAAGTTGGGGCACTCAGAACTCAGTTTCCTCGGCAGGACAAGCCTAGTCAGTACTTCAGCTCTTGATTATATAAAATTTTATAAGTTCATTTGTCTTTCAACGTAAGTTTCAGCCAGTCATTATTAGTAATACATGTGTAACATGTGATGATTTGCAGATCAGTCTGCTGTTAACACCAAGAGCGGCGATGCTACTTTCAGATCTTCTGAGGTAAGACCAACTGGAAAGCAGCAGCAGACAATTCATCCAAAGTCAAATGATACTGATAATCCTAATATGAAAAATGATGTGGATGGCAATCTAAAGACGGATTCTGTTGATGAAAGAACTGAAGAGAAACCTAGTAGCTCAGCACCAAGGCCAAAAGAAGGTAGAGCTACATTTAAGTCCAGCCTACAACTTTGTTTCTTAATAATCTGTCTCTAGTATCATCATTACTCAGAAAATAACTACATGCAGTCATTTACTTATTCCAATACTATCATAACATTCTAATATATCCATGGCCTCTACAGTTGTTGAAGCTGTCCCTGTTCAAAACCAGGCAGCAGCACAGAAGCTCCTCCAGAAAATGAGTCATCAAAACCAAGATAGTAGGAATTCGAGAGGTAGAAAATTTAGAGGCAAGGGGAGGGAGGAGGAGTTGGAGGTATTCACTTTGGAAGAATGGGAAAAGAGGAAAGCTGGGTTAAAGCCTTCCATAACTGCCCCTTCTGCAGATGTTCGTCGTGATGAGGAACTTGCTTGGCAGCTTCAAAATCAATTTGATTTAGAAGATTCTCATGTTAGTATTCTCACACCATTGAGTCTCATTTTTGTTATTGTTCTTGTTGTTGTCTTGCAAGGTTTTGATGTGATTATGTTATGTTTTCAGGTTCAGACGGATCCTCAAAATGTAGGGGCAGAAGATATTAAATTGAGCATGTTTAAGTATGAGAAGGATGACGACTGGGGTAGTGGAAATGAGAGGGGAGGGAGAGGGAGAGGAAGGGGAAGAGGAAGAGGAAGAGGAAGGAGAGGAAGGGGAAGATGAAGACAGTGGTTACGAATGGAACATGAAAGGAGTGGAAGAGGGAGCGGATGGGGAAGATGATGGGGGTTATGGAACGGAACATGGAAGATGATAACAGGGGTTATGGAACGGAACGCAAGAGGAAGGCTAGTGTAATCTGTTCTCATTACGAGTTGCTCCATACACAACACTCATCTTCGTTAACTTTTGGTTATCATAAATCCCAATTATTCGGTTGGATCAGTTTTGGTAGGATTAGCATTATTGTTTGTATACGCCACATTAATATCAGCAGAGTGTTTACTAGTCTGTGATCCCCTGCAATAAACACTAATACACCTGCTTAGTTTGTTTAGACCAAAATATAAACAAGGCCTTGACTCGCCCGCCACTTATTATTATTAAACTCCTCATCTTCTTCGTCTTCATACACACACACACAGACACTTGTCGTGAAGCGTATCCTACCTGCTCCGCTAACCATGGACTCGCATCAAATCCAGCCGTTAATCGCGTTCGTAGTCTCCGCCTTCGTCTCCGCCCGAGCCTACCGCCGCAAATCACTCGACTTTTCCGGCGCAGTCGCCGGCCTCGCCTTCATGACTCTCCACATTGCAGTCGGTTACAGGTAGCCCAGACTCTCCAGTACTCATTTCTACTCATCTAGACCCAAAAGTAGTCATCTTTGTTTGCTCTGAACAGATACGGAGCTGTGTTGCTCGTCTTCTTCTTCACGTCGTCGAAGCTCACCAAGGTCGGCGAAGACAAGAAGCGCCGTGTTGACCCGGAGTTCAAAGAAGGCGGTCAACGCAATTGGTACTAATACCTTTGTTTTCTTCACCATAATTGTTGTTGAATTTTTTATTATTTTTTATCGAAAGGTGGTTGGTTAAATTTTCAGGATACAGGTGTCATCGAATGCGGGGATTTCATCTGTGGTGGTTGTGGCGCTGTGGTGGCTGACGGGTTTGGAAGAGAGATGCTTGGATTCGAAGGAGTCGAGGTTGATTACTGCACTGATGGGAGGGGTTATAGGACACTACTCTTGCTGCAATGGTGACACTTGGTCTTCTGAGCTTGGGATTCTCAGTGATGATCAGCCTCGCTTGATTACTACTTTCAAGGTTCATTTCGTTTATGTTTTGTTGTAATGTGCTTTCGTTTACTTGCACTTCATTG
Organism: Potentilla sterilis; assembly: GCA_963682095.1. NCBI lineage: Eukaryota > Viridiplantae > Streptophyta > Magnoliopsida > Rosales > Rosaceae > Potentilla > Potentilla sterilis. Next base: position 2,504,039 of record OY821761.1, read on the forward strand.
CCTGCTGTATTGCAAATGTGTGTGACCTCTAGAGCTGATTAGTAGTTTTGGTGGTTTCGCTTTGTGTACTTGGTTGGTTGGACTGCATCTTTTGATTTGATTTATCGTTTTGGTTAAATTACAGTTCTCTGTTTACGCTTTATTTCAAGAAAATTTGCAAATTATACTGTCCTGCGTACATTATCTAGCAGCTTTCCAACTTTAACTTGATGGTTTTGTTATAGAGGTGTGCGTACGCCTGCAATGCCATTTGTCTCGTGTATTCTTGTAGAAGCCTATTTTGTAATGCAGCTAGCGTATGGCTGGTGATTTAGTAATCTCTTATTCTTTGGCTGTTACAAGATGAGCAATGGTCTTTTATTCTAGTGGTAGTCGTCTTACTTTCAGAGGTGAGATGTGGGTTCAGTCAATCTTGGTTGGGGTTATAAATTATAGATATATGAGAAAAATAATTGGAAGGCTAGAAGGAAACAGATTAGTTGATCTCTTGGATATGTTGTACACTACAGATGCTAATTTGGTTACACATTGTTGGCAGCCTGTGCGGAAAGGTACCAATGGCGGAGTTACGAAAGCAGGATTACTGGCAGCTGCTGCAGCAGGGTCTGTTATCGGACTGACATTTGTGCTCATTGGCTTTCTAACAACAAAATGTACATTTGATGTAGCACTGAAGCAGCTGTTTGTAATACCTCTATCTACTCTTGCTGGACTTTGTGGTAGTGTCATTGATTCTCTTTTGGGAGCAACATTGCAATTCAGTGGATTCTGCACTGTTTCATAACAAGGTATGTGAAGAGTGAAGAAATATGATTCAGTTGTGAATAATGCCGAAGTTGTTGTATCTGCTTAGCTCAGTTTATTTCATTTCTTTTATTCTTCAAATATGATGCTGAATGTTCTCTTTCTAACTGTCTTTTGTAGGTTGTTGGGAAACCAGGACCTACTGTCATGAAGATATCGGGTCTCAATTTTCTTGACAACAATGCCGTGAATGCTGTCTCAATCCTGATAACCACAATCCTCACTTCCATTGCCTGCATTTATGTCTTCTGAGACCGACTGGTTCAACCTACTGTTAGGAGTTGTTCAGACTGTTGATGCAGTGCACAACTGATCCATATACTAGCACTGCTGTGTGGACTCTTGCCGATCGTAAAAGAGTCTCTCAATGCTAACCCTAAACCCTAAACTAGGGTTCATAGTCTTCTGCAATCTAATATTCTGAGAATCATGAATTGGCATGATATACTTGGAGAATCTTTGTTAAGCATAAGCTATCAGATAATGATGGTTACCTACCTCAACCAAGAATTTAGAATACAGAAACTGTGCATTTACTTTGATTGCTTTCCACTTTCCATCATGCATAAAATGCTCGACTGGAAGACTAGTTCACGACTGCCAATAAGGTGTTAAAATGATGCACAACTCATTGACCCTGCGAAGAAGGATAAGTGTTAAAAAGACTAGTTCATGACTCTGGCAATAAGGTGTTAAGATAAGTCAGTTTGATCTTTTGATTCTCGAGTGCTTTGAAAAAATTGCTCTAATAGTTGGTGTTTGCTTGAGATTGCCGACATTTGGTGTTTGTTGTTGCCAGGCGACCTTGTTGGTTTCTTCCCTAATAATCGTGGTTTGAGACAAGGATCCGCTATCTCATTATCTCTTTATTATTGTTATGGAGGTTTTATATCGTTTGTTGTATCAGAAAATTCAAGCCTTTCCTGCTTTTAGGTACCATTGGAGATGTGAATCAATCAGGCGTTCTCATTTAGCTTTCGTTGACGATCTATTCTTATTTTGTGGTAGTGATTCTCAGTCAGCTCGAATGTTAAAAGAGACTTTAAACTCTTTCAACAATCTCTCTGATTTGGCTGCTAATGCAAATAAGAGCAATATTTATCTCTCGGGTGTTCATTCTGCTGAAGCTTCTCTAATTAGAATCTGTTTTGGATTTCCTATGGGTACCACTCCTTTCAAGTATCTCGGAATTTCTCTTACTACCACTAAACTTTGTATAGGTGATTGCTCGCCTTTAGTTGAGCGTGTGGTTTCAAGGATTCAAAATTGGAAGAATAAGCGCCTCTTTTATGCTAGTCATCACTTGTTTATTCTCCTCAAATCAGTCCATTATGCCATCTTTGTGGGTTGGTTCCAGAGAACAGCAATCATATCTTATTTGCTTGTTTTTTCTCAATGTTTATTTGGAAGAATATTTTATGTTCTTGTAGGGTGCCTTGGTTGAACCCTCCTTGGCCTCTTTTTGTTAGTTGGGGTTCTTCTAAGTGGGGAGGTAAGTCTTTCTATCCTACCATCAAGAAGCTTGGCTTGTCGGTTACTCTTTATTTCATATGGAAAAAGAGAAATAATCACATCCTTAGGAATAAAAGATGTGCTCTCTCTGTGGTTTTCAATAATATTATCACTATGATTAGATACAGGCTCATGTCCATTAAGTTTAAGTCTACCGATACTAATAGATCTATCGCTGAAAAATGAAACTTAAGTAGTACTTAACATATGTTATTGCTTTACTTCTTAGTTTGTTTGTTCTTGTTTTCTTTTGGATTAGTTTGTTTTTCATTTGCTATGTTGTTTCCGTACATTTGGTTTTGGTTGTATTGGGAATTGCCCTCCTCTATTTGGTTTAATTTACTCGTTTATTTATCAAAAAAAAAAAAAAAAAAAAGACATTTGGTGTTTGCTTTTGCCTACCATCGGCTGGGAACTTCATAGATCTATGAGAGCAGTGATCCCAAAGGCAAGGGGGAAGGAAAGTGAGGCTAATAGTGTACATTTACATCTATGGAAGACATGCTAACGATGCCCATGTCTGGTGAGAAAATAAGAATTTCCCATTTGTGTCCAATATGATGTGTGGTAAAGGTTTGATTTACCGTTGAGGTCGAACATGAATTTACTGAAGTGAAACAAACTGAACTGGATGAGCTTGTCCCCTCCTATCATGTAATCTTTCAGATAGGGACATGAGTAGTAGCCATCCAACTAGTAACGCACCATTTGTTATGTAACTCATCGTCAACATTATACGGCTACCTCTCATCGCTTTCATGATTGCTTTTTCATGAGCTTCAGGTGAGACTCACGTCATGCATGAGACTCGCTGATGCCCTTTGGATTCCAATCCTCAGTACCCTCCAAACCATGATAGAAGTCGAGAGCAGCAACACCTACTCTTCTCTTTTATTATTTTCATACAGCTGTATGATTCCGTTTCAACACGGATTGCAGATGAAGATCAATTGAATTATCATATGTTGCAGCATTTAGTTCATAGCAGAACAGAACAGCAAATAAAACCAGATTTCATAGCAAGAATGTACATTCAGATTCATGGCAACAACATTCGGGTTTTTTGTTCTAATCTCGACGCCGCACCCAACTAAAAAATACGGTTCATAAATTTAACAGCAAAATGTGTTCAAACGGGAAAAGCAACAATAATTTTAGCTATACATTGATCTTCTATTGGCATTCGAATGCCAATGGCTTAATATTCATAAGCATGATCGCCATCTACTTGAAAACAGAATACAACTTACAAAAGGTGTCAATAAAACACGACAGCAAGAGAGAGGGTCGGTCTGTTACGAGCTTCAGCACAGCAGGATCACCATCAACAAAAATTCAAAACAACATGCAGGCACTAATACTAATGCAACTCATTGTTATCCCAAACTTTGTCCACCCAACTCACAACCGATTCCTAGTACTCGATCAGAAGTGTCACCATCCTGTTACTAGGGAAATTAGCAGACAACAGGACAAGTAGAAGGCTTGATGGGAGCTAAGAAGTTACACGCTACAACAGGTTGGACACCGGCAGCAGTTTCCAAGCGTTCCCAGGTTAGTCTTCGCTTCTCAGCTGCAGAATTTGACTTTTTATGTTCCTCCTCCAACTTACATTGGCAGGCAAGTACCAGCTCCTCATCCATCTCGCAAAACATCTTCCTCACATTCATTGTCAGGTTGAGCACTGCTTGATTCCAGTGGTTTTGTGTGTTTCGCTCAATAGCTGGGAAGACAAGTGGCAAAATCACCTGGCGGTTATGCCCAATAAGGTTGAGGATGTGTTCATTGTTCCATAGCAAGTGGGCTCGCTCAGCCACCTGAAAAGACAATGTTATACAGGCAGAATTGCAGAAAACACCGGAAAGGGGATAAAAATGGCATGAGCAACAGTTTCTTAAATCGAATGATCCCTAAATTGAGATGCTACTTATCTACAGACATGGTGAATATCTACAAAACCAAGTGCTATGATGGCAATACGAGAATCAAATTACCTGGTAATGGGAACTATTGAGACAGCATCTAATTCTTCGGAAGATAGGGACCATGATCTTTTGGAACTCATCCATGCTAGTCATTTCCAGAACCTCTTCTAACTCACTTAGAAACATCAACTCCTTCTGGCTATTTGTTACTGGCCAGTACTTCAACAATCCCTTTATTACAGTACTCGCCAACTTCGGGTCCTTCTCTATAAACTGTACAACGCAATATGTCAATTGCTGGTGATAAATACCCACTGATTTTGGTTTGTGTAGAGGAATAAGAGCCCTCCACAAAAATATCTTGTGCTCCTCCTTCAATGGCAAAGCAAACCCACTAATTACGCTCCCAAAAATCTCCAACAGCTCAGACATACCATTATGCCTTTCAGTTTCAAAAACAAAACGATATATGATATTGCTGACAGCTTTTCGTATAAAAGGTCTGTGCACCATGAATTTTCCATAGATCCTATGCAGAATAGTTTTCAAGCAGTCTCTTTCTCTTGGGTCCTCAGAATCAAAGAGGTCAAGTAATCGTACGATAAAAGAATGATCAATATGCTTTTTCGCCACCTTTATGTCAAGCGAACTGTAACTGATAAACCGAACCAGTAGATCATACACAATTTGCAGATGTGACCAAGCAGGATCAAACATAGGTTCTTCATCTTCGGTTTCACCACCAGTAAAATTAGATCGGTACTTGGGTGGGAAAACTCTAAACAAGTTGGTCGCACACATTTTACACATGGCAGATATTGCTGGTTCAGTAAACTTTGCAGATCCAGAAGAAACAAAATCAACTAGTTCAATCAATGTTTCACGCTTAAGATCTTGCTTAACTGGATCACTAGAATCAACAATCTCACAGCAAACGTTCAACTTACTGATAAACAGATTCTGCTTCTGTGGATTTGAAACCTCTTTGAAAGACAAATGAGGCTCCACTACCTCCGCTCCCGCAGCAATGCTTGCTGGGAAAACAGCTGAAGACACCCGTTTGACGACATTTAATTTGCTTGTAAGAGAACTCCCACCAATTGTACATTGAAAACCACTGCCCAAGTTGGGACTATTGTTGCCAGAATCACTCCCAGTGGAATCCACTGACTCTGATTTTGGCTTGCGAGGAAACTTGCTTAGAATTTGCTTAAGCATGGTGGAGTCCTATGTAATCAGCAACATTTAACATGGATCAATCTTATAGGCACAATCAAGTGAATACATTAATGAGAAAAAGAGAGAGTGTTCAGCTTAAACATTGCTAACAGGATTTCAGCTCTAGGTTATCTACAGCTTTCCATAAAATCAACAACATATATCTCCAAACACAGTAGCTACCATGTCCAACAAAATGATGTGAAACTAAGATTGTTAAAACCAATATAAAAAAAAATCTACTGCAGAAGTAGTCAAGGAGCAAAAAGAACACCAATTAACAAGGCTCAGATTATAGGCCAGTTTGACTTATGAAGCTGAAGGCAGAACACCAATGTTGTTCCAAAAATTTCATCAACAACCTCTACCTAAATGGCACAAATAGAGCATCCGGCTTTTCCAGAATAGTCTCTCATTGCATTTGACTAAACAACTTCAGTGAGTTCATGAACTGTAAACCAAAAGAAATTTTCAAACCAGACTCGATCATCTATCTGAATGACCACATTTCTTAAGTAAAACCAGAGCTAAAGCCTATGTGACTAATGGACATTCTCCACCAATGCTAAATTCAGATCAAACTTAAAGCAAAATTCCAATAAAATCCTCATAAACACTTCAGTCTTCGAAATAGCAAGCTACAAATACAAGACTCATTTTGGCAATGAACTTTTAAAATAGCAAATGCAGGAAAAAGTTGTTAGCTTTTGGTACGGAAACAACTGAAATCCAGATCTGGAACAAGAATCTGAGAACCCAAAAACAAACTTAACTGCAAAATGGATCTACACCACAGTACATATGATAAGCTCAGAACATATCCCAGATCACTCATATTCCAGAACCCTCTTAAAAATCAAGACCTGGCCTTGATCTATACAATGCATACACTAAAGTTCATGTTTTTATTATAAAAATGTGAACTTGGGTCTATGAAGTTAGCCACAATGAACATCAAGAAAAGATAGAAACCTGTATTTTGAGCTTCTGGGTGTGAACGTATGAGTGAAGAAACAACACAGAGAGAGAGAGAGAGACCCTTTTTCAGCAAAGCAGAGAAGCAGAGGAGGAGCTCATGATAGGCCTCAAAACTACCCACCAAACATGTAATCTTGGGTGAGAAAGCAAATGACTTTACTTTAAAACCAAAACAAAAAACACAAGGCAGGAAGAGAAAGGGCGTGTTTGGATGTGAAAGGTTTCACCTTTTGAAATGATATCGATCTATAAAATGAATGATGCCCTTTTGAAGTTGGACTAAGAAGCTTAAGCTGTCTTAACTCTGACCTCCATGGAAGATGAATAAGAGTTCCTCGAATGAAGAGAAGAGACGGTGTGGCATTTTCTGAGAAAATTGCAGGCACCAGTCTCCACCAACACAAAAGAGTAAAAAGAAATAGTTTACACAAAATGAGTATAAAACATAAAAGCTTAAAACTTGGGGTGTTTCAGTTGGTAGGAAGAGGAAAAAGAAATTGACAATATTCTCAAGCTATGTTTGGCTGAGATGAATGAGATCTGAGACGGATTTTCTCATTTGGGTAAAGCTTTTGCTATTATTGCACTTTGTGGGGTACCCAATGCAGCCTTATTTGTACCAGGTAAGGCACCCAACCCTGTTTGTTATCCATGGTGTTTACTCATCTTTTCATTATTCTCAAAAAAAGTAATGGAATTTTAGGTAGGAATGTAGGATTAGATTTAGGTAAAATTACATAAACTTAACTAGCAGAATAAGTTCAAGTTCTCTGAAAATATGAACCGTTAAATTAGTCATTGTTTCAGCGTTGTTATAGATTAAATTAATCTCGAGTTATTGTGGCTTTATCTAACCGGTACATTTTGTTTAATCAAAGACTGGCTTTCAATTCCAAACAAAGAAAAAGAGAACCATAATGATACTTATGGGCAATCCATGGCGCTGGGACTTTAGGTTGAGAAAATTTCAGTAAAGCGTTAATCTTTGATTAACATGTTCAGAAAAACAATGAATCAATGATGGGATCAAGATGATAGCTAAATGACAAAAACAAAGAGCCTGCACTGAGTCCCCTACTTCTTGTTGTACCTAGACCCACAGGGACAGGGTGTCCCGTAATAAGTTGGTAAAAGGGTGGAACATGAAAGCAAAGATCAAATTGATTAAATGCAGAAGAGAAAGTCGGATTAAGATTATTATTGGCTTCGGAGAAGCAGAGAACCGAGAGAAGAGAAGGATTATTAGATTCACCTAACATTTTTCTTGTAAATTCTTATGGAATTTGCATCGGCTAATTTGGATTTACGCATTACGCAGATTAATATGTAATGCAGGGGTTTTGAGCTACAATAATTGAAGTAATAACAACAATAAAGTGGCTTATTTATGTCTTCTTTCTAGCTTCTCCTATCGAGCTCTGCTAGAGTTTTCTAGCGGCCGTCTTCGATAAAATCCTACTAAAATGGCCGGCGACGGTGAATCACAACAACCAAGGCAGTGGTTTCTTTCCCTCTCCCCTCCTCTTGGCAAAGGTTGTGTCTGGTGGTGGGGGAGCTTTCCGCTGGCGCTTGTTCAATTGTAGTGACGGGGTTCTCCACCGTAACTGGTGGCGTTTTCTCTATCTTGTTCTTTTACTGATGGTGGTGGTAGAGACTGAAGTTCATCGACCATGTGGTTTGCATCTTGTCAAGTTCTCTCAGACGAAGCCACTCTTTGGCGTGCCCTTCTGGTTTCATTGCGGGTTCTTCACTGGACCCGAAAGCGTCTGCCGCGACGGAGTCGCCTGCACCGGCGTCCTCTCCTAGTCTAGCGTCGATGAGTCCCCGCTGCCGGAACCCGACGGATCGCAGTCTTCATCGCTGCCGTCGTACATGAAATCTGGCGATGATGTGGTTGTGCCACCGATGGTGGAGATGGTGTGGAATTGCCCTGGCAGGGTGGTGGGTTGGTGGCCTGGTTTACGGGTCGAGAGTTGCATCGAAAGCTCGGCGACGGCGATGGGGAAGGTGTGGGTGGTTGAAGTCCTTGCCTCTAGGGTTTGGTACGATTGGGCTGATGAGTTTTTTGGGCTTTACTAAGTCCAACTATATTAGTTCCACATATGTCGATTAGTTGATGTGGGCGCTTCCCTTGGGAAATGACTCTATGATGGGTGATCCATCTTGTGAGCCTAGTAATAAAGGCAATGCTTTGAAGACTAATGGTGTCGCTGCTATGAAAGACATGTAGCTTGGTAGGAAAGGAGGTTCTGCCTCCTCCTGCTAAATTGGATTGAGTTTGAATCTAGTCACAGTGTTAGGGTGCTTGGTTGTTACCCTTTCATCTTGCTTCTAAGTTCTAAGTACTCTAACACTGATTTTCTCTGTGCGTTAAATGTGGATGAAAATGTAGGCGTATTTTTGGCTCTTTAGCCTAGTTTTAGGTTGGTGAGTCATAAAAGATAACTCTTATTGTCGGCCATATGGGTGTGTTATCTTGATACTGCTTACTGAATAACAAACTTCTTGACTTCCAATTCAAAAATAAAGTGGCCTATTAATTAAAATATAAGACATATTATGATTGATTTTTCTTTAGTCGACGGAAATTCATATGTTTAACTCTGTTTGTATCACTTGAGACAATATAAGTTTTAAACCATATGCAAGTCAATAATTTAGAACTATACCTTGATATGCTCTAACGTGTTAAGAGGTCGCTATACGGACTCTACAAGTATCAGATGGTGTTAGGCGAGCGTTATGTGGTATCTAGGCAAACATTAGAAAGTTATAGTGGACTCTAGCCGGCTGTTAGGAGGTGTTAGGCTGTATCTACATGGGCGCTAGGCGGATATTATAAAATGCTAGACGAACATTAAAAGGTATTAGACGGGTTCTTCTCTTCTTCTTTTTTGAATCGGAAGTCAATAAATTTATTATTCAGTAAGCAGTGTAAAGAAAACACACCCATTTAGGGCAAACAATAAGAGCTATCTCTTATGACTCATCAACCTATACTAGGCCAAAGAGCCAAAAATACACCTACATTTTCTCTCGATAAAGCACAGTGAAATTCATTGTTTAGAATACTTAGAAGCAAGATTAAAGGGTAACAACCAAATTCTCTAAATACTGTGACTAGATTCAAAATCAACTCAATTTAGCAGGAGGAGGAGCCTCCTTACCTACCAAGTTACCTGTCTCCAAACTACCTATCTCCAACTAAAACCACATCAGACCGAAGGTCCAAGTTAAAAGAAAGCCGAGCCCAATACCAAACCCTAACCCAAAAAGGTTGTTCGGAGATTTGTCGATTCCGAGGACTGCGTCAACCTCACTCCGGCCAAAACTACCTCCTCGACATTGAAATAGTTCCCACCACCCCACAAGCCCCAAGATCCACTGAATCCAGCGTCCAGAGTCTCCGCCGTCCTTGAACGCCAGAGAAACAACCTCTTCACAGCCTGCTGTCCTGCTCCACCTAAACACAGCAGATCCAAAAAAGAGGAGAGCAGCGCCGATATGGGATTGACGAAAGTTCCATCACGCCATCGTCAGACTCACATGGTCACCCCCCCTGAGAAGAGAGCAGCGCTGCCAGGAAACCCAAGAGGTATTTCACATCATATCAGAGTGTTGGCCTCTGACTTACTAGCAACAACGCCTGGTCGCCTGCCCGAGATCGACACTCGCCGAAACGGACCACCATGCTCGATGTCCTCCACCAGGCTGACTCCCACTAACTCGCATCGAGGCAGGATGAGAAACCGCCCTAACTGTGGGTGTAGAAATGATGATGATTTGGGAATTTTGATAAAATTTGGTCGACGAAAGCCTTCCTCGAACTACAGTAGCGGCGGAGAGGGCGGCTACGCGATAGGATTTCTCAGAGAGCATTTTGTTAAGAGAGGCCTAAACCTAATTTTCGATTGAGTTATATTCTTGCTTTGAATAGACGGGTTCTTCTCTTTATTACTGTATTTCTCACGATGCTATGACCGCTTCACTTTCTCTCTCATCCACTTAAAACGATAGCAATTATATTTGACAAACTATTACGTTCTAAAACCAGGTTCACACATCTAATTAAAACAATTTCACTTTTAGACAAAATCACTATCATACACAATTTAGGACCGTGTTTTAAGCAAATCATACTCCTAAGCAATCACTGAATCGATCAGTGCAAGTATTTACAATGTTTTCAATTATGTAAAGACATAATTAAAAAGTACAGTAATGATCATATTCTCGAATGAGCAAAGAAAAGAGTGAGAGTAGGGCCATCTCTGGTCTGTCTTATATATCTACATATATATCACCCTAACCATCCTGTGATCGATGATCAACTGGAGTCTTTAGTACTTGGATCGATCATATCAATTTCTGGCTGCAGATTCTGAACTTTTAATCAACCGGATACGCTTGCACGATTCTTTAAACATTCTGCACCCAGAAAAATTACTACTATGATTCAGCTTTTGGATCTTAATCATCAACTAAATTTTCAGCATGTTTTACAAGAAATCTATGAAATAGAATAGCTTACTTCCAAGGAACGTCTCCAACTAACATCCAGTCATTATCCTTATCTTCATATGTGACCACATATTGATTATACTCCACTGTGCCATTCACTACTGCATGTTTCATAAGAAGCACCTGTTGCTTCCTATAATCCTCCATGTACTTGCCTGTATTAAGCATTATATAAGTAATGTACACTAATGATTAAAGCATTAACGATTAATCCATATATATACTTCATGCAATAAGCTGTTTGTATATATGTACGTACTAGTGCTCACCGTTTATGGTGAAGGATGTGAAAATTTTCTCCAAGGCTGTTAATAGCTCCTCATAACATGTATACATCTCTAAATCAACTTTCCTCAGGTAAGGAGCTCCATCAGCACCCACTTTCACATATTTACTGCTGCTGATGTCCTTCGAGTTCTTGGAGTCCAAGGCCTTATTCCTCGTCGATCTCACCGGCGGCCACCCAACTACTTGATCCCTTCAATCCGCAAACATACGCATATACACACACACATGCAGTATACAAAAACCATGGTTACGAATAAGAACTATTTATATAACGTGGCATACAAACCAAAACACATAGAATTACGTACTTTTCAGTTGGAGCTTTAACGGCAGTAGTGGTACTAGTACTACCGGAAGAGTACTTAGCTGCTCCAGTCGACTGCTCATCATCATCCACTTTAGCTTGGCCACGAGGCTCGCCGTTAGAGCTTTCCAGGTCATGGTTGTTGAGATCATCAACGGCCTCCATGAACCCACGATTCATCGAGCTCTTCATCAACTCTCCAAAGACCAACACACCAGAACTGAAATAACCACGGCTTCCGCCACCAGGTAATCCCAACGTCAGCTCAGTGTCCTTATAACTCATCTTCTCTTCCCCACGTTCACGTCAGCTTTCCGGCGAGTGTTCAGCACTGATTAAGTATGTACGGTACGTACGTACGTGTAAGTACGGCGTAGGGTTTGTTCCTTGTTCTGAACTGGTATACGTATCAGATCCAAACCTGCAACTCTGCTACTTAGATAGATAGTTTTGCAGTACCTACCTGCACAATTTAGACATAAATAGAGCAAAAGCTAGAGGAAGAAAGCCAAGGGAGGAGGCACGTATGGCCGGTGAGGCACCACGACTTACGGTTTCTTTGAATCTTATTAGCAGCAGCGGATTAGAAGCTTGTGCCGTCTGTCGGTACATTCAATCGGCATCAGTTCCTGTCACTCTCGGCCATTATTTATAAACAGTCATACTGGTATTACTTACATAGGCTGGAATTGTGTTTGTTTAGTTATATGAGGAATTTCCACATGAGCCGTACCCTCGTATACATCTATATGCATGCATTTGAATCAAATGCATGTTCAAGGATATTCTAACTTTTAAAGCTTGTACCATATATATTCCAACTATTGCATAGTGAAGATTCCCAAACAAGAAAACGAATTCACGCAATCTCTGCTTGCAGAAGAAAGAAAGTAGGGCTAGGTCAAGATAACTCAAGGGCTTCAATGTTGTAATTTCTCTATATAGTAAGCAGTTTATTTGAGGCCAATACCTATTCCGAATAACAAACTTTTAGATATTTTAAAAAAATGTGATTCGAAATTAACGCCTAATTTAAAGTAAGTCAACAATATATATCAAACAGAATTAACGATACAGTAACAGGTTAGTTACCTCGGATCCATTTCAACGTACAAAAACTGAAGTGGCCAAGGAGCTAACATGAATCCAAGGAGCTAACCTAAATGTGATTCTAAGTGTCCAAATCAACATTAGGAAGAAGTAGTAGGGTGACAAGCATGTGACAAATGCTGGAATGTCGGCAAGTCGTGGCTTTAATTATTTCATTTGATCCTCTAAAACTCTTGTACCTAATAAAGGTTCTCATGTGAGTACTGTGAATAGTGGAAGAACTGAAGATACTTGTGATTGATCACTGTTGAAACCGGCAAGCGGCTCACAGGTTTGGCCTTTTTATCATTTTATGTAACAGTTTAATTACACCAATTAGATGTTAATTATATATGTTCTTGTCAAACAAACCAGAACCTAACTAGGTCTGGCGGCAAGAGAATGGTTAAGTTCATTGGATTAGACGTCATTCAATAAGATAGTTGTTAGTTTTCCGCTGTTTAGCTCTAATTGATCGACCACTAATTGGGGATTGTCACAAGCGCAGGAATAAGTCACAAGTCACAACCATCGGCATAAGGAAGAACATTAATCCGCAGCACACAAACACATCACAAGTTGTCCAGTTTTGTTCATCAATCTTGCCAGGTCTTTGCATAGGGTGACCTCCTCAAGGCACTGGCCAACAGCCCTTTACAGATCGAGATGGCACTCAACAAAATCCCACAAGGGAGATCGAATCCCCTGGCAAAATCCACAAACGCTTATTGGATGTTAATCAAACATGTTCTTGTCAAACAAATTTTAACCAAACTAGGTCTATAGGGGCGGGCAAGAGAATGGTGAGGTACATGTACATTGGATAAAAAGTAATTACAGTTACTAATCATATCCCAAAACTCTAATCTGAAGTTTAGAATAGTTAGCTGGATTGGTGTAAATCTTAAAATGGATAGTTGTTAGTCTTGTGCTGTTTACCTCTAATTGATCGAGCACTAGTTGGGGATTGTCACGTAAGAATGTCTCTTACCAGAGGACCGGGCCTCATATTGAGACTCACGTTGTTTGGAACTTTTGGATATTGAAATTGCAGTTAATCTCTTCAACCCGACCTTCACTTTTTTTATTTTTGTTTTTCCTTTTTCTCTAATGCAATATAAATTGAAATATTGAAAGAGTTTCCTTGATCCAGGAGCTTTGTAATGGGAGCTCGTGAAACTCTTCCCCTGCAACTCGTTTTAAAAGGCAATATATTCAGTGCCCTTCCTATGGTATTTAAAAATTTGTACACTTTGATTCCGATTCATTACTCACTCAGAGATTGCTGCCTAATCATATGATGGCTCATGCTCTGGGGTGGGGGTTGCAACTAACTTCTACCTATTCATGTGCAAAGTGCACTTATGCAAAGCCGGAAAAAAAATTAAAAGAGATTTCTTGATGATGACTTGGAGGTGGAGGTAACTTCCAAAATAAAAGATACAAATTTAAATCAATGAAATAATTTTTCCACATCTAACTAGAAAAGAATTCCAAACATATACATGTCTTGCCCAGTTAACCAAGGCAATTAACCTGGAGTTGTCTCCCAGACAGCTAGGGTTCCAAGTGGCACAAAATCAATACATTTGGATTTCTGGGAGGCGCAAACCAATTAGGCCAAAGCTGTAAAGCATGATCGAGACTATTTCGAACGAGGATGGAGATGGGAGAGAAGAGTGCACAAGGGCTAATTACAATGGGACTACATTTTATCCTTTTTCTGCATAAATAGATGACAGGCAGGAGAAATATATATAGAAAAAGAAAAAACATATATGGATTCAAGAAACATGAGCAGAACTCTACACAAGTAATCGGCAAGGCAAACAGCGAGTGGGAAGAAGAGACTACTGTGTGTCATTCATTCTTCCAGCTTTACTTTCAGGACTATGCGCTTTCTGCTGGAAGCCCACCCATAATCCCGAGATTGTTGGTTTTTTTGGGCCTCCAACCAGTCCTTCCCCTCACAATCTCAGACCCTCCATCGAGTCGAAGCAAGTGCTGGCACTCAACATTGCCAGTACTTGCCAAATGCCCAATGTCAGCATCAGACACTGCAGTCAGGGACTGAAGCACACTGTCCCTTCCACACTCCCTCCTATACTCCAGAGTCATAGAAGAAAGCTCATGGCTCTCCAAGATTGGCAAGGGAGCACTCTGCAGCAATAAGTGTTTCAATTAGAAAGATTTTTAAAACTATACGCACAAAACCGCTGGTTTTCAGAATCAGCAACCTACCTCAAGGATCCAGCCAATGTACTTCACATTGTTAACATGCTGGTTGATATCCAGATCACTCCACCTAGGCTGCATGTAAGAATATGATACGAATATAGTTTGTGACGAGAAAGCAGCTAAGGGAAAAAGAACAAGAATGATGAGCAAAGATGATTGACTTACAGTTAAACCAGTACGGACATAGTCCGCTGTGTTGTCGTCAAGTTTCTGCAGTTTCCTGCCATCCTCCTCCACAACAGGAGGAGAATTCATAAAGTATGGCTCTATTTCACCTCGAACCTCATCAGGTATTTTGGATAGCCTCCTAGTAAGTTTATTCATCATCACCCACACACTGCAAAAACACCAGAACCCTAATCAATAAGCATGTAAAATACCATTTAACTATGAACCATGCTAAATCGACAAAAAATATGTGGCATCTGCTACATGTGGCAAAGAAAAAAGGAGAAAATAAATACCTGGAGGCTCTTGTTAATATTTGTCCTGTTTTACAATCATGGATAATCCAATCACGCCGCATACCATTCTTCCCGGAGGCACTAACCCAAGTATCAACTTGAACAACATCGCCCCTGTAACAGAGATTTTACTAATGTCCATCAGGATAAGAGTCCCATGAAAATAATAAATAACAATTTCTTGTTGGCATACAAAGATTATACAACTCATCAACAGTCAATCTAGTTGGCTACAGAAAGTATTTTAAACATGAACAGTTATTCTTTTACTGAGGGTTTTGTTAGGTTGGTCTCTACATTAAACGAAAATAAATTATATCAACTCAATAGAGCCAGAATGCAGATGCATATAAGTAATTCATGGAGCAAGCAACCAATAGAGCTCATGAGCCATTAAAGCTCTGTAGTTGTCTTTATTAGTAAGTACCAAATTTGAATGTTACATTTTAACCTGAAGGAGTTAGCTCAGATTTTCAATAATGCCTAAGACACATTCCCAACTTCCCAAACATCAAGTTTAAACTCGGATTACAAATATCCACAGCGCATGACCAAAAGACACTAAAAACCTCACAGATTCCAAAACACTGAACACTTTACATAGCCAGGACGAAAATAAATGAGTGACCATACGGCTTTACTGCTAGAACAGCAAGATGCATGCATGAAGTTTTTACTTACCAAGTAGGATAGCGGTCCACCTTAACCTGCATTTTGGTTACCACCCATATAAGGTTCCTTATGGACATCTCTGGAGTTGAACCAAAGCCATCCCCTAAGAGGCCAGCAGTTTTAACATGATTAAGGGCTGTTTCCTGCAGACAGAAAAAAAAAGTAATAAATATGAAAGCTTGTAAAAGAAGCAGATGCAATCAAATTCAATAACATGAAAAGTGCTTTCTGACCACAATTGTGACAAACAGACAAATCTTCAAATACTGTAGGAAAGAAATTGAATATGTCAAGTACCTGTAAATGATTCATTAACGTCTCTATTGAAGCCGTTCGATCAGCACCTATTTCATACGATCTAATGGAGAAGTTCTGGCGGAATACAAGACCATCCTGAACAATTCTTCCCAAACCAAATGGGTCAATTAGCATATCAGGCCGTTTGGGTTTCCAATCAAGCATCATCCATTGCTTTTCTGCTGCCAAGAAGATTGTGGTTATAGCAGCAAGGAGCATACTCCAATCAGGTAATTGGTTAATGAAAGTCCGTGCAGGAGGGGATTGAGTAAGTCCGTGCATGTCATCCCCATTCTTTCCACTTTCGGCAGTGGCCAAACCAACACTAGTTCCATTAATTTTTGGAGGGGCTTGAGCATTGGCCTTTACCTGCAAACCAGCCGCAGCAGATTTTGACTTGAGTCCTAACTTGGAATTCCCATTTCCAACCTTGGAATTCTTGGCACCAGAGTCGGGAGAAGGAAGCGGAAAGAACGATGAAGTGGCAGCAGTTGCGACCATGATGAAAATTTAAATCACAGTCGAGAGTCACTAATCAGAACACTGTAAAAGCAAAAACACCTCATCAATATACTTTCAAAAGAGCTGTATGTAGTCAATCAATTTTAAAGAAAACACTAGCCAAATCACCAACAAGCAAGTCAAGCAATTTACAGCATAACCTCCCTCAGCATAATCCAACAAATACTGACAATATCATGGTCCTTACAAATTACGCAGGCAACAATAAATGTTCTATTTCGAAAGTCTTTGAAAAAAGTCAAAAAAAAAAAAATTGTGTTCTACACTTCCTACAGCAGTATTAGTATTACATATTTTTTTTGTTTCTTTGGGAAGAAACTGGTTACAGCCCATATAGCAACTTGGAAAGAAAAATCACATCCATTGCAAACATGAGCATCCAATCTTGTAGGAAACCAGCCTCAAATTTTGGCATATAAATTCTCGGCTTCAATCATTGTTAACTACCCAAAACGAACCTCGAAAAGTAAAGTAGCTACAGAAAACCAAAATTATAGGGGAAAAATTAATGGAAAGAAAATTAAATTACCTCTACAATACAGTCACACAATCATTACTCTCTCCATCCAAACCCCGTAAAATCACACATGCATATAAAATCAAGCAGATCTGAGCTACCTCTCTATGACACACATAGAGAGTGACAATAAATCACACAAATTTCACGCCTCAGAAACCAAAACCAAAATTTCGCTGCCTCTAATTACCGAGATAATGCACAACCAAAACACAGTAAATTCAAATTTTCAAAAAAAAAAAAAAGGGTAACAAAACACTCAAAAACAGATCTCCGATTTCAAAAGCCATAAAAACCAGGCTCATTCCGTTTCGGTGCACCTCAAACACTCAAGCCGAAACAAAAACGGCACCGTTTCAGATCAGACTCGAAAAGAAACGAAACGAAAACGCGTTACATCGCCGTCGCCGGCGCTTACCAGTCTAACAAGCTGAGGGGAGGTTCGAGAGGTGCGAGGAAGGAGGGGCTATTGTGTCATTCCGGATCGGCAAGACCGGTGCTTCAGGTCTGGTAGTTTCTAGGGTTCGCGATCAAAGCTTTCTCTCTGTGTTTTGAAAAATAAAAAGAAGAAATAAAAATTGAGAGAGAAAGAAAGAGAGAAGAAGAATATGGGGATTTAGGGCCAGCGGTTCTGAGGGTGGTGGGGAATTGGAGTCCAGCGAGACTTAATATATACTATCCACCTGGCCTCCTCTTAATCCCGCCTCATGTTCAACTTCCGATGCCCCCTCGTAATGACGCTTCTGCCCTTTCTTCTTTCCCAATTTTCTCTTTCATTTATTTTGCCAACTATTATTGTTGGGGGACCGACCTTTTTTTAACTCTAGACCTAAAAATGAAGCTAAAATAATACTTTCTTCGTTAATAAACTTTTTCTTCCCTTCCTTGTATTGTATAGTAAGTACTACTTTTTTTTTTTCGGGGGAAAATAATTTATCGTGCATATGAATCTTACTTCAATTAATATGATCGAGCTTCCTTGTAAGAAGCTAGTAACAAATAGTTTTATTCCATGTTAAAGTTAGTGAGGTAGGAGAAACTTTGTTTTCATGCTGAATATAAAATATACTGATAGTAATTTTCGTTTTTTTAATTTTAAAAATAAGACTAAATTATTGATTTAGTCGTTTTTTAAATTTAAAAAATAAGACTAAATTATTGATTTAGTCTTCCTATGGCGGTAGAGTATCTAATTCCATACCAACAAATCGGTTATTGAGTAGGGTACTGTCCATAATTTTATAGACAACATATAAACGATTATGATTTGCTTTCATTGTAATATGTGAGGTGAGGAGATAAAACAACATAATTAAATTTTTTTTTAAAATTAATTTTATAGCACTTCACATATATATTATAACTAAACTCTACACATCCTTTTCTATTGATAAAAACAACATTCAAATTAAATTTGTTGTCTCCATCAATCTTGTACAAGTTAACAAGAAAATCGTAACCATAAGAACCCTAAAACAATACCAATACAAATACATAGTATTGTATTGGTATTGAACATGGTAATGGTGACCTACGTAGTGGCTCGACGGGTGGAAAAGTATCTGAATTTTGGAGTCATGCTTGATTAATCTCCAAGAAGATGGGCAAGTAGCTCAACCATATTTGCACTTAATAGTTGAATCACCGGCACTTAATATGAACAAATAATTCCTATAATAATAATAATAATAATGAGGTTTTAGCACTTTTGAATTGTTCTTTTCCATAGCCATCAAACAATTAAAACTAATAAATTATTTTGTGGTATTTGAAAACACCATTTGATCATCAATTTTCCAAGCTGCCATCCCCTCACCCAACTCTTATTATGTCAGCATGCACCATGTATATCCAATTAGAAGCTTTTTTGATTTATAAACACAGTTAGATGAATCTAGCTAATTGATACTTTGAGGTTGTTAATCTTCTGTTGGTGTTTGGTGACGAAGAAAGGTCTGCTTTGACGATCGAGCACAATATGTAAGAACCTTCTTCCTTGGCCTCCTCCGGCCAGTTTTGACTCTTCAATCTTTGCAGGCTGGCTAGCTCTCATTGCTTCAAAGGATCGAGCGAGAGCATCTTCTTGTTTATAGTCTTCACAAGTCAGTTTCAACTTTGATCCCAACGACCTAGTTAGCATTCCTATCCAAGCACACATTCGATTTATGAATGAAAATGATCGCTCACTTCTAATTACACATAATTAGTTTGTATATTATGTCATAAATAAATCAAAAGTTCTTTGAAGTTTTCTCATCAACGAACTATGCCCTCCCTCGAGGTTAAGTTTTAATATTGTATCAAATTTTAATAAATCATTAGCAACTGTGTTTACATATGCAGTATACGTGTATCATGTTCAACTTGAGAAAAAACCCTTGCAATTACATGGGAACATAGCAAAGTAATTTAACTAAAGATACGTATTACAAAATTGCTTGTATTTTTGGTACTCATGTAGCTAATTAGCAAAGTAGGCAAACTAATAGTTCCATATTTCTTTGTGGTTCACCATTGATACGTGGCCTTGTTCAGCTTCTGCTAGTAAAACCCAGATTCGAGACGTTTCTTTTGACGACGACGTAGGTTGTGTGGCGGGGAGTGGCAAACTCGTTATAATGAGTTCGCGGGAGGGTGCCACGGTAATATCACAAAGCCGTTAACTGATAACCAGGCCCTTTAAGTTTGTGTGGGCCCCGTAACGTTCACTTTCTCCACAACGAGGCAACCATCAATTTGGGAGGGATACAACCTGGAAATATGCAACAATTAAATATTTATATTCTTTTTCCAAATTATATAATTAATTTTTTTCTGGTAATATTGACCGAAACATTATAATGATTGAGGAATGGGGTTAACATAATAATGTAGGTTTCTGTATGCTATTATTTTTAATATATGGTTTTCATTAGCGTTACAAGGAGAGTGATTCCAGTAGAACTGTCCATCTAGATAGCCATGTGAGATTGGATAAGGTGGGGTTGCCATCTCATTACTATAATCATGTACCGATTAAGAAATTAACGAATATAATGTATACTCGTTAATGTTTTAAGACAAAAAAATTTAAGATGTTGATTAATTATGCGAATGAGGTTATGCATGATGCATAATTTTTCCAATCTCCGTTTTCAATGATACAATTAATAAGAAAAGATTTCTTTTGGATTATTAGAGCATTTGTGTGGTATTGGGCCATTTGATGATAAATCAGGAAGATATTCAAAACAAGTACTTGTCAATATATATATATATGTTCTAATGCAGGTTAATATTTGCCTCTGTTGATAATTTAGGGTTCTTGTACAATCGGGGTTCTTTAAGCCTTGAAGACTCTTAATTCCAGAAAATTAAGTAAATCTAATCAAACACACAAGGTCTGTAGAGCAGCAGTATCGTAGGACATGGGACTATATAGGGGCCCTGGCTACAGCTCCCGGCCTCCAGCCACCTCGATCATAAATTTCCTCCCATCCTCCTGTAAAAGCATTCAAATCCAGCTGCTAGCTATAGCTGAAGCTGAAAGACAAAGTAGCTCACAGATATCTGATTGATCAAGAACTCAGAGTGCTAAAATACATGCATGCAATACGAGGCCGGCTATAGCTTAGCTCTGATCGACCAGTAAGGACGATTTGCAGAGTACGTTGCAGTGCTAGCTAGCTATTTGCTTCTATGGGCGCTACAGGTTTCTCATCTGTCTGATCCTTCTTCACTTGACTGCTACTTCTTCCTGAATCCATCAAAGCTTTTTTACCTGAAAGTCGTGTAAATAAATTCAAATCTATATATTCTTTCTCTAACAAATAATCTTCATCCAACAAGAAAGTGAAGAGGGTTTTAAATTGCGCTTGGCTTTTCTTCTGGACTGATACATGGTCTTTATTGAAAGGCAGGGTAAATATAATATGACAGCAGTGCTCACAGCTCATCACATTTCATGATTGAGAAGAAGAAGAGACGAGAAAGCTAGGAGAACCAAATCGAAAATAAGAATGATAAAGACTTGTCAAGGCTCAAGGTCACATGAAGATTCCATGAATCCAATGTTAGACAAGGATGTTTCCTGATTAACATCTAGTTTCAAAGATTATATTAACTAATTAAGGAATTGTACCTATATTATATGGCAATACATGTACATGTTGAGTATGTACGTCTATGAGTTATGAACATCTCGATCACACATAGAAATTTAATTTTCTTATATAAATGAGGATTCAATAAATACGTAAGAGATTAAGTTACATATGTAGAATTTCATATAAGAAAGTAGACGGAAAATGCTCTTTCTGATTTGTTTTTTGAATCCTTGTTATAGATTTTTGATTTATCCATACATAGGATGTCAACCTGGCTAGGCTGCTTTGGCCTTGGTTTTAACTCGATTCTTTAGCAATCTATTCTATACTTGGATAATCATACCAACCGACGTATATATGTATTATAACTAACTCAATTAATCATGTCCACCACCGACTAATCATGAATATATGGATACACGTATATATATCAATCACGAATCTATCAATTGATCACCATACATACATGCCATGAAGCCACGGCGGGTACACATCAATAATATTCCAAATCTACGTACTTTGGGTGTGCCTATGTACACAGACACACACATACACATACGGTAGCTTGCCTAAACATCGGTAATGATTTTTCATTTTATGCACTTTCATTAGTTTCTTACAATCCGATCCTTATTGTGTATTAGTTTTACAAAATTTGAACTATAAATTAGTCCCTAAACTTAGAACTATAGTTTTACATTAATGTTTTTAAAAGTGTGTTTCGTAAACGCCTCCACGAAAAATGGATTTTACGAAAACAAGTATATATATAATTTGCTTCAATTCTACCAAAATCTAACAATTGTCGTGTCTCTAGTATAAATCATGAAAGACATAATCGATGGAACGTGCACGATGCATGTTCGGGTATGATTGCACATATATATATATATATATATATATCCAAATAAAAAAGAGAAAGAAATTCAATGAATAAAATGGAAACGCTTGGTGAGTTAAATTATGGTTGCAAATATTAAATTTATGGTGCCAAAAACGGTTGAGAGTTTCACAAGTAATGATGCAAATAAATGGAGAAGATGATGAGCTTGTGGTACATAGCCAAGTGATATGTCAATGCTACACAAGTAACAACATATACAGTAGCTACACACAACCCATGTACTTGAAGAAAGGAAAGGTAGCAATTCAGTTTTTGAAGAACGAAAAGGAATTCCAAACGTGTTGGAAGATAGGATGTTGATAGATCCCGTGCTTAAGGGTTTATGTGGTTAGGTTAGAGTTGTTCAACCAACAAAAATACACTAGAGTACCTGTGTGGTACAGGAGGTTACATGTTACATTTATACAATACGGCCGCCGTCGAGCTACGTATTGCCAAGTGTCATTAGCTATTGGGGGTTTAGCGTACCATATTGATACGTATATACGTATTTCTTGATCATAATTCGGGATTGTTTAGATAAGTTACATTTACATCAATCCATGCATAGGCAGATAGTTAAAGATGGAAATCATGGAATCATGTACACTACATGTACACGGCTACAAAACCGTGCATAGTATTGCACCAGAAATTCATATCCGGCCCTCTGCATTATAATGGATACCCATATATCAAGGGACAGTCCCAAGATTTTCTTTCTCTAAAAATGGTGAAGGAGACAGAGAAATGAAGACGATCAAGGCAAAACTGGAATTCTACGTTAAAGATCGAGTTTGGTAATATAACAACAATTAGATTATGATAGAGATGGAACATATTACATATGCATCACTTAGTTGGTAAGAGGCTCGCATAGAGAGATCTACAAGTTCGGCACAATCAATATATGGAGTAAAACAATCGCTAGCTAGATGTTGATTTCGATCGGTCATGAAATAATGGGGTGATAATGTTATGAATTGAATAGAACAATAAAGCTAGGAAAGGTTTCAGGGGTAGATGAAAGTGATGGAGCTTGGTGTACGTTATCTGTTTATATAGTAAACTAGCTAGCAACAATATAATGGCCATGATGTAGCATGTGAGCTTATTATTGCTGTTATTTAGGGCGTGTTTGCTTGTGATGCAAGTCATTCTCATTACTATTGTAATAATCTTCGTGTAAAACGAGCTGTTACCAACCCGCTGATCAAGCATGTAGAATGTGGAAAACAAGTAAGTAATTGACAATGGATAGCTGGCTAATACGTACTACCTGTAATTCTGTAGGGATCGAAGCAAGCCTCAAATGATCGTCCATGCCACTGAAACCAACACCATGAGTGAAATTACTGCCTCAGCGGGTATGTTCAATTCAATCTTCCTCCATTGTTAGCAGTTCTGCATGCTTGTAAGTGGAGTTGTTTTTAAGTCTGACATTGAATCAGATAGTGATGCAGTTGAAGCAGATGATGAACTAGAAGCGGATGATGACTTTATGAGGGATTCATTGTGGGAGGCGATTCAGTTGTGGGGGATGTGCTTACGTAGCTAGGCGCAGAGCTTGGATTGGCTTCTTTGAGTAGGTTGCAAGGTACACTAATGAATCTACAAGAACTGGAAGAGTAATAACTTGTAACTTTTCCCAGGCTAGATAGGCTAGGTCAGTTGTAGAAAATGTGTGATTGAGAGGCAATTTTAAGGAGTGCAACTGTGTGCACGTAAACACTGGTCATCCTTCAAAATATGCAGCTCTGGTGTACTCTGAGCATTACACCAAGCGGTGGCATTGTCAATTATGATATTTCTTGGTTGGGAAGAATGCAGAAGTTCCATCCATGGATCCATTAGTTATTACGAATATTAAAGCAATGGGATTGTGAGAGTTAAGAGGCTAACAAAGAAAGAGTATGGCACTTTGTTCTTCATGCAAACTATCTAATAATATCTCTGATTGAACAAAGCAAGCGAATCCGAGCATAAACTTCTTCATGCACTTTGTTCTTAATCATCTTTTCTGTTCTTTTTTCCTTTATGCAGTTGGACTTCCGAGCATATGTCAGCACAACAGTAAGCAAAGCTACCAAATTCCCGCATCATAGCCTCAAGGTAGTAAACGTTTTTGGTTATCGTGGCTATCACTGTGCTGTTGCACATGTCGTGAACTTGATAGAGAGTGCTGTTGCACTAGAGAAAATTATTATTGATCCTGTTCGGCGTTGGATTTGGCCTCCCGGAATGGACCGGGGAGCTAAAATGGTGAATGAGAAACAGGAGGCAACAAAGCATGCAATGAAACACCTGAAAGAGAGAATTCCTTCTGTAGAATTTGTATGCTTATAAATAGTGTATTTGCAGATCTTGAATTTTCTAAAGATCGTGTGGGTTTCATAAGATTGCAGTTGGATTTCGTTTATTATAAGAGTACAAACAAAGCTCAGTGTATCCATACTCCAATTTGCTTTCGTTTATGCAAAATAGAAAACCTCAGCTGAACCCCAAACATCTTAAGAAATAAGTTGTAATCACAAGAAAAGGGAGAAGCCCAAACGAATATTACCCCAAAAGATTACAATTGACATTAAATTACACCAGACTAGTTGCAGAGCAAATCAAGAACTAACTCGACTCAATATACAAGTGAGGGAATCCCTCGCTACAGGGAAAAAGGCATAATTTCTGTCCCTCACCGTACGAGAAAATTGCAAAAGCTACCAGTTTTCTACGCTTGGTAGAGTTGGAAGTATACAACAATTGATAGAACTGTACAGTGTGCTATACAGAAATGTAGTATTTGAGTATAACTTGAAAACACTATGAAAGCTGATCTTCTTTTCCATTGGATTCAAATATAGTTGACGCAGGAGGTCTCGACGTAGAAGGTTGAGATGGAGGAGCTGTAATGGCATAAGTGAGTCTTGACGATGAACTTTCGATTAGCCCAGCAACTCCGGCAGCAGCAGATTGAGCACTTGATGGAAGGAAAAGATCATGTTTCTGATCTTTATAAGCACTCCAAACCTGAAGAATTTTCCAGTGGAAACAAAGCAGCCGTAAATGTTACATTCTCACTTGAAATATCAAGAATCTTAATTCAGTTTTAAACATGAGAATAACACACGAGCCAGTTGAGCCCATATCTTAGCATTCCCATATGGACTTACATCTGAGGAATTCAATAAGTCCCGAACTTTTGTGCAGTGGGCCCCCTCCGTTGCGAATGCATGCAAAACCTGGATCATAGATAAACAACAATTTAAATACGCTCAGTGAAAAAGAAAGTCGGACAACTCAATTAAGAACTTAAACATGCTAATTCAACCCTGCAAAACATTCCAACAAGAGAATTGTTATCTGTGCTTTCATACGTCTTTTCTTGCATGGTATCTATTGTAGACAACAATTATCCAGGACGATGTGTCCTCCAATTATGAGCAAATTATAAACGGGTGGAAAATAATTGGCAATATCTTCGTAATACCCAACTACCCAAGTGGAGAAGTAAATTGAAATATAGTAGGTCTTATTGACAACAAAATATTTGTACAAAGGCAATGATAAACAAGACAATTAACATAATCTTTTCATGCAAATTTTCTAACCTCAATTGCTAGCACTCTGCCAATAGATGCTTCTGATTCATTCCACTTCATCTGAGAGCAAAGTCCATTCCTTCCCCCAGCTCTCCAATCAAGAAGCCCAAGAAGTACTTCAACAAGACCAACCCTACATATTACAACTCATATTAATATAAATCAGGGACAGGCATGTATTTGACTTAAAACCTGTTAACAACTCTTCCAAATCTGAGCCTAGCCTACAAAACACATCACTGGTATTGAGTGTGTGTATGCTTGTGCGCACTTAGCCTACGTTGGCATTAGAAAGTCATCAGGTTTGTAAGATGCAGAACATGTAACTCAAATTAATACAAGAATTGTCAGGCATAAGTGTGCCTTAAAACCAATTCAACTCATCTAAATTTGAGCTTAGCCTACAAAATACATCACAGTCATCGAGTGTGTGTATGCTTATGCGTGGTTAGCTTAACTTGGCATTAAAACTCATCAGGTTTGTAGGGTGCATAACATGCAACCATTTCATGGAAATATACCATACCCAATGCATCTAAAATATTATTGGTAAGTGCTATTTCCACTTACTTAAGTCCTTGTGCAACGAGTGCATCCCTAGCTCGGTTTCCAGCAACAACAACACGCTTTAGGGTCTCCAGAGCTAGTATGCTTCCACCTTGCCATCCTATAGCTTTCATTAGAAGAGGTACGACCTGCGTAACAGTAAATTGAAAAATAAGTCAACAGCACCATATATGACGCCAATGACACTACCTCTGGTAAGAACTTTAAATCCATCAAGAAAAAGCCAAAGAAAGCTATTCAATTGATACAACCCTGAATTATTTATGCAAACTTCATACTTCAATAAATTTTTAAATCAACACATGCAATCATTAGATAGCCAAGTGAATATGTACATGGGAACATATTAAGTTACACACCTGAGGTGTTCCTACACTAGTTGCTGCCATAGCTTCAGCACATATGGTGCTAGCTGCTAGTTGATGTAGTACACGCAGGCAACTGAGGCGCACACGTTCTTGAGGAGTTTGGATAGGCTGTGTGGATCCACCATCAGACTCCTCTGCTCTATCTACATAGTTTCCATTGTTCACCTCCCCCGACGCCATTGTTTCTCGTCTTCCTTCGTAAGCCACAGCAGCCACAAGTTTGGGCACATATCCAAGGTATCCAACATGATCTGCAAGGGCAGGATGTACTCGCAATAGTGAAACTAAAGCAGCAGACAGTAGCAAAGGAAGTTCAGGGTCGACAGCTTGTGTTTCATAATGTGTGCCGGCAATGGATGTCAAATACTGATCTAGCAGTCCTTCCAAGAACCTCTTTGGATTTCTGAGAGGGAATTTAGGATCTTTTAAGAATAACCTAATATAGATTCCACCAACCTGCATGAGAATGGAAGTGTGAGTATTCCAATCATTAAGACATGCTTAAATGTACATATGCATAATCATGTGCTACCTGTGGCTCATCTCTCATTTCTTGCTGCCCAGATGCCTGCTCAGGTACGTCCCAGTCAACAACACGGCCTTTCATTTGTTCTTGGTATAGATCTGCTGCCATCGTTGCAATTTGTGCAGACAAAGAAGTAGCCATCGCAGGTGTCCATACAAGTTCTGGAGTCTCAGTAGTCTGTTCAAGGGCAACAACAACAGCTTCACCAGGTCCATCCCTAATAACTGATACCAAGCCATCGGGAAGAAACCTTGCTAGCGTTATAGCAACTCTCGGCCCATGCATTGGCTGCCCAACAAGCTTCCCCAACAAAGAGGCTGCAGCTGCTCTTTGCTGCAAAGAAATTTCTTCTGCAAATAGTGATTTAGATCATCAAAATTTAATATTCCAAATCAGACTTGAAGCAACAAGGAAGATAAGTACATCTATTTACCCTGCAAAGGCAAGAGAAGCTCAAGAATGTAGACCACTCCTCCATGCTTGGCAGCTGCCCAAGCAAGCTCTGGTGTGCTTGCCAGAGCATACAGAACATGAAGAACCCCCTCACGACAACTTGGGGCTGAGTGAAGCATTTGCAATAAAAGGAGAAGGCTAGATCCATCTGCAACCATAGCCTCCAAGCAGGGAGCATATGTAGTCAAGAGTGACAAAACACTCAGGCAAAGTTGAGGTATGTTGCTTTCTGATGCAACAGGCACAGAGAAGCACTCAAAAAGAGGCAACAACTTGTCTTTAGTAGAAAATATTGATGCCAAACTTGGACTGCTTGTCAGTATGTTCTACAAAAAAGAAAAACAATGAAAAAAAAAGTTAGATACATTGGTGGAATAGTCTGTTTGAGAATCAGCACAGACAAGTGAGTAAGATACCTTTAATGAATTCAATGCAAACTTAAGGTTCTTGACCACTTTAAATTCTTCTTTCTCTGCCACTTTGCCATTGGATACTGCCAAACTATCAACTGTGGGACTATGTTCATCCACTGCTCCATTAGCTATATCACTAGGATGCTCAGATGTTTCAAGGGATGAGCCATCCTGCTTTGGCTCATTCTGAACTTCTGAATCTAGAGCACATTGATTGTGTACTAGATATGAAATAAAATCAATTAAGGCGACACAGAAGGCCTCTGGTTCACTGATATCAAAGTCGGGCTGATCATTATACACCCTCAAGTAAACATTGCCAACATAGAGTTCTTTTGATAGTGCCTTATACGAAAACATATGCGAATCTTTCAGGTCATATGACCCGTCCGGACCCTGACTTGCACGTTGCTGATCCACAAATTTCAGTAGTTCTGCTCGGGTGGAAGAGTTCCAGATAATCTGCAGACAAATAGATTTTAAAATCAAAACCAAATGAATTACATAGTACATAGCATACTGAGACCATATGACTGGATATTTATAAGAAAGGCGGAACATCCAGAAACAAAGTAGTACCTCTGGAGACTCCAAGTTACTGTTTAATTTCGACAGAAGGTCTTTAGAAGCTTGATCCTTTAACATACTTGCAAGTTTTGGAGTCAACAAAGCTCTAAGAGCATCAGCTGCAGTCTGATTATAAGGTGTTGAACTCTCATTACTACACAAACCACTGAGCCTTGACAGCGCCTGCGATGCACGTACAGCATGCATATTTTTTGCAATCTGTACGCTAACACCAACACCATGAGATTCTGTTGTATCAGATTCATCTGCAGTAGAGTCGTACTGAAGCAGCACGGGCAAAAGGTACCTAGCACAATGAATTTACGTAAGTTGACAACTAATCTTTGATAAATTAACAGACTAAAGCAATCGGGTTCAAGGATCACTAACAAACAAGCCCATTTACGTTGGCATCAAGAAATAACAAGCATTTCTACTCCCCGGTATGCATCTTAAAGAGTCCTTAATCACGTTTAGGGTTTTGCAAAGTAGGATGATCCACGATCAAAACTAGTGTCAGAAGCTAAAATTTGTTCTAATGAACATGGACAAATGATCCGGTCTTACAATGAGATGTTGGGAGGGGATCTTGTAAATAAATATAACATTTACTTTTCTTCCACCACTAGCAGAAACCTACAACCCACTTGGTGAGGCAATAGTTAAACCGGTTGGAAACTATTTTTCAAACAAATGAAACAATTCTCTAGCAAAGAGATAGTCCTCTTTAAGGCCACTTTAAACAGGCATGTCACCTAATGCAGAAGCACATATCCAGCACTAGTTATATTGCAGCAGGTTATTGCAAATAGTTGGATCTTTATCAGGTCACAGATAAAGTCTTCTTTCCAATTATATATTCACGCTTATTTTTGTCCGAAATCTTTAGATATATAATGGCAAAGAATGTAGGTAAAATGAAAAGCTAATCAAGTGTATGAGCTGGCTTACCATAAGACACCAGCTTTAAGCAAGGCATCTTGCAATTCAGTAGACACAGAAACATGTGCAATAGTTTGGAGAGCAGCATCTACAGCAGCAGGTATAAGCTCAAGCTCGGTGCAGTGCACAATATCATCAACTAATCCAGAGTATTCAAGTATCTCAGCCCAGGCACTCTCAAATTGACTCAAAACACAGAAGGTGCGCATAACATTTGTAACAATAATGGCAGATGGTTCATTTGCAGAAGTAGTTGGCTGAACCACACACATGCAACGAGAAAGGAGATTTGCAAGAAGCTGGATGCCACCATCCCTCACAAGCTCTTCACCATTCAATGAAGAAGATGCACACCTAATTTTTTTTTTTAAAATGAACTTATATCACCTCTATTTATTAAAGAAGTCCATTATAGAAATCTGGAACAAGGGGTACTTACGTCAGCCAAATAAGCTCAGATGCTGCAACAAGGAGAGGTGCTCTCTCTAAGGAAAGAAAATTGTTATCATCCTTATCCACAGTAACTGCATTGAGCAACATTGGATAACCAGCATATTTAAATGGTTCCAATATATCTCCATATCTTCTGTACAAGATGCATTGTCCTTTCAACAAAAGCAACAACCGCCAAGCTTGAGGGCCTTGCAAGCCTTGCATAGTGGCCTGCAAACATTGTTAGCATTCTTAGCAAAA
This sequence comes from Potentilla sterilis, assembly GCA_963682095.1. NCBI lineage: Eukaryota > Viridiplantae > Streptophyta > Magnoliopsida > Rosales > Rosaceae > Potentilla > Potentilla sterilis. The sequence continues at coordinate 2,534,481 of OY821761.1, forward strand.
TTCAAAAGAGAAGATGAAACAAAAAGGTGAGTTTCCAAATATGTTGACACAATGAAAATTGCTACTTTTTGACAATACAGGACACTATATACACATAAAAGATATCTATGTCACAGTAAATACCGAAAACAAGTGGGCATGTTTAATTGTATTTCTGCACCAAGGTATTCCCCCAGGGAAAACATAAAACATATAAACAGATAGGAGCAAGCTGGATTTAGACTTATGATTATAACTACGGTTTTAAGCATGCTCATATATTTACCTGCAGGCGCTCATAAGCTTTCTGTACAGCAAGAAACTTATCCCTTCCTTCAGGATTCTTGTCTGGATGGTATCTCATGGCAAGTTTTCTATATTGTCGCTTCAGCTTTTCTTCATCGATATTCTCAATCTGCTTGGTGATGCTTAAATTATCCTCACCCACCTCAATAGAATGTTTCACATTGGCATCATCACTTGACACATCTTCCAAGGAAATCTCTAATATTTTGCAAGCTTCTTCCTCAGAAAGATCCATCGGTCTTCTTGTAAGCTCCTCACGCCACATTACTAATAATGACTGTAGAAACTCAACATGTTCAACTATTGGCCAATTTGGAAATCTAATCTCATCACATAAGTTCCGGAGGTAATAGCGGTGACACCACATCTCATCTCTTAGCTCCGGGTATGTCACTGGCGGCATAGGAGCATATTCATATAGACAATGGCAGTGTTGTGACAATTTCTGGGGAAAGTCACCAAGATGCTGCAAAACCTGGCAGAATGAAAAGAGTTTGAGTTCATTAATATCCGCTTCAGGTATAGTACGCAAACAAAACACTTAAAGTTACCACATCGAGAGTATCCATTTACCTGACGTATCAGATTTTCTGCTCGCATCTTGTGAGTCCAAATAATCTCTGGAGTATCTGAATCAGATACCATTGCAGCTGCAAATGCACCTGGACCACTACGCTCTAATACATACAGCAAAGATTCAGGAAGATGCCCACCCAATACACTGCGTTTCGCCAGAGGTAAGGAAGAAGAAACTGCAGCATCTTCACCACCATGAAATGCTTGATGAACATGAGTCACTGAAAAGAGTTGGGCAATTGAAAGGAGATTTGATCCCGGATATGCCAGGGAAAAATAAAATGCGCCTGTACTGTATAGACGAATCATGGCCTTAGGATTTCTGGTAACAACAGCCTTCAGTAATGCAGCGGCACTCTCCACAATATTTGGTTCACCAGAAAGCATGGCCTATATTGATTTGGACGACAAGATAGTGATATCAATATTCTATGTATCATTATTCTTCACAAAGACAACAAAAGCAAATTGAAACAAGCTAGAATCACCTGAGCAATATGCGGAAGACAGCGCGGACTTGACAATATCCTTTTTACTCTAGGAGTTGGGGTGACTATCTCTCCAGCATCATCTAAATCAGAATGAGCGGATACCATGCTATGCAATATGGACAATGCCGCCTCCCCAACCTGAATACAAAAGCCAAGTCAAGAAAAAGAATGACAAGAGAAAAAGAGATAAAAGAGTTCTTCCTACGAAAAAAGGAATCAGTTCCCGAAATTAAAAAGCATATGCCAATAACACATTTATCTTCTCATGCTTTTAATCAAACCGATCTTAAGTTCAGATACAAATGGCTAATAAAATTAAAGAAAGTCTTCCAACTTAACTACAGGTCAAGAAATTGAGCATTATCAATATCATATATGTATATACATAGTACTAATATAAAACTGATTAATTTCTCCAAAACTTTCACAAATGTCCAATTATTCAAAACCAATATCTGAGGAGAAAAACCACAATAAATGAAAAATAAAAAACGAAGTAGATGAGATTTAACTCATTTAAGTTTTATATATATCATTTCTGACCTGAGCTGGTGTGAGAACAGGAACACGAACAGCTAGCGCCCAACGGAGTTCACGGATATCACGTAGTCTCTTCCAGTCTAGCATCCCAGAAGCCCAGCACCTTGTTGTCCAATCAATTGCCTTCTTAGACCAAAACCTTCTTATGGCATCCTTTTCAACAGGACCAACCTGTGCTCCTTCCTTGTCAAAAAACATCCATTCCTTGAGTGGTTCCATAAAGGCAGTGGCAGCAATCAAATTGGATTGCAAAGGAATAGCTGTCCTTTCAGAAGCTTCATGAACAGCTGTCAGCATGTCAACACCTAGCACACATCCTCCAACCAAGACACAAGCCTCCACATTTGACAGCACCTTCATTAACGCCTTCACAAACGGTAAAATGTAAACAAGTTACGACTGAAAGGACACTGTCAGCTTAAGATAAGGACCACTAAAGCCTAACAAATAGATGCGCTTCACCAAACCAGCTCCCATAAAAGTATATACAGTACCATCAACTTAATGTCAAGATAATAAAGCATTGTGTACCTTCAAGAGCAAGAGAAGGCGGTGCCTCAAAGCCCTATCATCTGTCCTGTCCAACAGAACTGTAATGTGAGCAGTACCCTCAAAGGGACCTACTGTTTTGTAGTGCTGTTCATATACAATTGTCATTGCTCTTGCACAAAGCTCCCTAACAGAAAATCCCCCTCCACCTCCAAAACCATCTAGTCTTCCCATATCACACCAATCATCAGATGCACCCATTTCATCCGGAACAGCACCATCTACGGTGAGCCCTATGTCTGCATCGCATAAGAAACGATGATAGAGTGCTCTAAAGAAGGCAACAGGATTGCGCAGTGGAAATTCTTGTGCCCTGCCACCACTGCCACTCTCAAGCAGCAAGCGCAGATAATACTGACCCACACAAACTTCTTTAGATAAACTAGGATATCTGACAGAGAACTCAGAGTAGTTCCAAGATATCTGTGGCACACTATCTTGCCCAGTCACATCTCCTGTCGAACCTCTTGGAACAATATCTTCTGTGCGCTCCTTCTCAACATCTAACTTATGAACCTCAGCCTGCAAGGATTCCCTTAACTCCTGCCTGGTACGCTCATTCCAGATCAAATCTGCACGATTATGATCAAGGCTAAATGCTCGCCAGAATTCAGGCCAATTACACAGAAGCCTACCAGATCCCACAGGAGTGTTTTCCACAACAACCTGAGCAGGGGCAGGGAGACCCGTATTCTGAAAACCAGCCACATTGGAGTCAGATTCTGTTGAGATTGCAGTATTTGCTGGCAATGAAGTATGAACACCTGTTGACTGAGCATCAGCTGAAGCCACAGAAGATGTATAATTGCTTTGTGGAGCCCCAGTAGAGGATACTTCACCAGTCTGAGCACCAGAAGATTGAATGGTCGGAGCCTGTCCAGAATTTGGATCTATTGCAGATCTTTGATAGTTATCAGACACTTTCGAGCCATCACCACTTGTCTGTGTCAGGGGGTCATTCACATCATAATTGTTTGCAGAAGGCAAGGAATGCTCCTGGGATGTTGCTCCTCTTCCAGTGCGACCTCTCCTCTGCTGAAGTAAGCGTCTCTGTCTTCTACTGGTTAAGGAAACTTCTTGATTAGAATCTTCTGATAGAACTCCATCAGATTTTGTGTGCAAATAAGCAACAAGTCCAGGAGGCAGAACTCTAGACAATAAATCCAGCGCGGGCTGATACGAATCTGCCCAAAGAGCAACAAGCTGTCGACTAACCTCACGTCGCTCACCAGCCGGGAGGAAGAATGCATGCAATAAATGCCTTAACAAGGCACCATCACGCAATGCAGCATCGCGCATGGACTCTGCTGCAATTGCATCTTCTTCAGCAATTGTACGCATAATCACAGCAACTGTTTCCCGAACGCTCTCAGCAGGATGTCCAAACAATGCAAACAAACGACGCTTCAAACCAGCTACTTGGCGTAATAGTTCAACAAACACTGGGTACTGTGTTGTCTCACCATGTGGATCACATATCATTGCCTCAAGAACCTCAACAACGGCCATTGATAATAGTGGTGATACAGACATAGGCTTCAGTCTATTGGCAAGTATAATGACATAACCTTGTTGAGCAAACAACACTGACTTTGTGTGCATGATTGTGGCATGCTGCTCACCTTTAGAATCTGTCAATATACTTGTATCCCCAGGGCCACCACCAATAAGAACTGCAATAAGGCCTGCAGCTTCAGCGGCTACACCCTCTGAACCATTCCGGAGTAAGCCCATTATTCTTCCAACAGCAGCAGGAAAAGACATGACATGTGAAGCAGCAGTTCTTGAAGCTAATAATCTACGTAAACAAGCAATAAAGCCCATGACTGTTGCAGCTGCTTTAGGTGAAGGTGGTGGCAAGGGAGGGGACTCTGGAGGAAGATTTGGCGTAGCTGGAAGCATTGTTATTAAAGCCATCAATGTCACCTCAGGTACTTCTATGTTAGGAGGGACACCAGTATATGGTATACATGCATTGAACTCTCTTATTCTGCGCCAGAGCTTAGCTCTTGATCCCGGAATGGAACCGCCTTCAGCAACTGCATCTTTGGCAGCTGCTGCCAAGTGCTTTAAATGCATGGATGCACTTTCCATATCTGCAATAGGCCGCTGAAGTCCAAATTGTAAATTAACTCTGCCACAAGGTGGATCAATGCGATGGCCAGGCATCGTCAGTCTTGGTAACACAGTCACAGCACATTGACCCTGCACAAATCATAGCCAGAGGTCAGCCAAACATCATAAAGTGAAAAGATTATGTCAAAAAGTCCTCAGTAAACCCTTTCAATACCACAAAAGAACACAGCTACCTACTTCTGTTTGCAACAAATCACGAACTGCCGCAAGTAAGCTGTCCCGAGAGGTGCTCGCATATACCTACAAGATACATCACAAACATCAGAAGCATGTCTCTGAAAGGAGCCACAAGTTAAAGTTAAGTGTAACGAGCGCTCACATGGATGGGGCATCCGTCATTGAACTCAATTGCAAACATCTGAGGCTCCTCAGTAAATCGAACAAGGGCATTTACTGCAGATAAAGGTCGAACGATAACAGCCTGCACACATCTAGTGACTATTCTCAACATATGATTTAACCACAAAGCAACACTCAGTTATCTAGTCATTACTCATTTAACATACATACATAACTATATTGATTAGAGAAACAACATTCACAGATTATGACCCAATTTCAAGATTCCTGATTAATGCATGCTCAAAACTGAACACATTTGGCATTAAACACAAATATATATGTTTCAGTAAGTTCATCAGCTTACTTCGTAGTTCTCTGGGCGTCTTTCAACAAGTGAAACTTTTGTCAGAATCAGCTGGCGAGATACAGCATCACCATGCTCCCCAAGTCCACCTTTAGGGCCAACGCTCAAATTCAATCCCGGAACATTTAGAGTTCCACGAGCAGCAGAGCGCAATCTTGTCACAGACCAACCCCCACATGGAGTTTCAGCTGCTCCAACTGCTTCTTTTGCTGCATCATAAAAATATATGTATATATATATTAATGAATAGCTAAATCGAGCACTTTACAAGAACAAAAAGAAGTGTTTAGAATGTGATACCTCTTTGCTTTATATAATCTGCTATAGTGAGAGACTGAGAAGTTTCCACAGATAGTGACAACCCGACCATAGATTTTGCTGTTTTGGTCTGCATAAAATGTAAAATTATATAAATACTGATACGGGAGGCATATTTCAAAGCGTTTTGGTGTGATGACACTTCATACATAAGATAATGAGCATTTACATAAAGGAAAATGAGCATTCACATAAATGTGTATCAAAGCCAGAAATTGAACATCCAAAAGTCATACCAAATTAGCAATGATGGCAGAATTTGTCGTTCCAGAAGCAGCTTGAAAAGCTTTTGATTTTCTTCCGTATGAAGGACAAAGAATAAAACCTCCTTCAATGCCTTTCTTCCCATAAGCGTCAGAAAGAGAAATAATGGCAGGGGAATCAAAATCTCTAAAATCCAAGCACCAGCGAAGGTCTCCGCATTTTAAATCAACAAGTTCAACCCCAACATAAGTAATTTTTAGTTTCTGCACGAAAATCAGTTGTCAAGGAAAATCATTTTCATAGTTGCAAAGCGCAGAATAAACATAAACCAGTGATTCAGCAGGTTTATAAGTTCAATAAAGTATAAGCGCAAAAAAAGACTAATAGAAACTTAGGTTTATTATATTTTCCACCAGGTATTAAATTAACAAAGAGGGTAAATGCTCCCATTTAGTGCTAAATAAACAGAAAGCACTGCAAAGGGTACATATGCCTGATAATACAAAATCAGAAGCCAAACAGAAACCAGATTTCATGACCAACAACTTGATCCCAATGAACAACAATCTGGAAGAAAAACAAAATTACAATTTCTCTACAGTATCGAGAGCACTACTTCACTTAAATAGTTAGCATGTAAACAGTTCGAAGACGAAATGCAGGTTCCCACCCTTGTCGAGAGGAGTACATTCTACCTCTAAGCATTTCAACTACACTTTTCGGGAACCTCGTAATAGTTTGTATCCTATGTATGGCACAGATGCATTTATGTTCCAAGTCTTATACATAATAACACTATACATAACTATTAGGTAAAACAACACTTAAATCTCCATTTTCTCTATAGCTCGAATCGCGCTAATTTCACAATCTCAAGTGTTTTGTATCCATTGAGTAAAAACTAGCTGTAATTATTAGTCAAAACTAACAAATTACTAGTCACTGGATCTTCTACTACTATTTGAACAGTAAATTAACTTGCAGGAGGAGTCAACTTACAAAAGAAACCCACTCAGCGTTCCGGCGCCGGAGATGGAGCACTGGAAATTCCGCAACTACCCCCAGCCGGTTGCCCCTGATCCTATGCAGCTCCGTCAGTATGCTCGCTCTATACCTCGAGGAGAACTTGACCGACTTAAACTTGCCTCTGCCGTCAGTCCGGACACTCAAGTTGAACTCATTAGAGCTCTCGTCGCGGCCTATGATCGGCGCGGCGGCGTCGAAGTCGGACGACACGTCGTACGAATTGGTGACGGCGAGCGTGGACGGGTCCAAGGTGACGATCGCTGCGGTCGAGAGGCAGAGAATCCGCTTGTAGCGGCCGCGCCACGAGTGCTTCACGACTAGGTAGCGCGCGAGGTACTCCGGCTCCTCCGCAGGGGCAGAACGGGAAGAAGGAGAAGAAGAAGAGGTTGAGGTGTTCGGTTGGTCCATCTTCGGCGGCGGAGGTTGGTGGTGGTGATCGGAGACACGGTGGCGGGAGACGGAGTCTAGGTGAGGGAGGAAGCGGAGGGTGTGAGAGGGAGGAGCATTGTTGCGGCGGAGGAGGAAGGAGAGCCAAGGAGGAGAAGGCGGAGAGGCCGCGGCCGGAGCCTGAGAACGAGACTGATTCGCCCCCAGCTCTGACGGATATTTACGGGCTGTGCCACTGTGGTTGATCGGTCGTCGAGGAAGCCCTAGGTCAGAGGCAGTTGGATCATCTGGGTCGGATTTGGATCGAATAGGAGGAAGAATTTTGGAATTTATAAATTGAAAGGGACTAGGGGAATTGAATTTGGGAGAGGAAGAGAGAAAGGGGACAGCTGGGACGAGAAAGCTGATCGAGTCGTGCTTCGCTGTTTGTGGAGGTTTTACCCTACTGTCAAAGACCACAGCCGGTTGCTCTATTTTACATTTACCGTCAGGTGAGTTTCACGTCGATGACGTGGCAGTGATCAACCCTGGTAAAATTCATAGAGTTTTTCACACTCAAGGTTCCTCGTGTTTTCATCTTTTCCCCTTTTTGTAGCGATATTTTTATTTGTGAAGATTAATAATAATAAACATAAATAATCAATCATTATCCAGATAATTTTTAATTTGTTCAATTTATAAATACTAATATATCATATAATTTCTCTTGGTGTCACATGTATTTACCACAGCCGAAGTAATTTTACATTCAACTTGTATTAGTTAGTGTTATAGATCAAACTCTAAATTATAAATTAGTGTTGATGTCTTTTTTGTATGCTTTTGATTTTTGTCTCTAAACTCTGACTGTTTAAAACTCTGAACTCTAACTCTCTCATAGAGCTAGCAAATTAGTTACTCGTGTATAGTTGGACAACAGCCGGCAGGTAACCCAACGCTAGGACAAATAACAAATGAAACTTATTATTGAAAGAATTCAAGATTCAGTACGTAGTGATCAACAAGGTCTTCAACTTCTACATAATAGTCTCAACATGATTTGGATCACCGGAATGTTCAAGAGACAAAAGTTCTGTGAAATTATGAGTAGCAGATTCCGGCAAGCAAATACAAACGAGCATTGTCCCACTAGGATGATCAGCCTCAGCTTCCGGCAGAAAGACACAGACTTGTGGTGTGGGAGTGAGATCTATTGGACCAGCATATATAGGCCTCCCCCATCCAAAATCAGCAGAATCATACATTGAAAATCTAGTCCATTGAGTTATGGTCAGTTTGCCTCCAAATTCCAGCTTTCTTGGTCTGTCTACTTCAACATAGTCCACCGTTGATCTTAAGTACTCTTCCGAGATACCAAGACGAGCTTCGCGAACCAACTGAGTAATCTCGGAGAGCTTCCCATGAACTAGCTCTGTCACAGTGCTTGTGACACAAGCTAGACACACTGCATTGCCATAAAACCCTTCTTTTAGTGGCGGGTTTTTGAGCTTACTGCGAGCATTGGCGGAGAAGGTTAGCCTGAGCCCGTAGTTCAGTGGTTTTACATCAAGTGCTTTCACCCATGATCTCCACACATGAGCTGCCATGGCATCGAAAGCGCTGCATGCAACATTAGACATGTTATCCTTAGGCTGAGCCAGAGTTTTCAGCAAGGTTTGGAACCCACGGCTCATCCGGTAGCACTTTTGAACAGGTTTGGTTTGCCATAGACTCATTGTGAGGCTTGAACCATCCTCAATTCTCATGAACTCAATGTGTGGGAATTTCACAAGTGGTGGGTTGCGAGGTCTGAAGAACTCTCTGTCCCAACATGGCTCGGGATCACTGATCAATGTGCCTGCTCTTGCTGTTGCTGCCCATGAGCTGAGGAATTGCATAGCACCAAGACCATCACAAATGCAGTGGCAGATTCTCAAGCCAATGCTGAACCCACCACAGCTGAAATTAGTGACCTGAGCTATCACCAATGGCATGTCAAGGACTTTATATGGTTCTTCATTTGGGAACCTAAAGATCAGTGGTGTCCATGCTGGGTTTGGGACTTTAAGGTCTCCTAGATCAGCCAGGGCCAGTTCAGAGTGTGCCTCCACCAACAGTGCTCCTTGTTCTTTCCCAAAAAACACTTCAAGTTTCCCATTCCTGGCCTCCCTTAGCCTACCCGATAGAGGGTAGTAAGGAACTAACACACTGGCTAGAGCATCATGTAGAGTTTTCATAACAGGTCTTTGGTCATGTGACGAGTAGAAATATACCGTTGGAGTGAAAACACGAGCTCCGATCACGTCATCAAGGTTCGAAAGGTAAAGAGTTTGGCCAAGAGCTGCCGGAATAGGCCCCGAGGGTTTCACCGGGGTCATTTGATCGATCGTGATGGGGATGTGCAGGTGAGGGAAATGGAGCTCTTGAACCCACGGAGGAGCCATGAGAGGTAATGCTGGAGGTACAGGCCATGAATGCAGAGTAGCTGCATTTGTAGAAGGTAACTTTTGTCTGCGACATGCAAAGATTGGGCTAAATAGATGAGGATTATAAAGTTGCAGGTATGGTACAGTTGGTAGTGAGATCATGCATGATCCAGAAAGAATATTTAGTCTGGATTGAATTAGTCGACATGAGAATCTCCTCTCTTATTGGACAATCTCAAAGGCAAAAGAAAGACGAATGGAGAATGCGTGAAGATAATCAAGATAGTCATCAAAATTTTATTAACCAAAATCCAAGTTGCCTACTGCGGTATAGTAATCCTGTTAGCAACTTTTCGATCTACATGAATGTACTGGTCTCCCAAAAACAAAACAAAATACAAAAACTGATTACACTTCAGTGACTGTTATAACCTGTTTGGTGATTACGTGATGCATCCACAAAGCCTAGCTCAAGGGGTAACGCCCCAAAACTTTTATCACACATTTTATTCCTTCATAGGGAATTGGAAGTTCAGACCGTTACATAGTTACACATATTCACGGCACCTAAAGCCTTTGTCACATATTTATGAGCTAACACATGGATATATATATATATATATATATATATATATATATATATATATATATATATTACACGACTGTGTGCCATACCTGCATAAAATACCTAGAAGCCCACCAAAATTTTTGCCGGAGAATCTCAAATAAACTTGCTAGCTTGACTTTTTCGTGACCATTCCCGTTAAGAACTCTATTCCAAACTGCCTACCACTTTCAGGTCATTTCAGACCCAATGTGCTTCCACTACCAGCAGCAAAACATTTTTCGCGTATTAAAAGACACCTTTATTCTTGTGGAAGGAGCGCTATTTCAATCTCTTGGAGTGATTTTCCTTTAGTTTCCACCACATTTCGTTTCACAAAAACCACAGCCATCATGCAGACGGTACCAAACATAGAATACAGAAGTTGCGGGCCCAGTTTTTCTAGTAGTTGCAAGAAAAGCAAACCCACGAAGAAATTTATCACCTGAAAACACCAATCACAAGTTCACAACATCTTTAAACCATAGATAACCATAAATATCATTTGTAAAATCCATTTCCATAATTCAGAATCTTCATACAGCAAGAAACCAAATAAAAATATTGATGGTCTGATGAAGCAGCAAAACTACTAGGAGCTCTAGACATATTGCTACAGTGGTCCAGTCACCGCAACATCAAGTCTTTTCAACGTAACAATCATGTAAAAAGAAGACGAAGATTATTCAGAAAGGAGAAAGATAGTTACCCAATGCACTGACATACAGACAGCCATTGCTTTTGCCCTGATGCGGCCGGGAAATATTTCTGGTAAAAGGAGACCTGGGACTGGACCTGCTCCTAGGGCAAATGTTAAGACAAACCTGCACAGATAGTTATACATAACTTTAGACTGCTTCTGCAGAGAGTACTGAATGAGTTTCATATACCCAACTCATCTCGTGAATGAGTCGTGTACATCCTAAAAGACATTTAGCATAAGATTATAATTCAAGATAAAATATTTAAAATTAGTACTCACATCAGCATTCCACCAACAGATAGGTACAGTGACCCAGAGCCTGATGAATAAGAACTTGCTGCAACAACTTGAACAGCCATTGCCATTGCCTGAGTAGATAAAGCGTATTAAATAAATACCAGCGAGAAAATAAGCCCAATATATTTTGTTCAAAAGCAACACAATATAATTTTATCAACTTAGCAGTCGAGTTGTGCATGATATTGTAAAATTGAACTGATCTTACAGTAAAAGATATTACAATATTATTTAGTTTCCCAAGCCTCTATCAGATGAGTACACAACTCTTTTTATTGCAACATTAAGACCCATTTTCTCTAGCTTCAACCAATTATAGTATGAAAATTCTATTTACCATGCCAAAGAAGCTCCATAGAAGTAGCACCTTCCTTCCTACTTTATCCATCAAAGCCATTGCGACGACAGATCCTGGAAATTTTAAGAATACATATAGTCAAGAGAAGAGTATGCAATAGATTAAATAAGAGAGTATGCTACTGCAAATCAGAGTTACCTGATAGATTTGCAATTCCTATGAACGCATTTGCCAGCCCTGATGGTACTCCAGCACTTTTGAATACAGTCGAGGAGAAATAGAAGACAGCATTTATACCAGACAGCTGTTGTAAAGCAAACAGGGTTGACCCAATAAAAACAACTGCAAAAGGAATATGTAAATAACAGAGAACTTCCAGAAAGCTGAAAGATCAGAAGAAAGAAGGAAGGAATACACCATCGATGGATGGCCAAACTATAAGTGAAACCTATAGGAAATGCCAGAATGTATTATATTTACCTCTGAAATGGCGACCATAGAACAACTCTGAAAGGCTTACAACATCCGACTCCTCTCCGCTGTCCAACTTGGTTAATTGTACCATTGCTGTTTTGACATGCGATCCACCAAGGAGTTTCTCAAATGCAGCTTCAGCCTCGTAAGTTCTTCCTTGCTATATCACATGGTAGACACGGTTAAGATTTCTATGAGAAAAAAAAGTTCAAAACTGTACAGTTCACAAATTTAGAGGCTTATCATATTCCTAAACCATAACAATGAGGAACAACCCTCAGAAAGTTTGTTTCACACAAAACAGAACATGATGCTAATGATCCAAAGACACGTGTCTTCTTCCCTTTTTTATTTTCTTTAGTCAACACCATGTTTTTGTTCTAACTAGTGCTCAAGAAATTTACGAAAAGAACAACTTAGAACCACAAAAATCCAGAAATGGTCTGTCATATCATTACTGGCATGATTAAAGTTTCCAAAGGACATAAGTCACACAAGCAACACGAGGTAATTGTGTATAGAGGAGACCTTATGTAGCCAATGCGGACTCTCCGCACAGAATACCATGGCTACAGCAAGTATTGCAGATGGAATTGTAGATAACCAAAAGCAAACACGCCACCTGACACATAAATTTAGATCAAAAATTTGAAATGTTAATTATGAATTAGAGATGTGATCAAGCTTATCATGTTTTCACCAGCCCGCAATTTCTTTCACAGGAATTCCAACAAGAAGAGCCCCCATAAGTCCAAGGCATGTTGCAATCTGGATGAAACTACCGTAAGTACCCCTCACAAAAGAAGGAGAAACCTGCTCACACAAATAAGGAAACATTAGACAAGACAAGACACACATGGTGCAATAGAAACTTGAAAAGGCTTATGCTGATTACCTCAGTTACATAAAGAGAAGCAACAGGAGGGCCTAGACCCATACCAGTCCCAACAAATAACCTTCCTATAAGCATACCAGCAAGAGTTTTGGATGTTGCACTGAAAATGCAGGTAGAAACTTTAGCCACATTCGAAATTGTAATATTTGAGAAAAAACAGATTGTTGATGAGTTTTGTGGAGCAGTTTAACTAATAGTAGAGTATAAGCAAACACAGATACAAACAGACCATACTTCTGGAAAGTAAAGGCCAATTTAGCTACAATTTTGCAGGGGTATGAGGATCCACAAAATCAAGCGTATATGAATAGAGATTCAAACTAAAAAATATATTAGCACCTACAGAGATACCAGGAATCCAACTTCAAGACCAAAGATACATTATATGAAGATAAAACCAACCTGAAAATATAAAGCTCAATGTGGTTCTATATTAGAATGGTACGAATTGTTAGAAGACTGATATTCAGAATATACATATCACCTCAAAACAGCACCAATAATCATGGGCAATGCACACAGTTGAAAAGCCCGACGACGTCCAACTCCATCAGCTATCCATCCGCTAAATATAGATCCAAGAAAGGCGCCTCCCAAGCAGGTACTCACCACCAGACCTTCATTTCATAAAAAATAAAAATAAAATTACAAACCATGAGAATAAATAGCTTGATGCTAAAATCAGAATTAGGTAGGAACACATTACAAACAGAGAAAACAATATCCACTTCATGTCACCTTCAGCCAAGGCATTCCCCTTGAAACCAAGATCTGCAGCAATGCTTTCAAGTGGTTCATTGACTACTCTGTCCAAAGAATTATCCAAAAGTGCAGTGTAAAACAGTGTAATTACTTTAATGTTCAACTTAAAAGTATTACAGTAATATGAGAGAGCGAGAGGTGGCAGAGGAAAAGAAGTGTCAGCACTAACCCGAGATGGTACCCAAACAAGAATGAAGATATAGTGGCCACCAGTACATGGGGTAAGGAAAGCTTCCATGAGGGGTTTGAAAGTTCTGGAACCATACTTTTCTGCAAAAGAGCTAAGATGCAAACCAGAACTAAGATACTTTCACTGAATTAAACACAATTTAATTTCCTTAACTACACTCTTGATAAAGAAAACTTAAGTTTACTGAACTCATGACATCCCCTTTTCATTGTCAGTCTAATCTCCAATGATCAGTCGCAAATGTAGAATTCTTATTTCTATTAAACACATAACACCAAAAAACAATTCTCGAGAAGGCAGAAAACTACTCTCTAATAGATGGAAGGACTCTAACCATGGTACATCAATCTTGATCGAACATAAGTACAACAAAATTGGAGCATTGCTACAAGTAGTGAACTAGGACATACAAGATAATCCAATTCTAAAAAAAAAAAAAAAGGACATACAGGATAATCCATAACTAGAGTCACCTGAGTTGTCTTCCATGTCTAAAGTATCTTCAAGCTCTTTTGATTCCATATCAGCTGCAGTCATATAATCTCTTGATGACAACCGCTTATACATCGAGTATGCTTCACGTTGGCGGACCCACATAACAAGCTGAAACCAGCCATTTTCACAATTTAGAGGAAACTCGAATGAAACTTCCGACACACTGACAGCAGATAAAAACAAAATACATTTTTTCTACAACATTCCAAGTGTTTTTAGTAGATTAAATCATCAAATCGGTATATATATATATATATATATATATATATATATATATATATATATGTAATCACTAATGCAGTTATCATTTCTGTTGTTAATTACACAGAAAGAACCGAGATCACTGATTCGAAACTACTTGATCATCAATTCATCATTTTCAAACAAAAACAAGCACAAACACGACTTCGAGCCGATATAACAAAAATTAAGATTCAATTTAAACGCATTGAGCTTGAAAATTCAACAACAACAAAAAATCATCATCATCAATCCAAACGAAACTTAAAACCTCCAAGCTCCGATTCAAAGAAATTCACATTCATAAAAACGTATACGAAGCTTAATACCTTCTCTAGGTTCCGATCATCCAATGGATCTGAAACCGGTGCAGTGAACAATTCAAAGCCTCGTGAAAAATTTGAAGTCGGCGAGTCTCGAACTCTCACTCTCCAAGTTCTTCACATCTCTCAACTTCACCGAACTTCGCGAAGAAAGCTCTGGACTCTGACCAGCTTGGTTAGGCGAGAGTGAGGTTGGCCGCGTAGAAATGAAGGTCCGGTGCGGTGGTTCCGGTAATGAAAATGACCAGTGAGAAAGAGAGAGATGAAGTTCTCTATTAATTATGAACAAAGCAACCGAGTAGTAACGTTTTTTTTTTCTATTAATAATAAAAATATAATTTAATTACTTAATCAAGTGGATATGGATCCAGTGTGATCTGGACTTTATAAACGAAGAGAGGTGTCAATGCTGGTTAGTGGCAAGTCGTGGCTTTATTGTCAATTCCAATTTATGATGGTCCAGATTGAGCCACGTGGAGCGCTGCAGATTATTGAGTCTTGTTGCGGCCGAAGATTGTTAAACCTCCGGTGGTCTCCTTTCTATCAAGGTCTCCAGAATCTATTTTCGTTTTTAGTCCCTGTAGATTTATTAAATTTCTAAAAGGGCGTGATTGTGGGACAGTAGGTGGGCCCAGAATCTGTGGAAATTTAACGCGTGTAGTTAGCTGAAACGACATGTAGTATCTTAGTTTTGTATTTGATCCCTATAGTTTTGTATTTGCTAGTGAGGCGTTATGGCGGGACTAAGGTGCGTCCAGAAACGTCACGTGTACTCCAAGCGGCAAACTGCACGTGAGGATGTTTATAGTAATTTGCGATATTTAGATTTGTGCCTCTGGGTGAAAAATTGATTTTTTTTTTCTTTTTTTTTTTACTTCAATTAAGCAAATTGTTATAGCGATGATTGGGAATATGAGAGTAATGTTTTCATCATCCCTGTAAATCCAGTATATTTAACAGAAAAGTTACCAGATCCAGTAAATCCCAAAATGAATTCATCATCCCTGGAAGTTAGAGGCAAAGGAGTAGAAGCAATGGTATGTAAAGTGTCTTGATCTAGTACATTAATAAGAGAGGTTAGATTCCACATACCATGTGAAATATAATGGTCTAAGAGCATCTGCACCGGCGAGCAAGATGCCGAGCAAGAGCACGAGCAGCTGGTGGGACCGGCCAAAGTGCTCGAGCAAGGTGCTCAAACAGCACGCACCGGGGTCGAAAACGGCGAGCAAGATGCCGAGCAGTCAACGAGTCAAACTGCTCGAGCGAAGGCTCGAGCAAAGTTTGCTCCGATGCTTGCTCGAGCAGCTGGTGGGGCCGGGCTCCGTTTTCTTTGGCTTTTCGGACGTTGGAGAGGCACAAAAGCTCGTGGCCGGCACGTTCGAGCACTAGCACGAACCGGAGGTGAAGCCGAGCTCCGCACTCGACGGTGGCCGTGCCTCCCGAGATTTGCCGCACCTCCCACATCCCGAAAATGCGCCTGAGACCGGTCCCAAATGAAAGAGCACTTCGAGCCCATCATTTTGGTGGGTGGCACGTCGGCTGGAGTGGCCGGACGGCGGCGAACGGAGGCCGGGAAGTTTCGAGTGGAAAACGGCGGGAAAAATGGGGAAGACGATGAACAGTTTCTTTTTTTAAACGGGCCAATGGCAGGCTGCCACGTGGCAGTCTGACCGGTCAAAAATTAAAAAACGGGCAAATCAATCTGGGCCGTCCATTTCAATCTGAAATTTTGATCCAACGGTCAGAATTCAAAGGCAACGGCTACAATTTGATCATAACGGAAATATTCCTAAAAAATAGTAAAAAAATCCCAAAAATTTCAAAACTCTCCCAAAAATTTTCCTATAAATACTACCTCAATTTTTAATCAACTCACACCAATTTGTTCGAGAAATAAAAAAATTATTTATTTATTAATTCAAGGCAGCGCCACCAGATGACTAGTTCAAGGCATATACTAACGTGTCAATTATCTATTAATCGGAAAGTTTATCGAAAATCTTAGATAATATCGAGTCGATAATGATACGTGACACATTATTATTGGTGGTTAATCTATCCGGTAAAAAAAAATTTAATCATTTCACAACAAGACAAAACTGAGTTGCTCAAGCAAATTGTTAATGGGTGTGTGAAAAAATCGATTTGGGTGGAGCAAAATTTGATTTCCATTTGCTTGAGCAAAATTTGCTCCTGGGCCCACCAGGTGCTTGAGCAAGACCATTTCATGGGTGCGGATGCTCTAACAGTTAAAGAAGCCTTCAAATAATAAGACCAGATAAGACCAAATCAAAAAGTGGAAAGGAAAAGCACAAATTAAATAATCAAAAGTTAATAGAACGACCATTTCCAACTATCCGACACATTGCTTTTAGTAACAAAGGTTTAGCATTAAGAAATCTATTTCAAGTAAGAGAATGATTAGATTTTTTATTTAGTGTGAAAAAAGAAGTTTGTTTAAGGTATTTCTTAGTAACAATTTGAACCCACCAATTATTAGGTTGGGTAATTACTTTCCAAGAAAGTTTGCAAAGAGTAGCATTGTTAAAAACAGAGAAAAAAAAATAAAAAATTACTCTCAAACCAACCATATGTTGAGGAGTACAAACCTGAGCGCCAAAGTTATTCCCCCAAAAAAAAGTTACAACATTCTCTGTGTAGCTTGGTAATTATATTCATGTGAAATTTTGTTTTATTCCTAGAAACTTTTGTAATATAGGAAGGGATTGGACTACATCGGCATAGTTTCACGCCTGTGTGGGTTTAAGACACGTGGTTTATTTGTGTCCACATATTTTGAAAAGGCAGGGCATAGTTGTAAATGCATACTTAACGATTTTTATCAGTAAATGCATTCTGTTAAGGTAAAACTCTGAGGACATTTAGGACAGATTATGGGAATATTTCTGGAATACATCTGCGTAAGTTTACGTCTAACGCTACCCTTTAACAGAATGGCATAATAGGTATTTTAACTTGAGGTGGTAAATGAGTTTTAACTTTAACTAGCTGAAGGGCAATAATGTAACTTCAAAATCAAATCCCAGTGGAAAAGAAGAAGAAGGTGATTTGGCTGTAGTGATGGCGATGTCGGAGAGATGGATTGGCAGACTTCCCATAAGAACGAGAAGAAATTCTAATGATTAAAGTGAGGTTAATACGGTGGTTCTGATTTTTCCAGGAGAATGATGTGAGAGGTTGGCTTGGGTTGGCTTGGGTTCGTTTGATTTTTTCAAACGTGGGTAACCCATAACCCACACGTTCGGAGATGTCGCCGGCGAATGTGTGAGAGAAATTGAGGAGACGAAACTTGAGGGCTCTCAAAGAGGTGGACGGACGCAGTGGTTGTCGAGGTCGTGTTAACCTTTCGTTGGTGGAGAGGTCGGAGGGTGAGGAGGCTTGGTTTGCAAAAAAGTGGTGCGGGTTCTGGGTTTCAGTTTGAGTCATTGGGTTGCAAATTTTGTGCTAAATGCCAAGCGTTTAATTAAAACATAACGAAACAAATTGATGTAGGAGACCATAGTGCAGTAGAGAGACCACATCTAACCTGTGTGGCAACTCGAGTTCGAGCCACGTTGCATGTTTTTATTATTATATATTTTTGATTAATTCATGGTATGGTGGTACTTCTAAGTCTTTAGCATTGTGATATTCTGGGTTCGAGGCCTCTGCCACATTTTTTTTTCTTGAAAAGTTGGGTTTAATTAGATAAATGCAATATTTAATAACAAAGAAATTATAGTAAATCATCTGAAATGTTAAAATTTATGACGTGGACAAATAGGCGGCCCTCAATTCCGACAAATAGCTCATTTTAGCTTAAAAATATTTTTAAATTTTTTGAAATTCTTCAAAAATTTTAATTAAATAGCTCGAGTAGTTGAAAAAATCCCCAAAAATTCTTACGTTCTCATGATGATGAGCTCTATCCTCCGATGTAAAATTTGTAAGATATTTATCTTCACATGACATAATTACTCTTAGGGAGGTATAAGGATATAAATGGTTGACTGAGTGGATCAAAACTCAAACATCACTGAAAATATGTGAATTTTTTACCATATCTATATTCCACTATAGTGTTCACATCCTACGGTCAATTTTTTCAAAATCAAATTTTTTGATATAGTTGGTTTTAAAATATATAGATATACATACAACAAAGTATACAAGTTATACCACATTAGTAGTCATGTTGCGATTCATATGACTGAATTTACAACGTGATTGTTTGGGTCCCGATCAACGTGATTTACCTAAACTCTATTTATCCATCAAGAGCATTCATATCACAAAGACGATGAATTATCTAAACATAGGTTATTATAATATAGTAGGGGTCATGATCAATATGTTAGAATTTTCTGATATTTTTTTGAACAATCCAATTATTTATATATTTTTTTAATTATATGCTCATTTTTTTAAGACATCGAGAATAATTTCCCCAATGGTGAATCCCCACTTTTACAGGTGTGGTCATATACTACTCCTTGCGGCTGGAACGTGATAATTTTTGAAGAATATTTTGGATACCATACCTATTTATTAAGAAATTTTCACCTTCTTTGTAAAAAGAATAATATACTGAGGTGGATAAATAAGCGGCCCCAAGTGTGCCAACCGGATCATATTTGACTTAAATATAACTTTTAGATTTTGTAAATCTCCTAAAATTAGTAGTAAATAGCTTGAGTGGTCAGTTTGTATGCTCTTATGATCGTGCCATTTATCCACTCATATGAAAGTTATGAGATATTTATTTTCGGGTGACACGGCTACTGTTAGAAAAGTATAATGATACATAGAGTTAACCACATGGATCAAAACTCAAACGTTTCTAAAAATATGTGAAGTTTCTACCATATCTATATTCCACTATAGTAATCACATACGGTTGATTTTATTAAAATTAAATTATTCGATATAGTTGGTTTAAAATATATACATATACATTTAACCTAATAAACAAGTTATATCAATTTAGTAGGCAATGTGATTCAGATGACTAAAATTTACAAAATGAAAATTCAACCCTTCGATGTGATCATGACAACATTAGACAGCAACGGTACAAAATTTATCCACGTTCATCTTGTTAGTCACTCGATCAAATCGGTTTATCCTAAACTTTATACATCCATCAAGATGATCCATATCTCAAAGACGATGATTTATCTAAACAAAGGGCATTATGATAGAGGTGTCGTGAAATTTTTTGGACACTCAAACTATTTATTAAGAATATTAAAAAACTCTGTAATTTAAATAAATAGTTTACAAAAAGAAATTTTTCATGTGGCACAATCTGGACCCTCACTTTACACACACCCATCAATCATACCAAATATTGAAATATCAAAATACATAAATTAATCAAAAATATATAGTAATAAAAGCATGTAGCGTGGCTCGAACCCAGGTTGCCACATAAGATAAACGTGTCATTTCCACTGCACTATGGTCCCCTAACATCAATTTGTTTCGTTATGTTTTAATTAAACGCTTGGTGTTTAGTCACAACCCCTTCAAACCAAAGACTCAAACTGAAACCCAGAACCCGCACCCCTTTTTGCAAACCAAGCCTCCCCACCCTCCAATCTCTCTACCAACAAAAGGTTAACACGACCTCGATCACGACCACCACTGCGTCCGTCCACCTCTTTGGGAGCCCTCAAGTTTCGCCTCCTCAGTTTCTCCCACACGTTCGCCGGCGGCATATCTAGAGTCATCTCCGGCTGCACGCCCTTGTCGCTTCCCAAACTCTCTACAATTTAGAATGGAGTGTAGAAATCCCCACAAACCCCACTGAATTGCAGCAATGATGGCGTCGGCAACTTTCAGCTTCTCTAGAATTGCGTGACCACCACCCACTCCACAATTCTCAAATCCATATCTACTCACCACAACGTGACGAGTTTATGAATCAAGCCCAAGGTAGGTTATTCTAATCTCAGTTAAGATGTTGGAGGGTGGAGGTTGGATTGCAAAAACGGGAGGAGGATACATGGATGGAGGTGCTGGTGAGGATAGGAGGTTTGGCGAGGAGGACGCTAGTGGGGCCGATGTCAGACTTGGAGGATGGGTTGGTTGACGGTGTCGATGCTGGAGATTGTCCCGCGAAGAGTTGCAGAGTGACATATGTCCTCAAAGTTTGTCCGGTGGTATAATTTTAGGAAAGAGGAAAAATTGAGATCCAGTCAATTCTATTGGAATCTGTCCTAAATATCCTCATAGTTTTACCTTAACAAAATGCATTTACTGATGAAAATTGTTAATTATGCATCTAAAAATATGTGGACACAAATAAACCACGTGTCCTAGACCTACATGGGCGTGAAACTACGCCGGCGTAGTCCAGCCCCTTCCCAGATTCAAGAAAAAAAAAATGTGGCAGAGGCCTCGAACCCAAGATGTCACCATGCTAAAGACTTAGAAGTACCACTATACCAAGAATTAGTCAAAAATATATAGTAATAAAAGCATGCAGCGTGGCTCGAACTCGGGTTGCCACATATGTTAGACGTGGTAACATCAATTTGTTTCATTATGTTAATTAAACGCTTGACATTTAGCACAAAACCTGCAACCCAAACCCCTTTTTGCAAACCGAGCCTCCTCACCCTCCGATCTCTCCACCAACGAAAGGTTAACATGACCTCAACCACCACTGTGTACGTCCACCTCTTTGGGAGCCCTCAAGTTTCGCCTCCTCAGTTTCTCCCACACGATCGCCATCGACATCTCCTAACGTGCGGGTTCTGGGTTACCTACGTTTGAAAAAATCAAATGAACTCAAGCTAACCCAAGCCAACCTCTCACATCATTCACCCAGAAAAATCAGAACCATCGTATTAACCTCACTTTAATCATTAGAATTTCCTCTCGTTCTTATGGGAAGTTGGCTAATCCATCCTTTCGACCTCGCCATCACTACAGTGAAATCACCTTATTATTTTTTTCCACTGGAATTTGACTTTGAAGTTACATTATTATCATTCAGCTAGTTAAAGTTAAAACTCATTTACCACCTCACTTTAAAATACCTATTATGCCCTTTCGTTAAAGAGCAGCGTTAGGCTTAAACTTACACCGGTGTGTTCCAAAAATATTCTCTGTAATATAAGGGTTTTTTTTTAATTTTAATTTTAATTTTTTTTTAGAGAAGGGGTTAAAAATTTGGGACATCTTAAAGACCATATGACCGGCTAGTGATATAGTCAGTAACATGGTTAATTCCCTAAATTACCCCATCGTGAAGTCCGACAAACAACGTCTTCGTTCGTAAAAGAACCGAAAACTGGCACCCTCTTTTGTAATTTCACACTTCACACGCGCTGTTAGGGCTCTCTACATTACCCGCAAGCCGCAACCGAGTTCGGCAGCTCATCGCCACAGCGAAAGCAAAAACGGAAACAATGGGCTCGAGAAACGAGGAGCAAAGCCCACCGCACAATCAGCCTCTTCTCAGCAGCCTCGTCGTGCGCCCCTCCACCAGCGACGGCGGAGGAGGAGGTGGCGCTGGTCGCCGCAGCAGCGATTACGATCCCGGGGAGGCTGGTCACGAGCGTCCTCATCCACCTCATTACACTCGTCCGGATCGTCACGCCGATAACGCTGGTTCGTGTCTCTGATTCTCTCTCATTCTTAATTCTCTGTTGTAGCTGTTGATTTGGTTTAGTAGTTATTGATTTGCTGCGTTTGGATTTCGTATGAGCTTATTTGCTGAAATTTTGAAATGCTTTCGTTTAGAAAACTTGTGATTAGTTTCTACTTTTTGGTATTGATCTACTTACATCATGGATATATGCTCTAGATCTTATACATGAACTTTCCGATAATTAGTGGTATTTGGAATTTGATTTGATGTATCCATGAGGTTAACTTTGAAAAAAAAAACTGATATCATGTGTTGGGACTTATTAGAACAGAGCAATTTTAGTACATGCTTAATCGGATGTAACGATGAAAAAATTGGGTGTGAGAACCTGTTGCCTGTTTGTCGAAACATGTGGGTCTATGACAACTTATACAGTGTTGAACTGTGAATAAATTCTGCTGTTGTGTCTTACAGCTCTGAATGTTGCCTGCAAGAACTTGAATCTTGAGGGAAGGCATGTTGGTGTGAGTGGAATCGTGGATCTTGGTCTTGGGGGATTATAATGTCATATTTTTGGGATATATCAGTTTGGGATTTATATGATATCTGCAATTGTGGGTTGCTGCATCGATGAAATTAGTTGTCTGGGCCTCATTTTGTATTGTTGCCTATGGTTGGAGGTGTTTTGGGGGTATTTTTCTCAGTTTTCATCTGTTGGAGATGATTATAGTGTCTTGCTCCAATAAGAGTTTTATTTGCTGCCTATTAAAATTGGAATTTAGAGAGGACTATGTGATTAATGCTGGTTCACTTCAAATTAAAACCAACAGAAAGGCTGGTCTACTTGGGGATGCTTCTGGAAGATGAAAATTTAGGTCAACTGCAAGATGATGGAAAATTCAGTTTGGTTTAGTGGTTTTGAGATTTCCTCGGTTTGGATGTGTGTGGCGATAACGAAGATGTTGTTTGTCGGGTAATATGGAGCTTGTCTAGATCTTTAATTGATGGTTGGGATTTGTATGGGTCTCATTTTTCATTTTTGTATTCATCCATTCTGATACGCGAGCTGGATGTATAGAGTAACTAGTATGAATATATGCAAATCTGCAGTGTTGAATTGGGTGTAGACTCAATCACCTTGGGGAAGTTTGTTCAGTGTGTCCACTAGGTCTTGCAAGTTTTCTAGGTATATAATAATAATACGTGATGAGAGCTTGTGGAGAAAAAGGCTGCAGAAACTAACACAGTAACAGGGTGTTACTTATACGGGTCAGATATGCCTTGATTGCTTCATGCCTCTGCTGTTTAAAATTGTTATACATTACATTTCCTGGGGAAACTGACAAATATATTGGGGGTTTTTAGTAAAATCTGGGGTTCATAGTTGAATTTCATAAAAAAAAAAAGAAGGAAAAAATGAAGAGCCAAGATAGTCTGTTATACAAACATTCAAACCGGAAGTGGATAAACTGAATTATCTGGAGGGTTGAAGCTCTGCGGTCTTCTTTTCCAGCATTTCGTTTCCTGTGGGCGTGTAAAATGGGTTTTGCTGCTACTTCTTGCTGGCAAATTTCAGCTGAGGGTCTTGGGCCAAGTTCACTTTCGGACTATTGTACTCTGTGCTGAGTATCAATTAGGTGCATATGCATCTTCCAATAGTAGGCTGCAGATATGGTAATAGTATTCCTCATTGTGACCGCGAAATCGCAAATGGTGCATAGAGATGTGGTTGCTCCAATATGATTCTGAAATTTTCCAATTCTGTAGGTTGAATAGATGTGGTAATGATATGGCTTGTACTGGCTCATGTGTTAGATTGGAATGGGTTTTTTTTTGAAATATATGATTTCTCTGTAATTAAATCGTCTCAACGGTGCCTTCTACCCTGTGTGCTGTGGACTGTGAGGTTGGCTTGCTTATTGCTGTATTTTAATGGTAATATGCGACAGTTGTGTGGGGACAAGGATTTGAACTTCTTACTGTCTTCCAATTATAACATGTTTCTTTTACCTACCTACAATGAAGAGATGCCCTGAAATCCTGTATGATGGTAACAGTCGTTGCAACTCCCAATCCCTTGGCTACTACAACTATATTATACTCCCATTGTCTGTTTCTGTGTAATTTGGTGGTTCTCATCTTTGCAATTCGCTATCGTATTCCAGGATATAAAATACATGGTGGTTCTGCTTCTCCTGTACGTCGTAGGGATGCGAATCATCGCTATAGTTCTGAGTATGGTCATTCAGGTGGTCCACAACGCAGCCGTGGGTTTGGCAGTGCACGGGATCCTGGTCGTTCACGAGACAACTCACCTTATGCTCGAGGAGGAAGGGGTTCTGGCAGACCAGTCGGTAGAGGTCTAGATGGGCCACGGGTTGGTCCTGGGCCGTTGAGAGGTGAAGGGAATAGAAACAATCCAAATGTGCGCCCAAGAGAAGGAGACTGGTTTTGCTCTGATCCTTTGTGAGTTACTTACCCTTGTTATTCTTTTGGTTCCTTTTCCTTTTTCGTTTATCTTAGAGGTTTTTCTGAAGTTGTCAATACTATATTGTTGTACGAGATGGTTCTGAATCTTCTGATTCATTGATTCCTTTCCAACATAAATAGGCACATATAGAGACTTAAAGAATCTTGTCACAAGTTTTGAAGAGCTGTTGATTACTGTTCCTTAAATTAATAAGTTTTCTTGAAGCCATATCACAGTGTGCAAATGATTCGGTATATTAGTATTGCTACTCTTCAGCATTGTGTTAACCCCCTTTGAGTTAAATTTATGCAACTATTTTGCTGTTCTACTAGTTTTGTATTCTTATTCTGATCACTTTAGTTTTTTTTTTCCCATGGGGTTAATGCATGTAATTAATCATGAGCAGATGTGGTAACTTGAACTTTGCAAGACGGAACCAATGCAACAACTGCAACAAGTTCCGTGATGGACCTAGTGGAAGTCCTCGAAGGGGATATTCTGGACCACTGCCTCCAATTTCTCCACCTAGACGCTTCCCTGGTCCTCCAATTGATCCTCCCCATGGAAGACCCTTGAACGGCTATAGGTCTCCTCCTCGTGGCTGGGCTAGAGATGGCCCCAGAGAGTTTGGTGTTGGGCTGCCTCCTCCAAGGCATGAAGGCAGGTTTCCTGACCACCAAATGCGAAGAGATTGGATGGATTACTCGGACAACTCTAGAGGAAGAACCAAATTTGACAGGCCAATGCCTATGGATAGGGGTAATAGAGATCGCGGGAGGGATAGTTTCTATGAAAGGAAAGCATTTGAAAGGCGACCACTGTCTCCCCCTTCACCACCACCACCACCACCACCACTTCCTCCTTACCGTGGCCGATGGGCACATGATGCTAGACAGAGAAGCCGTTCACCATTAAGGGGTCTCCCACCAAGGGACTATAACCGGCCTATGTACATGGACCGGGGACGAGATGATCGTCGTGGACTGGGGCGAGACCGAATTGGAGGTGCATATTGAAAGTGTCCCTGGTACACGTTTTGCAGTTGAATTTTGTCTTCTCCGGCCGGTTTAATTTCTCTGTCTGTAATTCTGTGTTGAGAGAGCGAGGAAGGTTGCGCATAGCTTAGTATTAGTATTAGTTTTAGTATTCTGTTCTGCTTATTTACCACTCTAAACTGTTTACATGCTCTCTTGTGACTCGATGTATTGCTGGTGGTGATGTCGATATGGAGTATTTAGTAGTATTCTCACTGTTTATTTGTTAATTGAGTGCTTCTGGAAAGGAATACGTGGGCAGGACTCACAGGAGTGGGGATGTATATCCTAAGATTTCATTCTTTTTCGATGATTCTATCAACATAGTCATCTTCTGCAAAGTAAGCCAGAATCAAATTGCCCAGTAAAGCTCCAAGATCACATTCCATTGGCCCGTAAAAGGCAAACTCTGGGGTCCAAAACTGAGTCGACTCACGAGTTACAGTTACAGAGCTTATGTGAAGATCTCCATCTTTTAGAGCTTGTGTGAAGATCTCCATCTATTAGAGCTTGTGCGAGAGGGCACAACTTGGACTTCAGCCAGCAGCTTCAGTCTTGCCCGGAGCTAAGTGAGGTTGCCTCTGGAACTCGGTGAAGGCCATGTTTGGTGTCTGTGGGAGATTTGCGGTGTTGGGTTTAAGAACGAGTGGCCGAGAGTTTGAAAGAAGGTTTAGAAGTTTGAATTGGAATCGTGACTTAGTGGTCGTAGTTTTTGCTATTACCTATATTACGATCACTTCTATCACGTAGTGTATATTTGATTCGATGCTTCATCCTTATCACCGGCATTTTCAATGGTGGGTCCTTTTAGCGCCAAGTACTTGCATACTTCAGTTTGTTTAGCTCAATTTTAGTCAGTTAATTAAGTTTCTTGAAAGAACAATGGTTTGTATCCCTTTCGTTTTGTAGGTTTCCGTACCCTCAAACTCACTTTTCTCAACAAGTGCCCTGATGATAGTGATTCAAAGCAAATATGAGCTAAAACAAGTCAAAGTTTCAAACTATAAAAAGTCAAATTTATTTTCGCACCGTATTAAATTTGTTGTGAAATAATAATATTTTATATTTATATCCGCACTTCTATATTTTACATAAATAGACACATGACATTAATTAAATAAAGAAAAAAAAATTATCCACAATTGTGTCTGTGTATTATAAAGAACTTGTATTATTTGTAAACACACTGTTTAAATTATGAGTTCAAACATATAAAAGTACATAAGGGTCTGAACATAATTACAGTAATAAAATTGTTATGTGAATATACCCATCATTCGCGTTCGGTGAAAAAAAGGTTTTTAACTATACAAGAATATATTCTAATCGGACGGTCAGATCCCTACCAGACACACACTCTTCTATGAATGCTCACCGTCTACACCTACTCTCCCCCTTCACCGTCCGATCAACCCTCAATCCCAAATCCCACCCTCCAATATTCCCGAAATTGAAATTCAAAAGCCTGGGAAGAGAGAGGGAGGAGAGACGAGGAAGAAGAAGAAGAAGAAGCAAAAAGAGGCGCCCTTCGCTGCTGCCCCAACCTCTCTCTTCTCTCGAATCTTCCAAAGACTCTCTCTTTTGTCCACCCCACATTTTATACCCTAGATTTTTCAACTCTCTGTTTCCGCAATTCGACGCCGTTTTCCTCCGATTGCGGCCACTGGCGGACGAGCTCCGCCGTCAGTTTTGAGCTCCGCTGCGGCGCAATTCCCGACCGGCGGAATCTCTTGAGGGATTCCGATTGCTATCCGGATCTGAATTTGGGGAATTTCGGCAGTAATAAGTGGATTTGAGTTTTAAAAATTATTGGGGCGAAATTTGAAATTTTATTTTTTCGGTGAGGTTTTGGATTTCTATGGGCGAAGGCGACGAGGGCGATTCGGCTCCGAACAAGCCGCAATCGGATGCGGTACCGGCCGCTGTGACTACGTCGTCTAGCGGCGACGTTCCGGCGAAGAAGCTCGCGAGGCAGCTTGATTTCACGGGGTTCGGGACCACCTCGGGAAGTGTGGCGGTGCCGGAGCCGCCAAAGCCGCAGATGCCGGCCGTGACTGTGCCGCAGAGTCAGCCGAGGCCGCAGGTGCCACAGAGTCAGCCGAGACCGCCTGTGCCACAGAGTCAGCCGAGGCCGCAGGTGCCGCAGAGTCAGCCGAGACCGCCTGTGCCGCAGAGTCAGCCGAGACCGCCTGTGCCACAGAGTCAGCCGAGACCGCCTGTTATGCATAGTCAGCCGAGACTGCCTGTGCCGCAGGTGGTGGGGGCGCCGGTGCCGCCGCAGCCGCAGCCACCTGTGCCTTCAGTTAGGCCTGTGTAAGTTTCTAGCTTTTTGAATTTTGTTTGGAAATGTTTGGTGCTTGATGATTTTGTGGTATAGTTATTGCTCTATAGTTAAATTTAGTTACTTCAATTGGATTGAGAAGTTTGGATTTCGGATTGTGAAGTAAGATGTGAGATGAGGTCAAAATTGGAGGTGGTTTGAGAGCTGGTGAATTTGGAGAGTAGAGTCTGTGAGCTTGTGTATTTTGGGGTCTAGTGAACAATGTTGAACTGTTGAAGTTTGATTCTGGAGAGTGAAGATTCATATTTTTGAATTGTTTGATGGGGGGTTTTCGATATTACCAGTGTTGAAGTTCGGTTACTTTAACAGCTCAATTTGTAAATAAATGGGAGTATTGAATTTGCGTTTCTGCAATAATTGCATTTGATCTATATGTACTAGGGTGCATTTGGCAGAAAATAGGAGGTTTATTGAACTTTGCTTTGTGATAATTTAGTTTGGAATATAGGAATTCTTCAACTTTTTCTAAAGTTATTATAATTTAAATGACATACTTCCCTAAGGTATGTGAGCATTGTGTGATGTTATATCCACTCTGCTTTCCACTCCAAAGAAGAAATGCCTTACCAGATGGATTTTGGGTGATTGATTTTCTTTCCTTCATTGTTTAATTGAAATTATTATTTCTTTGGGTAAATGAGTTGTCATTTGGGTGTAGATGCTTATTTCTATGATTACTGCTCCGTCTGTGTTTATTTTGATGTTCATTTATTGATGTGCGGACAAGGTTGAGTTATATAGTAATTATTAAGCATATTGACACATCTGAAGATACATATGTAGGCATTGGAAGGAAAATCCTTGTGTGCAAGCTTAACTTGGTTTACTGGTCTTATAAACACTGTTATTTTCATTCACAGGAAACCAGATTCCCCAAAATCCAGACCGCGACCAAATGTTGATGGTAAAGATGGGACTCCTAAGAAGCAAAAACAGTGTAATTGCAAACACTCTCGCTGCTTAAAGCTGTAAGTCCATAACTTGTTTGCACTTTCCATTTTGCTACAGTTTGAAGACCACACTGACCATTTTCCCCCTTTGACCTTGATGCTAAATGGTTTTTCATAATTCTCCTTTGCTAATGAAAATTGTCAAACAAAAAGGTTTATGGTAGTTTAATTTTGTGTATCAAATGAATATAGCACACAAAACTGCAGAAAAGCTGATATGAAATTGATTCTTTTGTTATATGATGACCAGGTATTGTGAGTGTTTTGCATCTGGAATTTACTGTGATGGTTGCAACTGTGTGAACTGTTGCAACAATGTTGAAAATGAAGGTGCTAGGCGAGACGCAGTAGAAGCTACTCTGGAGCGTAATCCAAATGCATTCAGGCCAAAAATTGCTAGCAGCCCGCATGGACCTAGGGATAGTCGGGTATGTTTAGTGCTTGGTCTTCTTTTAGCCATGATCCACTTTGAAATTGACATTACTGGATGACATGGCTATAATCTTTGTTTATGCACATGATTTTGAGTCAGTAGAGTAGAGTTTGACTATTTAGCTATTGTGTAAGCTATTAAGCTAACACGTGCGCTCTGTAGATATTTGCTTTTAGAGTTATGGTTCTAGAGTCGGGTCACTTTCCTCACATCGTTCATTTCATCTCATCTGAAGTCTTGCACTATTAGGTTAAAAGCTAGGATCTAGTGTGCTCATCAAAGTTCTAGGCAATGTTTTTGTTCTCTTGGCTTGTACATGAGAGAACCCAACTTTTCTAGTGGGAAGCAGTACAATCCTGACTTTTTGAGCACCACTGGCTTTGGTAAGAAGTTGAGGAGACAACAATCCTCTGAAATTAATCCAGACCTTGAGAGGCTATGCGAAAATCATTACATGCTCTATTTAGTTTTACATGTTTTTGCTGAACTTTTGAAGTAGAAGTTTAAGTATCCTTAGGGAGTCTGTGGTGCACACACCTTTTTTTGTTGATGAATTATTTTCCTTTGTCTTATACCATCATAAATATCTCCTTGGTGGAAAGGAACTGCTTTTACCTTCTAGTTATGTATTGTTATAAACTTATAACTTGTGCTTCACGTCCTTTGCATATAACCTATTTGTGTCCCTTGCATGGTAATGATAAGAAAATGGATCAATTGAAAATGTGTAGGAGGAAGCAGGTGAGCTTGTGGTCTTGGCAAAGCACAATAAAGGATGCCACTGCAAGAAATCAGGGTGCCTCAAAAAATATTGTGAATGCTTCCAAGCCAACATTCTCTGCTCTGAGAATTGTAAGTGCATAGACTGCAAAAACTTTGAGGGAAGTGAAGAGAGACAAGCTCTATTTCATGGTGATCATAACAACATGGCATATCTTCAACAGGCAGCAAATGCTGCCATTACTGGAGCTATTGGATCCTCTGGATTTATATCATCCCCACCGGTATCCAAGAAAAGGAAAGGTCAGGAACTCTTTTTCGGACAGACAGCCAAGGATCTATCAGCTCATAGGGCAGGACAGTATTCACAGGTAAATTTAGTTTTTTGGTATCAGTAATTACTTAAAAAAATTAGTGTCAATGAATGAAACAAATTTTTGGATTTTCCTATTATGATGACCTGCAGTTTAATTTTAATAATTTATAACAGGCCAGGATTTAGCTATCAACTCAATGCATGTATGTTTTTAACATCATTTTTGCATGCTATATATTTGTCAGGCAAACCATCTCAGACCGCCTGCGCCGTCTTCGTCTTCTGTCCCTGTTGCTCGTCCTGGGCCTTCAAAGTTCACGTACAGGTATGATTTTGGTGTTTTTATAAGCTACTGTTACTCTACGTGATTCAACACTAAGTTGTGTATGATCTTTGAAGGTCTCTCCTAGCAGACATCATCCAACCACAGGACTTGAAGGAGCTTTGCTCAGTTTTGGTTGTGGTAGCAGAAGATGCAGCAAAGACACTTGCAGGTAGTTTACTGGTTCATAAGATGATGAATCAGTTATTGAAATTTCATTGTGTTTTCATAAGTCTCTGCACTTGAAATCTTCTCTTCCTTAATAATTCCAAGATGGATGACATCACTTATTAACACCATACCATAAAATCTATTAGTAGGAAATCATTTGTTGTGTGGATGCTTCGGTAATTGCCTTTTAAGTAATTTTAATAGCCTGAAATTGTTGCTTTAGGTTGACCAGAAAGGGTTGTTTACATTGCCTGCGTATTAATATCTGTCCAATCTGTGCAGACCGAAGAAATGCAGCAGAAAAGGAGGCAGAAGCTGCCCTTGCTACAACCACAGAAGACAGGTTGCAGAGCCAAAAAGAATCTGATTCTCAGAAAGCTTTGACTGATGATTTTGTCAGCCCTGAAGATTCTAATTCCGATGGTGTTGAGGGGACAAAAGGGAGGCCAATGTCTCCTGGAACATTGGCCTTGATGTGTGATGAACAAGATACAATGTTCATGTCAGCTTCTTCTCCTAATAGGTTAATGGGGGGTGAATGCAATGCATCTTCTCAGATGCCTAATGGACAAGGAATGACAGAAGTCTATGCAGAACAAGAAAGGATTGTGCTGGCTAAGTTTCGAGGCTGTCTTAATATGCTCATTACTCGCGGAGAACTTAAAGGCAAGTCCAACCTTTTTCTTACCTGTATTAAGAAGTTAAAACTTTTTGGTCATAACCAATCTGTTATGGCAAAACGTTTATAAGAACAATAATGTGAAGTTTACATTCCTTTTAGTGTCAAGTCCACAATGATTGATGCTTCTTTCTTCCTCCACTTTGACATTGGAAATGAATGAACTTTCTTTAACTTTTTATTGTAGAAGCAGAGTGCTCCTCTTTAGCCAGAATTGAAGCCGCAGCTCAAAGGGAACAATTTGGCAATGGAACTACAAATCCAAGAATGGAAACAGCCTGGCAGCAGGGACCAGCTAGCAATGGTGTTGCAAAAACTACGGTTCCATCTACAGCCAGAACACCGCAGATGGTTTCAGCAGCAGGTTTAGCCCCTAGTACTGTGCCCCCAAAAGTTTTAGCCCCTAGTACTGTGCCTCCAAAGGTTTTAGCCCCTAGTACTGTGCCTCCAAAAGGTTTGGCCCCTAGTACTGTGCCTCCAAAAGGTTTAGCCCCTACTTCTGTGCCTCCAAAAGTTTTAGCCCCTAGTACTGTGCCTCCAAAAGTTTTAGCTCCCAGTACTGTGCCTCCAAAACCTCCTTCGGTTCCTGAAAGCAGAGAAAATAAACCGAAAGCTTAGAGAACTGTACAAAGAATTCAGCACACAAGATTTACCCAAGGTAAATTCAGTCGACTTGTCAGTGTCAACTGGCAAGACAGTACTAGGAACCACTCTTAGAAGGATCTAGTTTTTTATATTCTAAGGTTATTAATATATTGTAGATTAGAATTTTTAGCTTCAACCATAGTTGGGTCCAAGTGGTGTAAATTGCAGAGCCTTGTAATTGCCCATCACATGATATCATTTTAGATTGTTACATACACATTAACATCATAGCTAGCTTGATTGCTACAAAGTAGAGTTTTTGTTATATTTTCTACTTCTTCTTTTTTTGCTACAATTCCTGGAGGAACAGCGAGCATTGGCCGCTTTGGTGGAACTTGTAACTTAATTTTTCTTGCAAGAAGTAAATCAATTAAACTTTCTGCAGTTTCTTGTACAGTGTTGTTCTGTGAGCCTCTTTTCAGCGTTTCGATTATCAATGTATTGTTGCAAGGACATCTGAACACTGAGACCAAGGAAAATCAGTCTCTCTATTACTCATTACATAATTTAACAACCTTGTGCTAGTAGTGTTCATCAATCTTTCTCAAGAGCACTTATGGTTACTGGTTAGTTCTATTTCACTTTCTCATTCAAACTTTTAATAAAGACTTTTAACAACCGCCACGACTCCACCACCCAATCAAATCCAAGAACCGTTCCACCTCCATGTTCCTCACCCGCACGCGATCCCTCCCATCAGTCCCATGTGGAAACGCCACTATTAACACGTGGCGCACCAAAACTAATCGTAAAAATAACGAATCAACACTTTCCGACTCCCGAGACCAACCCCCATAAATCGGCAGAAAATACCGCCCATACTAGTAGTCTGATCTCATACTCAATCATCTTCGTTTTTCTCTTCTTCATTTCTCTTATCTTCGTCACGAAACCCTAGGCTTGCTTCTGGTACGTGGATCCATGGCGCAGGTCAAGGTCACCATGGAGGTCGGAAGCGACGGCGTCGCCGTCATCACCATGTTCAATCCTCCCGTCAACGCCTTGGCCATTTCCAGTAATCCAGAGCTGCCTCTTAACTTTTTCCGTTAACGTTTTGTTTTTTCTGGCGATTGTTTTGGTTTGCTGTGCTGTGCTGACTGTGTGCGTGTGATTTCAGTTCTGGCGGGGCTGAAGGAGAAGTTCGATGAGGCCGCGAGGAGAAACGACGTCAAGGCTGTTGTCGTTACTGGTAATTCAGCTGTGAATTTGTACTGTTTTCATTGGAATTGCGTGATTCAGTTTCAGTTTTGGAAAATTGATAGTGTTTTATGCTGTTATTGAATGCTTTTGCTATGTGTGTGGTTGAAGGGGATGGAGGAAGGTTTTCTGGAGGTTTTGATATCAATGTTTTCGAGAAGGTTCACGCCACCGGTATGATTCAATTGAGCTTTTCGCTGCTGATTGTTTTAGCTTAGTGTTCATTGTTGCATGGTGAGAATGAATGATTGTAATTTTGATTTGGCAGGGGATGTTTCGCTTATGCCGGATGTGTCTGTTGACTTAATGGTCAACACTGTTGAAGGTACTTGCTTACAAAACTAAAGTACTATGATCCGTGTTGCGACACCATTTACAATTTTTCGTTGATACTTTGATGTCTGTGTAATAGATTCCAAGAAGCCTGTTGTTGCTGCTGTGGAAGGACTTGCACTTGGAGGTGGCTTGGAGTTGGCATTGGTGAGTGTTCTCGCTCTTTTGGTTGGCTAATTTGTTGTGGTCCTTGTGCAATTCCATCTAACTTTTAAATCCGGTGCAGGGATGCCATGCACGCATTGCTGCTCCAAGAACTCAACTCGGCCTGCCAGAGTTGACACTTGGTGTTATTCCAGGATTTGGAGGTATAACACTAGTATATGTAAGCTGTAAACTATAGCATCATGATAGTGTTGACTGAAGTGTGACAATACTGTTGCTCTTGAAGGCACACAGCGTCTTCCAAGGCTTGCAGGGCTTCAGAAGGCAATTGAGATGATGCTGGTAATTGGTTCATCTACTCATGTCTAGTTCTAAAACTAATATTTGGCCTACCCTTTACCTGCTCAATTTGTAATTTTGAACATCTGAAAAAGATGTCCATTTTAAGACCATCAATTGATACCATACTAGCCTAACGTTTTAACTATAGCATATATTACTTTTCAGCTATCCAAGCCAATTATGTCTGAAGAAGGGGCAAAGCTTGGTCTTATCGATGCTATTGTGCCTTCTCAAGAGTTGCTGAAAGTATCTCGACTGTGGGCTTTGGGCATTGCAGCAGCGCGAAAACCATGGCTACGGTCTCTTCACAGGACAGACAAGCTTTGCTCCCTGTCTGAGGCCCGTGAGATTATAAAAGTTGCTAGACAACAAGCCAGAAAGACTGCTCCCAATATGCCTCAGCATCAAGTATGCCTTGATGCAATTGAGGAGGGCATCATTCATGGAGGATATAGTGGAGTTCTGAAGGTAATGTTTGGTATTGTTGAGATTTCATCTTGTCTTTTCTGTTCCTTTATTTGGACATATTTATGATGATAATAATAATAGTTTATTGTTATTGTTATCATAATTTGTTTGCTAGCATATTTTACCAACTTTCTGGGTAAAACAGCTTGCATGCCACCTGTTCACATATATTTTAACAAATGAAGTTTCATACAGGAAGCGAAGGTTTTTAAGGAGTTAGTTGTATCAGACACTTCAAAAGGACTTGTACACGTATTTTTTGCTCAACGTGCAACATCAAAGGTACAATTCTTTTGCAAGTAACTCTTCAGGGTTGTTCAATTTGTAAATTAGTGAATAATTGCATTTTTTTCTGTTTGCACATGAAGACTGATCTCCACCTGGTCCATTTTTTTGGTTGGTCTGTATTTTGACTGGTTCTGTCGTACCTCAATTTCCCATTTGATATCAATCATATTTGTGAAGCGTATGTAGTTATCTTCTTTAATAAGCTATTTCTTTAGCCTATTTCTTTGCCATTGTGCCGTCTTCTGAATTCTGACTTATGCAGGTGCCCAAGGTTACTGATGTTGGGCTTAAACCAAGGCATATAAAGAAGGTCGCAATCATTGGGGGAGGTCTGATGGGTTCTGGCATAGCTACTGCCCTTCTTCTGAGCAATATATCTGTTGTTCTCAAAGAAATCAACTCTGAATTTCTTCAGAAGGGCATACGAACAATAGAAGGTAAACCACATTTGGTGTTTACAGTCCATGCCTAGTTTTATAGCATCTTTTTCTAATGCATTTGTTTCCAAATCATTGACTGTATCCAATGCGTTTTTTGGTTTAAGCATTGGCCAACTTCCATTCCTGATAGTGTTGGATAGTTTCTCATAGTTTTTTATTGTGACAGGAAATGTTAAAGGTTTGGTAGCTAGAGGGAAGCTAACACGGGATAAGGCAGACAAAGCTCTTTCATTACTTAAAGGTAGTCTGGACTACTCAGACTTCAAAGATGTGGATATGGTCATAGAGGTAGGCTATGGTTTAGTTTGATTTTGAATTGTAATGGGAACTTTGTCCCGCATTTTCAGCTATTATTTCAGAAATAATACCTCATGTTCATCTATACTGCCACTTTTGTGGTTCAGCTGTCTAATCTACCTAATATCTGTGTTCGATGATATTTTATGATCTATCTTTTATCTTCAAACTCTTTATTGAGAAATCATTTGATGCAGTTATGACTTTTTTGCAGGCTGTTGTTGAGAATGTTCCTCTCAAACAAAAGATTTTTGGTGAACTTGAGAAGATTTGCCCTTCTCACTGCATTTTGGCTTCAAACACATCCACTATTGACCTCAATGTAATTGGAGAAAAGACGAGCTCTCAGGATCGCATCGTTGGGGCACACTTTTTCAGGTTAATTGATTCGCTCTACCACCTGAAAATATGCACCTTTACCACTTCGAGAAAAACACTTGTTTGACACACTGAAACAATTTTCTTTTAGAAATGTCTTAATCAACTACTAGCATTTTATATGATCAATTCTTTATTTGGTTACCATGGAATTCTTGTTGATTGCAATTTCTACTTTCTTTGACATGTCTTTTTGATGGACAGTCCTGCTCATGTGATGCCTCTTCTTGAAATAGTACGGACAGAGAAGACTTCGGCACAAGTAATTCTCGACCTTTTGACAGTTGGGAAAGTAATAAAGAAAGTTCCTGTTGTGGTCGGTAACTGTACGGGATTTGCAGTCAATCGGGCATTCTTTCCCTATACCCAAGGCGCACATATATTGGTCAATTCAGGTGTTGATGTGTTCAGGATTGACAGGATCATCAGCAATTTTGGCCTCCCTATGGGTCCATTCCAGTAATTTTTCCCCTTCTACTATTCCTACTGGCTGTTTTTGTTTTGTTTCCTTTGGGATCATTATTCCTACATGTGCGTAGACTTAAGAACTCTATTGTTGATAGTGTCTAGCTCTCTTAACTTGCAGACTCCAGGATTTGGCAGGCTATGGTGTGGCTCTTGCAGTTTCAAAGGAATTTGCTAGTTCTTTCCCTGATCGCACATTTCAATCACCATTGGTTGAACTCTTGGTCAAAAATGGACGAAATGGTAAAATTGAACTTTCAGCAAACATTTTTCCTTTATATGTTTTGAAGGAGTCCTATAATGATGTTCTTCGTTTGATTTTCTTTGTGCTTATGGCGTTTTAGGTAAAAACAATGGAAAAGGATATTACACTTATGAAAAGGGAAGCAAGCCCAAGCCTGATCTGTCTGTGCTACCAATTATTGAGGAGTCTAGAAGAATTACCAATATGATGCCTGGTGGAAAGGTACTCTCCCTTTTCAACTTCCATTTGCACAAATTAGTGTTATAATTGAAACGGCAGTCTGTTACGGGGTAAGTAGTTGCTTTCATTTAACCACTTTTGAGACGACCATGCTCATTGGATTTTCTGGGCTACGGCTTGCAGCCTTTATCTGTTACAGACCAAGAAATTCTGGAGATAATACTCTTCCCAGTGGTGAACGAGGCATGTCGTATTTTGGATGAAGGAGTAGTTATTCGAGCAGCAGACCTTGACATCGCATCTGTTCTTGGCATGAGTTTCCCATCTTACCGGTGAGTTCTGTCTCGACCTTCTATCCAACTTTTTGCTTGAACTCAAGATGTTGCATAAGTGCAACCTTTCCTTTTTTTTTTTTTTTGGCTCTTGAAACTTCATCATATTCTGTTATTAGTTTAAGTAGGTTTAGCGTTATGTTTTTTTTATGCAAGTCCGCAGCCTGCTAAAATATGAGGATTTTTACCGTACATTAAAAATGGTATGACGTCATTCAACTATTATTCTGTGTGGCAGGGGTGGCATTGTTTTTTGGGCAGATTTAGTTGGGCCTAAGCATATATATGCTACTCTCAAGAAATGGTCAGGCATATACGGTGATTTCTTCAAACCATCAAGGTTTTTGGAAGAAAGAGCAACAAATAGCTTTCCTCTGGTAATAAAACCGACTCTTATACTACTCGATTGCTTATTGAATGAATGAAGCAATTCTGTGTGTTATCGATTTTCCTAATACATATGTTTTCCTGCCCTTCAGAGTGCACCGACATCATCCTCATCTTCAAGGTCACGCATGTAAGCCAGCGCCTTGTGTTATTCAGGAAAATAAATTGTGTGAAATACAAGCTGTTGTATTGTAATGTAACCTTGAATAATTCGCCATTGATTGGTCTCCAAATTAAGCAATAAGCTTTCACCTTACTTTCTTCCCTCCTTTCTGAATGGTATACTTTTGGCAAACTGCTTACAGTGTCAACCCTACTACGTCCGGGAAGTATCATAACAAACCCGGATGTTATACCATATTTCGTGAAAGATACTCAAATGTGTCTAACGAAATGATGCACGTCTTTCCGATCTTTGATTTGTCTCTTCAGTCTGCATAGTTCAGTGAGTGTAAGTCACCGTGAGATCAAAACTATATAATTGGGCCAGGTCGTGATTCTTTTCTAACTGTACGCCCATGCATGCGTGTGCGTGTTTATAAAAAGACCGAACCAAATGGAAACTAATCTCAAACCTAAAGCAAAAACATGTCCATGTCCTCCAACAAATCGCTCAACCTTGCCACCAGCTCCAGCGAAGAAGAGAGACGGCAACCCCCGCTCCAGCAGTGCTGTGAACATCGCCGTAAGACACGGGCCGCTCAACAAGAAGAGGAAGTGATCTCGATCACTCCACAAGTTGAATCTGCCGAAGAGAGAAATAACGATAGTGGTTTTTACTAGGTAGTCTCTATTCTCTGGTCCATCTCCTTCAGCGAGCACCATCACGGCATTG
Organism: Potentilla sterilis; assembly: GCA_963682095.1. Lineage (NCBI taxonomy): Eukaryota > Viridiplantae > Streptophyta > Magnoliopsida > Rosales > Rosaceae > Potentilla > Potentilla sterilis. The sequence goes on from OY821761.1 coordinate 2,573,300, forward strand.
TAAACCAGAGTGACCGTGGTGGGACTCAATATACCGATAGGTAAGTTTTGTTCACACCGGTTTCGGACACGATCAATTATCCTATGCAATTCAATACACAAACGAAAGGTCTCAGCACAAATGATCAAAAAGTAAGCTTAAGCATTCTAAAGAGGCTAAATAGGCCTTGCTAAACCAAATATAAGGAATGAAAAGCTGACCAAGTTTTGATTTAGAACCGAACTTATTACTCATTAAGTTTCAGATTTAGAACCATGTTAGACAAACTCAACTGAAAGAATTTTAAACAATTCTACATGCAACATCCTACCAAGAATTGCACTTTTAAACTATCAGATTAAGTTATCACAATTTTAAACAAACCCGAATGAATTATACTTTTGAGAAGGACTAACATTTGTTTAGTCCCTGTACTTCTGGTCGGTCATCTATTTAGTCCTTGAAGTTTCAGTTTCATCTAAAAAGTCCTTAAAGTTGCAACTTTTAATTTGAAAAGTTTATATTGTCAATTCTTCTATTAAAGTGATGGGTGACAGTTAAAAACCTTCCAAAAAAGTTGTAAAATGACCAAAATGCTCATAGATTAGTTTTCTCTTTTATAATCTTCAATTATTTATAAAATATATTATTTATGTTATATTAAAAACAATTACGAACATGAAGAAGAAATAAATAGATTTGGACTTCGGCCTGTAAAAACATTCACATCTGTAAAAAATATTATGAAAAAATATTGAAGAAAATAAAAGGAAAAACTTATATAAGGATATCCTGGTAATTTTATAATTTTTTTTAAGTTATTCACTGCCACCTCATCACACTAACAGAGAAATTGACGGAACGAACTTTTTAGATTAAAAGTTGCAACTTGAAGGACGATCTAGATGAAATTGAAACTTCAGGGACTAAATAGATGACCGATCAGAAATAGAATGACTAAACAAACGTTTGTCCTTTTGAGAAAGACAAAGAATTCTACATGTAACATCCTACCAAGAATTGAAAGATAACAAACGAAAATTTTTAGCTTTAAAACCAACATTTTAGACAAACTCAAATGCAGTTTTGAGAAACAAATCTAATTATGAAATACCTATTAACAAGAACGAGAAAAAGATTTGGATCAAACGTACACCTTATTATATCCTGAAAGATTTCCACTGGGGCCATACAAAGCACATGGTTCGGGTTGAGGAAACCGAACACCATACACCTGATACCACAATGTATGACGTATGCTTGCACCGTCGACCGGCCAACCTCTGCATTTTCTCCGACGCCGAAATCGTTGACGGAAGGGGCCGCCTGCCGTTTTCCATCACTAGTTTTGTTCATGATTCAGAGAGGGTTTGGGAATTTGGGGCTTTAGGGTACCGTTTGAGATTTTTAAATGGGCATTCTTTTTTTCTGATTCTGAGAACGTCTCAGTATAAATACCCCTTTCGACAACTTTTGGGTTTATACTGTCGGGTCGAGTATGTGGATATTTACAAAGTGTTTTTTTTTTCGAACACTTATGAAGTGAAATTTTAATATTTTGTAAATTATGATATCCGGGAGTTTTTAGTACACAACGTGTACATCATTTTAGATAAGTTAGAACTCAAGTTAGTTTTTTTTTTTTTTTTTTTGTAATTCAACTCAATTCAATTAAATTATGATTGTTGTTCAGAAGTGATGGGGACGGAGAAATATTTCAAAACGTTTCTCAAATTCATAATTATCGGAGTCAGGTTGGGTAGGATGAGCTGAATGGATCGAACCTAGAAAATGTAAAGACCAAAACGACATGCCGTTTTCTTTCTACAATCACCCATATCAACCAACCTTGGACATTTCCATCCCGAAATGCTGAGCGGCCAAAACCCCTAAAAACCCAGACATAGTAGTTAGTAGTAGAGACTGACCACTAGCTCCAAGCCTGCCTCTCTCTCTCTAATGGCCTACTCTAAAGTCGTCTCTAGGTTATCCTCCAGATTACAGACCTCCTTGACTCACAATCTCACGAAAACGACGTCGTCCCCGGCATCAGGACTCTCCTCACTCAAATCGAGCCTTCACTTTCCGGCGCCCGCTCCCGTTCGACGCATTTCCAGGTGACTCATTACTTCCTCCACTTCCAATTCTTATTAGAACTATCCAAATCTGGATTTTGAGATCGATTGTGTGCTGGAATATTTAGGTTACCATTGGAATTGAGCAGCGTCGAGTCGATGATGCCTCTGCACAGTGCAATCGCTTCAGCGAGGTTAATATCCAGCTTGCCGATTGAGTCTCAGAGCTGGGGATTAGTTCCTCAAGGTCAGCCTTTTACTTTCTCCTCTAATTTTTAGCTCTCATATGCTTTTGTTATTGAATAACTGTTGGTGTTGGATTTACAGTTCAGAATTTTCTGGCAGTTGTATGGTCTTTTGTGCTATGTGTGTACAGGAATGGATTGAGTTTCTATTGCTGCTATTATATAAGGCTTAGTTTGGGACAGCTTTTGAGGCTGCTTTTGAGACTGCTTTAGCTTTTGGGATTAATTTATGGTGTTTGGTAAAGTCTTTAAAAGCTGCTTTTGGCCAAAATAGCTTTCCACAAAAGCTGAAATCGAAAAGCTAGAAAATAGAGCTTTGGAAAGTAGCTTTTGAAGAAAAACACGGAGCAAACAGTGTTGTTCTAATGAATTCATTGTAGTTGCAATATTAATAGACTCTAATATATTTTGTGTAATGGTTCTATTTGATTATGGTGGAAAATATTTTGTTTAATATTTTATATGAATTGTGTTTAATATTTAAAAATTATTTGTAAATTTTTTATTTGGTCCAAACAACTGGTCATACATTGCAAAAAATTATACCAAAATAACTGCACAAAACCATAGTTTATAATTTAGAGAAGTAATATTCATTTTCATAAAATTTTAAATATTTATGATTATTTTAGTAATTACACCCACTCAAAGCAATTTTTACTTAAAACTTACCAAATACAAAAAATTACTTTTCGTTCTCACAGCACTTTTGAAAACAGTTTACCAAACACCTAAACTGCTTCCTCTCACAGTAAGTTCAAAAGCTATTTTGCTCACAGCTGATTCAAAAGCCATTTTGCTCACAGCACAGCTGTCCCAAACTAAGCCTAAGCCTCCAAGACATGTTTTAGGAGATGACTTAATTATGCGAATCTGAGTAGTTCATGCGAAAAAGATAAACTTGAAACCTTTAGGGAATGAACACAACTTAACTGGAACCGCTGTGTCATACATACACCTCAACACTCTACTGAAATGTGCGATTAACGATGAACATACAAAATGTACTGCAGTAACAAAATAGATTGTTGTTGTTAGTAACTAGTGGGATTGTGAGTGTGCACTCTACTGTCCGGTTATGTTGGTCTTGATTTAGTCATGTAGTTCATGGGATTAAGGGTGCACTCCATGGGTTCATTTGGGAGGAGTGTTTCTAAATCTTGTGATTTAGGTGTTATCGTATCTTGTCAAGTTTCTGAATGCGTTAGATTAGTGTTCTTATGGTTCTGTTGACTTGTGTAGTTTAATATCAAATGCAAATCCTTTATTCTTCATCATTCTCTCCCAAATGGACCCTAATACTTCCTTTTTCCATTTCAGGAATTTCAATGCCTTTATAACTGCATCTCTCTATTAAGAGTCTCACAGAGATTTCGTTTGGCGGCAATGTAGGGCTCATGTTGACAGTTTTATTTACGGATTTCAGTAGCATAATGTGTTGAACTGTTTATTGGGCATATCAGTGCTTGTTGATTTGCATCCGTTGACTCAATGCCTTTATAAAGGATTTAGCCTCTTCCTGCTGAACCAAGCTGGGGGACTATTAAGTTGTTATTGCTTATTATCTAGCTCTGAGTTACATGTCAAATTACAAGTTATACACAACACTGGCATTGTAAGGTGATTCAAGACTTCAATTACGTCTGCCGGACAGTAGCTTATTTTCAGAACCCTTATTGCAGTACTTTTGAGTTTTGACATAATCTTTGACAGGGTAAGGTAAAGGAAAGGAGCCTTTGAGCCATGATTAGAAACATGTCGCATCATTGGAGAGTAGTAGTCATCGTTGAATTTCTATACAACCTCTTTGTTTTCCCGTTCAAATGAAAATGCTTGATACATAGAGTACTTCGGAGTGAAATGCCTCAGATGACCAGAATGTCATGAAAGACGATCGATTAAGAAATGATTAGAAAGTTGTTTTCTACAATGATGGAATTGTAGTATCATCCTTTAGTAAGACGCTAATCACGTCTCTCCAATTTAAAGAAAAAGGGCAGTTGTGTAATTTCGACTTTCACCTCTGTCACTAGTTAATCCATATCGGTATCGGCCCAGCAAAATCCTCCAACGGCCACACATGGCCTCCTTCACATCAAACTCAGTACTGCAGCAAAAGCACCACCACCTTCTTCACTCCCTCACCACCACCCTCTGTAAGTTCCCATCTCCATCTCCTCTCAACGTTTTCGAATATCATTTTTTCACTTTCTCACCTCCTAAGGAAACACTTCAACTCAAACACACACTTAAACTCTATCCACTCCCACTAGCTAGACAAAACATCAACCACATAGTTGCAAAGTTTTCCACCACCACATACCATGAACCACACACAAAGACCCTGAAGAACTCAGCAACTGAAAAGAAACCAGTAAAGAACAATGGCAGTTCAGTTGTGGAGAAAAAGAGTGAAACTAGGTTCACTAAACAGAAAAGTAGAAGGAAGGAGGGTCTGTGGTTTAAAGATGAGAGTAAGGAAAGAAAGAAGAGAGGTAGTAGTGATAGTGATCAGGTTGGGGAAGAGAAAAATGGGAGATTGTCTAAGAGAAACAAGGTTAAGGTTAATGTGGACTTGCCTGAAGTTAAGATGAGAGTTGGATTGGATATGTGCTCGAAGAGAGGGGATGTAATGGGTGCTATTAAGTACTATGATTTGGCTCAAACTGAGGACATTAAGTTGGGTCAGTACCATTACACTGTTCTGTTGTATTTATGTTCTTCTGCTGCTGTTGGAGTTGTTCGTCCTGCTAAGAGTGGGTCTGGGACTCGAATTTTGGATACCACGGATTCATCTGGTGAAGAAACCGTGGAGTTGAGGAAGGTGAGAGACTCAGAGAGTGGGAATTGGGATGGTACCAGTGGAAGTGATGAGGATGCTGAAGAAATGGAGTTGAGTTCAGGGAATAAGTACGATGAGGATGTGGATGGTTCTTCCAATGGAAAGAGGAACTTAGCGTGGTTTTCTAATGGATTTGTGAAGCGAAACTCTCGCCTCTTAGATGGACTGAAAAATCCGGCTGAAGATGGAGATGATGGTTCAAGTCTGAAAGATGGAAATGTGAAGCAAGAAAGCAATGAAATTCGGGTTAGTGAGGATGTAAAGAAGTATGCTTTACAAAGGGGATTTGAGATCTACGAGAAGATGCGTTCGGATGGTGTCGCTGTGAATGAAGCAGCATTGACATCTGTGGCTAGAATGGCAATGTCAATGGGGGATGGGGATATGGCATTTGACATGGTGAAGCAAATGAAGTCGATGGGAATAAATCCTAGACTGCGTTCCTATGGTCCTGCGTTATCTGCATTTTGCAGCAGTGGCGATATTGACAAAGCGTTTGCTGTTGAGAAACACATGTTGGAGCATGGTGTCTTTCCAGAAGAGCCTGAACTGGAGGCCCTCTTAAGAGTGAGTGTTGGAGCTGGAAAGGGTGACAAGGTATACTATATGTTGCACAAACTAAGAACAAGTGTAAGGAGAGTCTCACCCTCTACTGCAGACTTGATTGTAAAGTGGTTTGAGAGCAAGGAAGCGTCGAGAGTGGGAAAGACAAAATGGGATGAAAGATTGATAAGGCAGGGCATTGAAAATGGAGGCGGTGGGTGGCATGGGCAGGGCTGGTTAGGGAAAGGAAAGTGGTCAGTTCTACGTACAACTATTGGATCCGATGGCTTGTGCAAATGCTGTGGGGGTAAATTGGCCACAATTGATCTTGATCCTGTCGAAACAGAAAACTTTGCTGAATCAGTTGCATCTATAGCTATAAAGAGAGAGAAAAATTCAAGCTTCCAGAAATTTCAAGTATGAAAAGTCCCCAACAATGCTTATTGCTTTTAATCTTGTATGGTATAGCAGTTTAACTTAGGAAAGACCGAAATTGTATTATGCAGAAATGGCTCGATTATTATGGACCTTTTGAAGCAGTGGTGGATGGAGCTAATATAGGTCTGTTCAGCCAGAAGAAATTCATCCCATCCAAGGCAAGTAGCTTGATGCTTAACACATACAATTGAATTGAACAATGTGTTCTTATTATTGATTGGTTTACATTGACATGGTAAAATATTTAGGTCAATGCTGTCGTAAATGGCATACGCCAGAAGCTTCCATCGAAGAGATGGCCACTCATTGTTCTTCATAATAGGCGTATCACTGGAGGCAGAATGGATGAACGGGTGAATAAGGCATTGATTGAGAAGTGGCAAAATGCTGATGCTCTCTACGCAACACCGACCGGGTCAAATGATGATTGGTCAGTAAGAGCAATATTACAAATTAGATAAGTTATTTGTGCATAGTTGATAATTAACTTTTACTTTTGTCAAAGTTTGTGGTTTAATATCTAATCTTGAAGTGCTGTAATTTTCAGGTACTGGTTGTATGCTGCAATTAAGTTCAAGTGCTTACTTGTGACAAATGATGAGATGAGAGACCACACATTTCAACTTCTTGGCAATGATTTCTTTCCAAGATGGAAAGAAAGACATCAAGTGAGTGGGGCTGTCTAGGATAATAACAATTATCCATAGTCTACACTGTACTAGATTACTTGGTCCAAATTGTTTGTACTTTTTGCAGTTGGTAATACTTGATTCTATGTATAATTTCTGATACTGTTTATCTGAAATCTCATTTATCCTCATTAATTGTAGGTGCACTTCAGTTTTTCTGATGGTGGTCCAGTGTTTCATATGCCTCCTCCTTGTTCAGTTGTAATTCAGGTAGACAATCAATCTGGCACTGTAAGTTAATTAAATGTTGATGATATGACTGTTAATACTGATGCACCTTGGTATAATATGTTCACAGGAATCAGCGGAAGGGCACTGGCATATTCCAGTTGAATCAGAACATGGTTATGAAGCCGAAAGAATGTGGTCATGCATTATGCGAGCTAAATCACGTGAGGCTAGGAAGGATTCTGCAACCAGGCCTGAAGGTAATTTACAAATATAGCATTGGCAACATAAGATGGTTCAATTCAAAATCTGGAAGGTCTAAATGAGTGTAGTTCAGTTTAAAGTGATATTCATAAGATGTGAAATAATTAGATACACATATTTCTTGAACATTTCTTAAGTTTGTAAATCATGGTTCTCTGCATCTTTATAAGTCACTCTAAAGTCATACATCAAGAGTATCATGCGAATACTTTGATGCTTCGTCTATGAGTTATATTATCTGTATCAGGTTGCTTTTCATGTTAGTGTAAACATGAATTAACAGAATTTCTTGTATGTATGAAATAGATGAGGAATCTCTACACAATAACAAGGGATTTGCTAGGTCAGCTACCAGAACTGGCATTCAGTCAGAACCGTTCAAAGTTACAGACCACAAATACACTAAAGACCGACCTCAGGAAATTCTCAAGAGTCTCAAAGATATACTGTCAGGCTCTACAATCTCAAATCATCGCTCAATACTACCAGAAATTGAGACTGCAGAGGAGATTGGTGGATGCACCATTGACTTTCAAATATGAAGGTAATGACTATATTGCTGAGGACTTTAAACAAAGGCACATAGGCCATAAACCCCCCAACATTTATTTTTTTCTCTAGCTGGGAGCTGATTTTGTAGTTGGAGAAGTATGTAGATTTCCACTGCAGAAAGTACTTTCTGCTATCAGATTTTTGTAGCGCATAGCTAGATTTTGTTCTCCTCCTTTTGCACGCCTGTTAGTGCAAAGTGGAATTATTGGAAGAATAATAAGAATATGATGGTCCTCATATGGACCATTTTCTCTGTATACTCTTTCTGTAGCATTTGAATTCATATTCATAGTGCTTTGTATATAATTGCAATTTTTACTTTATTTGAGGGTGAAATATGAATGTATGATCTTTGATTTGAACAATCCAAACAGAATCTAATCACATTCTGCACTGCAGCTCAGCCATGAATCTCCTGCTGTATAAACCAGAAAATGCATCAAGTGAATAAAAAGATTGCTAAAACGAAAAAAAAAATATATATATATATATAAATTCTCTCACATGCACATTTCATTATGCTCAAGCTAATCTGTAAGTCTGTAACTACAAACAATCATCTCTATTAGTGATTAGTTGAAGCTAATTTGTCTATTAGCAAACAAAAGGGTAATGTGGGATCCAAAGTGAGAAATGAAAGAGAAAATCTTATAATTGTGTCATAATCATAGTAAAAAGTTAGTCACAGAGCTTTCAATCTTTCATCCTCGAGTAAATTTTCTATGATGGTGTTGTCAGTTAGGTACTGAGTCACTGCATGATATTCTTAACCTTTTCTCCTCAACGGAAAAGTAACGAACACAAAATCACGGGCTGAAGTTGCATTTTGTCATCTTCCTCCTTTCTTGAACATGCTGAGGATCACTGATATATCATAGCATGGAGAGAATCAATACTCCTTTTTAATGTGCTTTTGTTTCTTCTCTCGCTCTTTCTCTTAGCTCAAAAACAAAACCAGCACATTGCTTATCCTCCCAATTTGAACTCATTCAAGCTTTCCAAAACCTGAGAAGAAGTTCAAACATGAAGAAGATGGAGAGCTTCATACCCTGTTCAATGAAGCAAGGCGATTCAGAAGTAGAGTCCAAGGACGTTGTCAACTTTGATAAGTCTCTCCAGGTACTTGGTTTTCAAAACTCTACTGATTAGTATTATTCTTCTCTCTTATTCTGGTGTTACAATTTTGAGTTTGGGTTTGAAGGAACTGAAAGACTTGAGCTCCCAACTTCATTATGCTGCTGAATACTGTGAATCAACCTTCTTGGCTGCCCAAGACAAGAGAGCGTGAGTCTTGATTGTTTGCTAAGCATTTTTCAGTTTCGTGTTCATTGAATAGATTAAGGATGGATGTCTAAACCGACGTAGTTTTATGAACAAGGTGATTCTCTGATTGCTAGAAATGGTTATATTTTGGCAGTGTGGTGGAAAACACAAAAGAGTATGTATGCAGAGCTGTGGTTACTGTTGTTGATCATCTCGGATGCGTTTCTGCTAACATCGATGACCTCATTTCCGACACTAATGAATTTTCAGACTCCGATCTGCGAATCAATTGCCTTAAACAAGTAACTATAATCATCATCATCATCATCGAGTAGTTTTTTCTCTTTCTGAAGTTTATGTACTTATTGCAACAGTAACTAAAGAATGAACTTGCTTTGTATCTAATAGAGGATTCTCCTATGTGAACAATTCACTCACAAGCTTGCTCTCACAAGAACGAGATGGCATGAGACTTTGCCGAGGCATAGCGCACGTTTTCTATTTGCACGTAATTCTTCCAGATACCATTTCACTTTCCTCTTTTACTACTATTGAAACTCTGTCATGCACCAACATTTCCCCATTTCTAAGTCTTTGGTTTTGTGATCAGCTATCAGACATGATGAGAAATCAAATGAAGATACGAGGTAATTAAGCTTGTTATTGTCTAGAGATTGTTGAAATATATGGTCCTTCTGTCCTTTCTTAAAATCAAATTGATGAATTTGATCCATTCATGCAGGGATTTTGGAAAACCGGCCTTTCGGAAAACTATTGGCAAGCATGAATTTGAGAGAGAGGAAGCAATGCCCCTTTTCTTGTACACTTACTCACACAAACCGTCTTTGTCCAAGGATAATGCTAATTCAGCTTTAGGTGACATTGTGTTTTTGTATGTATATATAGTACATGTTTTCTTTCATGATGAATTTGTCTGTGATTAATTAACATGTACTTCCACCATGTAGTGCCTGTTCGTGATCGCCTATCAATCCTTTCCAGAGGTCTAAATCCTACATTTCATTTCCAGGTTAGTTGAATGAAGAATAGTACGCAACGTTTTAATTCAAATTTTGATTTCATCTCGATCCTTAACCTCCATTTCAACTCTGTGTGATGGCGATCTATTGCAGGAAACTCGGAAGTATGGACGCAATATCAGGAAACCTAGGCAGGGTGGTGACATCTTTTCACTCATGAGACGAGCTAGACGAGCATGGTGAAAACTCTTAAGTGTCTCCATATATGTACTTCTAGTGTTAGCTTAACTAATGTTGATGCTCATATATGTGTGTGTGTGTGTGGGTGGGTGTCAATATTATTCCAGTGCAGCAGTGCTTGTTAATATATGTAAAACAGTTTAAGGCCCTCTGCTTCCAAGCGTTAGAGAGAGGAAAAGTGGATGGGTTGGTAACTTGGTATGGTGTCCGAAGATGCGAGGAGTCATGAATTGGAGGGTAAACAATTCTTGTTCTCCCTCTCCACCTTACTGGTATTAAGTATTAACTTGAACTTGAAATGGAATATTGGTGCCAATAATTACATAAGAGAAGGAAGTTTGAGCATGCTCGTAAGTCGTAATATGGAGATGTAGGATGGGGCAAACCTACGTACCCGCATGCCTATTTCAGGGCCAAATACCTCAAATGAGGGAGGGATCGTGCGCCGACCAGTTTAGATGAAAGAGCGTGCAGCTTGCCATCAAGCTCCAACATCATAGCCTCTTCTTCTTCTTCCATCACGCCTGTGCCTCTTATGTTTCAGTAGAGCGCAAGTTAATTACATAGGAAACTATTAATGTAATGAGAACTGGAATCCTAGTGAGAACTGGAATTGTGTTTGTTTGTTCGTATACACAAGTCTTTATCAACTACTTATCCACGAGCTAATATGAGCACCAAACAATCAAACCCAAACAAATACAATTCTTACACCCTCGAGTAACAGAAATCACTTTGAGACCATCCTTCTCCAACTCTTCAACTCTGAGATTCGTATATGACCAGAGATCAATTAAATAAAGCTTAAAATATCGTTGTTTTGAAAAAGAAGAAGATTATATCGAAACAGGAGACAAATTCAATCCATCCTAGCAAAGCAATGTTTCATTGTTCTGGTTTTGCAGTGTAGCCTTCCATGTAAAACATTGTACTAGATGGTACCTGCAAATACTTTCTGATAATTAAAACCAATGGAGGCTCAAGTTATGGATTTTGTTATTTCTATGTCTATTATGTATGTCAGGTTTGAGAGCGCAGACTCCCCAGAGGCCTAGATAAGACCAAGTAAAATAGATAGAGTAGATTCAGGAAGAACATAAAACACAACTTCAAGTACTACAACGGAAACCATGCATTCTCAAACTGGCGAAGTCTAATACAACAAGTAAACAATCCACGGCTACTCACTGCATAACTTCGAGAATCTTCTGATGGACAACCATATTAGAAGTCATCATCATCCAGAATTTTCCTGGGGACATCATCGTCATCGTCACGGAGGTCTGGGCAGGAGAAAACCAAGTGACCTTTTATACTACAATGATCACAGAAATTGGGTAGTTGAACTCCATCATACCATACACATTCCTTTTCTCTGTGCGGGCAATTGAAAGTGTGATGGTCAGTATTCTTCCTGCATACCATGCAATAACGAAGCTTGTCTAGGACTTCTTTAGTTGCTTTGGGGCATTCGAAAGTGAAATGATCAGTTCTCTTATTGCATACCATGCAATAAGCCATAAACCTCATCGACTCTAAATTGCCAAGGCAAGTGAAAGTGTCGTGATCGGTATCCTTCTGATGCAGCGGAACTATCCCGTTGGAATCCACCAACGGCAGCCTTGAATCCACAAGACTAGAATTCTCGAATCCACGAGAAAATCTGGAATCCACCAGAGAAATTGAGTAAACTCAAAGTTTATTAATATGAAAGATAACTTTTAGCGGCCACAGGAAGTGGCTTAAATACTGATAACAAAACCCTAGGGCGCTAACAAAAGTCTAACCCAGCCCATAGGTGAAATAAAATAAAAGTCTAAAACAAATAAATTCAAAATAAATTCGGAAAAATACTAAAAGCTGATTTTAAGAGCTTAAACGACGTGGATGGCCGAAAAAGGTCACACATCGTAGCAAAGCGACGAGTATTGTTTCTGGCGTCGTTTCCTTTCCGAAAAGGTATCACACGCCCTATTCTGAGCTCACAGCCCAGACATGAACAGTACCGATCCTTCCATTCTTGCGACGGTCCATCTGTTCTTCTATCCTTGCTGCCATCTGTTCTACATCACCTTCTCGCATACCCTGCAATAATAGTCAGTTTCAGTCCGAACGCCTCCAGCAACCTGTGGTTTTTCTTGGATGACTCCAGTTGAATCGTCAACAGCAGCGTTTGCATCCTTGTCAGCAGTATGAATCAAAGAGAGTCCAGCAAGTCGTGGCTCCTCTTTCTTCAAAACTGGAAATCGTCCCTCCATGATTGGACCTTTGATGATTTCACTCGGTGAGATTTCTGACATTTCAGCAAGTCGTCAAGCCCTGCAGGTGAAAATCCTATTCAGAAGAACTTATTCCATATAAACAAAGACAAGATGAAAATCCTATTTAAAATAAAACTAGGAATCAACCTGCAATTTGTTCTCTTTTTGAGAATTACTTGAATTTATTCCATATAAGCTCTTAAACCTTTAAACTAAAGAAAACAACCTGCACACAAGCGGCTAAAACATAGAGAAAACCCATACGTTGTCGCACTAGACTAAGAAGGGTACGTTCCTTCTTCTTTTTATTTATAGGCAAAGTAGACATTAGAAACTCTAAAACAAACGATTCAACGCGCTAATCATTCTAAGAATTTCAATATATACACAGATCCCAAATGAGTTGCACAATCAAAATATATAAACAGAAATCAAATGAGAACCTCTAATGATGTTTTGATCAGCGATATATCGCTCATCCCAAGGCGCTTTTCTGGTTTGGCCGGATCATCGGCCGGTCGGAGTCACTCATGGTTTTCTTATACTGTGCTTCTTATCTAGGTCTACACGTGAGCCTTTGAGCCTTGTTGTTATATTGTTCATTCTCAGCCCCAGAGTCCTTGCGATTGAAGGACTCCTGGAACAGACTTGCCGCTCTCACCCTAAAACCACTTGCATCTCTCCTTGTTATGTATACATACACTCGTATATGACTCTTTTACAAACTGGTACAGATTTTCGATTAAACACAGATGTCCGTACATAATTTGCATCAAAGTATAAAAAGAGTATATAACTATGATATATATTGTGAGCATGCATGATTTGTATTCAGTCTTACATCAATCATCACAGAAATTCTTGTATGCACGGTCGTAATCTTAATCATTGAAAATACTTTATACGTAGGACCCACCATGTATCTATATTAAATCATCTAATTTTAACCATTTAAATGTATGTGTAGGTGCACGTCGTGTACTGAAGATACTCTGCAATCATCAAGCACAAATTATTAGAGTAACTTTAAAAATAAAAATAAAAATAAAATAAAAATAAAAATAAAAATAAAATTATATATATATATAGTAAGGAAGTTAAACAAGGCCATTCTAAAACTTTTGACTATAATAAAAAGGATCTCTAACCCATGAGAGCAAGCGAGTTCTTTTTGGTCTGACCTCAATCCCTTGAACATCGAGACCACTCTTGGGTATACCACTCTTAGGCCCAGTTTGAGATTGCTTCCCAAGCTGTTTTTGGGGTCAAAAGTGATTCTGGGCCTAATCTTAATTAAGTGTTTGGTAACAACTCATAAAACTGATTTTAAAAGAATTGATTCTCTTAAAAGTGGATTTTGGAGGAGCAGGGTAAGAGATGCTTTTGTAGGAATCAGTTATATTTGTAACAAATGGTAATATTTGTTTTTTCTTAGATTGTGATATACTAATTTAATTAAATCATAATCAATCATTTACTATGGTGTTAAGAAATCTTATGTAATATTGTGAATTAACTTTATAATTACATACAAAAGAAACAATTATTTATTTTAATATCAATTTATAACAATGTCTATTTTTGTCATTATACTCATTCAAAACAATTTTTACTTATAACTTACTAAACACACGAAATTGCTTTTTAGTTCTCACAACACTTTTAAAAACAGTTTACCAAACACCTCAGCTGATTCTACTCACAGCAGATTCAAAAGCAATTCTGCTCACAACACAGCAATTCCAAACTGGGCCTTAATCTCACAACAAATCTATCTCCAACTCCCCTTCTTCGTGTCCTCGACAGTGATACTCACCCAACTCCACCTCCAGCCATCCATCGGCCCTGCCTTCTCTTGGAAATTTAGGTTCCTTGATTCTCTGATGATTTCTTCCGAAGCGTTCCTCTACTTCTCTTCGGGGTGCCAGAAACGCAGTGGCCTTAGTACCTGCAGTTAACTGCTCCAAATTAGGGCGTTCATAATCAAAGCCATAAGGTCTTGCATCAACTGTGACCACGACAGGCTCACAGGCCCAGTACTCCATCTCTTCAGGGCGTTTAGTTAACTTGTACACCAGATAAGCTTTGTACGTCGTGGATGGGGACAACAGGCGCATTTGAATTCTCCCACGGACTTCAAGCCACCATAGAAAACGAAGCTTGGCAATCTCCATAACCCTAGACTGGGCGTAGATATCCATTGCCAATATTCAGGAGTCTCATGCCAAGCAATCCGAAGTCACTTTGCACCTATCATATAGCCGGGCTCTTCTTCCCACTCCATTTGTCTATAAAGCTCCTGTAGCCCTCGTCAATGTTAGGGGATTCGTTGGGGGCAATGGTATATTGAATGAGATATATGATGGGTTCGACTTTTTACGTGAACTTATAGATGATTAATGTTCTGAAACCTAGTCTAAACCGAACAAAAGTCTTATTCCGAATGTCGTTTGATAAGAATTTGCCGTCTAGTATTTCGAATTTGGCTCGGATTAGCCTAAGGAATTGCACTAATTAATCCAATTGTTATACCGACTAGTATTAAAAATTGGGCATGGATTGCAGGCTTGACCTATGCGTTTCGATCAGGTCAAAGATGGGAGAAGGCATTCTTAATATCAAAAAAGAAAATGTTATAGTTCTTGAGTTCTTGTCCTTGTCAACCTTCGTTATATCAAGTTCAAACTGAAAGAAATTGCAACACCCAGCTTCTTATGAATTGCTAGCTCATAGAGAGGTTTGGCTTCATATGATGAACGGGAGCAGCCTCGATGTAGTTCCAGAGATGATGCATGCCTTGATGCAAGCTAATGGTAACGCATGAAGTAATTAATGAGCTGGGAATGGGAGGTCATCACTTCGCATAGTACTTGGAATGCTAGCTAGCTTGCAAAAATTTGAGGTTTATTGTTTTCTTATAATTAGATTTCATGTTTGGAATGTCCTTCATGGTGTGTGGCTGTGGCCTCTGTGTGTGTGTTATGTCACGACTCAAAATGAGTTGTCAACGAGATCACGTGGGCTATACATCCTTCCGGCAAAGCTTGCAAGTCGAACTGAGGCTGCTGCTGCATCTTCATCGCAGGCGATTCCTCCTCCTCTGAGCTCTTCTTCACATTCTCCGACGTCACTCTGCTTTTCTTGTTCTTCTTCATTGTTATGCACACGTCAAGCCAATGTTGATGCTGCCGATGTTTATGAGACATAAACAAATTCCGATGCCGCCTCTCTTCTTCGCATCGGTGGCTCTGGCTACGTTAAAGGTTTTTTTTGGGGTGTCCTTGATTTACTGAATGAGATATGAATGAAGAGATGACGGGTTCGACCTTTTATATGGATTTTTTTTTTCTGAAACCTAAACCGAAGAACCTGTGGTAACCCATTGGTGTTGGGACTGGCTAGTATTAAACTATTAAATATTACTAATCAGTAATCACATAATGTTTGGCTCCCACTACAACTTGGTTGTGAGCTTTATACAAGGATAAATTCTCCAACTTTAGCTTTGTTATTGAACAATTAATGTTAAAAGAAAAACCAAAATATTTCATTATGAAAGGACCAAACAAAATATTTGAGAAAAACAAATGCATTACTGTTTCTACAAGCCGATCAACTCAGAAAGAATCAATCAAATCCGCACCAGTCCAGTTTCGCTCAAACTTCACTATCCTCAGTTGGAAGGAAGAGAACTATACATCGAAATACTAACAAGTAGTATTCTAGTAACCAAGTATGTGTCTCTCTCTATGTCTATCTGCCCTCTCACTCCATGTCCTTCTCTCTATTTGATCTATCTTCAATATCCTTCAATCAATGGCGAGCTGTTGGACTTCTTAGACCACTCAACTTCTCGAGCTTTTCTAAGTAGGAAAACCTCTTGGTGCTTACAGCAGGTGGTGGTTTGCTCATAATCTTGTCGCCGTCTTCTTTGTAGTAGCTTTCCTTGTTATTCTCATCTAGATCTTGATTCCATCCCATGAACTCAAATAATGTCTTTGAACTCGGTGTCCCTGCACAACTCAACCTTTCAGGATCTTCAGAGGCAAATGAATCCACTGAAAGCCTCCTGTTTGATTTCTCCATTCGCGTCTTCTTATCAGCATAAAGGACATCATCTATCATTGACATGACATTATAAGCCAAGCTTTCTATTACCCTTGAATAGCTCTCCAGGATAGCATACCCTACATCCTGTGTATGTGTCCAATAAGATTGTAAGTCATTATTTACGTCATCTTATGAATATGTATATGATATATAAGAGTAAATATTTACCTTATTGTATTGGATTTTACTTATGTCAAGTGCAGATTGGGGAATTCCTGGGAACTTCTGTTTGATTATGAGTAAGACGGTCTCTGCTCTCTCTTCAAACCGTTCCCTCTTCTCAAAACTCACCCCAGAACTCCATGAAGATTTTCCGTCTTTGTGGTTCATCTTCCTCTTCCAAATCACAATGGAGGCCTCAATCCTGTCTTTGAGATCTAGCACTTTGTGCTCTGACGACAAGTCCATGCTCGTTAGGAATTCTAGAGGGTCAAACTGTTCCTCAGTTATACTCTTGTAGATTGTATCACCCAAGCTAGCTCTACCATTCTATAAAAATTTAAAAAGATAGAATCAGTTGGTTAGCGAAGCTCTAGTTTCATCACTATATCTAAATTAATTGAGGATTGGAGTCTTATGTATACCTTAGGAAGAGATTCAATATAGTTTTCAGGTACCTCCATTTCTGATAGCACTTGAGCATTGATTGCCATTGCTGCTTTTAGTACTTGGTTGACAGACTCCTTCTGAAACTGCAGCCACTTTCGACACTCATCCGATAAACCTTCTGATGGGACCTTGACTGTTGGTAACCACCATTTTTCATCATTTCTCTGTGGATTGCTACTCTTCTCATCATCTTGGGCATCTCTTTTCACATACCAGAACTCACTTGGGTTTGCAAAACTCTCTAGGTGGCCCTGTTTGCACATATATCCAATCGTTAGAAAAAGGTATACAATTCAATTATAAAATGAAACCAGGAGCACGAAGGAGTACTTACAAGGAGCATGGCATCGAGCTTGCGTAAGGCAGGAATGTCCATGTGCAGATCCTTCCTTTGTTGAGTCACCATTATCTATATTATCAATGTAAAAAAAATATATATATATATATATATTAGAACAAAGAAGCAATCAAATAGCTAGACTAATGATCTGAAACTTCGAAAATAAGATAGACAAATATATATATAAACCTCCATGTTTGTTCCATTTTGTTGTGAAGGGACAAATTCAACAATGTGATCAGTCACAGACAGAAGCCAGCCAATTTCTTTCACCCATCTCGCTTTCCTATCAGGAGACATGGGCTCTAGTTTCCTCGTTTCTCCAAAAACAGATGCTGCATTGTCATAGACACAAAGATAAGAAACGATAAGAATATAACTAGCTCAGAGATTTCCTAAGCATTTTCTGTAATGAGGAAACAAAAACCAGATTTTAATGAATGCTAGATAGACATATATATACCTGCTAGATTTGTAATGGCATTTGATAAAGCTAAGGCTGAAGAGACACCCTTTCCACCACCTGACATGTCTTCACCCAAAAGCAGCTTCGAAAACTTTTCCTTCATCAACTCCATATCTGAGAGACAAATACAAACAAGTTAGTATCACACGAATGCTTAAAGTGCCACCTTCATCTCCATTAACAATATCACGTACATAGCAATATAATTTATCAGGTGCCTTTTTATGACCTGAAGGTCCGTTGCATTTAGGACTTGCTAACTTTTCGGCTTGGTGCTTCATCTCCAACTGGGCCTCCTCTGCAGCAGGACTTAATAATTGTTCATCCTCATTCGCATCGTGGTCGAAGATCAAATCCGGTATATGTCTCCCAGCTTGGAACTCGAACATCCGTTTCAACTGGAAAGATTTCGTCTTCTGCATCGTCTTTTGGGTAGCAAAAGCTCGGACCATTGTGAAACAGAAACAAGGAAAGGGGAACACAAAAGCTAATGAAGCACTTGAATCAAATCCTCTTTCTTGGGATACAAACAACAATATCAATATATATGTTGTTGTGTGGGAGAAAGAAGGAGAAAAGCCGGGAGAGAAAGGGTGGTGCTTCTCCCAATTGAGAGAGAGAGAGAGGGAGGGAAAATGATCGAAAATGTTTTCGTTTGGGGTTAATTTACAGTGTTAGATGATGAATAAGGAGGGTTTAGCAACAGTGCAGATGAGAGCAGTTTTGATTTTCTGTTTGTATAGCTGTGGAACGTGGGGTGCATATGTTTGAGACAAGTAGAAAAAGACGTGAATGCTGAACAAACTAAACTAATTTTGGTAGAAACTTATTGAGCGGTTTAGTTTTGTGTTTCTTCGCTTCGAATGAATGGTGGAATTTTCCCTTATGTAAGATTCGGGTTCACCATTTTTCTAAACTCTCAACCTAACCGTTTTACAATTACCGTTAACAACGGGTATCCGACAGTTCTTTATCACTATTTTTTACATACAATGGTCGTGAGACAGTAATAAACTTGTTGACCGGTTTCTAATTATAATGCGTTGTTCACTTGTAAGACTCTGTGTGAGCATGCATATAGATGCTCACACGAAGAAGATACTTTTTTAACATTATGCATAGAATAAAAGAGATTTTATAATAAAAAAAAGTTAAACTTAGGATGTGATCGATATAAAATATAAAAAAAATAAAAATACCTCTACTTAGAACGCAAAACTATCTAAATCTTGTCAAAATGAAATGTATCAGTAGCAGACGCACCTTGAAATCCAAATGTTGAAGCATTCATAATACTTAAGATCTCCACCGGTTGAAGAAGGTATAACAAACCAATGATCAAATCTCTTCTTCTTTCTTTCCCAAAAGTGTAAATTCGGCTATGTGGCTAGACCAATACTCCAGACCGAACCCTAATAACGACTCCTTGAACCAGGTAGAGAGGCTTCTTCTTAGATAAATACACCGGTGTTTTCTCTTCTCTTTCATTCTCACACCTTGCTTCATTGTCATCTACTTATTCGATAATTGGCACATTAGCTACATTTCATTTTTGTCCATTATATCCATTTTATAGCCTTAATCATCTCCATTATGCCTTAGATTATCTCCATCAACATTTACACTCTTCTGATTACATGACCAGATTGTCTTACCATTTCACATAATTTCCTTCTTTTACTCTCCTCCTCATTCAAACCAAATTATTATTTTTCAATCTATTTGTTTTTGAACAGCTTGCGAAATTGTGAGAGAGTTGCTGCCCACTTCTTTCCTTTGGAAAATTTCTAAGACGACGTGATGCTCACTATGTTTTTTTTTTCTTTTTCCATTTGAAAAACAACTGCACGTACTAGACAACTGTACAAATAAAAGTCAATATATCGTGTTGTCCGAAAATTAAAAGTCAACCAACCACAACTTCATATTGGGTAGCCAAAGTAAGCCCAACTTTAAACATACGGGCCCATTCACCCTAATCTAGGCTCAAGGCCCAAAAAACAGAGCACTGGCCCAACAGAATGGGAAACCAATAAGGTTATGGGTACACAACTCAAATTATAGAATGAAAAATTGTTTTTGAACAAATATCTGAAATGAAATTAACATTTAAAAACTAAAATTTCAAGGTCACTGATTCGAAGTCCTTATATATGTGCTAGTAATTATTACAGAAATATTACGTATCCTCTTCACCGTAACAAAATTTGCTCATTTAATTACTACACAAACGTATTTAGTTGTGGAGATTCTATTATCAAGAAAAATGAGGCGTTTTCACGATTTTTATATTTTCTTCGCAAAACTCATGTATTAGTTTCTTACAACAACAGTGGTATCACTAACTTGATCCTAAATTCCTAATTGAGCTGATAAATTAAATTTGTTAAAGGGTAAACTACACCCAAGATTAATAACTGAAAATTGATCTGTGAAGTAAATTTTGTTGTAACATGAGTTGGAATTAAAATGCTTTCCCTCCATCAAAATTTGAAGCCCAATAATAGTATGACAGGGTCACTCAATCTAAGCAGGGTCTCCTTAAAAGGCAATAAAACCTCATTAATATTGTACTTTCCTAGCCAGAGAATATATATAGCTAATAATACCCATTTCAAAATAAACTGTCCTAGCTAGCTACTAATTCATACCCAGAAGCAGTTCATCATGTTATCTCAGGTTAAAGAGATGAAATCACTAACATATCAGAGTGGTTGTTAGAATTCAAATTTCAAAACCCTTATGTATGGTATGGACCAAACATTATTCAAGTATCAACCAAAAGAGGAAATGGGATTCGTGAATTTTTTTTTACCATATTTATGACGAGCACCAAAATTATTTATTGTACATTGCTACTTACCCCATCTATTACCATGCAAGAGACCTGTGACTGCATTCAAATCTATCAATTAGGTATGATTTAACTACTTCACTGTACCAAAGGCCGACTCATCCAACTTTTTCATGAGAAATTGAGAGTGATAGGGTATGATATACACAATATAGTGAAGAAAATATGTTTAATAAAATGTCTTGATGAATATAAGTTTAACTCGCTAAACAAGTAAACGTACATACAAGATTCTTCATTGATATGAATAATATAATGAATTTATGCTTTTGTTTTTCAATGAATTTATGTTTTTGTTTTTCAATGAAATGAACACTTTGTTGAAAGTTTTTTAATTTGTGTTGGGTCAGTATCATTTTTAATGGTTGCAAAATATTTGCGATTAAATCTGCAGTGACGTGCAGTGTTTGTCAAGGCAGGCCATTGCAGTCAATAACTTGATACAGATGAGAGAGTTGAGACAATAAATAGTAGAGTTTGAGTTAAATATGACAACAACCCAAACCATACGCAACAAGCCAACAACCAACAAGTTATTTGATACTCTTTACCTCTATTGGTCCACAATCCATGCGAAGGAAGTAGGAAACAAGTGAGATACACAACAAATCCTACAAACAAGATCTACTCAATTTCCATTCACAAATAGACAAGAAAAACAAAATGGATATATACTTCTCACTCTCCTCCTTTAGTCCATCCAAAATTAAGTCTTTTATGCATGTTAAACTTGATAAATAAGTCGATCATTTACACGAGAGTGTAGTCATATTTTACGTTCAAACCGTAGTATATAAACAATTAAAAATTTATTCTCAACATCTTTAACTCTCTAGAATGTATACTGGTACACAAATACACAATTTTTTAAATCCGACAATTCTTTTTTTTTTCTTCGTCTTATCACTCTTATGTATCTGTTTTGCACATCTCTTTAAACAACGAATCAAAGTTTTATTTAAGACCCATAAGTTAATGAAAGGAAATAATTATGCACGATCAGTGGCAGTTAATTTGCTAGTACAAATCTCTTGCATGATTTGGTGTTTATGTACGGCAAGCCCACTAAATACTCCACCCAAAATCTTGTAACGATTTTCTTGTCTAATAAACAAAGAAAGGAATAGCTATTGCACCAAATCTTTAGACTGTTTGCTCTGCAGATGTCCCCATGAACTTTCAGGTGAAGGTGGGCACACTAAACTCAATCTCTTAAAGTCAATGCACCCGCTGCTCCCGACTCCACTCGTGTTCTCTGGATCTGGGTCACTCTCACCCTCACACTTCCAGTTCCAACTTGCTAGTGAGTTGTTCTTCGTGGAACTCATTGTTGTTCTTTTTGGTTTTGAAAAGCGTTCTGCTTGTGTTACTGTGTTTGTTCTTATCTTTCTGTCTTGGTTTTCAGGTAGGTACTTGGTTTGGGACTTGATCAATGCTAAGAAAGAACCGCCTCACAGTTCAGGTAAAAGGGTCTCAGTTTCTTTCTGGTATTCGCTATGTGCATGGAAATTTTTAATCTTTTTAGAGTAGTTTGAATCCTTATGCAAGATAAAATAATGGGCAGATAGTGTTTTTTGCTTTGGCTTTTCTTCTGTTTCAAATTTCACTTCTTTTCCCGGAACACACACACACACACTCTCTCTCTCTCTGCATTCGTCACCTTCCTCATTTGAAAGTTTCAAAAGCCGAATCTTCTTTCTTTTCGCGTGATTTAACTTTAATTATAGTTTATGTTGGCGGCAACTAATTACTTTGTTTCTTCTGTGTCTCGCTCTAAAGCAGAACCAAATTAGCATTATTCATGTCTACTGCCAAAGACTATCTTCCAGAAGATTAGCCAGAATATCTAAGACCAAGTAAGTATCAGTGATGATTTGCCTGTTTTAGTTTTTCCTATGAATTTGAGTATTATTAGAAGGACTAATAGTAGAATTTGGCATTTTGACTTTTTCTGATTGTAATTTTCTATCACATAGAATATGCCTCAGGACGGTCTGAAATCAGCTGTGTACAGATCATTCATCACATGTGAGGATCCTAGAGGAGTTGTGGATTGTGGGGTGATAATGAGGAGATCCAAAAGCAGTGGTGGTTCACAGATAATGGATAAGCAGAAAAAGATCGAAAGCCGAAGAAATTCGAAGAACTCAAGTAGCAGATCATCTTCATTGGAGTTGATCTCTCCAGAGAAGTTTCAAAGTTCATCATCATCATCATCATCATCTACTTTTCAGCTTATGGAAGTTTCTAGAGGAGCTCAGAGGCTGAACCACGTGATTGACTCCTGGTCAAATGAGAAGAACAGATATGATCATGGTCAGTCTAAGGACATTGCAAAAGATTTGCTAAAAGGGGCGCTTGATTTGCAGGAGAGTCTTGTTATGCTTGGAAAATTGCAAGAAGCATCACAGTACATGAGTACCTTAAACAAAAAGCAGATGGAAATGCCCCAAAGAGATTATCCGCTTCGCTATGGAGATCAAGATTATGTGAAGCCAAGGATTTCTTCTAATGGATACTCTGCAAGGAATAGTAATGAGGAACTCAAGAAGGTGATCAGAGATAGCCTTGTGAGACAGAAATTGGTCGAAAATACGAGCATTGCTGAAAGGGGTTGTGCTTATTCTCCTCAAAGATATAGGGAGTCATATTCAGAAAGTTCTCCTTCCACAAGCTCAAGCCAGTCATCTATGTATCATAATACTAGTGAGTATTCCAGCGTTTCATCACAAAAGGCAAAAGGTCCAAGTCTGATTGCCAAGCTGATGGGAATAGAAGAGTACCCTTCAAATTCTTTGCAGGAGAGTGAGAAGGTTTCAATTCCGCAGAGACCTGCTTTTGAAATTGATAGGCCAAAGGTGAGGAATCCCCAGACTGCATCTCAAAATGTTGATCCAGAGAAGAGGACCTTAAAGGAAGTTCTTGACACGATGCGGTTTAAAGGGCTTCTGAGAAACAATTCTTTTGAAGAGCCTAAGTTTAATATTCATCGTTCCAATCATTTGGAATTGGATAAAAGGTTCACCGGTCATAGTCCACCTATTGTGTTGATCAAGCCTATTTCTGTTGAATCCCCAGAAATGGAAGCAAAGGCACCAACTGTTCATGGAGAGGAAGCTTTCTACAACAGAAGGATGCTCAAGAAACTCAGATCACAAGAAGAGGTTTTTCCCAAAACAATGAGTAGTAAAGAGGGAGATTTGAAGTCTGACAAAGTGAAACAAAAACCTCAAGTAGAAGAGACACCAAATAGAAAGACTAGCAAAGAAGGAGCTAGAAAGCAAAGAGGAGCAGTGGAGAAACATGGAGAAAAAGAAGCCAAGATGAAAGAAATGGCTTCGAGAAAGTTGAAAGCTTCTCAACCTGTATTTCAGAAGCCACAGAAAGAGGAGCCAATTGACAAGAGGGTTGATAAGATTCAAAAGGTGGCTGCTGAAAACAGGAAGTCTGCAGAGAAGGATATAGTGAAAGCAAAAACTGTGTCAACGACAAAATCTCAAGATCAAGGCATTGTGACATCTGCCAAGGCAAGAAAGCCTGAATCTAGATCAACCATCATAAACACTCGAGTTTCTCGACAACCAAGTACTGTGACAAGCACAAGTTCAAAACGTTCAACATCACAGAATGCAGAGTGTACTTCCAGCCAACGCAGAAGGAATCACTTGAGGAAGGAAAAGCCAGTCAAGGAGCTTACAGGAGTTAAATCAGTTGTAAGTGTTCCTCATGAAAGTCCCTTTACTGGTCCTAACCAACTCTATTTCATTCTGTTTTACTTTAAAGACATTATGTGTAGTTTTGTTGCTAGTGGAAAATGAAGTGTCAAAACCATAGCTTGCTATAGAGATTTTGGAAAACAGGAAAGAATTGATGTAGTACTCTTTTTCATGCAGACCAAAGATGTTGTGAATGAAGAAATTGTAAGAACTGATATCAGTGATAAAAGTGAGTCCTCTATGATCAGCTCCAACACTGATTCTGCATATCAACTTCTTAAAGAAGAGGAAACCTATGGATCTCATAGTGAAGGTACTCTTAAGTCTTAAATTCATTTCAAAATGCCTCGGTATATAGTTTCATAAGTATGTAGTAATTGCTGCTGTAGTGTCTGTGCAGCATTTTCGACCTTTATATACGGGAAGATTAGCTTTTTTGAAAATGTAGGTTGTAATGTTGTTTTTCCTTTGTTTAATCTTAGGGCACTGCATTAGTTTCCGGAGTTCTCTATCTGAGGCTACATCATTGAGCTCCGTGCAAGAAACAAACCCTGAAACTGCAGAAGAAGTTTCTGACCACATCAGTCAGAGTGGAAAGAATGGGAAAGCAGCCAGAATTGGTGAAAATCTCGGAGAATTTCTCTTGAGCAATGCATCATTTCTGAGTCATATCGGAGAGTTTTTCAATCTTGATGTGAATGGATCTACAACCTTCCAAACACCTCCTGTCTCCAATTCTGGAGTGTGCAATACAAGACTAGTTTTAGATTGTGCAAGTGAACTAGTCGAGTGCAAAAGTTTTCAACTTTCACAGACGGTTAGTGCTCTGTCACTAATATTACAAGGCAAGTCAAGAATTAGCATATCGTTGGACAAGTTGGTTGCGGATGTTTGTAATGGGATCGAAAATCTTAGAAGTTACAGCAAGCTTGCTGGTGAGAACCTTCTTGCAGATAGTCTGTACTCAATGTTGGAGAGGGATGTAATGTGCAGAGGAGTAGGGAAAGGAACATGGGATTTGGGTTGGAGGAATGGATTTTCTGGCAACGAAGCTGAGCAAGTAGTGAGTGACATAGAGAGACTGATTTTCAATGGACTGATTGAGGAGGTATTTGCATAAGAAGACATAAGTTTATACAGGTTTAAGGTAACCATAGCACTCTTTTCTTTTCTGTACATGTGATCAACGCTATAGTAGATAGGGAGTGAGTAATAGAAAGCCTACCCTTCATTAGTATCTGGAGGCTATCATCGATAACCTATTTTTGCATATGCTTCTTAACAGTTAGATGACATGTTCTAACCCTAGAGGCAAGAGAAAGGGGAAGTTCTGCAAATTTGGGTCACAATTCTTGTGTTACTGTAATTTTATAAGTTCAATTGTTTCCATATGTAACTTTTCTTCAAAGTTTAGAGCTACTTTTAAGAAACATAAGAATCTGAAACCAGTATTTGTAGAAAACTTTATCACATGACTTGGTTGTATCATCTGTATGCATGCTGTGAATTATTGTGATACTACCAGATAAACAAGAAATCCTACCACATCCATTACACTTTTGTAACTATATCAATAATTCTATTTGTTCAATTATGTATAGAAAGATTGCATATGAGTATAACACTATCTGTGAAAACCAAAAAAAAAAAGAAAAGAAGCTGGAGTACTTAGTTTAGTGCTGTTCATAGGGTATGAGTATCAGTGCTCAAACCAAGAGAAGAGATTAAATGACTAATTACTCTTTTAAATCACCCAAGCAGGCAAATGAGCCTTAATACATCAAAATGCTATGCATAAACAAGTTGTTGCAAGGTCATAAAACCCAGCTAGCACTCGAGCAGTTTCTTTTTATATGACTTAGACTAGTTGCAA
The DNA here is from genome assembly GCA_963682095.1 of Potentilla sterilis. Taxonomy (NCBI): domain Eukaryota; kingdom Viridiplantae; phylum Streptophyta; class Magnoliopsida; order Rosales; family Rosaceae; genus Potentilla; species Potentilla sterilis. Next base: position 2,599,807 of record OY821761.1, read on the forward strand.
TGACTTCTCGGCTGTGTGGCTATACTCTTCAATTATATGCTTTGAAGGTCCTAGAGGGGGTGAATAGGACTCTTTGCAACTTTTTCGTTATATGTTGTAATTCGAGGCTAGCAAGAAGTTGTGCTATCCCGAGTCACAGTTTGCTACGATTATGCAAGTAATGAAAAAGATTGCTGAAAGTAAAAACAACACAAAGATGTTTTTCTTTAACGCAGAAACCCTGAACTCAGGGAAGAAAACTGCGTGCCCTTATCCGAAGGACAAACCTTTCCACTATGTGATTTGTAGACTTATACAAGAATAGAGCCTGGGATACCAGATCTTGTTGTTATCCTGTTCTATGACTCTACCTAGTCTACCTAGAACGCTCTCCCATCTTGTCCCCTAAGTCCTCACACATGAAAGGGATACAAGAGCTCCACTCAGACCTTAACTACGCTTTAGCTAACTCTGCTTGTGAACTCTTGGGGTCGTTGCACCTCCAATCACAACCTCATGTATTGGAATGCAAATGCTTTATGATTTTTGAAAACGGTTTTTAATTTCTCAAGCTCTAAGATTTATAATCACTAGGAAGACTTAGAGCAGTAGAGAGTAAGAACACAGCCAAGCTGATATTCTTTAATAATAACAAAAACACAATAAAATTGACCACCAAACAAAACCACTTTACTTGGTATTTATAGGCAAGTATGAATTGCTAAGAGAGCAACACGCATGCCAAAGGGTTCAGAAAGTTTGGACTGATGTGTTTGGCTTAGATGCTGTTGAAAACCTCTGTAGGACAAAGGCAAGCACAAAAGGATAAGACCAACTTTCCGAAAATGGCTAACTTTTCATAAGAGGGAAAAAAAGGTTTTGCAAAAGCATTCTAAAAGAATGTCAACAATATGAATAGGCAAAACAGCTTCCTCTTAGGATCAAACAACCTACTATCAACTGCATAGGTAAGTGTATCACAAACCAAACATAAACAAATGGACCTTGAAAACATCAAGGTCACGGGTTGAAGAATTCCTTCACCCTTTGATAGTTTGAGCGCCAAGAGCATCACATGCTTGGCTAGCTGTTTGAATTTTGAAAAGAAAATCGACTGGAAACAACTGGAAATGCATTGAGAAGATAAATCACAGTTTTCAAGACGATTTGAACAAAGCCATAAAAATACCCAGAAAACTTGAGATACAAACCAGTACTCCTATCCTTAGTAAGGAACATAGGATACAAAGTGGTACTGCTATCCTCAGTGAAAACATGATATGAATATGCATGAATATACCTTAGTTTTCTGAGGTTGTGTTGGGCCTTGAACTGGTTGGGCTTCATAGCTTCACTTGTACTTGTGCTGGGACTCATCATACTACATCTTGGGCTGTGTTTTGGTCCATAATGAGGACTGCCAACATCTTTATACTTACAATCTCCCCCTTTCGCATTCCTGGACAAAACACATCTAGCTATCCTAGGAGCTAGTCCTAACCAACAACATCAGCAACACAAAGCTCTCAAGATACAAACCTGCACTTAAGAAAGCTCAACAAAAACACAAGTGAAGGCATAATGAACAATAGGATAGCCAAGGTATTATGTATCCCAGATGCAGATCTCAGATAAGCTATCAACTAAAATGAGCAAAAACATGACGTAGTTCAACACAAACATAATGCCCTAAAACTAGTTCTCCCCCTTTTTGTCACAGAAGGACAAAGGGAAACAGAGAACATTCATGTTCAACAAACAGCCAACAAGATAGAACAAGAACCAAACATAGTCTTAACAAAAGAAAGAGAACAGCCGAAACAGAAAAGAAAAAAAAAATCAAGGCAAGCAAGATTATCAAACATCCTCGTCATCACCATCAGTGTGGTCCACCGCTTCTTCTCTTGAAATGGAGCGATCCGAAGACTCCCCCTGAGATGGATCCTCCTTGTCCGCAGCCTCCAGAGCACGAAGTTGACCATATGAGCTGGACGCAGAATCAGAGGCTGAACGGCTGCTTCGACTGGTTGCATGTGCAAGTTCTTCCAAATGAGTCTTCAGCTCCTCAAACTTCCGAGAGAAATACAGTTTGATATCCTCACCTGCAGACTGGATGACCTCCTTCAGCTCCTTCTTCAGACTAGTATGCTCGAGGGACTCAACATACATCCCGGCTTGGGAGACAGATTTGTGAACATAGGTCAAGTCAAGCGGAGGAATAGGAGGAATGACTGCATCACCATCTCGGGTGTTCACACCAGCATCATAGCAAAGAAGACAAATAACCCCCGGAAATACAATCGAGCTTTTGAAAGAGTTGCGCTGGGCAACAGCAGCCTTGTGGATGGCTTGATAGATGAAGTATTCCGCTGGAAAGAGAGGGTTATGGTCTTGAAGCAGGTAGGAGATGAAGGCTCCTTGACGTTTGGTGATTTTGCTGGTTTGAGTGGAGGGAGTGAGTAGGGACCGAACCACAAAAGCCATGACCTTGACAAATTCAGGCATGTATTGACTAGCTAGACTGACAGTAGGGGTAGGGACTTGAGAGGGAGTAGAGTACAAAGCCTCAGCAAGACCAGACAGAGAGACATTGGTGATGTGCTTGCGGATCTGATCTAAGTCAACTAGGTGGGGAGACTAAGGACCCTACAGATATTTGCGGGGGAAATGTTGACCACTCGATTCCTAACCTAAACCTGCAGATCCTTGGAGGGGGCCTTAAGCTTAACCTTCATAGCCATGTCCTCCGAAAAATTGGCATAAAACTCCTGGACAATGGTCAGGTTGACAATAGGCAGGGAGTCTAAAGAGTCCACCCATCCTAACTGTTGGACTTTGTTCTTAACAAAACCAGGGAGGGTATCAAAAGCCAATTTCTTCTCATACACCACCGGACGACCGATGGTACATGTAGTAAACAAGGATCTAGCTTCCTCAGAAACAAATGCTCAATAGGGGGAACCGGCAATACATCAAGAACCCTACGCTTGAGAGGGATAGCCTCATTGGTATCCCTAGACAGAGTGACGCGAGGTTTCTTCTGGGGTTTGGGAGGTTTGGCTGTCTTGCTATCCTTGCGACCAAAAAGCGAAACACGCTTGCGGGGAGGCTTGTGTTTCTCAGACTCCGATGGACCAACATCCTTCCATTGGACTTTGGAAGGTCCAACACCTTTGGGTTTGACGGCGGTCTGCTTACGCGTTTTCGGAGGGCTCGGGGCAGCAGCTTTAACAGGCGAGACCCTAAACTCTTTATCAGAGCTGTCGGAGCCATCGAGGGAGCTAGTCTTCTCTATGATTGGATCCGATTCCTCGGTCCTTTCAGGGGAGATGACCGAGCTTTCCTGGCCGGACCGCTTGGCAGCGGTGGGTGCCGGCAGATTCCCCGGAGAAGGGGTGGTAGAGCGGCTACGAAGTCGAGAAGCCAGTGGAGCGGAGGAGACCTGTTGTGGCCTGGGAGTTTTGCGGGAACTGGAGCCACCATCTGAGGCATCCTTCTTTCGCTTCTTTAAGTCAGAGAATTGCATCGCAATTGTGACTTCGCCAGAGGCTCTAGTGCGAGCCTTGCCATGAGGGGTACCAATAGAGGAGGGTCCAAAGAGATCTTCCAAGTTGGTATCTCCTGTGGTAGGAGCGAAGGGGCCAGTAGCGGCCGACTCGAGGGTTGACTTCTCGTGGTCAAGAGGACCCAGAGGAGAAGGAGTTTGTGAATCATCAGCCATGGGAGCAAAAACATCAGAGGGAGGAGAAGAATCAGAGATGAAGTGAAATGAGTGCGAAAGTGAGAGCTTAAAACAAGCAGACGTGATTTGACATTCGGTCTTGGTAACTGCAATTTAGTCCACTACCACACACAACGGTTGGAAAAGCAACCGACTCAACAAACCATTTTTCTTCTCAGTGAGAGAGCACGTGTCCATGCAAAAATTGGGCTTAAGAGACCTTGGGCCAAAGGCCAGGTCAATAGGCTAAAGGTGATGGGCTAGGAGCCGACTGACATGTCCTAATAGGAAAAGTGATTTTCCTACTTTTACAAACAGTACAAGAAGCAAAAAGCACACCCAACATTTAATGTATGAACAATGATCATCCTCAAGCACAACTTACAACCTTAATAGAACAAAAGTAAAAGAAAATGGTGTAAGAACCCATGTGCAAAAAGTTTCTCCCCCTTAGAATATGCCGAAAGGAAAACAACAAAACAAAACAACAACAAAAAAACATGAAAAGAGAACTACTGTACATCACGGGATGAGATTACCTTTTCTGATCCAAGATTTTGCACAATGGTCAAGGCATAGACTCACAAAGTAAGACACATTTTAACCACTCAAAAGTAACAAAATTTCAAGCAAAACATGTAAATGTGACTGTCTAGTTGAAGATATGGTCCAAAGTGAACAGAACAAAATCAGTGGAGAGTGTGTGAAATATTTCAATAGACACAAAGTGGACTCATGGATATGCATCAAGTGAGTTGGAGATTGAGTAGCAGGCTGAGGATAGTAACGGTTGTATCCAGCCTTATCTCACCAGTAGGATTCTTCCTTATAGCTTCCCAATTCCAGTTTTCTTTAGGCACTTGTGCCCACATGGTCACATACTCAGTTCAATTTTTGGCCCATTTCTGGAACAATCGTCCTCATAGGGTCATAGAATTTTTTGATAGTCCATATAGACTTTATCAAGAACCCCATCAAAGGATAGAAAAACATTTCAGGCATCCCCACTGATCCGTGTAGCAAGCCTATTCACTAATGACTCCCATGTCAGATGACTTTAGGGCATTAAGCATAACAAGGATGCTCCTAAGAGTGAAAGGCTCGGATTCTTTAGTGGAGGAAGCAGCTTATATATATAATTTTTTTTTTCAAAGACTAACCAAGGTACTTTCACCGGGGAGATCAAGCCATTCTCGTTTCTACCTTCCAAAGAATCGTGAACGCGACCCAAAGGATGGCTACTTTGAGAATAACTTAACCTAAACAATTATTCAAAAACCACCGTGGTGACCAAGCCACTCTCGTTTCTGCCTTCTAGCGAATCCTGGACACGACTCAAGAGATGACTACTTTGAGAGTAACCTGGCCATTGCAATCCTCATACCTCCATCTTACTTGATACAAGTCAATTGAGCAAAGCACAATGTGGGAGAAATGTGGACAAAAAAATGTGAACTTGTTCTGAGATGTAGACCACCATCAATTCAAGGAGAGAGCAGATGCACAAACACATGAGGTACCAAAAGGTGATCATTCAGGTAGTAAAGGACGCAAAACTTAGGTCAAGATCAATGACGCAAAACTAAAAATTTTAAAACTATTTTTTTTTATTTTTCAAAATAAACTATGTACAGGGCACGTTCTCAGGGGAAGATTAGTGTGGGTCACAGACACCAATTGTCTTCCTTAAGCTAGTGAACCTAAGGTTGTCAAGTGGTTTTGTGAACAAATCAGCCAATTGCTTTTCAATGAGAATAAATGTTAATTCAAGCAAGTTATCTTCAACCAAGTTTCGGATGAAATGATATCTAATTTCTATATGCTTCGTCCTAGAATGCAGCACAGGATTCTTAAAGATATTGATAGCAGAAGTATTGTCACAGAATAGGGACAGAACCTCTTGTTGAAATTCGTAGTCCGCGAGCATGTGCTTCATCCACAAAAGTTGTGTGCAGCAGGTTCCAGCAGCAATATACTATGCCTGAGCTGTGGACAGGGACACACAGTTCTGCTTCTTGCTATGCCACGAAACAAGGTTGTTTCCCACAAAGAAAGCACCACCGGAAGTACTTTTCCGGTCGTTAGCATCTCCTGCCCAGTCCGAATCAGAGTATCCTGCAACCTCACAGTTAGTGTCGAAGGTGTAGCTAATCTCAAGGTCAGTTGTACCTGCAATGTACTTGATAATGCGTTTGACCGCCTTCACATGTGATTCCTTGGGGTTGGCTTGATACTGAGCACAAACTCCTACACTATAGCATATGTCTGGTCTGCTAGCTGTCAAGTACAACAAGCTACCAATCATGCTACGGTAGTTAGACTGATCAGCATCAATTCCATCAAGATCGACTGTGATCTTGCAGCTAGTTCCCATGGGATTTGGGACGGGAGAGGATGTTTCCATCCCAAACTTCTTCACGAGTTCCTTGGCGTATTTGGATTGGGATATGAACAGGCCATCATTCTTTTGATCAACTTGCAAACCTAAGAAGTAGGTCAACTTCCCATAGTGGCTCATCTCAAACTCCTTAGACATAAGATCTGAAAATTCTTTAACCAAGTGATCGGAAGTCGAACCAAAAACAATATCATCCACATATATTTGGGCAATAAACATATCTTTAGAGGTGATTTTTACGAACATAGTCTTATCAACAGAACCTCTAACATAACCATGCTCAAGAAGGTGTGTGGACAGTCTCTCATACCAAGCTCTAGGCGCCTGTTTGAGGCCATAAAGTGCCTTATCTAGCCTGTAAACATGATCAGGATGGCTAGAGCTTTGGAAGCCTGGAGGTTGTGCAACATACACATCCTCCTTGAGAATGCCATTCAAGAAAGCACTCTTCACATCCATTTGGTACAAGGTAAATTTCAAGTAGCAAGCTATTGCCAAGAGTAACCTAACTGATTCCAACCTTGCAACCGGGGCAAAAGTCTCATCAAAATCAAGTCCCTCTATTTGTGAGTAACCCTGAACAACCAATCTAGCTTTGTTCCTGGTTATCACACATTTCTCATCCGATTTGTTCTTGAACACCCATTTGGTGCCAATCACGTTCTTGTTTTCGGGTCATGGCACAAGGTGCCAAACCTTACTTCTCTCAAATTGATTCAATTCTTCTTGCATGGCATTTATCCAATCAGTATCACACAAGGTTTCTTTCACATTCTTAGGTTCTATGGTGGACACAAAACCAAAGTGCATGACTCTATCTATGGTAGACTTATGCATTGCAAAAAAACTTTTTAACACTGCATAACTGCTTACCACACGTTTTACCTTGCTTCGTGTGACAGTAGATTGTGAAACATCACCAATGATGTCAGAGGGAGAGTGGTCTTTTTGCACTTGTCGCTTTCCAATCCTATGTGGAGGCTGGGTAGCTATGGTTTCATCCCTATGACCTTCCGCGAGATCGGTAACCTCATATCCATCCCCCTGATCATTCTGATCCTCTCCATTGTTTGAGTCAGCCTCGTCAGCCGAAGAATCCTCCTTGCATATAGCACATCTGCTTCTAGCTGCTTGGGATCAGTAGGTGTTGTTGGATTATCTTCAGATGTGCATCCGGTCAGATGAGTACACCCAAGACCATCATCAATAGCAATGTTAATGGTTTCCATTAGCTTGCATGAGACTTTGTTATAGACCCGGTATGCCCTGCTTTTGGGAGAGTAGCCAAGAAAAACACCCTTATCACAACGTGCATCAAGTTTGGTCAAATATTTCTGATCCTTGTAGATGAAGCAAGGACTTCCAAACACTTTCAGATGGGCCAGATTAGGTTTCCTTCCTTTCCACATCTCATAAGGAGTCTTATCAGGTCCTGGCCTGAAAATAGCACGGTTAAGAGTATAACAAGTATTGCTCACAGCCTCTGCCCAGATGACGTGAGGGAGACCAGATGCATTAAGCATCATCCTGGTCATTTCCACTAAAACTCGATTCTTTCTTTCAACAATCCCATTTTGTTGGGGAGTGATCGGAGAAGAGTATTCATGGTGCACACCAAACATATCACAGTAATCATCAAATTTTGCGTTATCAAACTCAGTACCATGATATGTTCTAATTCTAACAATGTGTTTACCTTCATGCATTTTCTCATTTGAAACGCTTTTGGCAAACTTAGCATACATGTCAAAGGTATCAGACTTAGATGCAAGAAACATAACCCAAGTGAACCGAGAGAAATCATCAACAATAACAAGAGCATATTTCGCACCATTTAGGCTAAGAGTCTCAACCGGTCTTACCAAATCCATATGCAAGAGTTCTAACACATTAGAGGTGGGTTGAGCATTAAGAGCAGAGTGTGGAGAGCGTGTAAGCTTACCGATTTTACATTCTCCACACATACCTGAAGCTTTCCCGGAAAGCTTAGGGAGACCTCTAGCTACTTCATTGGTTGATAGCTTGATGATGTCATGATGGTTCAAATGGCAAAGACGTCTATGCCAAAGATCAAGAGGCTGCTCCCCAATTTGTGCACGAAAGCATAGTTGAGGCTTGAACTCCTTTCGAGCCATGACACAATAGCAATTGTCCTTGGTCCGATCTCCTTGCATGACGCTCATCCCCATTCCATTTAGAACCAGACATTTGATCTTGTCAAAGATGACACAGTCGTTCTCATCAACTACGTACCTGACTAATACTCAGCAGACATACTTCCAAATCCTTGACGAGTAGGACATTCTTTAGTTCCGGGAGACCTGGAGCCCTTACTGTCCCTTTACCAATGATTTCTGAATTTGCTCCATCCCCGAATGTAACACACCCAACTGGATAGACATCATCCCTTGATACGAACCACTTGGGATCACCAGTCATGTGAGCCGAGCACCCACTATCAACATACCAGTAATCGGATTTCCGAGCTGACAAGGCAGTGAGTGCACCATTGCAATAACCTCTTGTTCTATGCGGAGTTTTTGGCTTCAGAACAATTGGGCTGAGAAAACAAACTCTAGCAGCATTACCATCTGAGTCAGAATCATACTCATCCTCATCATTGTGATCTTCTACTTGAGCAGGCTGCTCCTGAGGCTTGGACTTGGTCTTCGGAGCCCAGACTTTCTTGCTAGAAGGATCCCTAGGGTTAGGGTTAGCAAGAGACTGAACAATCCTCACAAGTTCATTGAGAGAGTTCTCAATGGAATCCTTGAGAGATGTCAAAAGCTCATTCTCCATATTCTGAGCAGAGCCTCCATTATTCAGCTTGTAGCAATATGGTCGAATATGACCCATAACACCACAATGATGGCATTTTAGAACAAACTTGGTCTTGGTCTCTTTGGGCTTGGAGACTTCCTCCTTGGAGGATTTCACCATCTTCTTTGTATTATTCTTGCTTGGTTTTGAGTGATTAACGATCTCAAAATCTAGACCACTCTTGTCATGACCAGGTTTTCCCATATTAACTATTTCTTTGAGCTTATCCGAACCAACAGAGAACTTCTTATATTCCTTCTTCCAATCTTCGAGCTGCAACTTCAAAGTGGCCTTCTCGGAGGAGAGGTTGTTGGTCAAGGCATCCTTAAGTCTCAGACTTTCTTCAAGAGACTCCTTCTCCTTTATCAAAGCTGACTTGTCGGCCTTCCACTTCTTCTTCTGGGACTGCAGCTTGTCTTGCAATTCCTTGACTTGGTTCCCACTCTTGGTAAGCTCGTTTGACAAGGTCTCAATCTTGTCAAGCATGGACTTAGATGCGATATGCAAATCAAAATATGCATTGTGAAGCTCCTCATCATGTTGAGCTTCGTCATTATCATCTATATCAGAGTTCGAAGCGTTGGCAAGCTCAACCGATGCAATGAAGGCAACGGTCTCCTTCTCTTCCTCTTGGTCAGAGGAAGGTTCAGACTCACTGTCCGACCAAGTGGCCTTAAAAGCCTTTTGCTTCGTTATGTTTGCACATTCAGCTGCCTTATGACCAATACCACCACACTCGAAACACTTATCATTTTGAGGAAAGTTTCTAGGTTTGAAGGTAGATCTGGGATTTCTAGGATTACTGGTTTCCCCTTGTCGAGGATATTTGGTATTGGTTGTAGCCCCCTTTTGGTTAAACTTAGGATTAAACCCTGGGTTCCTCTTCTCCCTAAGAATCCTCTCTAATTTTTTGGTTAAGAGAGCAAACTCTTCCACCGAACTATCACCTGACACAGACTCTTCCTCCACTTCCTCTTTAACTACAGTAAAGGCTAAAGATCTATCATTTTTAGAGGATTTCCTCTTGGCTTCAAAGTTTTTGAGGTTTCCTACAAGCTCATCTAAGGTGTAAGTGGTCAAGTCTCTAGCTTCTTTTATGGCAATCTGTTTTGACTCAAAACTAGGTGGTAAGGCCATTATAAACTTTTGAACCATACGTTGAGGATCAATATGGTGATCTAAACTATGACAATGATTTGTAATGGCAAGCATACGTCCAAGAAAATCTTCTACCGTTTCATCCTCACTCATTTTCAACTCCTCAAACTCATGAAGTAAAGATCTGATTCTTTGTTCCTTTACCTTGTTTGTGCCTTCATGAGCAGTGATCAAGATTTGCCATGCATCTTGGGCAAGGGTGCAGTTGATGATCCTTCGACGAACGTCTTCGGATACAGTCATGAAGAGGTTGTTCAAAGCCCTCATGTTAGCTTTGGCTTCCAACCTTTCATCTAGAGTCCATTGGTCTCGTGGCTTTGGAATGGAAGGTGCAGTTTCTGTTTCCACCGTCATAGGGGCTGAATACCCAAACTCAACTGCTTCCCATTGTCTTCCATCGTCCTGGGACGAGAGGAAAGTAAACATCATAACTTTCCAATCCGAATACCCTTTCCCATTGAAAAAGGGAGGAGAATTCAGTGAGGAACCGAATTTGTGGTCCATTTCCCTCTAAGAGGATCTCACCAGCAAGCTGGTGGCCGCTCTGATACTACTTGAAGGTCCTAGAGGGGGGTGAATAGGACTCTTTGCAAATTTTTCGTTATATGTTGTAATTCGAGGCTAGCAAGGAGTTGTGCTATCCCGATTCACAGTTTGCTACGATTTTGCAAGTAATGAAAAAGATTGCTGAAAGTAAAAACAACACAGAGATGTTTTTCTTTAACGCAGAAACCCTGAACTCAGGGAAGAAAACTGCGTGCCCTTATCCGAAGGACAAACCTTTCCACTATGTGATTCGTAGACTTATACAAGAATAGAGCCTGGGATATCATACCTTGTTGTTATCCTGTTCTATGACTCTACCTAGTCTACCTAGAACGCTCTCCCATCTTGTCTCCTAAGTCCTCACACGTGAAAGGGATACAAGAGCTTCACTCAGACCATAACTACTCCTTAGCTAACTCTGCTTGTGAACTCTTGGGGTCGTTGCACCTCCAATCACAACCTCATGTATTGGAATGCAAATGCTTTATGATTTTTGAAAACTGTTTTTGATTTCTCAAGTTCTAAGATTTATAATCACTAGGAAGACTTAGAGCAGTAGAGAGTAAGAACACAGCCAAGCTGATATTCTTTAATAATAACAAAAACACAAGAAAATTGACCACCAAGAAAAATCACTTTACTTGGTATTTATAGGCAAGTATAAATTGCTAAGAGAGCAACACGCATGCCAAAGGGTTCAAAAAGTTTGGACTGATGTGTTTGGCTTAGATGCTGTTGAAAACCTTTGTAGGACAAAGCCAAGCACAAAAGGACAAGACCAACTTTCCGAAAATAGCTAACTTTTCATAAGAGGGAAAAAAGGTTTTGCAAAAGCATTCCAAAAGAATGTCAACAATATGAATAGGCAAAACAGCTTCCTCCTAGGATCAAACGGCCTACTATCAACTGCATAGGTAAGTGTATCACAAACCAAGCATAAACAAATGGACCTTGAAAACATCAATGTCACGGGTTGAAGAATTCCTTCACCCTTTGATAGTTTGAGCGCCAAGAGTATCACGTGCTTGGCTAGCTGTTTGAATTTTGAAAAGCAAATCGACTGGAAACAACTGGAAATGCATTGAGAAGATAAATCACAGTTTTCAAGACGATTTGAACAAAGCCATAAAAATACCCAGAAAACTTTGGATACAAACCAGTACTCCTATCTTTAGTAAGGAACATAGGATACAAAGTTGTATTGCTATCCTCAGTGAAAACATGATATGAATATGCATGAATATACCTTAGTTTTCTGAAGTTGTGTTGGGCCTTGAACTGGTTGGGCTTCATAGCTTCACTTGTACTTGTGTTGGGACTCATCATACTACATCTTGAGTTGTGTTTTGGTCCATAATAAGTACTGTCAACATCTTTATACTTACATTCTTACTTATGGGTGGGTCTGAATTGGCAACCAGATGAGAACAGCAACACATTAACCACAAATTCACAGAACAATAACATGACCCTAATTGTGAAGAATTATTGAAACAACTAATCAAGTCAAAAAAGGGGATTAATGATTAAGCACTAATATAATGCTGATGGATTACAAAGAGGGATCAGGGAGGCCAGTATGAGGCTCCACCTATTCATAAGATAAGGACAGTTCATCTACTAGACTATCACTTCTACCCTTTACACAGAACTAAATCATTCTTACCAGGATCATAAACACTTCCATTACAAAAATAAGAAAATTCCAATATTGCTGCCTTTATGATGATGATGGTGCCTCTAGCTAAGATATCATCTCTGATCTCTTCTCCCTGAACTAGTGTGCTGAATTCAAGAAGAAGCTCCCTTGAAAATAAGGAAATTAAGGGTCTCCAAAGAGAAATATATGAAAGTCCCTGGTGTGTGGGTGAAGAAGCAACCGAAGTTAGAACCCACAACACACTGCCATCCAGTCCCATACATCCTGTCAAACTCCTGAAAACGCAAATAAAATCCCAAAACTTCATTGCCAAAATGCCAAAGTGAATTAAAGATCCAAACTTTTCTATCCAATACAAAAAGGATCCAAACTTCACAACAAAATAAGAAAAAAGGAAGTACCTTTTTTATGTGGGCAGCAATAGAGATGCAATCAATAACATCATGGAGATCAAGAGCCTCTGAAGCATAAGCCATGGCTTGCATCTGCATCTTCTTATCAGCCATATCTGTCTCCTTGATCCTTCCTTTTCCTTCCAACATCTTTCGCACTTTGATCTTTCACAACTCTCTGTCTCTCCGTCTCTCTCTTCAAAATCCCAGATAGACCATAACTTGAACTCGTCAACTTCCCAAATGTTACAACTCTTATAAAAGAAAGATACTGAAATCAATGGATTTTGTCTGCGTGTAAAGCTTGAGAACTTTCTCGCTGGCACGTATGTGTGTAAGCTCACCTTTTCTGTGCACATTTTTGTCTGCATCCACTTCTTTCCAATCCAGTTTCTGATATTTCTTGATTGATTGTTTTCCTCCAAAGGGAAAGTTCTATCCAGTAGAAACAGGGATTAGGTACTGCGGTGTAAATCTTTGAAGAACTTTTATGATTGAGGTAGTGGTTGGTAAATATTTGTGGCTTGGTAGATTTACAGGGACGGAACGTCATCGGCTAATCGATTTAGCGCCTCTATTTAGTTGGCACTTGGCGGTTACCAATCACATTAGCATAGACTGGTCATTGTTTATATTTCTATTTAGTTGGCACTTGTAAAAAGGGCGGTTACCAATCACATTAGCAAAGACTGGTCATAGTTCAGACTTCATATTCATACAAGGTTTACAATTTTGACTTGTTAGTCGTGAATAACACGAGTCAGAATTTCTAACAAAAATAACAAACAGGTCCTCGCAAACCAAAATAGAGTGATTAATGATTATGGAAGATAAGTGGGATCAGCTGTCCACACTCCCCACCGTGGGTGCGGAGGAGGTCCAGTAGACTCCTTGAAGCACGGTTCATTGCTACCCTATAGGGAAAAGCCTTCATGATCTTCATAGCTGAAGAACTGAGTTTTGCCCTAATAGAATAGCGAGGAGCTCCCATGACATGACTGAAAATGTTTGAAGCATACTGACTTGTGTTGCACACCAGCCGATGAAAATGAATACCATGATCCTTATCCATGTTAAACGGTGACAAGCGTGGTCCGTGGATCAACTGTACCGATATTGTCCCAATTTAGCCACCTTAAAGGTGTTGGGTTTTAATCACAAAAGGCCTCGGTACAATTGGATATTATCTATCTACTTATGAGTTGTATTTTATTTGTCACTTTTCCAATGTGGGATCTCTCCTCTTCAACACTCCCTCTCACGTGCAACCTAATTTTCGTTGGAGGTTTGCACGTGTAATTCATTTGGTCCAACTCTGACAACAGAAATTGGTATGTATGGTCCAAGGCCCACTGCGGACACTTGGTATGAAACCAATCAGAATTTCTCTGATGGCAATTCAATGAACCCAAATTTGAGTCCATTATGCTTGGGGAAACCCAATAGTGCTGGGGAAGCAATTGGAGAGGGACCCGCTCTGATACCATGTTAAACGGTGACAAGCGTGGCCCGTGGATCAACTGTACCGATATTGTCCCAACTTAGCTACCTTAAAGGTGTTGGGTTTTAATCACAAAAGGCCTCGGTACAATTGGATATTATCTATCCACTTATGAGTTGTATTTTATTTGTCACTTTTCCAATGTGGGATCTCTCCTCTTCAACAATCCATACGAATTTGAGCTACGCGGTGAGCGAATTCAATTTGTCCAAGGGGCCTGTTCAAAGTAAAAGTATTGTTCAATTTCTAAGTTATAAATCATAATTATAAATAAATACATATATATGCTGCATCTCAGTTTAACTGAAGTATTCAATTATATCATTTGGAAACAGATAATCACCCTTGTCACAATTGAGAATTAGAAAGAGGATCTTCTCTTCGTAATACGAATCGTAGAATAACGAGTAGGCATCTAAAATATCAAGATACTCCCCATAATCCCATCTCCCATTTGCCACACAATAAACTGTATAGAAAGTATAAATAAGACTCAGAAAATTACAATTAACAAACAGGAGTTGCTAGTAGAATTTCCTCCTGATATAAACACTTAGAAAGGCTGAACATACTTATCATGCAAATATGAAAAGGATATTATATGGTAGGTAAATAAATAATGATAAACCAAATTTAAAAAAAAAATTGATAACTTCTCTCTAGTTGTTGAAGGAAAAACGTATTATGTGCCTTCGTCAATGTAATTGACGTGAGATAATTATGTAGTCATTATTGTCATTAATGTATTTCCTATTACCGTTGTAATACTCACCCTATATAAAGGTGATTATATATCAATGAAATGAGTAGACAAATTCTGATTCTCCTACATCACGATATCAGCACTTTGTCTAACCTAGAGTTTTTTTTTTAGGCTAAGAAGAAAAAAAAAAAAAAAAACAGACAGAAAAAAAAAACCCTAGAATTTATTTTTTCTCTTCGCCGCCGCCGCAACAGCTAGGCCTACACCAACCGGGCCACCGCCGCCGCCTCCACCGCCGCTAGCCTTGCTAGCCGCAGCCCCGCCCGAAGCCAACTAGCCTTCTCTGATCGGCGTTGGCCACTCCAATCGCCACAACTGTGCTCGGACACCTGTGTTCGACCCAGATCGGGTGCCGGTCAACCACTCCGTCGCCACCCACGCTAGCAGCCTCGCCTCTGCGACGCACCAGCCGCCTTGTCCCTCGCGACGACTCCGCCTGTCCTCCTCCCACGCTCTGATTCAGACGACCCAGGCCTCGCCTCGATCCAAATCGGACCACCCACTGCTTCGATCGCCGCCTGCTCCTCCGATCGAACAACCTCCAATTTGATCTGGACACCCATCGTCGATCCCGATCCACTCCCGACCCAGGCCTCGTCCTACGGGCCGACGACTCCGGCTCGCCGCCCTCGATCCCCTTCGAACCCAGCCCGGATCTGTTGTCTCTTTTGCCGACAAAGCTTCGTCGGCAGAATTTGACCTTGACCCGACCCATTTGCAAGTTATGCAGACCCGAATCATTGGGCCTGACCCGACCCACGAAGAAAAGAAAAAAGATTTTTACCTTTATGGTAAAATTTAATGGTAATTTTAAAATTACCGCATAGTAATTCTTATTTATTGTGTGACTATTTACTGTTTTACGAATTTAATGGTAAATATGAAATTATTTAATTTATATGGTAAATATGAAATATATATGATTAAAGTGACTAATCATATGAATATTGTTTGTTTTTATGTGACATATCAATTACGATGCGGCGATCAATATGCGACGACAATATGGAGTCGGAGATCAAGCAATCGCTTCATGTGCAGTTTATTTGGCAAACTTACAAATAATATTTACATTGAAGTTCTGCTTTCATTATATTTTGTTTCAGTTTTATATGATGTAATGCTCTATTCAATTTGATCGCATTAGTATTTTATATAAATGTGAAACTTGAAGCATTATATGTAGATATCCCCCGTTCTCTCACTTTCATAATTAGCAAGATAAGATTTTCTAAAAAAAAAGAGATAAGATTAAAACTATTTTACGAAATTATGAAATCAAATATGTGAATGTAAATTTCGATACATATGTGGGTAGGGTTGGGTGCGGACCAGGCCGGACCGAACCCAAAATTTGCAAAGCCCAACCCAAACCCCGACACTCTCGGTCCGAGCCAAGCCAAGTTTTTTCGGAAATAAAGACCGGCCCGAGCCCGACCAATTCGGGCCGAGCCAGACTTTTGGGACTTTTCAGGCCTAAAAATACCCGATTGGAGCCGGTGGAGCACGTTTGAAAGCACCATCGCAGGTCGCAGGGGTGACTGGTTGAGGGCTGACTAGTTGAGGAGTGAAGAACTGACGACTGAGAGTCTGACTGTCGGAGACTAGGCCTCGTCCTTTCTGAGACTAGGAGATACCTAGTTCAATACAGCATAAACAACAACACTATCAATTACAACCTCGACGTCAACAAAAGGGCGGGTATATGTAATATCCTATTTTTTTTTTAAGTTTGTAAAATTCTAATTTTCATTTGAGAAATAGAAAGTAGAGCTCGTCACGAGTTCGTCATATTTTTCAGAAAATTATTTGAGTTCTCGAGCTATTTTTAACGATTTTTTGAAATTTAATCGGAGGATAATTATATGACGACTTGACGAGCTCCGATTGGAGGAGAGGCTGACATGTGGCAGAGAAAGAAGAGGCCAACTGACGCTGATGTCAGCCAAGTGGTGCTGATGATGTCATCATCAAGCTTAATCATCAGCCACATGTCACATTTGTAGAGAGTTTGTGCGTTTGTTGACATGTGTCACCAATAGTATGGTGACACATGACATGTTTTTCTATAAATAAGGCTCAAACCCCTCCCTTTTCTCATTTAGTTCAGTCCGTGCCATTTTTTTTTTGAAAAGTTTCTCGCTCTAGAATTCTCTCTCTAAATATTATTATTTTATTAGATTTGTAACGAAATTTTCGTGGATCACAACTTTTGATCCGTAACTCTGATTCTGAATCCGCGATGGCTACGAATGTGTATCAACGCTATCTTTCTATCCATAGTGGTTGAAGTTAGATCCAATAGTGATTTCTAGAAAGCTCGTTCTAGGAGGTTCAGTTTATGATCTGTGTGTCGATTTAATTCGTCGTGGTGAGTGGTTTATGTAATGTGTTTCAACTATTCTGATATGTTTTTAAAATAGTCGAAAAGCATATTTTTGATCTATTTATGAAATATGTGGAATTATATATGTTTGGTGATATTTAGATTCTTGATTGGTTGTTACGTATCTATAATATTGGAAAGCATGTGTTTTTATTTTGAATTATATTACCTGATCATGCATTTCATGATGGAAAAATGGTGAGATTGGAAGTTGAAGGGAACATGAGTGTTTGAGAAATGAGATTATTATTGTGAAAATCTTTCGTGTAGTTGAGTTAACTCATGGAGACATCCAGTAGCTATGATTAGCCCACATGTGCAATAGTTTGGAGAAAGTATGCCCCTTCAACGCCAGAAGTCGATAAAATGATCTATTTCGGGTTTCGGGATTGGGGACCATGAGTATAATAAGAAGACTAACGAAAGAAGAAAAATATATATTTGAGGGCGGTGGATGTTGGAAAAAAAATAATAGAATGAAAATAACAACTCAAACCACAAGAAGATAAATATGCAAAGATAAAAGAGTAGAGAAAAGAGAACACCAGATATAACGTGGTTCGGCGATGTGCCTACGTCCACGGGGTAGCAACAACAAGAACTTCCACTATGATGGGGTACAAGAGATACACAACTTCAAGAACACAACTTGAAGGAAACTCTCTCTCACTTGTTTTGCTTCCTATAACTACACACTCAACTTTGAGTAGACACTCTTCACTCTCAACTTGGATGAAGATGTTTCTTTTGGATGAGGTATTCAAGAATGAGCAAATGACCTTCTTTTATAGGCTAAAGGAGAACCCTTTAGAAACTGTATTTATGCTCACTCTTCATAAACCTTTCATAACCTTTGTTTCTGCACAAACCCATAGGCCTAGTGGAAACTGATGAATCAAGATGTGATCTCCTCCTGCAAACCTGCTAACTAAGGGGAATACTGGGCGGGCCGGTCTTCTCCTCTCCGATGCCTAAGTTAGTAAATTTGGGATGAATAGATAACTTAAGCAAGAGTGATAAGCAGTTGGAGAGATCAGTTACCTGTTAAAGAGGGTAGTTGAGACCCTTATATAGGTGGTCGGGCGTGAGGTCTGGTCTTACTCTTCGATGTGGGACTGGTTTCCTTCTGTTCGCACACAAAAGGACAGCTCTGGTCGTCTGTTCGGCAGGCTGGCCTCCCCGGTCCCCGGGCCCCTGGTCACAAGGTAGACTGCTGGACCTCGGGTCCAGGTGCTGGTGATCCTGCTCCGGGCCTCAGTCCGGCCCCGGATGCACTGGTTGCGGGTCTGTGGGCTTATATAGACCCTCTGTGGCTACTGTCAACAAGTCCCCCAAGTTCCCGGTCAAGTGCAATCTTGAATGAGGACTTAATATGTCTCGCTCCTATCCCGCAGACCCGCAGGGTTACCGACGCAACTGTACCCAGTCCCCCAAGTCCGCATTGAAGATTGGGCGTGACCGGGCGTTCGGGCAGAGAAGGCGTGGTGATGTGAGTACCTATTAATGATGACGTGTGACAGTTATGAGTGTACTTGCAATACTAATGGTATTGTGCTCAAGTGTCGTCATGCCATGAATATGGAACGGGGTGAAACCCGGACGAGTGCATGGGATGATGGTGTGGCGTTGAAATCCGCCATGCAATGAATATGAAGCGGGGTGAAACCCAGACGAGTGCATGGGATGACAATGTAAAGACTCGACCGGTGGACTGTCATGTCGGAACTAGTCCCCCAAGTTCCCAAGGTAAAATTGCTGCCAACGGTGGGGCAGGCCGGGAGTAGCCCGGTGGCTCGGCCCAGCTTGTGTTGGAATAAGCGTGAGGTAACGTGCCTGCGGGGAGATTTGTTCTGTGTTAGAGAAACAATCTGCCCGGTGGGGTGGCGTGGAGATAACAAGTCTCGCCTTGGATCCCCATATTTATCACAGTTCAGTGTGATGCAGGGTTTTTAGCCTGCTGGAAAAGTTTGCATGTGTTAGATGTAAACTCTCCCGGTTTTATAAAGCCTATGTGTTTGAAGCCTTGAGTTGTTGCTGGCTTGTCCCTGCCCGCAGGGGCGAAGGAAAGTGGCAAAACCGTAAACGGTGGAATGCCTTGGAGCCGGTTGAATACTACGTAACTGGTGGAATGCCATGGAGCCGGTTGAATAGTACCTAACCGGTGAGGTGCCATGGAGCCGGTTGGATGCTACCTAACCGGTGAGATGCCATGAAGCCGGTTGAATGCTACCTAGCCGGTGAGGTGCCATGGAGCCGGTTGGATGCTACCTAACCGTTGAGATGCCATGGCTCTTGGGGAAGTGGGGGGGGGGGGGGGGGCTTGACGCCTCGGTTCACGCCCCTATCTCCCTTAACTGCCGCTTGTAGGCGGGACACGTGGCTGACATGCATTTAAGGAGGAAGCCCATCGGTCCAATCAGTTATGATGGCGTGAGAAGGTTATCGATGCTAGGACACGTGTCAGTAGGGAGTGATCTGAGATGGAGGGCCTAGATTCGCAGGCGTTTGAGTTGCCTTGATTGAGTATTTTGGGGGGATTACAGGGGTGCCTAGGGCATCAGACCCGTCTATAAAAAGGCATCTTTTGTCTTCATTATTTCTGTTTGTGCTCTTGGCCCAGAGAGAAGAAGAGAAGGTTGGAGAGGAATCCGGCGAAAGTTCTGTGGAGGTACCTCGCGCTATCCATGCTTCAAGCGTTCTGGTTCTTGCCTACCATTGCTCGGTGTTTTCGTAGGACTGACTTTCCTCGGTTGTGCATAGTAATCGGTAAGTCTTGCTTTCTTTGCTTCGTGTTTTTTCTTTTTGGTTGGCGTTTTGTGGGGGGGGGGGGGGTGCTCTGTTGCCGACTGTGAGTCGTTTTGAGCGGGGTGTCTGCGGCAAACTTGGGGAGCAGCCGCAGAGGGCGCTGTTCTAGCTTATTGCTGACCAGCGGTGGTTTTGTTTTCTTCCCCCTAGGTTAAATGGCTTCTGCGAGCTCTGATGGGGCTTCTGAACTGGCCGACAGGCGTCCCGCGGTGGACGATGAGGAAAGATTGGAGGATTGGCTTGGTTCGGATTCCCCGGAGTCAGAAGCCGCTGACCGTTCCCGGGGCGGGGTCTCGTCTTCCGAGTCTCTGGGTTGTGAGGGCATCCCGCACGGGGTGCGCTTTCCTGGTACTCCGCCCGTGAGCTACACTATCGGGAGTGGGAAAGAGACTGTAGCATGCGATGAACCGGAGGGTACTATGAGCCCTGTAGAGATTGCCGCCTTCCGGGAGACGTGGAATATCCCTGATGAGGTGACGTTACAGCCGCTGAATCCCGGAGAATCGGCCTGTAACCCGGAGGCGGGTTGGGTTGCTGTTCACGGAGACCAATTTCGCCACGGGTTCTCCCTCCCGCTGCTAGACTTCGTGCAGTATATGCTTAGCGCTCTGCAAGTGTCTCCCGCGCAGCTTCCCGGGAACCAGTGGAGGGAGCTGCTGAGCCTTGGTTGTTTGTACGAGCTGTCCGGGATGAGCATGCCAACGGTGAACGAGTTCCGGGCACTGTACAGACTGTCCTTCTCGAAGAAGAAAGGGTGCCGGGGTTGTCTGACCTTTAGCGCCCGACACTTCCAGCCTATCATCACTCACCTGCCTTCCTGGGTGGACAATAACTGGAGGAAGAAGGTGGTGATGGCGGGTGGGAAGTGGCAGAAAAGGAGGAGGATGTACCGGGTTCCTGGTGCCTTCCAGCCCCTTGGCGACCAATCGTTCGTACTGGCCGAGTTGGAGCGGGATAGGATTATAACGATACTCGGGTGCTGGGACGATCTTGAGCGAAACTCTTGCAACTTCATACGGCGGGAGGTGTTAGAGTACTGCTGTCTTGGGCGGGATCCCGGTGCGTAGCAGGGTTTTAGTGGTGGCGTTTCTGCTGACCGAGTTGATACTAACCCTTTGTTTGTTCTGCAGGTGCATCTTCCCGGACGGTCGTCAAGCCCGGTAATACACTATCCATGGATGGTGAAGACCTTGTCTTGAGGTTGAAGGAGAAAGGGGAGGCCGTTTCACGGACCTCGGTGGATGAGGAGTCCGGTCGGCTTACCGTTAATGCTTAACCGAGGGCATTGGATGTTGAGGACGACGCCTATACCCTAAGGCGTGTGAAGACTCACCCCGCTGCGTCCAAGGCGAGACCCCGAAAGGGCAAGACCACCGGTGGACCACCAAAAGTTCCTGGTGGGACGAACAGGATTCCACACCGACCGGGATCGGTCCCGCTTGTCACCAGGGTCTCTCGGACAGGCGCACAATCTTCTTCACTGGGCGGTCTGGGTGAGAAGAGGCGGAGGATCATGGACGTCCCTCCCTCCGCGTTTGTAATGCTGACTGGTCGGTCGTCTGGTGAAAACTTGGCGAAACGGCTCAAGGTGGCCAGCGGTGCGATGAGTTCCGCTGGAGACAAGGCCGCTGCTGCCTCAAATTCTACCGGTCAGCAGAGTAGCCCCGCTCCTGCGGAGGAACAGAGGGGAGGTCAGGAGAGTCCCTTCGTCCGGAGTCTGGCGGCAGATGTGGCTGGCCTTGGTCTGGATAGGCCTGGGGTCGCTGGAGCCTTGTCGGGGGAGAACCGCCAGAAGAGCAAGGAGTCGGTCATCCGGGTAAGAATTGCTTGGTGCCACGGCACCGCCCATAACTTCTGCCGGGTTTCGTTATTTTTGTTGTTTGCTTAATCGGCTCCCTGTTGTTCTGCAACTATTGTACAATCTGTACCAGTCGGACCCGATCGAGGAGCTGTCGGAGTTGAAGAGGCAGGTGACCACTCTGACAACCTTCACGGCACTTCCGGAGCGGGGTTTCATTGCCGTTGCGGTTGAGCAACATGTCGGCTTCGCTTTCTCAGTTTGCTTTGTGGGGTTGAGATGAAATGGGAACTACAATTCGGTCTTTTATAGACACGCTCAAACTCCAAGTTACAAAGGGATTGGACCAATCCGACTGCGCTTCGGAATTGGCCTATTATGAGGATGATTGCTTATTGCATGGTATGCAATAAGAGAACTGATCATTTCACTTCCGAATGCCCCAAAACAACTAAAGATGTCCTAGAGAAGCTTGCTTATTGCATGGTATGCAGGAAGAATACTGATCATCTCACTTTCAATTGCCCGCACAGAGAAAAGGAATGTGTATGGTATGAAGGAGTTCAACTACCCAATTTCTGTGATCATTGTGGTAAAAAAAAAACCACTTGGTTCCATTCTGCCCTCTCAACCGTGAGGATGATGTCGCCAGGAAAATTCCGGATGATGATGACTTGTAATATGGTTCTCCATCAGAAGATTCTCGAAGTTATGTATAGAGTAGCCGTGGATTGTTTTCCAGTTGTATTAGACTTTGCCAGTTTGAGAATGCATGGTTTCCGTTGTATTTATTTTACTTGGTCTTATCTAGGCCTCTGCGCTCTCAAACCTGACCTGACATACATAATAGACATAGAAATAACAAAATCCATAACTTGAGCCTCCATTGGTTTTAATTATCAGAAAGTGTTTGCAGGTACCATCTAGTACAACGTTTTACATGGAAGGCTACACTGCAAAACCAGAACAATGAAACATTGCTTTGCTAGGATGGATTGAATTTGTCTCCTGTTTCGATATTTTAATCTTCTTTTTTTCAAAACAACGATGTTTTAATCTTTATTTAATTGATCTCTGGTCATATAAGAATCTCAGAGTTGAAGAGTTGGAGAAGGATGGTCTGAAAGTGATTTCTTTTACTCGAGGATGTAAGAATTATATTTGTTTGGGTTTTGATTGTTTGATGCTCATATTAGCTTGTGTTTAAGTAGTTGATAGAGACTTGTGTATACGTTTGGAGCTCGAGAGATCACGAAGAAAACAAACACAATTCCAGTTCTCACTAGGATTCCAGTTCTCATGGCATTAAGAGTTTCCTATGCAATTTCCTATTCCTACTCCGAACAGATTTTTAACGGGGCTAATGGCTATATAAATTCTACTATTGAAGCAGCGAAGGGTCAGAAATCTACAAACAGATACTACTCTAGTATGATCAGAGGAACCACGGCCTCAAATGATCAAAGAGGAACAACAACCTGCTGGACACTCTATGTTTCGTATTGCTGACAAGGAGGATTCACAGGTTGCCGGAGACGATTATGCTCAAATCATCCAAGAAAAACCACTGGCTGGTTGGAGACTTTCCGACTGAAAATGACGAAAAAATTGCTTCCTTATTGCATGGTATGCAATACGGTTACCGATCATGACACTTTTGATTGCCCCGGTGTTTGGGCCCAAATTAACATTTGTCCGACAGTATGGGTCAAGGCCCAAGAGATTATTCATTAAGGAATAATCTGAAGTATTTTTCCTTCTTGGAAAAGAATTAGGATTCCTCTAGGAATCCAAGAAGAGGTGGTTTTGGGTAACCAAATCCTAATTGATCTCATAATCTATTATACTTTATACACAAGTATTGGGGTTCTGCATTCTCTATATAAAGAGGCCATGGTGTTCAAGAAAAAGGAGCTCCTCCACACAAAAACCTTTGCGCAACGCAAACCAAAGTCCCACCGGGGCATAAGCCTCTCCGGAGTGCTTGTCGCTTCCCTGCACCAAACTCAGAGTCGCAGCCATGCACCAAGTTTCGGTCGCAGTAGCAGTCTCTCGCGAACTGCTTTCCACCAACTGCAAACCACCGCTCCAACCTTGCCGCAAACCTACGCCCACCACCGGTCGCCGTATATCTGCCGCAGTTGTCGAAAGTGCCTTGCGTTCGTGTCGAAGCATCGCAGAGACATATCGAGTCTAGTCGTCACGCCTTGTGACAAATCGAGTCGTTACTCCGGTAACAAAACCATGGTCCCAATCTGCAAAAGGTTGGATCAAACCCTTCCCAATCTGCAAGAGGTTGGAAGACAAACAATCTGCAAGCCAATCTGCATGAGATTGGAAGCAAACCGTTTCCCGCGGTCTTGATTAAAGCTCTGCTTTGCATCTCAGGATCGAAGTAAGATTACTCAATCTGCAAAAGGTTGAGAGAAAATCCTAGTAACAGTTTATTAGGTCTTGTTCGAGCCTTTTACGCCGGCATAGTCAACGCCCGCGTAACAGTCGCTTGATCCAGAAGTCAGGTATTCGGGAGTAAACGAGTACGCTATATAAATTCTACTATTGAAGCAGCGAAGGGTCAGAAATCTACAAACAGATACTACTCTAGTATGATCAGAGGAACCACAGCCTCAAATGATCAAAGAGGAACAACAACCTGCTGGACACTCTATGTTTCGTATTGCTGACAAGGAGGATTCACAGGTTGCCGGAGACGATTATGCTCAAATCATCCAAGAAAAACCACTGGCTGGTTGGAGACTTTCCGACTGAAAATGACGAAAAAATTGCTTCCTTATTGCATGGTATGCAATACGGTTACCGATCATGACACTTTTGATTGCCCCGGTGTTTGGGCCCAAATTAACATTTGTCCGACAGTATGGGTCAAGGCCCAAGAGGTTATTCATTAAGGAATAATCTGAAGTATTTTTCCTTCTTGGAAAAGAATTAGGGTTCCTCTAGGAATCCAAGAAGAGGTGGTTTTGGGTAACCAAATCCTAATTGATCTCATAATCTATTATACTTTATACACAAGTATTGGGGTTCTGCATTCTCTATATAAAGAGGCCATGGTGTTCAAGAAAAAGGAGCTCCTCCACACAAAAACCTTTGCGCAACGCAAACCAAAGTCCCTCCGGGGCATAAGCCTCTCCGGAGTGCTTGTCGCTTCCCTGCACCAAACTCAGAGTCGCAGCCATGCACCAAGTTTCGGTCGCAGTAGCAGTCTCTCGCGAACTGCTTTCCACCAACTGCAAACCACCGCTCCAACCTTGCCGCAAACCTACGCCCACCACCGGTCGCCGTATATCTGCCGCAGTTGTCGAAAGTGCCTTGCGTTCGTGTCGAAGCATCGCAGAGACATATCGAGTCTAGTCGTCACGCCTTGTGACAAATCGAGTCGTTAATCCGGTAACAAAACCATGGTCCCAATCTGCAAAAGGTTGGATCAAACCCTTCCCAATCTGCAAGAGGTTGGAAGACAAACAATCTGCAAGCCAATCTGCAAGAGATTGGAAGCAAACCGTTTCCCGCGGTCTTGATTAAAGCTCTGCTTTGCATCTCAGGATCGAAGTAAGATTACTCAATCTGCAAAAGGTTGAGAGAAAATCCTAGTAACAGTTTATTAGGTCTTGTTCGAGCCTTTTACGCCGGCATAGTCAACGCCCGCGTAACAGTCGCTTGATCCAGAAGTCAGGTATTCGGGAGTAAACGAGTACGCTATATAAATTCTACTATTGAAGCAGCGAAGGGTCAGAAATCTACAAACAGATACTACTCTAGTATGATCAGAGGAACCACGGCCTCAAATGATCAAAGAGGAACAACAACCTGCTGGACACTCTATGTTTCGTATTGCTGACAAGGAGGATTCACAGGTTGCCGGAGACGATTATGCTCAAATCATCCAAGAAAAACCACTGGCTGGTTGGAGACTTTCCGACTGAAAATGACGAAAAAATTGCTTCCTTATTGCATGGTATGCAATACGGTTACCGATCATGACACTTTTGATTGCCCCGGTGTTTGGGCCCAAATTAACATTTGTCCGACAGTATGGGTCAAGGCCCAAGAGGTTATTCATTAAGGAATAATCTGAAGTATTTTTCCTTCTTGGAAAAGAATTAGGGTTCCTCTAGGAATCCAAGAAGAGGTGGTTTTGGGTAACCAAATCCTAATTGATCTCATAATCTATTATACTTTATACACAAGTATTGGGGTTCTGCATTCTCTATATAAAGAGGCCATGGTGTTCAAGAAAAAGGAGCTCCTCCACACAAAAACCTTTGCGCAACGCAAACCAAAGTCCCTCCGGGGCATAAGCCTCTCCGGAGTGCTTGTCGCTTCCCTGCACCAAACTCAGAGTCGCAGCCATGCACCAAGTTTCGGTCGCAGTAGCAGTCTCTCGCGAACTGCCTTCCACCAACTGCAAACCACCGCTCCAACCTTGCCGCAAACCTACGCCCACCACCGGTCGCCGTATATCTGCCGCAGTTGTCGAAAGTGCCTTGCGTTCGTGTCGAAGCATCGCAGAGACATATCGAGTCTAGTCGTCACGCCTTGTGACAAATCGAGTCGTTACTCCGGTAACAAAACCATGGTCCCAATCTGCAAAAGGTTGGATCAAACCCTTCCCAATCTGCAAGAGGTTGGAAGACAAACAATCTGCAAGCCAATCTGCAAGAGATTGGAAGCAAACCGTTTCCCGCGGTCTTGATTAAAGCTCTGCTTTGCATCTCAGGATCGAAGTAAGATTACTCAATCTGCAAAAGGTTGAGAGAAAATCCTAGTAACAGTTTATTAGGTCTTGTTCGAGCCTTTTACGCCGGCATAGTCAACGCCCGCGTAATAGTCGCTTGATCCAGAAGTCAGGTATTCGGGAGTAAACGAGTACGCTATATAAATTCTACTATTGAAGCAGCGAAGGGTCAGAAATCTACAAACAGATACTACTCTAGTATGATCAGAGGAACCACGGCCTCAAATGATCAAAGAGGAACAACAACCTGCTGGACACTCTATGTTTCGTATTGCTGACAAGGAGGATTCACAGGTTGCCGGAGACGATTATGCTCAAATCATCCAAGAAAAACCACTGGCTGGTTGGAGACTTTCCGACTGAAAATGACGAAAAAATTGCTTCCTTATTGCATGGTATGCAATACGGTTACCGATCATGACACTTTTGATTGCCCCGGTGTTTGGGCCCAAATTAACATTTGTCCGACAGTATGGGTCAAGGCCCAAGAGGTTATTCATTAAGGAATAATCTGAAGTATTTTTCCTTCTTGGAAAAGAATTAGGGTTCCTCTAGGAATCCAAGAAGAGGTGGTTTTGGGTAACCAAATCCTAATTGATCTCATAATCTATTATACTTTATACACAAGTATTGGGGTTCTGCATTCTCTATATAAAGAGGCCATGGTGTTCAAGAAAAAGGAGCTCCTCCACACAAAAACCTTTGCGCAACGCAAACCAAAGTCCCTCCGGGGCATAAGCCTCTCCGGAGTGCTTGTCGCTTCCCTGCACCAAACTCAGAGTCGCAGCCATGCACCAAGTTTCGGTCGCAGTAGCAGTCTCTCGCGAACTGCTTTCCACCAACTGCAAACCACCGCTCCAACCTTGCCGCAAACCTACGCCCACCACCGGTCGCCGTATATCTGCCGCAGTTGTCGAAAGTGCCTTGCGTTCGTGTCGAAGCATCGCAGAGACATATCGAGTCTAGTCGTCACGCCTTGTGACAAATCGAGTCGTTACTCCGGTAACAAAACCATGGTCCCAATCTGCAAAAGGTTGGATCAAACCCTTCCCAATCTGCAAGAGGTTGGAAGATTTCCCAATCTGCAAGAGGTTGGAAGACAAACAATCTGCAAGCCAATCTGCAAGAGATTGGAAGCAAACCGTTTCCCGCGGTCTTGATTAAAGCTCTGCTTTGTATCTCAGGATCGAAGTAAGATTACTCAATCTGCAAAAGGTTGAGAGAAAATCCTAGTAACAGTTTATTAGGTCTTGTTCGAGCCTTTTACGCCGGCATAGTCAACGCCCGCGTAACAGTCGCTTGATCCAGAAGTCAGGTATTCGGGAGTAAACGAGTACGCTAGCAAGGGTTATCCGCTCGCCAGGGTCATCCGCTAGCAAGGGTCATCCGCTCGCCAGGGTCATCCGCTCGCCAGGGTCATCCGCTCGCCAGAGTCATCCGCTCGCCAAGGGTGATCCGCTCGCCAGAGGTCGTCCGCACCAGGGTTGTACCTAACCCAAAGGTACTGGCACGCTCGCGCACAACGCACCAGGACTGAAACTCACGTCCGCCTCCTCCACGTGTTGACTGTTCGACAGGAGTAAAATCCGACGCGAACACCCGACAATGAAAAGCTCAGAAGGATGCTTTCTTATTGCCTGGTGTGCAATAAGAGAACTGATCATTTCACTTCCGAATGCCCCATAGCAACTGAAGATGTCCTATACAAGAATACGGATCATCACTCTTCCAATTGCCCGAACAAAGAAAAGTTATGTGTATCTACAGAGGAATCTATGTACGCAACGTCTGTAATATTTGTAATGAGGTAGGTCACTTGGGTGTATCATGCCCTCTCGACTGTGACAAGGATCTTTACTTTGATCCTCCGGGTGATGATGAGTGGTAAGATTGGTCGCCCATCAGAGGATTAATCTCAACTGAACAAAACATATTTGTTTCCTTTTCTTATCCCCATTGTTTTACTTTTACCTATGCTCAATGACTGAGTAGCAAATGAAAGTATATATATTTAGGATTATGTAACTCCTTCGTCAAATTGACAAACATCTATGTTTCATTTTCCTCATCCATCAAAACTTTGAGCATAGAGTTCTCTACTAACAAAATAGTGAGTTTGTAAACCACTTCTTAATGAGCCAAAATCTCGACACTTTTATATATGAATTTAGATGCACCATTCACTTTAATAATCCGCATAATTATAGGTATCTCATACAGTTGAGTTTGGAAAACATAAACACACTATTTAAAGTCCTTCTTCAAGTTCGACCCAAATTATTCTTTTGGGGACATCCAATTTCTCTAATCTATCAAATTACTCCTTAATTAAGTCATGTATAAATGTCTTGCTGCTAAAATAAAACAAAAACATTCCAGAGCAAAGAGGCTGGCATCCAATCATTCGAGACAGCTCAAACACAGTAAAAAATCTTAAGAGAGAGAGAGAGACAAAGACTCAGAGTTAATCATTGATTAATCCGCCCTTAAACTAGTGGATACAACCAAGCACAAGAAAAATTGAAAAAGAACAAAACATTAATAATTTTTTAATTCTTTTTTAGTAAAATTATAAACAAAACCAAAATTTGAAATGAGGGATATTACAAAGGAAGAAGCAAAGACCAAGATCAGAAGAAGAAGAAGAAGAAGAGAAAGCTCGGAGTGTGACCTGGCAATTCCGCGGCGTTCTGAAACGGCGTCGCTTTAATTTCTGGGTCTGCGGGTGATGGGCGATGAGAAGTCGTCGTCATCAATAGTAATGGCTAACAGAGACAGAGAGCAGCGAGATCGAGAGCTCCTCATTCCGGTCGCCGACTCCGGTGATGAAGACGTTTCTTCCAAGCCCTCGTCTTCTTCCTCATCCTCTCACCACCTCACTGGCCGCGAGGTAGTTAATTCTTTTCGATTAGGGCTCTAATCAATTTGATTTCATTTCTAATTGGTTTTGGAAGATGAAATTTTCATGCTTTAATTTCAAGTTTGAGTTTTTAGGTTTTTGGGTTTGACCTTAGAAACCAGATTTGTACATATGGAGATTAAATTTTCTCTGAATTTTGATATGGGCTCTAATTTTCTTTGAATTTTGATGAGCTGGATTCAATCAGAGCTAAATTTGATAACTGATTCAGTCCTGATTAAGGTGTTTATCCTGCCTACTTGGTTTTTTTTTTCTTTTCGTTATTGTATGTTTTTAATCATTGTTGGATAGTTCAGGACTTTATATTTGCAAAGATTAGTCTTTTGTGGAAATTTGGTGTTCAGGGCATTATGATCCTTTGTTTTTTGTTTTCGTGGGCGAAGTTGAGATACACATTATCTGGTTTTTTATGTGTGTGTATGTTTGTTTTTATGTAAATTGTGGTATTAATTCTGTTGTATCATCTGTTTGCAGACTTTCTACAAGGTTTTTAGAAGTTGGGCATCAAAGAAGTTCATGACAGGATGGTATAAGTTTCTTTCCTCTCGCTTTTATTTAATTCTCAGCTCATGGTACATATGCTGTGCTAGTTCCTGTTCTTATTTGTTTCTTTGTGTAAAGGATCAATTGTGTGTTTGTGGGAGGGTATTAATAATGGAAATGCATGGGCTCCTTCTCGGAGCTATGCGCTTTCTATAGGTTGAGTCAGAAGCACATGTTTTTGATTTTGGGAGATTCCTGTCACGCAATTATATTATCTCTCTGTACTCCTGGATTCTATCACAGGCCCATAAATAGTTGTACACCATGTGTTCTACCTTATTGGCTGGTAATCTCAAGAAATCCACATCTTAGGCTCTTACAAATGTTTGAGGTTCATGACTTTTTCTGGGATAATCATATCTGTTTTTGAATTTTTGTTTCTCTTTGTACTGTGTCATCTGATTTAGTAGATAGATTAGATAAAGCTTTAAAGTTAAAATTTTCTTTCTTTTGGAGTGCTTAGTAGATGCTAACTCTTATGCTCTTTTTTCAGTGTGATCCTATTTCCAATAGCGATCACTTTCTACATAACTTGGTGGTTTATTCACTTTGTGGATGGCTTCTTCTCCCCAATATATGCTCAGCTAGGAATCAACATTTTCGGTGAGTACATTTTGTTCTGCAACACATGGCCTTGACTGCATAGACACTTAAGTTCTGTCTGAAAAGCCTCATAAATACGAAGTTCTAATCCATTATCTCTCTTGAGGAAAATCTCATTGACACACAGTTCTGTTCAAAAGTCTACTCACCTTCTCTATACCTGTAGTCTTTTATCTCATTGAACAGCAGTTTCTACCCCTTAGGGAGAGGCAAATCAGATGCCTCTTGTGATGTTACAAGTCAGGCCCAACCAGTATCGTCAAAAAGTAATATATCAACTGTAAAATCAATGACCAAAACCAGTCATTGATTTACTTTGGCTGCAATCATTATTTTCGTAAATTTGATTTGATATTTGAACTTCTGTGGACATGTTAGGTCTTGGATTCGTAACTTCCATTACGTTCATATTTTTGGTTGGGGTGTTCATGTCATCATGGCTGGGTGCATCTGTCCTGGGTCTTGGTGAGTGGTTTATCAAAAGAATGCCATTCGTTCGCCATATCTACAATGCGTCCAAGCAGATTAGTTCCGCCATATCCCCAGGTGTGCTTTTTAATATGTCTCCCTTGTTTGAACAAATGGATATAGAGGAGGACAATTAATAATCTCTAGCTCTTTGGTATTCTAGATCAAAACACGCAAGCCTTCAAGGAAGTGGCCATCATAAGGCATCCACGTATCGGAGAATATGCATTTGGGTTCATTACTTCATCACTTACCCTACAGGTCTGCGAATAACTTTTGTGTTCTGAAACTCCCTTTGGTTTTACACTGGTCAAATATGTTTTTTATCTGCGGTTTTGGATTACCCATATTCTACACAGTAACATATACTCTCAGTCTAATTTTCTCAGCATGCATGTTTTGCTTAACTCACAACTCTTGAAAAGCATAGTCTTTGTTAAAAGATGGTACCTTTATATATATATATATATACTTTGTTTTCTTCTGTCAACTTTCTTTTCTTTATCACTTGATTCTAAAGATTTGGTTCCAGGCTAGTTGACAGTATTGCCTATTTTTGGCCTCAGAATGATTGTGGATTAGTGTAAGAGTGGAATCATTGACTTTTAGCTTGCATGTGTTGGATCTGTAGTTTGACCCTTATTATTTATTGGGTGTGGATACATATATATACACATTTTATATAATATCTCGTAATTTGAATTATTATGAGGTCCTGTTTTCTTATGATAATTTTTTTTGGCTCTGTGAACCATTCTTCGCCATTACAAAAGTTTTATACTGACAACTAGCACAATGATACAATCTACTGGAATAAAACATAATTGGTATTATAGTTCAGTTCTATTTATTTGTTTATTTTTATCATGCAGAACTATGATGGGGATGAGGAATTGTGCTGTGTTTATGTTCCCACGAACCATCTGTATATTGGTGATGTCTTTCTGGTCAGCACCAAGGATGTGATCAGGCCAAATTTATCTGTACGGGAAGGAATTGGTGAGTAATCTATTTGCCAGTATATGTAGATATATTAAGGCTTGATTAAAGGAACCTGTTTTAACTCTTAGTTCGGAATTCCTACCAACTTGGAGTTACTATGACCCCTTCCTGGATGACCCTGATCACAGTGGGCAGTTATTGTATGGGTTCATATTGGTTGTGTGTAAATATACAATTATGAAAATGGTGTGGGTATAAAAGGGGAACTTTTTTTTATAATCAAGATACAATGAGAAGTGGGATCTTAATGATTGTTTCCAAACTGCATTGTAGCAATAGATGGGGAAAACAGTCTGTTTATCAAAGCTCTAATTCCATACTTTTAATTGCAGAAATTGTTGTGTCTGGAGGCATGTCGATGCCCCAGATCCTGTCAACGGTGGATTCCCGGATTATGCCAGTGGTCAGCTGAGTGAAGGTGTTAGATATTAGCTTGGTTGCTTCTTTCTTCTTCTTTTTTCATTTTTTTTTTTTACCTTGTTTGGTTCCCCCTAGTGTCGTCAGATTGGCCATGCACTCAATGTGATGCATACATAGGAATTCTTATCAGATTACCCAAGATTCTGGTGACATTTGTAGCATGTTTTGTCATGTTAGAATGTAGAAATTGTAGTGTTGGCTCGGGAGATATAGATTTGATTATTAATTATCATACAGGCTGTTAAGTGGTTTGATTTATGATTAGCTTTTCTAAGTAGAGCTGTCTCTGCTTAATATTTTATTGTGTGCGAGATTCTCTTCCTGGACCTTTGCTTGTTGATTACTCAACCATGTCGTCGTAGGTAGGAGGATATAGCGATATATGTGATCTGGTTGTGAAGTAACCGATGTTTTTTCACCGAGTGTTTTCCACAATCTAGAGGAACCTTTCTGAATAGAGACTAGTGTTTTGACTGGACATATAACCTAAAGGTTAAAGCTCAAGATATTGGTCATCAAACAAGTGCTTTCATGTACTAAACTTCAAGAACTCAGAAATGGAGGAGCTGCCCTCTTGGTTTAATTAGTAAAGCATTACTGAACGAGTCCTAAATTAGTTGAAAGACAGTTATTGAGTTCTGATTTTCCAGGGTACGAAGCCATGAAGGGCTACAGAAAAAGGTACGAGCACACAAACACTTTGGATCAAGTCTTCGAGTTTTGAACTGATGATAACGATAACTTATGGACCGGTAAATAACAGAAACACAGAATACACACATTATATTATTTCATTACACCAAATGGATCAACGTTGTTGTCCGCTAAAAGTCCAGAATTGAAAGCCCCAATCAAAGAGCTACTGAGCCCAATTACACTAGAAAGCCCAGTAGCAACACACTAAACCCTAGCTCCTCTATATAAATGAGACAAGCACATCACAAACACCGCAAGTCCTCGCTCGCCCGCTACTGTATCTTGGTCTCTTCTTTTCTGTTCTTGTTTTATGTTTTGTAAATTTTGGGACCGTGACGATTCAATTGATAAGGTCTCGTTCGTCGTAACTGGCCGCAAGGCCTTGCCGACCATTCTGTTATATCACCACCCATTATCTGAGTCCCTCTCTTTTATCTTTTCTTTTCCGATCTGGGTTTTCTCTTCAACTTACGGCTGTTTTTTTTGTTTCTCGGCCGATGATTAAACTTAAATCAATGACAAGCATATGTCTGAATTTCTCTATGTTGAACTCAACTAATCTTCTCTATGAGGCCGATTTCTCTCTCTTTCTCTTCTTTTTGTTTTGTTTTTAAATGTTTTTGATTTTATTTGCCGATGATGATTATATGGATTTCGTGTAATTTATGATTATCCGTGATTACACACATACCTATACTGCCTTCCTTCTGAGGCTTTATTTGTAAAAATTTCATCTTTGTTTTTGAAAAATGCATGGAAAAATGTTTATGGGTCGTGTGATGATTTTGCATAGTTCACATGAGTTTATCTGTGATTAAACTTCATTTAGTCTTTCGCTCCTATCTGATGACCCTTTTATTGTTTTCATATAATGGTTTTGTTCTGTTCTGAGAATTGTGTTTTAGTTTTTATTTTTTTATACCTTTGGCCGAGGATTGAAAATTGATAAGCATATGTCCGAAACTATGTGTCGATAATTTATAATATTGATGAGGCCTATTAAAATTTGATTGAAGATTTGAATTATTTCTGTGCGTACGTCTTATCATTTGGCATCTGATAAATGAATCTCAAACTTGCATATTAGTAGGTGTAAGGAATTAATGGACAATGATGATTTGTGTTAGGTCTCGTTCGTCGTAATGTCTCTAGTGGGACTTGCCGACTATCGTGATATATCACCACCCATAGTCTGAGTCCTCTTTTTAAGATCAACCTCTATGGATTACTGCTCTATTTCTATAAATTTGGTGATTTCCTTGCTTTAAATTGATCAGACTTACTGTGGAGTATTTGTAGTGGGGAAAAGATGAACAATTTGAGTTTGATGATCTTACTTTGAACTGTACACCTTGAACAAATTCAGGGATTAATATAACCATTTTGACTTTGAATCCTTCTAAGAGCGATAATGTATATGAAGACCACTACTGATTTCCTAATAAGTATGGCATTTGACAAGCAGAATTGAACTGATTCCCTAAACAACTGGCGTGGCACTAGAGCAGCTAGTAGAGAGTTCTCCATATCAATCTGTAGAAATCAGTTCATGTAGTTGAAGGAAGTAGGAAATCAATTCAATTTGTAAGAAATGTAAGAGGAGTACATGAAGTATGAAGAATTCTCATATCATTGGACATCGGCATTTTCATCTCTAAGGTTTGCAGACGTTAATGGGAATCGAGTATCTGCCAAGGAGGTTTTCATCTCTAATCATTTCAGTTCAGTTGAAAATATTGGAGATGGAAAAATCTGCTTTGTTAAGCCCGTGCGCTAGCCAGAAGCTGATTAAGATGTGCCTGAGCAACTACAGAAGGTCTGTTATTGTCAAATGTACTCAAATATGAGTTTGATCCCAAAACACACCGACTTCTTCTGCAACACTCTGTCTACTCGCACCTTCAGCTTGAATCCCCATTGCAAGGCCACCCAATTTCTCCATCTGCTTTGTGCGCTAGATAGCTTGTTATGTACATGTGTATTCGCATCAGCTAGGGTATGGTAGACAAGAGTTCCAAGCATATAGATGTTTGATTGAAATCTAGTGCTGTTATGCTGATTCCTTACATGCTAGTTACTTTGCATATATGTAGTTATGTTATGCTGGTTTTAATCGTAGACAAGTAGGAAATCCAAACTATATGATGAATAATGTAAGATTTCAGATCATGTTGAACTTTGTTAAGTTGACACGATTTTTCCAATCTAGTACGATTTTTAAAAATGTGTTTCAAATCAATATGTAATAGTGTTTGGAGTCTAAAAATCGTAAAAAGACATTAGGTCACAATCATAAAGTTTTATTTGTCTAAAAAATGTCTAAAAATAAAGTTTTAGTGAAAAAATAAAAACATTAAATTTTTGACCAAAATCTGTGTGTTATAGTCCACAAATTAGTTGAAAAATCATGATTTCACAAAACAAAACAAATTTGATTTTGATTTTGATTTTTTTTATTTTTATTTTTTTTCAGAATGCTATGAAATTCATTTTTCACTAAACTGGCCATGAACAGTAATTACCTGATGCTCATGTCACCTACTAAAATAAAGACGGTGTAATTCATGACACTCAGGTAACACCCACTACTCCAAACGGCGTCGTATTAGGCACCTAAACTTAGCCTGATTACCCCGTCAAAGCATGTTACGCGCGGACGCGCGGGTAAGTACAGAAGCAAACGGGTGGAAAAATCTGCCGACACTTGGTCATACAAGCCTCGAGCTTCGTCTTCCGAACCTCGCTTTGTCTCCATGTCTAAGCATCAAACCCTTCGACTCACTCCAACTCATCTGACTGACTCAGTTAACCGTAACTAACACACTCAATCACAGCCTTAATATCATGAACTACAAACTCCACTGCTAGTTTCCATTTAAAACGTCCCTCTCTCACTTTTGCTCCACCCACTATTCCTCCACAGTTCCACTTCAGATCCCTCATTACTTTCAGTGCCCCCAATTTTGTTTCTGCTCTACAACTCTCACACTTTGTGTGCCTTCATTTCATTTGTTCAATTCTCACTCTCTAGTTTCTACCGGTGTCTGATCACTGCTGCACGATTTGGTCCAAGGCCTCTCAGTGTCCAAATTTTTCACTTTTGATCATCAGTTTCAGAACCCCAATTCT
Source organism: Potentilla sterilis (assembly GCA_963682095.1). Classification (NCBI taxonomy): domain Eukaryota; kingdom Viridiplantae; phylum Streptophyta; class Magnoliopsida; order Rosales; family Rosaceae; genus Potentilla; species Potentilla sterilis. The sequence continues at coordinate 2,636,271 of OY821761.1, forward strand.
GTTCTAGCCTAAAGGACTCACTTTTTGTGTGGTTCATTGTCTCAATTCTCATCAGGATTTCCATCTGGGCCTGATCAGATCACTCTAAAGACCCAAACTCTGTGTTTCATCACCACAATTCTTGAGAATTTTCTGTAGTTTCATAGTCTTAACTTTCCTTCTTGCACACTCAAACTGTCCGTTTTTGACCTTACAATAATGATGCACGCCAAGTCCGATTCCGACGTCACGAGCTTAGCTCCATCGTCGCCACGATCACCAAAGCGGCCAGTGTACTATGTCCAAAGCCCATCGAGGGATTCAAACGATGGTGACAAATCCTCCACCATGCACGCCACTCCGGCCTTCAACAGCCCAACGGAAAGCCCATCACACCCTTCCTACGGCCGTCATTCCCGGGCCTCCTCCGCCAGCAGGGTCTCCGGTACCTTTAAAGGGAGCCGGAAACGCGGCAATGATAAAGGCTGGCCGGAATGCAAAGTGATTGAAGAAGAAGGAGACTATGATGGGCTCTATGGAGAGAAGGGCATTTCTAGAAGGTGCCAAATCTTGATGGCTTTGTGTGGGTTTATTGTCATCTTCTCCATTTTCTGCTTGATTCTTTGGGGTGCTAGTAGACCTTTCAAAGCTCGGGTTACTGTTAAGGTATGTCTTCTAGTTTAATTATTGTTTTGGGACTTAATGTGGCTCTATGACAATGTGCTTGATCTGTTCTAATATTCAATATTATTGTGCTAGTGAGGAATGAATTTTGTAATCTTGATGATACTTTGTTTCTAAAGTCACATTCTGTCTGAGATTTTTTAATTGCCATTTGGCATAGTAGGCAAATTATCTTGTTGCATTCGTATTGAACTTGATCTTTATGGAGTGGTCGTTTTCTTTCAGAGCTTGGCTGTGCATAATTTTTATTTTGGGGAAGGATCGGACATGACTGGAGTACCTACAAAGATGTTGACAGTGAATTGTTCAGTGAGGATGAATGTGTATAACCCTGCTACGTTTTTTGGTATTCATGTCAGCTCCGACACAGTTAGCCTTATGTATTCCGACATTGCAGTTGCAACTGGTCAGGTAAGATTTCTGGCTTCGACTTTTATTGAGAGTACGATGATAATGATGAGATTGGATTTCGTAAGCTAGGAAAGTAATCAAAATGAGCTCGAATATCTGCAAACAATCCATAGATTGAGATTTTGTTTGAAGGATCAGTCTTTCAATATGTCGATTAGCTTCCATTTGTTGTACAAATTTATGTAAATTTGGTTGCAAATGATGCAGTTGAAGAAATACTATCAACCAAGAAAGAGCCATCGGAATGTGATTGTGAACCTACAAGGAGTGAAGGTGCCTTTATATGGGGCTGGGGCAAGCTTAGCAGTCGACGATACCAGTGGAGGAGTTCCCATGACACTTGTGTTTGAGGTTCGGTCAAGAGGGAATGTGGTGGGGAAGTTGGTGAGAACCAAGCACCGGAGGCACGTATCTTGCTCCTTGGATGCAGACTCTCGTAAAACCAAGCCCATCACATTCAAAGCAAGTTCATGCACATACAAGTGAGCACTGCCCAGCAGCTTTCTCCACCTTGTTTGTGCACTTCGTTCATGGAACCATAGCAGAATTCTAATATAGTCACAGTTCAGTTTGTCATAGTGAGTTATATCAAGCACCTTCTGCTTGGCGTGGAGTAGTTTTCGATCTTATCTTGTAATACGACATTGCACACCTCTGCATAGAGGGTATTATACTAGTTGGAAATTGGAATTGAATAGTTATAAAAAGTTTTTCTTTCAATGCCCATTTCCATATCCAAGCACTGCTGCAGAGAGTAAATCTTGTTGTCTAATATAAGTTACTCAATTTGAGGTTCAGATATGCAATTTACAACAATAATGAGGGCCTTCGAAAAAATTAGCCCCCGAGAGATATGTTGCACAAATTTTGAAAGCAAAGTCTCAATTCCTTTTCAATTCAATGCTGCACCTTCCTTTGGTTGAGATGCTGGAATGCTCTCCTGCTTGTCAACAGCACATCCGGTCTCAAGAACAGTGGCGCCTATCCTTTTCGGGGGCCAGTACCGAAAGATGGATCTACCCAAAATGTTCTTGGCTGGCAGTGGACCCCTAAACATAGACACGACTTAAACAATCAATCAACATGAGGAAACTCAGTATAATGAATAAATCAAATGGTCTCACAACTTGGTTGAGAATGCATTACCATACGTGTGAATCGTAGCTGTTATTTCTATTGTCCCCCATCACAAAAACTGAGTTCTCTGGCACAGTCTGCGCACACATAAACAGAAAGACGCAAACTTTACTACTTGGGCATTCTTCTAAAACCTTACCGAGTTTCCTGACAATAGTATAGTAACAAAGGATAGAAGGGAAGAAAAAGAAGGTAAACTGTTGCAGTGATTCTTACAATTGGTGTCATAGTATAAGAAGGCGGTTCAAGGATGAACTTTTCATTTCTCTCGACCCCATTAACTATGAGCTTCCCATTGCGAACCTGCAGTTAGTTATCCCTCACCAGTTAGATTTCATTATTTAGATAGATATTGATAATGCCAGATTCTACTTAGCAACATAAAAAAGACTCAGAGTACTGATAGATATAAATAAGTTTAGATGCATGTCAGAAATAAATCTGCAAGTCTAGAAACTCCGGGACAATGGGATAGTTCCGCGAGCTGTAAGTACCATATTGATTTTTCAGCCAGAGTCACCCATTGTTTCATGGGTGCATGTGGGATAGACAAGTAGTAATGGCATAGTACGAAGATATCTTGGAGAAAATTGGTTGAGATTTCATTTCTTACATGAGAGAAAAGCAAGTATCGCGGTTTAGTGTATTGACTAGAAGTTTAAAATTATGCAATTGAAAAGAGCAACACCACACCATAGCACACAACAACAGAAACTGCCCAGTAATCTCACCTCCACAGTATCACCTTCCTTGGCCACTATTCGTTTAATGAAGACGTCAAGGTCAGTATATCCTACTTCTTGAAGAACCGGTGGACTTTTAAAGATAACTACATCATTGGCACATGGCTTTCTGAAATAATATGAAACCTGGCAACGTTAAAAGTAAGACGTGTTAATGTAAAAATTTCACCATATCCTCATCAAACAGGCACATCAGGAAGCATAAAGATAAAGTTCTACTCAATCAAACCCAAATTCGTACTTTTTCAGCCAAAGCAGTAGTAAAACAAACTCCACACATATCTGAATTAACTGGTAACTCTAACTGATGCAAAATCCCAGCCAGCGCTACTGTGTACTAACTCAGTATATATTGCTTTCAAGTTTCAACTATCACCTTGATCATGTCTACCAAGTCTAAATTACCTGCCCTGAAATACTTTTCTTGCTAAGCTTATCCCCTGAAAGTTTAGCCTTCAAAGCACATATGCCTTATCATTCTTCTCATCTAACCTAAGTACTTAACTCTCAAGTATGCCATATCAAGCAAAATTACCCACATTGCCCCGGAAACTGTTATCCATATTGTCATCATCAATCAAGAACAAGTCCTATCTACATCAGTGACAACGTTAGCCATAACAATTTCGATTTCAAAACCAAACACTATGATCAAACCTCAGCAACAGAACTCATTAACCTTAAGTCCTTAACTGAACAAAAACAAAACAAAACAAAATCGAACCTTTTCAGCTACAATCCTATCACCAACATCCAAAGTAGGGTACATTGACAAGGAAGGAATAAACCTCGGCTCAGCTATGAAAGACCGAAACACAAGCGACACCGCAATTGCCGCAAACACTGTCTTGGCATCATCAGTTGTTATGTTCAACCACTCCGGCAGGGGCCCACTTTTCTTCTCCTCCCCCTGCCCATCATCTCCACCGTCGCCGCCGTCTCCGCCGCCGCCACTGTCCAAAGACACCTTCTTTTCTTCACCGGAGTCCTTCAACGCATTGCAGACGAGTTTTCTGTAGTGGGTTTTGATTGAGAGCTTGGAATTTTTGTGGGTTTTGGGAAGTGGGAAGTTGGGGTTTTTGATGGGAATGGAGAAGTGGGTGTGGTCGGAATTGGGGTTTTGGAGGGAAGGTAATGGAGGGGAGTAGTGTAGAGAGAGCATTCTCTCTTGTCTCAAAGATGGAGTATGCTCTATGTTTGGTAGATTGCAAATTTTGGAGCTTCAACAGTATTTATATGATGTCAAATTTATTATCCCTTTTTGTTTGTTCTATTCTCTAGTCAATGCCCCTTTTTTCTTCCTATTAAACTTTTGCTTTTCCAAACTGTTGGTCCTTACTGCAGTAAAAATAAGAGTTGAAAGATGAAAACAAAGGAGAAGGTAATTTGGTGTTTCCTTTTCCTATTAGGTTGTGCGTTGCAATAGTAGGAGCTCTATACTGCCGTTATTCTTTACAGATGTAGCTTCAAGCAAATTACAATAAAACATGTTTAATTGCGTGTAAACATTCTTCAACATGTCCTTCAGAAATTGAAACTAGGAACACTAACAGGAGTAACAGCAGAAGATAAACATACAATTTACGTCAACCATTACAGTTTTAAGTACTGAAAATTAGGAATCATACCAAAGGAAGAGGAAGATATGACTTAGATCCTGTAATTCTGGAGCTGTTCTTGAGAAGATAAATCGCCACAGGGATATAGAGGCTGCCGCATATGTAGCAGACATCAAACAGCGATCGGTGTATACCTTAATCAGCTTAACAATACCAATTGCAAAACACAAACACATTACATAAAGCATCAATATGAACTGAGATCAAAACAGAAAGCTTACCTTCATCCTGTTGAATATCCATGGCTTCCAATTCAGCAGATAACACGTCAATGTTGTAGTTCTTCTTTGTCTTAGTCTTCTCCTCTCTACAAGCTTTTGACACCATAAATGGGATTGGTACTGAATGTCAGAGATCGATGTAGAGAGCAGGGACTAAAACATTGTATATATAGAGTCCCTTGAATCAGCAAGCAATCCCCCATAAGGATGCAACTTGCTGTCCAAGTTATTCTCTTAAACAGAAACCTTATGCAACACTAACACTGATTACCAATGCAGTGTTTGACATGGACTCTTCTATCAATAAGGATTTGATATACTTAACCCTTATAACAACAAGAATGAGCAGAACATTACATCTCCTATTAATGAATCCTGTTTCAGTTTGTATTCGACTAAAGGCTTAATGACGAGTTCAATACAGATGCTAACAATCTCCCACTTTGAACCATCATTCTTAAGGCATTATACAAACTGTAACATTTTTCAAAAATAGCTAAAGTGCGCATAAGATGTAACTCACTCAAAATCCATTTAGTTCAGTCAAAATATACACACAGAAACAGAACCTGGAAATAATCATGTTCATATGAACAAGTCTGTTCCAGACTACTGCAATTGTATTCATATTCCACATGAACTTAAACCTAATGTATTGCAGTTAAATGATAATGTATATCACAGGTAATTTAATCATTTAACATATAGTCCAACCTAATATTTTGAACATCAAAATCACAATGCAAGCTGATATAACACAAGTGGATACAAAACTTGCTTCTTAACCTGAATATATGCATATATATACATCCACTCGATAACATGAACTGAGAACCAAAATCAGTAGATAACACATTGTTCAAGAATTAAATACTGCACGAAACATCTGAAAAATTCTTCACTTTATTAACCAAAACTTGAAATACAAAAATCTGTAAAACAGAAACTATAAACTGTAATCAAAACAACAGAAAATTCTTTTCTAACTTAAAATGCTCCCACTGAACTTAAACATCCTTAAAACTTGACAACACTCCCATATTCTTACAATGCTCCTTGAAAACTGTCACAGGCAAAGCTTTGGTAAAAGGATCTGCTAACTGATCTTGTGTCTTGATTCTGCAGACATCAATTTCACCATGCTTTACCCTCTTCCTTACACTATAATACTTGAGGTCTATATGCTTGGAATTATTAGACCTCTTACTATTTCTGCTAAAGAAAACAGCAGCTTCATTATCACAAAATACCTTCAACTTATCCTCAATCAGATCACTGAGTATCCTTGTATCCAAAATAAAATTCCGGATCCATAACCCTTCACAAACTCCTTCATACAATGCTATAACTTCTGCTTGCATGGTTGAAGTAGCTACCAATGATTGTTTCATTGTTTTCCATGCTACTGCACCACCTGCAAGCATGTAGACATAGCCACAAGTCGATTTACAGGATGTAGGATAATTTCCTGCAAAGTCTGAATCTGTAAAACCAACAAGTTCAAGTTCTTTCACACGTTTATACACAAGCATATATGCCTTAGTTTTCTGAAGATATCTTAAGACCTTTTTACCTGCTGTCCAGTGATCAGAACCAGGATTAGACTGAAATCTGGACAACATTCCAACAGCAAAAGATAAATCCGGCCTAGTACAAACTTGTGCATACATTAGACTACCTACAAGCCTAGCATATGGTACTGACTCCATTTTCCTTTTCTCAACATCAGTTTTAGGACACTGAGTTTTATTTAGTTTATCTCCCTTAGATATTGGTGCTTCTCCATTACTGCAGGTTTCCATTCCAAATCTTCTCAGAATCTTTGAAATATAATTGTACTGAGATAATCCCAATAATCCCTGCTTCCTATCTCTCTTAATCTCAATGCCTAAAACATAACAAGCTTCTCCCAGATCCTTCATGTCAAAATTCTTTGACAAAAATTCTTTAGTTTCTCTCAGCAATTTTACATTGCTGCTGGCCAGAAGAATGTCATCAACATAGAGAATAAGAAAAATAAAATTGTTACCAATCACTTTAAGATAAACACATTCATCAACTATATTTTCAGAAAATCCAAAAGATGAAATCACAGAGTCAAATTTCCTATACCACTGCCTACTAGCTTGTTTAAGTCCATAAATAGACTTTTTTAGTCTACAGACCAAGTGTTCCTTCCCTTTCTCTATAAAACCCTCAGGCTGTGCCATATAAATGGTTTCCTCTAGCTCCCCATTTAGAAAAGCTGTCTTTACATCCATCTGATGTAACTCCATATCAAAATGAGCTACAAGAGCCATAATTATCCTGAATGAGTCTTTTGTAGAAACTGGAGAGAAGGTTTCTGTAAAGTCTATTCCTTCTTTCTGTGTGAAACCTTTAGCTACTAGCCTAGCTTTATGTCTTTCTATATTTCCCTTAGCATCTCTTTTTGTTTTAAACACCCATTTACTACCAATAGGCTTCTGTGTTTGTGAAGGTTTAATTAATTCCCATACTTGGTTTTTGTACATGGAATCAATTTCTGCATTCATAGCTTCCTGCCAATTTTCAGACTCTTGACTCTCTATGGCTTGTTTAAAAGATGTTGGATCATTGTCATCAGTCAATGCACTTTCCATTTCACTCAGAAAAACTTCATAGATATCATTTTTATCTCCAAATCTTGGCTTCTTAGCTCTGTGAGATCTTCTAGGTTCCACAAAATGGTCTTGAAGCAAGGTTTGAGTAGGCTGAGAGTCTGGATTAGGTTCTGATATTACAGCAGATGATGGTTCAGCTGTTGAATCATGTCCTAGGTTCAGATTGTTACCTAAGTTTTCTGTAATGGAAGGATTTTGTTTTTCTAAGCTTAAGTCGACACTTTCTTGGACTGAGTTTTTATCAGAGACAGAAACTTTGTTTTTAGAAGTATTTTGAGTGTCAAGTGCTACTGTTATATCAAACTCATTATCTTCAACTTCTTCAAAATCCGAGGTAAGATCCTCAAAGTTTGTATTGAAGATACTTTCATTAATGAATTTAACTTGATGAGTTTCAAAAACTCTAGGTACATGATGAGCTGAATATAACTTGAACCCTTTAGATTTTTCACAATATCCTACAAAGTTACAACTTACTGACTTTGGATCAAGCTTGCTTAATCTGGGATTATATATCCTAGCCTCAGCTTGACAACCCCAAACATGACAATGATGTAAACTTGGTTTCCTACCAGTCCATAATTCAAAAGCAGTTTTATTCTTTTCTATGGACTTGCTAGGGGACCTATTGCAAATATAATTTGCTGTTCTTAATGCTTCTCCCCATAGAATTTTTGGTAAACCAGAAGTGCACATCATGCTTCTAACCATGCTTATTAATGTTCTATTCTTTCTTTCTGCTACCCCATTCTGCTGAGGGTTATGAGGTGTAGAGTATTGAGCCTTAATGCCAAGTTCCTGCAAATATAATGCAAAAGGACCTTTATGCTGACCTTGCTCTGTGTATCTACCAAAATATTCTCCCCCCCTATCAGACCTCACAACCTTAATCTTTGTTTCTAGCTGATGTTCAACCTCAGCCTTAAAGATTTTGAAGGCTTCAAGTGATTGTGATTTTTCTGACAGTAAGTAAATGTAGCAGTATCTAGAAAAGTCATCAATGAATGTTATAAAATAGACATTTCCACAAATTGTTTGATGTCTAAAAGGTCCACAAATGTCAGTATGTATTAACTCAAGTAATTTTGTAGATCTGTAAGCACCTTTTCTTCTTAAGTTTGTTATTTTTCCTTTACAACACTCGATACAATCTCCTAAATCACTAAAGTCTAGTTCTGGTAAAGTTTTGTCTTTGATAAGCTTCTGCAATCTTTCTTTAGATATGTGCCCTAGTCTTCTATGCCATAAGTTGGCTGATTTCTCATTGTGCAAGCTTCTCTTAACACCAACAATGGCATTATTACTTGCTGCATAATCTTCTGGTTTATTTTCAATATGTAAGCATTCTTGCTGACTTAGAGAACAATTTAGTTTCAAATAATCATTCTCAATAATACCAGTAGCAAAAGTAGAACAATTCTGAATCAAGAAGGTTGAAAAATCCTTGAAAATTTTTATTCCACTAGAATCAATGAGAAAACTACAACCAAGTTTAACTAAAAGACTAACCGAAAGCAAATTCCTCTTAATTGAGGGCACATAAAAAACTTTATCTAAAACCAAAACATTGCCGAAACCTAAGTCCAATCTAAGAGTGCCTACAGCCTTCACAGCTACACGCATTCCATTGCCAACACAGACGTTGACCTCATCATTCCTTGGCTTTCTCTTCCTTATGAAGCCCTGCAAAGAGTTTGTAATGTGTAAGGGACTTCCTGAATCTAACCAATAAGAATGAGGTGCTATGTTAACAAAATTAACTTCTAAAGAAAAAGTTTCTAAAAGATTAAGAGGATTAATCATACCCTTCTTCTCTAGCCATGCTTTGAATCCGGGACAGTCCTTCTTCATGTGTCCTACTTTCTTGCAAAAGTAGCACTTGAACTTAAATGGCTTGTCCACTTTGACTCCCTTATTGCTGTTTGAAGGTTTAGCTATAGTTTTATTAACCTTAAGCTTATTAAACTTCTTCCACTTAGGTTTCTGAACTAGGTTTATAGAGGTTGTAGGCTGCTTCTCCTTCTTCATCCTAGATTCTTCATCTACACAGATAGAAATTAGGTCATCTAGAGTCCAATTCTCCTTCTGTGCATTGTAGCTCGTCCTGAGAACACTAAAACTGGATGGCAGTGAGTCCAAGGCATGGTGTACTAACTGATCATCCTTCACTCCAAGCTCCAGCTCCTTGAGACGAGAGTTTAGTTCAATCAGCTTCATGATATGGTTTCTAACTCCTCCAATTCCATTGTACTTCAGTTCATTGTACTCCTTTCCAATCCTTGCTGCTTCTGCCTTGTTGCTTTCCTTGAACTTTGCCTCAATGTTCACCATGAAGTCTCTAGCTAGTACAGGTTCCTCAATGCTTCCTCTAACTATAGATGTTAAGGAATTCCTCATAAGAGTCTTGGCCCTTTGGTTTGACCTATACCAGTCATCATGATACCTCCTATCCTCTAGGGTGCTGTTTGCAACTAGTGCAAAAGGCATGGTATGTGTGAAACACATATCCATATTGTCGTGAGTCATCATGTAAAGATCTAAGCTGGATTTCCAGGCCTTAAAGTTTGATCCAGTGAGCATACGAATGTTGTTGACGTTCAAGAAGGCAACTTCTAATGAGCAGAAGAAAAGAAAAAATTTAGTTTTGACTCAAGACAGTTTCTAACTTTTCAAGTTGAGGAAAAACAAAAATTCTGCATACAAGTGTCACATTCCAAATCAGTTCAAGTAACACAACCAATGCAGAAAATACTTAACATCCCAATTTATCTGTAGTTAATATCAAGCATCACTTTTATAGCAGAAAACATGATATTTGCTTAAGTTTCTTAATCATCAGACCATACAGAATAAATTCAATTTGTTCTTAAGGCAGTCAACATCTTTAGACAGAAGAAAAGCTTTAAGAACCTGTATATGAATTCAGAATATATGTGTGATGCTGTTTCTGATTTTAAAACAAGAAAAGACACACTTCTTTGGAAGTTATGATAGTTTTTAAAATTTTACAATCAGAAAGCACAAGTTTTGATCTTTTGCTAAGAATTTCTTCCTTCTGCAGAAATTGCTTTATGCAACATTCTGCCATTTTACAAGAATGCAGATCAAAAATAGATGAAGTTTTAGGTTGTTTTGTCTATTTATTTTCTTAATGCTTGTTTCGGGAGGTTCTCTAACATACAGAAACAACCACATAAAAATTCACTCATATCAAAACATGCTTCATATAATCCCACATAGAACATGCTCAGGCAATTGAAATTTCATCCGGTCCTTCATCTACCTAACTTATTTGCATGCCGGGAATGCTTCTAGGGTTCTTGCAATTTACATAATCATAGACATGCTTTGAAAACAGAAAAATTCCAGAATTTCTTACTTCTGTTCTTAAGGTTATGATTCTTGATCTTGCGGAAATTAAAACTTAATTGACTTACTTACAGTTTCCTTGCTTAATCCACACCAAATAGGGACTCGAATCCCTTAAGAGATCGCGAAATCTCTGCACCTTCAACCCAGCTGAAGAACCCTGATCCCTTTGCAAAATATGACCGTTGAACATAACGGTCGACTTTGGGATTTAAATACAAATCGGGTTCTGGGTTAGTGCTTGCGGATTTTGGGCTCGGTTTGACCCGATTCGGCCCAATGACACTGTTAAGTTTACAGAAGCAGAAAATTTTCTTCTGTTCTTGAGAGAAAACGCAGGATTTTCAGTTCATGCATTATGTTTTCTTAAGACGATTCATGTTGCAATTTGTTAGGCTCTGATACCAAACTGTATACCTTAATCAGCTTAACAATACCAATTGCAAAACACAAACACATTACATAAAGCATCAATATGAACTGAGATCAAAACAGAAAGCTTACCTTCATCCTGTTGAATATCCATGGCTTCCAATTCAGCAGATAACACGTCAATGTTGTAGTTCTTCTTTGTCTTAGTCTTCTCCTCTCTACAAGCTTTTGACACCATAAATGGGATTGGTACTGAATGTCAGAGATCGATGTAGAGAGCAGGGACTAAAACATTGTATATATAGAGTCCCTTGAATCAGCAAGCAATCCCCCATAAGGATGCAACTTGCTGTCCAAGTTATTCTCTTAAACAGAAACCTTATGCAACACTAACACTGATTACCAATGCAGTGTTTGACATGGACTCTTCTATCAATAAGGATTTGATATACTTAACCCTTATAACAACAAGAATGAGCAGAACATTACATCTCCTATTAATGAATCCTGTTTCAGTTTGTATTCGACTAAAGGCTTAATGACGAGTTCAATACAGATGCTAACAATCGGGTCTGTGAGGATAAACACAGATGTCAACTGGTGCTAAAATCCCAGTTGTGAGAAGAAATCATTTGTAAGTATCAATGTTTCATGCAAAATACAAAATCCAAACCAAAACATATTGTTAACTTCTATCACTGGTTATGTATTCATTGTTGCAAGTTGCTTCTGTACTAGATGTGCAAGTATGATTCGGTTTAGGGTTGTTGAAGTAGATTTATTTTCTTCCTGATTTAGCACTAAAATTATGTTTTTGTTGTAGGAATGTTATTTCCGTAACTTCCGTGATGTGTCTTGACCTAATTAGACTAGATTAGATGATTATGTAACAGATAGGAAATCCCTGATTTATCGGGATACTTGATGTAATGCCTATATAAAGGCATCTCTATCAATCAATAAACACATAGTTCTCCCTATTATAATTTCTACTTAAACACGTTATCAGCACGTGGCTCTAGCCTCCGTCTAATAGCCCTAAAAAAAATTATGAAACCCTAGGTTTCAAATCTGAAAAAAAAAAAAAAAAAAATCTCAGAAACCTTCAATTTCTTTTGTCGGCAACCCTTTCGTAGGCAAAGAAGTCCCCTGCAATAGAAATCCTCTTCTGCCGACGACGCTTCCGTCGGCAACGAAGTTCAAAATTCACTTCTGGCAACAAACTATTCGTCAGGAAAGAAACAATGATCAGTCAGGATTTCCTCCTCCGATTTCTGCTGTTGCTGCCTTCCGAGCGCCGCCGCCCCGGCCTTGAGCCGATCCTCAGCGCTCCGATGACCTGGCGCAGCCCTCCGTCGCGCGTCCTCTGCTGTCCCTCGACGTCGCCATAGCCAAGCGTTGCCCAAAGTCGAACCGACTTCAGCCACCCCGGCCTCTGCTCCACGACCCAACGCCACTGCCGGTCCAGCGCCGCCGAACCAGCCCTATTGCCCCGATTCGACGCCGTTTTCGATCCGGATTCCAGATCCGGTCCGACCCGGAAAGAAGTTGACCCGGTCCATTGAGTCCGACCCGACCCGTGTCGGATGTTAACCCACTTCACTGTTCAAGGGCAAAACGGTAATTGTGCTCACCCTGGTTAAAAAGATTTTACCCTACGGGTTAAAACAGTTACTGCAGTAATTCTCTTTTTACTACTCTATATATGGTGAATATGACTAACCATATGCGTTTTCTTTTCCATGAAATTTATTGCACGACGCATCGCGATGGAATTGCGAGAATTATTCGTTGCACATACATGGAAGAGCATCTCAAGTTGCACAAGGAGTAGAATCGAATTCTCAAGCGCATTTATATTACAACGCAGTTCATTGGCGAACTAGCAAGTAAGATTTTATAAAAGTTTCAGCTTTTGAACATATACGATATATATATATCGGGCGCTATTAGCCTTCCTCTACTCCAATTCCGGCCATTCTTATATCGCCGATGAGACCTAAGATGGGGATGTCATTACCCCTACGGTCGAAGTTTTAAGTGATGGTCCTGGGAGAATCATGTTTGAAAGGGAAATTAAAAGAAAAAAGATGCTTATGTGGATGTCTGAGTACGCCACTGTTTGAAGGTGCAATATGATGTCGTCGGTTTTATGCATCGAAAAGAAAAATTTATGTGACCACATACGTCATACCCCTTCTAATTCCGTTCTACATACTTGAATGGTATATGTCATATTCATACCGATCCGACGTATCTCTTTTCTTGTAGATGTCGTCATAGTCACGACCCGATTTTAAGATTCTTAATCTTGAGGGCAAAGAATATCATCGATGTGTTTCCGATGTGTAGCTTGCTTTTCAAAGCAAATGTTTCTCAGTCACTCTGAATGAAGCAGTAGCCACTACCCCATTTGGGGATCATGTCAAGGCCTAGGCACTCATTTTTGAGAACGCCATATTCATCCAACTCTGAAGCGACAACATCTGTCGATAAAAGATCCATAAATTTTTTTTTAAGGGACACTCTCCAGTAGCGATTAAAATAATATCCATGACATACTTATCCCAGAGATTTTATTGAAATGGAAAACCATTCGGTTCTTTGGATTATGACCTTGACACTGTTGGCATAATAAAAATGATAAAGATCTTATCAATAAGACTCTTGATAAAATTCCCCATAGCCTATGATGTCTTATGACACCCATACCGAAATTCGGTTGATTGGGCTGAATAAATAACAATAATTTGAGACCTGTTGGAATTAAAAAGATTCATGAACCACAGACTCACTATGGGAAGGCTTCAAAATAAAAGAAATCAAAATCAGAATGCCCCGTATCAACAAGTTTCTAAACCGATATGTGGAAGAAATCTAAATGACAGAAACCGTGTGACACGACGCTCCAACACTTGGAGACGAGATGGCGGTAATGCCGCACCTTCAGGGGGAGGCCGATTCGGCCATGGAACCCGTCAAGGTGGCCATGCGCCACCTCTTTCCTCGTCCAACATTAGCAGCATCATGTATGCTCCTTATTACAAGTGTGGTTCCTATAAGCATATGCATTGCGAGTGTAATTCTAGCAAAGAGATGATTAATGCCTACAAGAAATATATGCACTTTTTGCAACAAGAGAATTATCATGCTGAGTGAGAACTAGTGATGACAACCTCACGTTAATCTCGTGGCTGAGCACTTCATTCCTGAAGTTAAGTCTCAAGAGCCTACTCAAGTATTAGATGTTCCGGATTTTGATTAGTCTTCATGTTTGACTTTTCATTAAGAACTTTTCAAGTATTATAATGGCCTTGCCATATCTTACAGACTTTGATTTTCTTAGTTGTTTTCTTTGGAATTAGAAGCTTGCTTTTGATGTATTCAATGTTGGCAAGTTAATAAAATTTCTCTGTTTTCCCATATTATGAGAAATTTTATGTTTTTAAGCAATCCCGGTTCGTGTTTTAACGACTCACGTGGTTCTTCTGAAACACTATTGGGTCACCTTGGCTTAGTATATTGGACTTATAATTCCACCTCAGCTCAAATTACAATTAAAATCAAAGAATAATTGGAGCTAGGCTCGACGTCACAAGCCTAGTGGCTGACGTCGGCCTCATGGTGATGATACCTCAGCTTCGGCAGCACAAAGGTGCCACGACACCGTGCTTTCAAGGAGGCTTCGGCCTCGGTTCCATTGCCGCCCGAGAAGGTGCTTAGCACCGATCCTAGGAGGCTAAGCCTCCATTCTTCTGGTCACCAAATGTGTTCAACACCACAACGTGTGAAGCCTCGGCTTCGTTTTGGTTTCTGATGATGATTGCTCGGTTATGTAACATTCAACCTTGCACTTTCCGACTTTAGTCGAAGTTATAAAGTCCAAATGCCATGCGATACACTCGATGGGATTTCATCCCATTTCTTTCTCTATCCTACGGCGTAGTGATTAGACTGTGTCCCGCGAGAAAACCACCCATAGTTTTTCATCTCTTTAGATGTCTCGCGGTGAAGTTGAGTGTCTAGCTGATAGCAAGGTATTAAAAGGCGCGTCTGAGGCGCACCTTGAGGCGTGAAAGGCGCAAGGCGCCAAAGAAAAAGCCTCAGCCTTGGCTATCTAGGCGCCGAGGCGCCCCAGCCGCCGTGAGAGGCGTCCGGCACGGCGGCAGCACCCCCCAATTCTAAATTTCACCAAAATTCATCCAATTCAATATCAAATTACACCCAATCAACTCCAAACAATGCCCTGAACACTATTCTAACCTCCAATTACATCAAAACCAACAAAATCACAACCTCCACTAAAAATAACAAAAAAACCCTAAAATTTCAAATCCTTAATTCCCACTTACCTTGGCCGATTCGCCCCAAATACCTACCCCAGAAGTGAAGAGAAGAAGAAGACGAACCGATCGGCACCGGTGGTGCGTCGATCGGTGGCCGGACGGCGGAGGACGAGGGCCGGCGATTTTTGGGTGGGGAGCTCGGGCTCGGGCCCGATCGGGGAGAGAGAGAGAGAGAGAGAGAGAGAGAGAGAGAGAGAGAGAGAGAGAGAGAGAGAGAGAGAGAGAGAAATAAAAGAAAAAATGGGATATTCCCCCCTCTCCGAGAATATTCCCCAATCTGGAAAGTTTCGCTCGTTTTCGGAAATTTCCTCCATCCGATTTTTACATCATAACTTTTTCATACGGATTCCAAATTAAATTCGCTACGTGTCTATGAACTCGTTTTAACGACATCTATCTCGTCGAGAAATAAAATTCTCGGTCGGGTCAATTTATAAAAAGTCAATTTTCAAACCCTTCGGAACGTCAAAATAATTTAAAAACTCTTGGGGGTATTTTAAGGTTCGGGTCGTTACAGTTTATATAAGGGGATTTGGTTAAATTGCATGGTTTAAGTGTGTACTTGTTAAGAATAAATGACAATTTATCATATTTGTTTTGGATGTCAATTATACAATACATGTTTTATGTATAACACCGATAAATGCATAAATACAGGACTTTTATTCTCAAGGCTTACGCTTTTTGCCTCAAGGCTTACGCCTTGGTGAGGCTCTCCCGACAACGCCTTGGCTACGCCTTAGCCTTTTAAAACATTGGCTGATAGTGGGACAACCCACACTATTCTAAGGAATAAGCAGTCGTTTAAGTATTACGTGCAATATAGATGATTAATGATTATATCGATTAGAACCTCGCCGGTTGTTAAAGAGCGTGGATTCATTAACTTTACGTTACCTAATGGTACAGTTATCGATGTCATTGAACGTATTCTATGCACCAAGAAAAAATCGAATCTTACTGTGTTTTCCGAAACCTAATTGCTATATGTTATCACTTGGATATATGAGAATGGTAACAGTTACTTGTGTATTTCCCCTAATGAATCATTCTAGAGAAGAAGTTGAGTCAGATTCAATGAGAATACCTCATTTCAATTCTTGTTATTGGATCTTAATACTCATACAAGCTTTGATATTGCATGACCTATAAATCATAGTTCACTCGTTCAAAAATGGTGTATTTTATACCGATGGAAAGGTCTATGTGTCTAATTTCCAGAGACACTGACCGTTTGATCATAGCTATCATATTGAGTGAGTTATGGCCGTTTCGGCAATGTAGGACGGATCTGTCCGGAAATCTGCTGATCCATCAACTTCGACAGAGCTTTGTGATCAGCTCGGTTCGAACTACATTGTGTACTTTTTATCAATAGAAAGCTACGGATGTCTAGTTTCCAAAACATTTTACGGTTTATCAATACCTTCTATAATGAAGAAGTTATAACCATTTTAGTACACAAAGGTCATGCTAAGCGTGAATATGATTTTCAACGCGAATTTGTATTTTAAGATGCATAATGCTCTTATTGCAAAGCTTGTACACTAGCAAAGATGAATCTATTGTTTTCCTTTGTCATGGACACAAAAGAAATCATTCTTACTACAAATCCAAGATGATATGTGTGGACCTATCAACCAGAATGCGGACCCTTTGTGTATTTTAAGGTGCTGGTTGATGCATCGACGCGTTGGTCACGTCGATTTGCTGTCCACAAGCTGCATTTGCCAAGTTTTTAGCTTAAATCATCAAGTTAAGGGCTCACCACCCTGACCATCCTATTAAATCTATTAGGTTTGATAATGTTAGAGAGTTTAACTCCAAGACATTCGATGATTATTGCATGTCCAGAGGGATTGAAGTTGAACATCCCGTTTCTCATGTTCTTTCTCAGAACTGCCTTGCATAAGCCACTCTTCAGCAACTCCAGCTAGTAGCTAGGGTTTTTGGTTATGGGAACCGATTGCCAGTTTCTGCAGGTGGATATGCAATACTGCATGCAGCTATGCTTATTCGTTTAAGACCTAATGTCAACCAGACGTTTAGTGCATACCAACTGGTTACTGGTTATAAACTCAATATTGCGCACTTACGTACTTTCGATTGTGCTGTTTATGTGCCTATTACGCCTCTTTTGCGTATAAAGATGGGTCTAGAAAGACGTTTAGGTATCTGTTGGAAGTGAATCCCCAACCATAATCCGCTAACAACCACCAGAGATCTCTTTACTGCGCGTTTCGCAGATTGTCACTTTGATGAGACACACTTCCTGCCGTTAGGGAGAGATAGGAATGCTCACATTCCGGTTGAACGTCAGGAATTGACATGGTGTGCCCCCAACGATTTGTCTCATCATAATCCCTGCACTACTCAAAGTGAGTTAGAAAGTGACGAGATCGCACATACATAATGCAAATGTGCTGGTAAGATTGGAGATCCCATCATATGGGACTGATTCGGCTGCCCTAAGACCTAGTGTTGTAGGCATACCTTCAGGAGAGGGTGACGCCGGCGGCGGCGCCATCGTACGCCGTGGCGTCGCTGTTGCTGAATCGGATCGCAACGGTGCCATTGATGGACTTTGAAGGGGCAGCAGCTTCGGCGTCGGCTCCCACCAAGAAGAGGGGGAGACCGTTTAATTCTCGAGATTCAAAATCTCGAATGAAGCGAGTTGCGAAGGCACAAATTAATCCGCTCATCATCAATGAGATTGTCTCTGACTATAATTATGGCCATGATCAACTATGTGTTTTCTGTGAGACGCCACAGAACCTTTGTTGATGTCAGAGTACACATAAATCTCAATTACACAAGTGCGCACGTGTATTCTGTGGATAGAACTTCCACGTATGTTGATGATGTAATCGCTTATTCCGTTGCAGAGTGTCAACGAAGAGTGTATTGGCCGAAGTGGAAAGAAACAATACAGGCAGAACTAGACTTGTTAAATAAAAGGCAAGTCTTAGGATCTGTTGAGTTGATCCGGAAAGACGTTAAACCTGTTGGACATAAGAGAGTCTTTGTTCGTAAGTGTAATGAGAGAATGAGAGAATGAGATCATGCGGTATAAAGCAAGACTCATGGCGCAATGTTTCTCTCAACGACCTGGTATTGACTACGATGAGATGTATTCTCTCGTAATGGACATCATTACTTTCTGCTACTTAATCAGTTTAGTAGTGTCCAAAAAACTGAATTTTGCAGCTTATGAATGTGGTTAATGTATACCTATATGGGGATATAGATGCAGATATATACACGAAAGTGTTTGAAAGACTTATAATGCCTCGATCAAGTGACTTTAAACCACAAAGTCATTGTGCAACTAGATTGTAACGTCTGTTGTAATACTTGATTGGGAGGGGATACAAAAACAATGATTTATTCCCATGCATGTTCATAAGAACGACAAAGTCTAGACACTAGAATTCATTCCATCCTAAAGAGGATGATGAAGAGATGCTTGGAGCTAAATACATGTATCTTAGTGCAATTGGGGCGCTATTGTATTTAGCACAATATACTAGACCAGATATCGCTTTCGTTGTGAACTTACTAGCTAGATTTAGCTCAGCGCCTACGCATCGTCAGTGGAATGGTGTTAAGCATCTGAAAGGTTCCATTGACCTGGGTTTGTTCTACCCC
Source organism: Potentilla sterilis (assembly GCA_963682095.1). Classification (NCBI taxonomy): domain Eukaryota; kingdom Viridiplantae; phylum Streptophyta; class Magnoliopsida; order Rosales; family Rosaceae; genus Potentilla; species Potentilla sterilis. Next base: position 2,655,442 of record OY821761.1, read on the forward strand.
TATAGCATCAGAGAGGTTTCCATCTCCGGCTCTCCTCACACCGACGCCATCGACAGCCCTGGCAGCTCTGTCGTACGCCGCGGAGCCGCCGCCGGCACCGACAGCGTGGAGACCGAGTCAGGTGATGATTTGGACCGAGATATGTCCTTCTCCGGTTGTCTCCCTTATCCAAAGACTCCTAACAATGTGTTAGTTTGATTTGCATATACTGGGTATCTCTCTGACCCGCATAGTTCTTTTATAATGTGCAACAACAGAAATTCCTGAACATCCAAGTTAATCGAGTGAGTTCAGAAGCAAATGTTGCAGATTTGTTTACCAAGTCTTTGAGAAAATCTATGCATGTGAAACATGTGAAGAGCCTAGGCATGCGCCATATATCAGAGCTCTAAGTTTGTTAGACATCAGAGGGAGTCTACATCACATGTTATTCACTAGTGTAGTGTTGGTGTGTTGTGCTCTTTTCCCTTCGTCCATGCATTTTATTTTTACCCAAGAGGTTTTTGTTTTGCTGGCAAGGTTTTAGTGAGGCAACATGGTAAACACCATGAAGACATTAGGCGCTCGACACAAGGGGGAGTGTTGTAGGAATGTTATTTTCGTAACTTCTGTGATGTGTCTTGACCTAATTAGACTAGATTAGATAATTATGTAATAGATAGAGAATCCCTGATTTATCGGGATACTTGATGTAATGCCTATATAAAGGCCTCTCTATCAATCAATAAACACATAGTTCTCCCTATTATAATTTCTACTTAAACAATTTTTTTTTTTTTTTTTTTTTTTTGAAAAGGAAAATTCCTTGAGGAACCATTACTGAAAAGAGGGCCAATAAGTACAAGTTTCTTTCTTCATAACAAAATAAATCATTGTTCAACCCTGTGACTAAATTACCAAAAGAAAGAGAAGGAATAAATAAAAAGTTTGATCAGCAAGCCAACTATCAAGTGTCCCTAGGAGTGTGGCCTCAATACCACTAAGTAAACTTGTGAATCGAAACGTATACCATATCATCAACATCAGTCAATCCAGACATAAGCAGGAGCAACAGCCTGATTCCTGTATAAACTATATTCAGCAGGACAATCTATCTACGCGCATAACTAAACTGAGCACAGTACTGGATGGATCCAATAATAATAGAAGTAAACAGTCCCAAAGCAATTAGGCTCAAACACAATCTATAAAACTATCTGTTGCAGTTTCATCTGTACTATATGAAAAGGAGATTCTTATATGAAAACAATAATAACCCTTTAGCTCTTTTAGTGATAGGTAACCATGGTGGAAAAGGTTAATGATTGATGAAAAATGAGAAGGTTAATGATTGATGAAAAATGAGCTGAGATTATGAGAAAACCACCACAAACACCTACCACCTTTACTTCATGAGAGTGGTTTTGGAACCTTATTATGAATCTCAAACTCTTGTTTGACGTTTGTGGCACAAAGATCCCCTCTAAAATCATAAGCTGTTCTGGATTGTTATCCTACCACTAACAGCAATGTGCTTCAGGAAGCAATTTCATCAAATGAAATTAGGTATTGCAGACTCTAATCTGAATTCGTCTATGATGGGGTGAATATTTGGGTCAAAACAGAATCGAAAACGTGACAACCAAGCCCATTCAAAAAAATTCATCAAATAAAAACGGCCCATCAATTCCATCCTTATTTCATATACTGTAAAAAGAAATTGATTACAGGCACCATGTTTCTAATTTTACAAACACCGTTTTCTCCAAGTGATAGCACAGCATCACTCAGAAAACATTTTCCAGCAAGCTTGGCAATAAACTTTTGGGGTGGCAGACTGTTTACTGGTAGCTTCCCTAGAGAGGACTATAAATGCAACTCCCAACATCAATGGTAATAGGCAAACACTGCAGGATAAGGAAATTTTGGCTACAACTTACTGATAACATCGGATTCAAGCTCATGTTTTGAAGCAAGTCTATTCTGTATCTGTTAGAAAAAGATATATCTCTTACTTAGACCATAGGAAAAGGAAAAGGCTTACTGCTGAAGGACGAAGTCCTCCAAGAGCCGTGTACAAAGACAACTTCCCCACATGAATTCCCGACCCCTGTAACAAGTCCACCAATGCCATGTGAGGGCAAGCAATTTCCCATCTCAGGGTCATTCGACCAAATATCTATGCTGATAATTTAAAGGAAATGATTTCGAACATCTCATCTGACAACCAAAAGTACCAAGTCTCATTATACGCTCACCATCAGCGACAACAATAACTTGAATAGTCTTTTCAGGCCAGGTCTTCAATACCTCAAGAATTCTACCTCTACAAGTTGAAAGATTTTCATGTGATCAGAAATTTATCTTGTGTAAACTGAAATCACAGGGTTAAAGACATAAAGTACACATCTACTCATACTTCACTTTCAGACTAATGTAAAGACCTGAGGGCGTCTGAAGATGCTTCCATATTTCTGGCAAGACTCACCGACAGTTGGAGTGTATACAGTCGGGAGCAATTCCTCGACATTATCAATTAGAAGTTTGTAGAACAGCCTCTCGTTCCTCTCCTGTTAACCAAAACAAACAGAATGATCCTCTGCACCCTTGTTTCAGCATAAAGAAAATTCCCTAAAGGACACTTGTAAGTTGTAACACATTAAAAAGTAAGATAATACTTTTGAAGAAACCACTACCTGGAGTTCGGTCAGTTTTTGCAGTGGCACTTGGTATTGTCAGAAACATAGCCTCTTCCCAGTGACATCACCTGTCCTTACACTCGATAATAGACACAGCTGGTATTTTATATCTAACTTTTACATTTCAAAACACTTGTAACTCATGCAAAGACCCGTATTCTTTCAGCATAAAACTACTGATATCCCCTCCCTTAAGCTAACGAATGGGGGTAAAGGAAAACCCAATGGCCACCAATAATTCTTCTTTTTCTCCGACTACTGATTCCTACTTCCTAGTAATTTAGCAGCACCTCTAAAAGTTTTAGATGCAGTTTACGTCACTAGTTGCTTCTGCTATGGTAAAATTACCTGGAATGCAAAGTTGAGTCCAAACAAAATTCACATTACAACCCTACACAGCAGAGAAAGTGTCGTGCACATCCTACTATGTAAAAGGGGGTCAAAGAGTCTACTATGTAAAAGGGGGTCAAAGAGTCTTCATACAAAGGAGTAATGTGGAGTGAGGAAATTAGACACATTGCTGGTTCTCTAGTTCTAGAACTCTTGTAATTCCACTCTTGAACCCTAGGAATACAAAAATCTTTAGCTGCTTCCAAGCATATAATGAGTCATACACATCCCCCAGTAGCACACCAAAAGACATTAGGAGACTTGGCCAACCAATGTGGCCAGCTTCTGCCACTCCCTCTTCTGTTAACTAACCTCTCCACAATTTATTTTATTACAAACACCCATTGTGTTTACTTCAACACCATCTTCACTTACAATGACCTTTATATTACATGAACAGTTTCTTTACTTCCTCCTCTACTTCAAACACTTGTTCATCACCATCTTCATCCACTTCTTCATACCTTTCCACTAATAATATATATTTTACTTCCACTAATAATATAAGAGAGTGGGAGCAAATTTGAAACCCGGATTGTCAAAATCTAAAAACGGAGATTCTGCTAGTGGAGTCCAATTCATATTAACGGGATCAAATACCTCAAATGCGGGATGGCCGGTGCCTGTTCGTAGATTGGCTTCCCAAAGAGAGCATAGAGCTTTCCGTCGATCTCCACCAGCAAGGGCCTATGTTTTCCTTGTTGGAAGCAAGTCGCCATCTTTTTGAAACCTTGAGACTGAGTAGTGTCGAACAGATACAAGTCTCTACTACACCTCTTCTCAAGTCCATCTTCGGGCCCTAGGGTTCTGGGCCCGCCGGCGAAAACAATCTGGGATCCAAAAAGCCCACAGCTGGCAAATTGCGGGAGATGACGGCCGTAATCAGAAGCCAGACATTGCAGCTGCAAGTGATTGTTGTTGTTCACCGAGGATGAGTCGCTTAACTTGATTGAACGATGTTGTAAGAAGGTAATGGCTTCTTGTGTTGTGTGCAGAGTAAAGGGAAAGACAAAACAAGAAAGAAAAACTAAAATTTCATTCTTGCCATTCTCTGGCTCAGTTTCCATACATATAGCTGGATACAACGGTTCTCGCCGGAACAGTAGGAACGACTGACGCGTGGCTCAGGACCACTCTTACATTGGATATTTTATATTCTCTTAGACTAGCTAACTATATTGGGCTTGTGGGCTGATGATTCATTTGGTCCTAACAAGTCCCCGGCCCTTAGGAGGCAAGTCATCCTCGATTGCAGAACTCAGGGAAAAAAGAGATGATGGACTGAGCAGATTCCCAGGAGGCGTCCTCAACAGCTAGGCCTTTCCATTGAATCAACCACTCCGTGATCTGCTTCTTCTTATGCTTGGCAACTCGCATGTCTAGCACCCTCTCAGGAACCCACAGCAAATCTCCCTTGTCATCGAATTGGGTTAAAGTTTAGAAGTTGGGAGTGGAGTCGCCGATTCGGCGTTTCAGCAGGCTGACATGGAAAACGGGATGCAGTCGTGCAGAGCTGGGCATATCCAACTTGTATGCGACCTTCCCTATTCGTTCCAACACCTTGAATGGGCCATAGAACTTTGGAGAGAGCTTGTGGGAAGGGCGGCGGGCCAGTGAACGCTGCCGATAAGGGTGGAGTTTAAGGAACACCCAATCACCAATATGGAGTTCTCTCTCGGTTCTGTATTTATTCACTTGCTGCTTCATCCGGTTCTGGGCAAGGGACATGTTGGAACGCAGAGATTGGAGAAGCTCATCTCGAGCAATCAGAGTGTCATTCACAGCCGCCACAGCAGTCGAGCCAGGTACATATCGCTGGACACTTGGGGGAGGGGTGCCATACAAGGCTTGGAAGGGAGACACTTTGATGGTGGAGTGGAAAGTGGTGTTATACCACCACTCGGCCCAGTGTAGGAGAGAGGACCAGGAGGATGGCTTGCCGGCAACGAAGCAACGGAGATAGTGTTCAAGTGATATGTTCACTACTTCAGTTTGGCCATCAGATTGTGGGTGGTAGGCCGAGCTGCGACAAAGCTGTGTTCCCTGCAATTTGAAGAATGCTTCCCAAAATCTACTAAGGAATATGGGGTCTCGATCCTAGACAATGGACCTGGGCATTCCGTGTAGCTTGAAGACCTCTTTGATGAATATGGCTGCCACTTGTGACGCAGTGAAGGGATGTTGCAGAGCCACAAAGTGAGCATACTTCGAAAGGCGGTCATCCACGACAAGTATTGCATTCATGCCCTCCGAGAGTGGTAGACCCTCGACAAAGTCCATGGAGATGTCACAGAAAACTGCGGCAGGTACCGGTAGTGGATGGAGTAGCCCTGGGGGGTTCATAGCCTCATAGTTTTGGCGTTGACAGTGATCGCAGGCTGCAATGAAGGCCTTCACATCCTTACGCATTCCAGGCCACTTGAAACTGCGAGAAAGTCTGTGCAGCGCCCTCAAATATCTTGAGTGACCTCCTTCCAGGGAAGAATGAAGCTCAGTTAGGATTTTGTTTCGCCATTTAGATGTTTGTGGGATGTAGAACCTGTCCTTATAGAGAATGTAACCATTCTGAAGCTTGAATCCCTTTTTTGTTGGAAGCCCTTTGTGCAAGGCCTGCATAACGGTTTGGGATTCCGGGTCTTTGTTGCAGGATTGTTGGATGAGAGTGAGGCTGTCGTAGACGGGGGAAGATACTGCCTGGATAGCCATCAACTCGTGTTTCATGGAAAGTGTATCGGCCACTGGATTCAACTTGCCAGGTCTGTACTCAATTCTGTAGTCATAGCCCAGTAACTTAGCTAGCCATGTATGCTGTGCCGGCGTCGAAATACGTTGATCCAAGAGGTGGTTCAATGTCTTATGATCAATGAGAATAGTGAACTGGTTGCCCAATAAGTAAGGTCTCCACTTCTCGACGGCATAGAGGATAGCTAGCATCTCTTTGTCGTAGACGGAGAGCATTTGGTTTCGAGCCGAGAGAGACTTGCTAAGGAAAGCTATTGGATGTTTGTCCTGGGATAGGACTGCCCCGATACCAAGGCCGCTGGCATCGGCCTCTATGGTGAAAGGTTTAGTGAAGTCCGGCAGGGTAAGTACTGGAGCCGTTGTCACAGCAACCTTCAATCTGTGAAAGGCGTCCTCTGCTTGAGGATTCCAGGCAAAAGAGTCCTTCTTCAGCATAGCATATAATGGTCCTGCAATTTGTGCAAAATTAGGAACAAAGCGCCTGTAGTAGGCAGCAAGGCCCATGTAACTCCTTAGGCCCTTTACAGTTTGTGGCATGGGCCACTCTTGCAGGCACTTCAATTTGTCGGGATCGACTGATACGCCAGTTGTAGATATGATGTGGCCCAAATAGTGAACAGATGTTTGAGCCCAGGAACATTTCTACATTTTCACTTTGAGGTGATTTGCTTGTAATATACTCAAAACTTCCTCATTGTTAGACAAGTGAGTATCATAATCCGGACTATAAATCAATATGTCATCGAAAAATATCAATACGCATTTACGCAAAAGATATCTAAGTAGCTCATTTAAAAATGCTTGAAATGTAGAAGGAGCATTAGATAAACCAAATGGCATTACCACAAATTCGTAATGGCCCTCGTGAGTACGAAATGCGGTCTTGTGGATGTCCGCCTTGTGCATCCTAATTTGGTGATAGCCTGAGCGTAAATCGAGCTTCGTAAAGAACTTTGCACCATGAAGCTCGTCAAGGAGTTCGTCAACCACGGGAATTGGGAAACGATCCTTGACGGTTACTGCATTAAGGCCGCGGTAATCGACACAAAATCTCCAAGACCCGTCATGTTTCCGAACCAATAGCACCGGGGAGGAAAAAGGGCTTGTGCTCGGCCGAATGAGACCCTTAGAGAGCATGTCCTTTACTTGCGTTTCCAATTCACCCTTTTGGGAATGAGGGTAACGATAAGGCCCGATGTTGATGGGGCCGGTGTTGGGCAGTAAGGGAATGCGGTGGTCAATGGGCCGCGGAGGCGGGAGGCCTAGTGGCGGTTCGAACAGGGAATGAAACTTGGTAAGTAAGAGCTGAATTTCTGGGCTGGTGGAAATGTGTTTAGGGACATTTGGGCTTGTTGGGGGAGTGGTAGAGTCCAACTGCCCTTGGGACAAAAGGGCCATGATGTTGGTTGGGTCGGATAGGGCCTGGTTGGATTTCAAGCCCTGCAACACATGGCATCTGCCTTCCTGCATGAAAACTAAAACTTTGTCTAGAAAATGCCATCCCATGAACCCCAGAGTGTCAAGCCATTGCGCTCCGAGGAGCAAGTCACAATCCGGAACGGGCAATAGGATGAACGAGCTAGTGAATGTATCCTTGTATGTGGACAGTGACATCCACAGCTTGTCCTAAGTGTTGCATTTGTGCTCCTGTAGCTGCTTTGAATTTTAAGGGGGGTGCTGGTTCAATCCTTAAGCCGAAGCGCCTGGCAACGGCTGGGTTAAGAAAGTTCATTGCCGACCCGCAATCGATAAAGACATCGATTGAATTCCCATTAATTTCTCCTTGCATTCTCATTATATCGCTAGGAGTGAGTGTTGTGATGGCGAGGACAGGAACTGAGTCATTCTCGTCCTCAGATCGGTTATCGCCATGGGTTTCCTCTGTTAACGGTTCCTCTGCTGTAGGGGCCTCAAGAATTGCCATCACAGGTTTTCATTTGCAAACGTGCGTTTTCGACCACGCTTCATCGCAGTGGAAGCACAACCCTTGGGCTCTTCGTTCACGTTGGGCCATCCCTGACCACAATCGTGAATTTGTGTCTGGGTTGGGTTTCAGTGGAGGGATAAATGGTTTTGTGTTGGTGGGTGGAGGGTTTATGGAGGTTTGGCCGGATGTGGGACTGGAAAATTGGTTGGGTTTGGCAGAGTGATGCCACGGGGAGGAACGACTGAAACGCGCTACACGGATATCGGCAAGCTTGCGTTCATAGCAGCGTGTTGCACGTTGGGCGGCGGCCAAGGTGCGTGGTTGCATAACGTCGACGTCGTGTTGGATTTCCAGTTTTAACCCACCAATGAATATCGGTAATTCGACACGAGAGAGATGTGAATTCAGTGATATAAGCGTCGACAGAGTGGGTCTGCAACATGTGAGAGAGTGTTGCTTTGAAGTCTGTGGAATTGCAAGCCCCAAAATGTTTAAGGAATGCATTCACGAACTGTTCCCAGGTGGGTGAAGGGTGGCGGCGTTCAAAAGCGTTCATCCACAGTGAAGCTGCAGGCCCAAAGTGTGAGGCGACCTGAGAGACTCTCTCATGCAGTGGAACCCGCTGAGCGTTGAGATAGCGTTCGGCCATGGAGAACCAACCGACCGCATCTTCACCATTAAATCTGGGTAAGTCCACTTTGGGTGGCCAATAGGTGAAAAAGTCATGTTGAAATGTCTGGTTGTTGTGGTATTGGTGGTGATGGTTGTTTTGTGTTTGAAAGTAGTTGAGGTCTGTGGTGAAGGCAGTAGAGTCATTTTTGTTGGTGAATGGGTATGTGACCGGTGTGGAGGTGGGTATGGTGGAGAAGAGGAATGGTGTCGTTGTTGGTGATGTTTGAGGAGAGGCTGTTTGAGTTGTGGTTTGAGAGAGGGGTGGTGGTGTGGGTGGGAGAGATAGGTTGATGGTTGGAACGGAGCTGAAAGTTATGGCCGGAACCTGTGTGGAGATGGGTAGAGAATGGGTGAAAGAGAGGGGTTGAGTGAGGGGTTGGTGACGGTGGGTGATGGCATGTATGACTGTGCTCTGTAGAGCAGCGACCTGTGCAGCTATCTGGTTTTGGAAGGCGACGCGGTCGTCTTGCAAGGATGCTTGGAAACGTTTTGGGTTTGCCGGAGTGCAACAACGAAGGTTTGAAACTCAGATTGAAGGTACCCAATAGCATTATGGATTTCCTCAATCTGGTGTTGTGTAACCTCTGCTGGCTGAAATGAGGAGGAAGCTAGATGCTGTGTTTGGGTGGTGGAGGGGAGGGGTAGAACTTCAGCGGTGGAGGATGGGGTGGTGGAGGGCGTAACATTTTGTATGGTCCTCGCTGGAGGCATGGTAGGCTGGCTCTGATCCAGATGTTGTGTGCAGAGTAAAGGGAAAGACAAAACAAGAAAGAGAAACTAAAATTCATTCATATTCATTCTTGCCATTCTCTGGCTCAGTTGCCATACATATAGCTGGATACAACGGTTCTCACCGGAACAGTAGGAACGACTGACGCGTGGCTCAGGACCACTCCTACATTGGATATTCTATATTCTCTTAGACTAGCTAACTATATTGGGCTTGAGGGCTGATGATTCATTTGGTCCTAACATCTTGTTCAGATGTGCATATATATATAAAGAAAGGCTAAACCCTAAACCCTAATACACCTTTCTATATATGCACATCCAAACAGGGAAGACATTACCCTTCTTACAATATCCGTTCAATCAAGTTGAGTGACCTGATTCCTCAACATCCAAATCCAACGGTGATGTTAGTCGGGAATCCAAATAAGCCATCGTTTTATTCATCTACGGCAGACGGCAAGGATGACTGTCAGGATCAGACATGGTTTCTGCTTTCTTTGAAATGTTGGAGAGCGGCGCAAACAAGAAAGGGAAGAAGCTCTTGAAAAAAGAAACAAAGGGGAAGAAGGGTTTGAAACCCTTGTAGTCAATGTAGTGACTTGGGGACCTTGTAATGAATTGTAAATGGAAAGTTGTCACGTCTACCGAAAGGAAGTGACTATTTACTTTATTTTTCTCATTATCTCCATGGCTGATAAAAAAAATTTACATGTTAAAGTGCACGTTCGGAACTTAAGTTACTCAATATAACGGTGAAACTCTTTAAACTTAAGTTAATCGATATAATCGTGAAACTCTCTAAACTTAAGTTACTCGATATAATATTAATAAATTGATATATTAACAGATTCTACTTTTAATTGGCATATGAGCAAGAGGTGTCCTAGAGAGAGTTGTCTTCTTTACAAGAAAGTATGACAGAACACTGATTGAGCATGATCGATTTCTTCACATTTGTAGAGCAAAAAGGGTTCGGACGTTCTGTGACTGGAGACATGAATTAATGACATACTCTACATCTTTGTAGAGCTCTAATGCTTCTTGTCCTTGATGCGTCCGCACCTAAATTCCATCATTGATTTAGGTAGGTTTGGATAGTCTGTATCGAACTTCAATCTCAATAGTGATAAGCATACGAACAATATCAGTCCATGGACTCAAGTATTCTTCAGTAAGTTTAACTTCATTTAGATGATGGGGCAACCGCGTAACAAAGCAAGATGCTTAGTTGGATTATCTGGATTAAGAGTGCACCTAAGAACCACAAAACTTGTTTATTGAATCTTCATGACCCAAACTGTTGGTCTATGGATTTACAGAGCTGATCCATATCATATAGGGAATGATCCTTGTTCTGTTTGGGAGAATCTCTCCCTGCTTCTGTTATGCATGTCTTCCATTTCGATTTGTATAGAGGTTTTGTTCTGTAATTTGTTTTCTTAATCGAAAAATAATATAGGGAATGATCCAAAAAAAAAAAACACAGAGAAAGATACACATTCATGAAGATTTATTTCAAAATAGAGAGGAATAAAGACGATACACAACACATAAGAAAGTGCTAGTGACAGCAAAGTCAAATTTGAAACACTTAAACATCAAACGATCAAGTAATGTAGTTCCAGTAAGGAATATATTTGAATTTAGACTCTGATTGAGTGGATTCATCTTTCTTACGCTGTTCTTGATCGGTAAGTGACGGTAGGCTCTCTACATAGATACCAACGCTATCAAAGCTACCAACTTCATCGATAACAATTGGTAGATTCCAAAATTTGTCATCACTAAAATTATACATAACTAAGGATGACCTATCAAACACCATCAGATCATAAGATTCCGTCCAGAAACCGGAATGTGATAATTTCTTATATGGTTTCAAGACCTGCATTTTAGTCCAAGACTCACTCTCTCCATATTCCTTCATGACCCAAAACTCATTATATGTTGCTTCTTCAGTCCGTTTCGATACCATCGTTATACATAGCCGAGTTCTGAATGCCCCTATTTTAATTGAAAGAGTGTTGGGAATGGGTGGTACTGGAATTTCCCTCAACTCCTCCTTCGTTAAATTGAAAGATACAATTACTAAAGATCGATCTGCAACCTTCCTCTTCAACCAATGAACAGCTCCATTCACCATGATCGCATCATAACCTACAGCTTTGTAGGGAAACAAGTAGTCAATCTGTCGCCAAGAACCAGTCTGCAATGCATAGACACTAAACACAATTCCATCACCATAAAATTGCCCGTTAATTACCTTGTAATTATTGTTGGAGTGATCAAATCCAAGTCCATATAAGTCCCGAACAGGGGGGCTCAGTGGTAGTCTCCATATTGGTGGCTTTGGTAGTTTCAGTGATTCCTTGGTTACAGGGTTGATCAAAATGTAACTTAAGTCGCCAGAACATAACTTGGACAAGACCAAGCCATGGCAGGAATAATAGACTGAGGGAAACCGATCCAATCCACGTCTTGGTAGATGCCTGTAAACAAAGGCGAGCTCGGTGACTGGTGCTACTAAACCACCAACATCAGCATTATGATTCTTTCTGAGAAATTTGTTAACATTCAAAGAGAATAGCCGTTGTCCCCTGAAAACCCCAAAACATTTTAAGAGGAGGTGCCTCCTTTGGAAGGATACAAACTTATTGTACTTGGCAACGAAATCAGGATCGGAGATTAGGGAGCGACATCTCCTTGATACACACTTAAACCGGCACAAGGGTTTCACTGATAGCCTTGAAAAAATTTCATAAACGATCTTCGGAGGAAGGTTGACATTTGACAGCGTCAACTGGCCATGGTCTTCCATCTTCACCTAAATTGTCCAAACTCTGTTTGGGCCTAAATTGACATTTGCCCGAAACAGTGGGTAAAGACCCAAGAGATTATTTATTTTAAATAATCTGATTAATATTTTGTCTTTCCTCCTTAAAGAAGGATTTGGGGTTTCCTTTAGGAATCCAAATAGAATGTGGTTTATGGTAAACAAATCCTGGATGATCTCTGAATCTATTATGCTTGATGCGCAAGTATTGAGGTTATACGTTCTCTATATAAAGAACTCTTGTACAACTTGAAAAGGGTTCTCAACCATCTTACAAACACACAAGCTTTTGCGCTTCGCAAATCTTACAAAGTCTCTCCGAAGCAATCTTACGCGTACTGCCTCCACAAACTGCAAACAACCACCGTCCAACCCTGTTGCAACCTTACACCCGCCACCGGTCGCTATATACTTGCGCGGTTGTCGAAGTATGCCTTGCATTCGTGTGAGCGTCGCTAAGACCTATCGTGTCCAGTCACTACTCCTTGTGGTACATCGAGTCGCTACTCCGATAACAAAACTTGGTCCCAATCTGCCAAAGGTTGGATCAAACTCTTCCCGCGGTCTTGAAACTCGTAGCTCTGTTTTGCATCTCAGGATCGAAGTAAGATTTCTCAATCTGCAATAGGTTGGGTAGAAAATCCTAATAACGTCTTGTTAGGTCTTGTTCGAGCCCTTTACGCCGGCCTAGCCAACGCCCGCGTAACAGTCGCTTGATCGAGAAGTCAGGTATAGGGAGCAGACATACGCGCCCGCCAGAGGTCGTCCGCTTCGAAGTTGTACCTAACTAAAAGGTACTGGCACGCTCGCGCAACATCGCATCAGGACTGAAATTGACGTCCGTCACCCCCACGTGTTGACTGTTCGCCGGGTGCTGAATCCGCCACGAACAAACTCTACAGAATGAATACTTTGGTTTGCAAAAAGCTTAAGAATCTTTAGATAGATGTGTGTGTCAGTGTGTGTGTGTGAATATATATAGAGGAAAAAGATGGGTGTTTCTCTAAACAAACGGGGAAATATGTGTATCCAAGTAATAAAAGGATTCGTATTCCTACACACATGTGGTTTAAGTACTGTTTGGGTATGGGAATCCTAGTGGAATTAGGAACGTATATTACTTTAACAAGTAGAACAGCAAAATAGACCCCAACCCAGCTCATACATCTCCCTCTACCTAATGTCTTACATATCAAAATCAACATCACCAAAACAACACAGAGGAACCGAACTGAGAATATTGGAGTAAAACGTACAACTTTAGGTAATCATTTACTCATGGATGTATAAATATAAAATAAAAATAAGATCTAAAAAAACAAATACTTACGTGGTTCACCCCAAAATCAACACTTACATCCATATAATGAAACAACGAGGAGATTATGTACTAATATCAAAATGAGATTACAAAGTGTTTCTTAACCTTAAATACACTCACCAAAAGAAATGTATGACAGCCTCTATAGAACGATAAGTTTGGCAATGTGGCTACTTCTCATTTCTCAATATTTATAGGCGTAGACAATCTCCCGAAACCCTAAGACTAGGCTAATCGTACGGGCTTACTCTATACGGTAATTGATGGACTAACTGAGCTTACTTCATATTTCATAAGATATATAATTGATGTACTTTGGATTAACAAATCAAACCGACAACTCTACTACTCGTGACTCAGTGTGGTAGCGTTGTTGTTCTTTTTTCTTCATAGTTTCACACTTTCACTTGTGCGTAGCCCGACCCGGTACGCCCCGGTTATTTAATATTTATTCTCCCTTATATTAAGTTGTTGATCAATTAATTTGAAGACCGAAAAATATAGTAATATATTTTATTTAAAAAAATAAAATAAAACTCATGTCAATATAGTAAATTTTGGGCGTCGGTACTGTTAAAGGCTTTGTGGCAAACCAACAGAGATACATAAAGATAGATCACACTATCATCGGCAAAATAATGACATTATTAATCAACCTGATTTTTAAACGCAGCTAATCCCTCGAGCCAGGGAGGGGTTAAGGTTAAAGTTCTCCCAATGTAATTCGTTACCATGGAGGATCGAACCAAAGACCTCCTTGATACCATGAGTATCTCTGTACACATTCGTCCCACATGGTGGACCTAGTCCCAACCACTAGACCAAACCAACATTGGTGCTAATCTACAATGCTTTAAAGGTAAAAATTCTCATTTTTTTATTTTTATTTTAAATCAGTTGATAAGAATTTATTAATGAAAAAGAAGTTTTAACATAACAGTATTCCGCTATAATAACAGCTCCAAGAAAAGAAGGCGTAGAAAAGTAAAATTCATCCATATCTAAGGAACAAGCGTAGGCTGCCAGACAATGCGCAGCCATGTTATCCTGACGTCGAGTATGAGACACCATCTAATTGCCTTGGCTCTGAATCTGTGCCTTCAAATCATCATAAATTCTCCCCAATCTCGAGGTATTAGGAGCTGCTGTCACCTCCAGTTGACGCTTCACTTCTGACGCATCAGTATCCAAAATTGCCCTGGTTCTCCGCAAAAGTTACTGCTCGGCAGCATGCCATCATCTCGGCATGCTCTGTCGACACCAAACCCGCTGCTGGTCCTGCACCTCCGGCCAACATGCATCCTAAATGGTCTCGAATAATAAATCTCCATCCCTCCTTGCGACTGAGAGGAGAATTAGCCTCATCCACATTAATCTTACATAGACCCAGCGATGGAGATTTCCATTTCACAGAGCCTCTCCCCAATACCTGCTTAGATACTACCAAATTATGAACTCTGAATTGTCTGAGATGAGCCTCAAGTTGTGAACAAACATCCAATGTCACCATCGATTTATTGTGCCATACTCTCTCCTTCCCTCCTTCCAAACTGACCAGAGCATAAAAAGAAACTCCCCAAAGTGAGACAAACTGAGCTCACTATCACAATAACACAACCATTCTACAGCCGATTCTTGCACACTGCTCCACCGATAGCAAATAATATTGAGAGTAGGATGAGACCAAATAACCTCTTTCATAAAAGCACAATCTCTACTCAAGTGTGTTTCTGTCAGAATCCGGATGACCTGCAGATACCGGTGGAGTAGGGTGATTCCGGTGGGGTAAGCTTCGTGCGGATCTTGCTGTCTTATAAGATACCGGGCGGGGCCCTCCTATTACGCTCTGATGCTTAAGTTAGTGCGGTATTGATAAGGAATAGACTGAGCGGGAATAAGTAGTTGAAGTGAACGTTACCTATAACTGAAGGTGGTGGTGCTTCTATATAGGCAGCTGAGTGTGAGGGTTGGCCTCACCCTTCGATGTGGGACAAGTGCCCTTCTGCATATATGATATGCCTCATCTGGTCCCAAGTATGGCGGACGGGCACCCCCGGTCTCCGGGTCCTAGCAGCGTGGGAGTCCGGCTGGACCTCAAGGCCGGGCACCTGACTTCTTGGCCCGGGTCCCGGATCGATCCCGGGAACCCCTAGGCGGCGGGTCTGGTGGCCCAAGTAGCCCCCAGGCGGCTACTGTCAACAAGTCTCCCAAATTCTCGGTCAAGTGCAATCTTGAATGGGGACTTATCTGTCTTGAGGCCATCAGACTCGCTGGGATACAACCCACCGGTCCCCAAGTCCCCCAAGTCCGCGTTGAAGATTGGACTTGGGCGGGTGTTCGAGAAGACCTGTTTATGAAGTGTAATGATGTTTGGTGATGTATGGTTGATGTATGTTGATGATGTTGGATGTACAAAATGTATACAGATATGATGATGTGACACATGGGACTCGTGATAAGGCGTTGAAATCCGCCGTGCTGTGTTATGTCCCCGGAATACCGGGTAAGTAAAGAGCGGGGCGGGCTAGTCCCCCAAGTGCAGCCTAACTTATGATAGCCCCTAGTTCCCTTCCCAAAGTAAAATTCCTAGGTACCGGTTGTCAGCACAGCTCCCGGTGGCATAGATGTCAGTATTCCAGAAGGATTTCCGGTGGGTCTGGGTAAGATTTTATTATCGACCGCCGCCCCACGCGCCTCAGCTTATGTTCGTGCAAGCGTGAGAACTGTGCGGGGTTTCTAACCCGCGGAAAGAGTGGTCCCCCTTTTCAAGGACCAATCTCCCACCACCGGGTGTATAAATCCCAGTGGTAAGGCCCCGGGGTTGTAAATCCCGGGGATGTAGCCATAGGTTGATGTGGCTAGTCCGTAGGGTTGTATTGGTACTCGTACCAGTATAATCCGTAGGAATCCACCTTTCGAATTCCACCTAGCCGGAGTAGTACTAGGGTTCAGTGGGATGCCATCTTTCCGCCTAGGAAGCCGGTTCCCATATGGAATCCAAATTCTTCCCGCAGAAGAAGCCGGGACATCCGTAAAGAATGTCGAATCTTCCCGCATAAGGAGCCGGGTATCCGTAAAGAATGTTGAATCTTCCCGCATAAGGAGCCGGGTATCCGCTGAGGTGAAGGTGACCGCTGGGGGTACACAATCCCGCCGAGGCGACAATTGTGGCTTCAAGGGTCTCTCATCCCGCTGGAGTGTGAATTTAGACTGCCTTGCGCCGTCAGCCATGCTTCGCATACGGGACAGGTGTCTGAAATGCATTTAAGAGGGTAGCCCGTTAGTCCAGTCAGTTGGTGACGTATGAGGAGGTTACCGATAATGGGGCAGGTGCTTTCTGCGCTAGGTGATGGACGATCCGGATCCTCTGGCGTTTGACGTGCCCTAGGTCACTGAGTTTTGGGGGGAACCCGAAGGGGCAAACTGGGGTTTCAGTCCTTTATATAACGTCTTTTCCTCGTACAATCTCACTCTTTACTTCGACGTGCAGAGAGGAATAGTGAAAGATAGATAGCAGAGAAAGTCGGCTCGCTTGAACCTCAACCTTTCCGACTAGTCAACATTGCGTGGTGTTTTCCGGCGACTGACCTTAGGTGGTGTACATTAATCGGTAAGTTCTGCTTCGTTTCTTCCCTCATATTTGCATGTCTTTTATTGGTGTGTCTTCCGTTATTGTTTTACGGTGTCTTGGTCTTCTTTGGTTGGTAAACCGTCGCTTGCACCGAGTTGCGTCGAGATCTGGGGATTTTTCGGTTGATAGGTTGTCTTTCCCTTCCTCCCCTAGGTGAGATGGCTTCTGAAAGTTCAAGTAGGGGTTCCGAGGCGGGCCCTAGGCGACAGGCGTCAGATGACGAGCAGAGGCTTGAGGACTGGCTCACCCTGACAATCCCCGAGCGAGGTCAAGCTG
The DNA here is from genome assembly GCA_963682095.1 of Potentilla sterilis. Lineage (NCBI taxonomy): Eukaryota > Viridiplantae > Streptophyta > Magnoliopsida > Rosales > Rosaceae > Potentilla > Potentilla sterilis. The sequence goes on from OY821761.1 coordinate 2,672,644, forward strand.
GCCTGTCGGGCGGTGAGGCGAACTCGTCTGGGGGGGTGGGGCAGGAGGACGTACCCAGCGGGGTACTGATGGAGACCGATGAGGGAGAGAAAGAGAGGCAGTTGTATACCCTGGTCGACGGAAATCATGCTATCGAGTGTGATGAACCGGACCGATCAATGACGCCCGCGGAGATAGAGAGCTTCCGGGAAAGGTGGAGGATTCCCGCTGAGGTAGAGCTTCGGGGGCTATATCCGGGGGAACTAGCCTGCAACCCGGAAAAGGGGTGGGTGGCGGTCTACGAAGATCAGTTTCGGCACAGACTTTCTCTCCTGCTGCCCAACTACGTTCAGTACCTGCTAAGCGCTCTGGGGCTATCTCCGGCATAGCTACCGGGTAACCAGTGGAGGCAGGTGCTGAGCCTGGGATGCCTCTATGCGTACACCGAGATGAGTTATCCCACAGTGAATGAGTTACGGGCGCTTTACCGATTAACCTACTCCAAGAAGGAGAAATCTGTTGGTTGCGTGAGTTTTGCCGGCCGAGATTTTAAACCAATGGTAACGCAACTGCCCCCTAGATTGAGAAGGGGTGGAGGAACAAGGTGGTACTAGCCGGGGGGAGGTGGCAGCAGAGGTGCAGACGGTACACGGTTTCCGGGACCTACTAACCGATCGGGGATCAGTCCTATCAGCTCTCCGAGTTGGAACGTGAGAGGATAGTTAGGATCTTTAAGTGCTGGTCCGAGGAGGAGCGAAGCTCTTATAACTTCATCCGGTGGAACGTCCTGCGGCACTGTGATCTTGGGAGGGAGGCCGGTGGGTACCTTGGGGTGGTCCTAGGTTGCTCCGAAATACTCTTCCCCCGCTGAAGTTACTGACCCCGTTGTTTCTATGTAGGTGTATCTGTCCGGATGGATCCTAGCAAGACGCTGAGCGCGGACGACAACCAGATGGAGGCGGAGCTAACTGCCCGGGGTGAGGTTGCTTCACGGACCACCGTGGATCGGGACACTGGGAAACTGGTGGAACATCCTGCGGTGGTGGCGATGGATATCCCGAACGATAAGTACGGCCCTGCTCGTGGAGAAGCTGCGGCGGCACAGGGACCCGCACCCGTCAGCCAGAAGAGGCCAGCTGGTGCCCCAGCCAAGTATCCGGGGGGTGCCGCAGCCATACCCCGGAGACTGGGGGCGATGTCTGCCGTTTGGAAAAAGTTCACATCGGGCGGCCCAGGCGCACCCAGTCAGGGTGAGAAAAGGAAGCGGGCCAGCGGTGTGCTTCCGTCCGCCGCCCTTGTAACCCTTACTGGCAGGTCGGCGAGGGACAGTTTAGCCAAGAAGTTTAAATTGTCTGTCGGCAGCCCGACTCCTGGGAAGGGCAAGGGGCTAGCTGGGCTCGGGCTATCCAAACTAGGGCCGAGCTCACCGTTGGCAGAGCAGACCACGCTCGGGAGCCCATCTGCGGAGCAGGATGTCTTCATCCGGGATCTGGTTGCCGACATCTCGAGGCTGAAACTTGATGAGGCGCCGGTTCCGGATGCCGAAGAGGACCAGCGGGAGGTCGGGGAGATGGCCATCCGGGTAAGTGAGTCAGTCAAGTGCGTACTTCTTTCTTGGTGTTTATGATTCCGCCACCTAACATGCACTTTTGCAGATGCTGCACCGGCTACACCGGATGGGTGTAAGGAACATGATGCCGGACCTGAAAAGGCAGGTGGCATCCCTGACCGCTGCCCGGGAGCAGTTGGAGTTGGAGAAGGCCCGGCTCCAGATGGAGAAGTCCCGTGCGGAAGAAGGAGCCCGGAGGGAGGCGACCCTGTTCCAGGAAGAGAGGAAGGGGCTGGATGAGGAGCTGGCAGCCCTGGAGGCCAAGGTGGAGGACCTCCAGCGGCAGGTGTCTACTGCTGCCGCGCGCGCCGATGGTGGTGCCTCTGATCCGGAGGTATACCGACAGCGCATTGAGAGGTACCGCCAGAGTGCCGAACTACTGGCAGACCTGGAAGAAGCTCGTATGATGGGTATTACCGATGCCTACCATGATTGGGGTGCCAAGGGGTATCTGAGTGCCGAACTCCTGGCGCAGGGTGCCCCTACACCCGGAGAGGAACCATCGGGAGAGGCAGAGGGTTAGGCGGAACCGGCAGGGTCCAGCAGGGGTAATGTGGTGGTGGTGGATTCAGAGGAAGAGGCCGCTGCGGATGGGGCCACCGTGGATGAAGGGCAAGAGCCCGGTCGCTAACTGGCCGTTGGCTGGGACTTGTGCAGGATAGGGTTTTTGTAGCAGTTTTTGTTTTTCCTTTTGTAGATTGAAGCGTTGTGCCGTTGTACCCCATTTTTGATGAATCAAAAGAATTGGTTGGCACTTGGCCTCTCCACCTTACTTTTATTTTGCTTGACTGTGCACTAATGTTTGAACTTGACCGAAATATATACATTTTGGGAACTACCCACCGGCCTGGCCGGGCTATACAAGCCTAGAATTTTATAGTGGCACACTGGCCAAGGTAAACAACAAAATGGTCTGGTGGTTGAGGGTACTGATGGGGGGCAATCTATGGTACCCACTGGGAAAGAGAAGAAAAGAGAATGGTCCCTAGAGCAACATACCTTGTGTCGGGTGCCTTCGGCGTAGCCCTCCCGACCCATTGTTCGTGCAGGCCATCGGGTGGACTATCCTTGGTACCGCTGCAAGTCGCCATTACGGATTAGGCCTTCCACCGCCATCTTGAGAGCAATACAATCATTTGTCCGGTGGGTGGCCTCATCGTGGTAGGAATAATATTTACCGGTTTGCTCTCGGGTTAGGTTCCCCTTGGGGTGCTTTCGCTTTGGCGATGGAGGGATTATATCCCCGTTATCGCACAAGATTGCCTCGTACGAAGAGGTTAGGGTAGAGAAGACCTCCTGCCGGGTTGATGGCATGATCGCCAGGGGGCGCTGGTAAGAGGTAGGCTTGACAACTTCCGGGGGGCTGCTGTAGCTGTCCTTTCGGTACGGTTGGTTTCCCCAAGCCCTGGCCCTTTTATTGGACGATGTACCCTGCCCCGGGGACTGCTGGTAAGCCTTGCCTGTACCGCGCGGGGCGGAGACCGGTTGCTCCTGCTTCTTGTACTGAAGGGTCCCAGAGGTCTCATGATCGGCTTGAGCATGCCTGATTGCCATGGCCATTAGCTCGTCATAGCCCTACGGTGGATCCACTCGCATGGCGTATGAGAATAGCCCGGGCCGGGGACCTGCTTGAAGGCCGTCTCGGCGATCCCCTTGTCCAAGTTTCGGACCCCTGCCGTGGCCGTCTACCAACGATTAACAAATGGCTTCAAGTCTTCGCCCTCGGCCTGCTTGCAGTTGAAGAGCAGTGTAGATGTGCGGACCCCCTCGATCAGGAGGATAAATCTGCCGACGAACCTATCGGCCAACTGCTCAAAAGCCTCCACGAAATTCGTCAGGAGCTCATAGAACCAACTGAGCGCCTCTCCGGATAGGGTTTCTTGAAACATATTGCAACAAGTGGCGTCAGAGTAGCCCTTGGCCCCTGTTTGGGATCGGAAGCTGTCCAAGTGTTGATACGGGCAGCCATCCCCGGAGTAAGTCAGTTTTAGTGACTTGAGGGTGAGGGATCTCCCGGCTTCCAAAACCCGATTGGAGAATGGCCCGGCACGCTCATTGAACCGAGCGCCCTCCTGTGGCCTGGCGGACCTTCTTTCGCTAGCATCCATCCGGACCTCATGTCAGCCAACTAGTCGGATAGTGCCTGGATCGTGCGGGCCGTGGGGCCCAAGGGCCCTGCAGTAAATGATATCCCCTCCCTGGGGGTAGCTGGAATGTACTTGGGGATCGCTGAGCTTGCCGGGAACTCGTTTCCGGCTATTCCTACCTCTCTAGGGGAGGAGACCCCGGGCGGTTTGTTGAATTCCGTCGCCAAGGCGGCATTGCGCTGCTCCCCTCTTTCTAAGGCAGCAACCAACGCCTCATTTATCGCCTCCATCTCCAAGTATCTGGCGTTCGCTTCCTCCCGGTCGCGGTGGCTCTCCTCCTGCACCGGTGGACCTCTTCCCACATCCTCTGCATTCCCCTACCATGTCGTATTGGTCGGGGTCAGATGCATTGTAACAGCCCAGCTCATATACTTAGGATATTGTCCGCTTTGGGCCCGCACTCCTGCACGGATTTACTTCTGAAGGCTCGCTCATGAGTAACTTCCCAGTAAGTCACCCATCTTGGGATTGCTCTGAGCTCAGAAAGCTTAACTTCGGAGTTCTCAACCCCTTCCGAAGCCATTGCGCCCCCAAAACGCGTCCTTAAGTATTGAGCTAACTCTGCACATATAAGCACAGCATCCACTCTTCCCCGGGCGATGTGAGATGTGTGACCTACCTACTTGCTAGCTTCCCTTCCCTAGCCAGGTCAGGTCGCCTACCTACTAGCTTCCCTAGCCAGGTCAGGTCGAGTCATCACATGCGTCGTCCTGACTGTCATTTGTAAGGTCATCATCCCTGACACAAGGGTCTGCGGCGGGGATGAATTTGGGGCCGGGAGTTGAGCTCTGGCCAATCTCAGGGCCTTTTCCCCTTTCTGCCCTGACTGCCTCGGCCGTGGCAGGGTGACCGGGGTCGGCTATGGCGTGCCGACCGTTGCCATCGGCCGGTGGCTCTCCTCCTGCATCTGGGGTATCACCCCGGGTTGCTCAAGATTCGGTGAACTTGCTCCTCGAGGGTCTCCCCGTGGCCGATGTTGTCCGTTACCTCAAGCATTTATAATGAGAACTAAAATCGGTTACTCTCTCGACACTGGTAGAATCAACACAGCCTTTCGTACTCTTCCCACAGACGGCGCCAATGTTTCTGTCAGAATCCAGATGACCTGCAGATACCGATGGAGTAGGGTGATTCCGATGGGGTAAGCTTCGTGCGGATCTTGCTGTCATATAAGATACTGGGCGGGGCCCTCCTATTACGCTCTGATGCTTAAGTTAGTGCGGTATTGATAAGGAATAGACTGAGCGGGAATAAGTAGTTGAAGTGAACGTTACCTATAACTGAAGGTGGTGGTGCTCCTATATAGGCATCTGAGTGTGAGGGCTGGCCTCACCCTTCGATGTGGGACAAGTGCCATTCTGCATATATGATATGCCTCCTCTGGTCCCAAGTGTGGCGGACGGGCGCCCCCGGTCCCCGGGTCCTAGCGGCGTGGGAGTCCGGCTGGACCTCAAGGTCGGGCACCTGGCTTCCTGGCCCGGGTCCCAGATTGATCCCGGGAACCCTTAGGCGGCCGGTCTTGTGGCCCAAGTAGCCCCCAGGCGGCTACTGTCAACAAAGTGCAAAGTCGATTCTCGAACTATACCACATAACAGACAGTGAGTACCTTCCACCACCACTCTCTTGGACAACAAACTCCCCAACGATGGAAGAATGTCTAGGCAAACTGTCCAGCCATAAACTTTTGCCTTATTTGAAATATTAGTTTTCTATAATTTTTTCCAAAATGTATGACTAATAGTTGAAAGAATAAGTTGATAACTGGAGGAATTAGTGAAGACATACCTATAAGTTGTCTTTACTGATAACTTTCCATCCGGTGCTAATTTCCGACAAAGTCGATCCGGTAAAAAACCTCATCAATTGGCGCAAATGAATTATTCATTTGGGTTGTATGTTTTTTCTTTTTTATAATATTCATCAGGTGGTTTAAATGTTTTTTGGTGGTGCATTATTCATTCAAGATAATGGGGTCAGAATCAAGGAACTTAGCTGATCAAGGCTGGTCAGCTAGAGCTGACAACAGCCAATGAGGAGAGGTCACGTGGCGTTTTTGGTAAAATAAATGGACAGTTCGGTTTAGGTCAAGGGGTGAAATTGTAAATGGAAAGGAACTTCCGGATGTCATTTCTACCATTGGCCCTTTGGTCAAACTTTCTGTGAACCCGCGGAGCACTTAATCATTACCTCGTCCTTCCCATAAACCCTCTCTGTCTGCTCACTCCTCTCTTTTGCTCTCCAAAAACCCACCCTGTTGTTCAAGCTCTCATCTTTTCTTCAGAGTCTGATCTGAAAACATAATGGGGGTTCTTACTTTCGTTCTTCATCGTCTTGTTACTTACTTAATACGGGTTGTGTTACTGGCATATAGAAGGTACTCTGTTCCAACCGATTAGAAAACCCTCCACTACTCTAGCAAAGAAGAAGCAAACACTGATTTTTCAGAGTTCAAACGAGTGCATAATACAGGTACATATTCTTCTCTTCTTGATGTTAAACACATGTTTGTTTGTTTGTTTGATGTGAAATCTGAGTAACCTTTTGCTCTTTTGGGTTCTTTGTGGTTACTTCTTTGTCTTGATTTACCAATTGATTGATGGCAAAGGATAAGCAAAAGACACTAAATTTTGTTCGATGATATCTTTCTTTTATCTCCGTAACCTCTGCCATGCCTCCAATATGTGCCTGTTTTAAGATTTATTACCACCGATCCAAAAATTGGACCAACTAGTAAATTTGGGATTTAATAGGGATCTTTTTTATTAGAAGAAAATCCCCAATGGATCCGTCACAACAGGAAAAATCTCTTGGGATTTAAACATAAAAATGTTATACAAACTGTATCTGTATCTAAAACTGTTAAATTTTGTTCATTGAGTTTGAATGACATAGTATTCTTTAGGAAAAAACTCTGGTCCAAAGTCAGTGGGACGCCTCCGTCTAAACTGTGTTATTTTATCCAATCACAACTTGACACCTGCCAACTGTAAAAAAAAAAAAAAAAAAAACCTAAAACTAAAAGAACCAGTCTTACGTGATACACCATCTCCTCTTGCTCTTTTTTTTTTTTTTTATGCTCGCCATCTCCTCTTGCTCGCCATCTCCTCTTGCTCATCATCTTAGTAATCTCCACTTCTTCCAATACTCTTGTGTTTGTTGGTCTCGTCAATCACCACCATTACCATCAATCGTCTCTTCCCTTATTGATCAACCATATCAAATTGGGAGTAGCAACAGAGGTAATCATACTTGAATTGAGTCTCAATTTTTTTTTTCTTGTTCTGAATCAACCATGTCTCAATCTATTTAGGTTAAGAGGTTATTTTGTAATCCTATCTATCTATGATTTGGCAAATCACAGATCAAGTTTACAGCAAGATTATGTGCTGCAGCTAATGTGATTGATCTACCTATCCTAAACTGAGTATATCTTAGTTGACGATAGGTATACTTATTTTTTTAGTTTTTTCTTTCTTTCACAAGTTTCTTACTTGGATATTGCATAACTGCAATTTATAAGCTAATGAATGAATACTTTTGTTTTTCAGTTATGATGGAAGAAATAGATGGCATAGAATATGATAGCACTTTATGCAATGTTGAAGAGTTAACTTCACAGATTGATGATCATTGTGATTCACCTAATCAGGTACACATAAGTGAGTATTTTTTTAGGTCCGAGACGAAAGAAGAATTAGAAGTTGGGATGGTGTTTGATTCTTATGAGGATGCATACCAAATTTATGTCGATTATGCTAAAAGAGTTGGATTTGATGTAAGAATACAACTCAAAAATAGAAACAAAAAGGGAGGGCCTATAACAAGAGTTCAATATTGTTGTTCAAGAGAAGGATTTCGCAGAAAGTCAGTAACTAGATCATATGCTGTTCCTGAAACAAGGACTGGTTGTACAGCCCAAATGACTTGTCAGCTGCAAAAGACTGGAAAATTTATGCTTGTGTCATTTGATGGCTCTCATAATCATGAATTGATAAGAACTCCTATGAAGCACATGTTAAAACTTAATCGGGGCATCTCCAAAGCACAAAAGTTGCATGCTGATGATATAGAAAAGTCAGGGGCATCAATCAAGACTGCTTTAGAGCTTATGAGCATCGAAGTAGGTGGTAGGGAAAATCGTGGCTTTCTGGAGTATGATTATCGAAATTATATACAGAAGAAAAGAAATGCAAACATGGAAAAAGGTGATGCTGGAGCAATATTACAATATTTCCAGAAAAAGAAAACTGAAGATTCCTCATATTTTTATGCCTTGCAACTTGATGAGGATGATATGATAACAAACATGTTTTGGGCAGATTCAAGATCAGTAAGTGACTATGGTCTCTACGGAGATGTTCTTTGTTTTGATACTACGTATCAAACAAATGAATATGGCAGACCCTTTGCACCATTTCTTGGGGTTAATCATCACAAGCAAACTGTGATATTTGGTGCAGCTTTACTATATGATGAATCTGGCGATTCTTTTAAGTGGTTGTTTGATACTTTTCTTGCAGCAATGTCTGGGAAGCAGCCTAAGACTATATTGACTGACCAATCAGCTGCCATGGCTAAAGCAATTAAAGAGGTGCTTTTTGAAACGCATCATCGACTATGTGTATGGCATATTTATCAAAATGGTGCCAAAAATTTGAGCAACGTGTTTCATGCTTCAAAAGAGTTTGCTTCTGATTTTGGTAATTGTGTTTATGAGCATGAGGTTGAAGAAGAATGGTTGTTAGCATGGCATGGTATGCTTGAAAAGTATGATCTCAAGAACAATAAATGGCTGACATCTTTATTTGAATTGCGAACAAAGTGGGCTTTAGTTTATGGAAGACATACTTTCACAGCGGACATGATGACTACACAACGTAGTGAGAGCATGAACAATGTCTTGAAAAAGTATTTGAAGAGAGGTTATGATTTGTTGCGCTTCTTTGGGCATTATGAACGACTTTTGGAAGATAGGCGGTACAAGGAATTATTTGCTGATTTTAAAATGCTGCAAACTTCACCTGATCTAACATTTGATGTAGAGATTTTGCAACATGCCCTTGAAGTTTACACTCCTGCAGTTTTTAAACTCTTTCAAAATGAGTATGTACGGAGCCTTAACTATAAGATCTACAAAGTGGGTAAGAATGAGAAAACAAGTGAATACAAAGTGTCGTATGCAGGTAAGTGTAGAGAACATACTGTGAAATTCGATGCTTCCACTGAATCAGCCACTTGTAGTTGCATGATGTTCACTTTTATTAGGATTTTATGTCGACATGTACTGAGAGTATTTCTTAAAAAAAATGTGTCCAAGATCCCACCAGATTACATAATGAAGCGATGGACAAGAAATGCAAAGGGTAGGACGATCATAAACTATCATGATGTCGGTGACAATCCTAAAGTGTCTATTGGGAAGAGATATGGTAGTTTGTGTCGCAATTTTCGTGAAGTTGCATCTGTTGCAGCTGAAGATGAGAAGTTGACATCATATGCACATGAACAAAGCATTAAGTTGCTGAAAGAGTTGGAGGAAATGAAGCAAATTGTGTTCAAAGATAAGCCATGTCTAAGTGAAAGTTCAGAAATCGAAGATTCACTTAGTGAAAGTGAGGATGAAGAAGTGTCAGTTCCACGTGGTGTAAAAAGAAAAGCTACAGTAGGACGTCCACGCGGTGGTAGAATGAAAAATATAGCTGAAAAGTTCAATTCATCCAAAAAAAAGGCTTCTACAAGAAGGCGTTTGGTAATAAAGGTATGTCTACAATCTTAGTTTGATAGACGATGCTAATTTCTTATGTACATAATTTTAATTATGAGCTTATTTTTATAAAACATGATTCTTCTCCTATTCGTACTAATATTGGAGTACAACCATTAAGCATGGCAGGAGAATGTTCTACAACAATTCAATGTTATGATGGAACAACTCAAGTAAGATTTATTTTATTAGTCGTCAAACTATAATTTAAAATATGCCAGACTCATTTACTTAACTTTGTTATAATAGGAATCACAAGCACCATTTGCAATCGACTGTTCGGTTGGATCTACAGTTCTGGATGATATCATAACTCCCACAAATGGGTATGTAATTTAAATTTGTTGCAATTGAAAGTATGTAGAAAGGCATATATTTGAATCATGTACACTGTCATACAAACCTAACATTATGAATTGGACATTTTGTAGGTCACTATGAAGTTGTGTCATGAACTAGAGGAAGCCAACTGTGTACTAATTTATATTTAGACGTGTAATAAATCAGTTGTGAACTTTGTGTATTTTGATGAGATCTATGCATGTTGAAGTTGTTAACATTTAGACGTGTAATAAACCAATTGTGAACTTTGTGTATTTTGATGAGATCTATGCATGTTGGAGTTGTTAGCTTTGCAAAATTTTGTGATTCATGTTAAGTTCATAAAAGCTTCTCCATAGATCGAAGGAGCTGTAGACTTGGAAAATAGGCAGAGTAAGAAATCTCAATATTTCACATATGGAAAGGCTCTTATGCCACAATTTCAAAAATCGCTGGATATTCTTTATTTATATTTAAGTAACATCACTGGATATATATAGCAATGTTACACTATAAACAGACCATTCAAATGACAATGTTTATACCTATTAATGATACACTGATATTAACACTCAATCATCTCAAACCTTTAGTACAAAACAAGAACAATTACACTAGTGATGTCCTGCTAATGTAAAGCAAATCTTTCATCGCTTACACATCTCCTAATTGTTTAGATCATTCTTCGGCTCTCGATTTCTACGTCAGTAGTTGTTGGGGAGTTTAGTGCAGATATAAGTTGTTTCAATGAATCCTTCAAACAAGCACATGTCTGACGAAAAGCTTCCAAATCCAGCTTTCATATCATCAGTAAGGCTGGCTGGACCTGCAAGTGTACATTCTTTGTTTCATAGTTCAATTATGCTAACTCAAATACAATTCAGTCCAACAGCAAGATCCTAAAAGAATGAAAGATATGATCAAACTCGTGACATGCATCCATAGGCATTAATATTAAGATTTTAGGTCAAAATATTCTTGAAAGAAACTATTCTTGCTGTGGATATTATTCGTTCAAAAACTCAACATCCCAGTTAGAGAGATAGGTCAAAATATCAATATATTCATTTTTTAAAGGAAATCAATATATATATTCATTTAAAAAAATATTATGAATGAGAATGAACATGCATGTGTATGATAAAAGAAATTAATGGGAGTCGAAGAGCACACGGGCGCTGGAGTTTCCAGTCAGGGAGTCCAACATGAGACTTCAATGCCAACAATACCTTATAGTTAGTTTATTCATGATCATACACCAAAGTATTAAGTGACAGTTTCTAGCTGTATATTTGTTGCTAAAAATATAAGACACAGTTGCTAACTTATTTTAAGATAAGTGACAGTTGCTAAAAATAAAGTGATCCAGAACAAGGCATTGAGAAACTATTGTCCAGTTACATACGCATATGCTATAATTCAAACTATTGTCCAATTACATACGCATATGTGTATCTTTGAGTATACATCGATTTTGTGTGTCTGTGATTTTATATAGAGGAAGAGAGATTACCATACCAAGAAACATCTTCCTTCATCAGCTTAGCACTGGAGTTTAAACTAGCTTAACAGCCGCACGGACACAAGAACAAAGCGTAACCAGCATCGACCATGCATCCATGTTCAAGCAAAAGAAAACCTTGCACCATATTAAAATACGACACCATGTTATCTTTAATCATTCCAATAGCATAATATTATGCAGCCACACATCTAATTTCTATATATTATCAAATACCTAGAGAAAATTATGCAAAACAACTAAATCAAATGAGACCCAATGTCACAAATTGAAATTTGTAGGGAGATGGTTCTCATTTATAGACGAATTCACCTCAAATCCATGAAATTTTTGAACTTGCTTGAGTTCTCGCCTAAAGAGCCTGGACATGGCGACCCACTTCGTTTCCAGTAATCCGACCATCTCTATCAGAAACCATAAACAACGAACACGGCTGAGTCGACAGTTAAATCCGAAATCGAAAATAGCGAGTAAAGATAAAGGAGCTATGTCTACCTGAATCGACAAAGTCGAACCAGCCTCAGTAAATCTTCTGGTTGTCTTTGGAGCATAACCCGATCAGACCCGACCTGATCAGACCCAAGAGTATTGGAAGAAGTGGAGATTACTAAGATTGAGACATGGTTGATTCAGAACAAGAAAAAAAAAATTGAGACTCAATTCAAGTATGATTACCTCTGTTGCTACTCCCAATTTGATATGGTTGATCAATAAGAGAAGAGACGATTGATGGTAATGGTGGTGATTGACGAGACCAACAAACACGAGTATTGGAAGAAGTGGAGATTACTAAGATGATGAGCAAGAGGAGATGGCGAGCAAGAGGAGATGGCGAGCATCAAAAAAAAAAAGAGCAAGAGGAGATGGCGAGCATCAAAAAAAAAAAGAGGAAGAGGAGATGGCGTATCACGTAAGACTGGTTCTTTTAGTTTTAGGTTTTTTTTTTTTTTTTTTACAATTGGCAGGTGTCAAGTTGTGATTGGTTAAAATAACACAGTTTGGACGGAGGCGTCTCACTGACTTTGGACCAGAGTTTTTTCCTATTCTTTATTTGTTGGAAGTAACTGGGAGTTCAGAGCAAACCTTATATATCTTGAAAGCATTATGCTTACTATTTACTTTTGTTTTTTGTTTGTCATAAATAAGAAAACTTTTGTTTTTTCGATTCAGTGAAAAATGAAAGCATCTTGGGTAGCTCAGGGCCTCCTAATTGATATATGGACGCTCAGTGGATGAAAGATACCTTGGGAGCTATAGTTGAAACGTATCGTGCAGGATTGGACGTGGAAGCAAGATATCTGATCTTTGCTGACTTGCAGTATTTGGATGCTAATAGGTATGCAAGCATACTGGGTGGAACTGGTTCCAATATTGCGAAAAGCATATTTTGCAGCCGATTAGAAGCTCAATATGCTTCAGAGGTCCGTAAAATGCAAACAAGTAGGGAGGAGTTGATGAGGCATGATTTGGTTGACGTGAGTACTGTTGGACAAATGAAGACGCTGATTCAGCTGAAAAGAGAACATGACTGGGATGTTGCAATTAATATAGGTTGGGAAGTTGAGAACGATGATTGCGGAGTTGAGAGATACCGTGAAGAACAAGAGCGTATTCTTGAACTTGCAAATAGTGCACTGATCCCAATTCGAGAACTAAGGCAAGTAGTCCAAACAACATTCAGCCCTGACCCCCCACAGACATCTGATGAGACGCGAGATGAATCGCTGAGGCATGATGCACCCAAGAAGATTACTGAGGTTGATGCACCAAAGGAGAACATTACAGAAGATGCTGCTATGGAGGAAGATGATGATGATGATATAGATTGGGAAGAGGATACTGAGGCTGCTGCGCCAAAGGAGAACATTACAGAAGTTGCTGCTATGGAGGAAGATGATGATGATGATATAGATTGGGAAGAGGGTTGAAGATTATCTTCAGATTATGAGATTAGGATGATGAGAATTGGCCAGATTATCTTTGCCAATATCAAGAGAATGGTCAGCAAAGCTAATTTTAAGTACATTTTGCCAAATAGTGTCGAGTATGTGTCCCGTACCCGTTTTAATATTAGACTCTGTTTTGATCAAGTTCCATTTAATTTTACTTTAACTTGACTTGAACAATCAACTATAACTACTAAAATAGAAGGATGTATACGTGTTAACTGCAAAGTATCAGCTATAGGCCAAATAATCATGAATAATCTGAATCCAAGAAACCAAAGAAACCTTCAAAGGTAGGAACTACATGGATGAAGCAGAATAACAAAATAAGAAACGTATATGTGTGTCACATCACGATTGTCTTGTTTCTTCTTCGTTAACATATATACACCACTCTACATGTATTTTCAAACTGCCTGCATATCCCAACTTGACTTTGAAACTGCCTCTTGCATATAACCACCAATGGCTGCACTCTCAGTGCAGAAATATGAGTAATGCACATGGTTCTAGTAACATTCTGCATACTTTCAGATGAAAACTCGAATCCTTTTGAAATCATCTGGCCTCTTATATTAGCAGCAGAGCTGCCATTGTCAGAAACAACCACTCCAGGTATCTGCAAAGCATTAGGAGATGTACTCAAGGCTTGTTTCCGACTTTTGGTATCCAAACTCTGCTCAGGTACCTTTTTTAGTTTGACTTCTGAATCTTCTTCTGACTCATTCAGGAGTCTCACTGCTTCATCCAGTAAACCTATAGCACGCCAAGCCTCAGCAACAAGCTCGATTGTTCTCATATCAGGAACAATACCCTTCCCTTTCATTATATGAAGCAAATCTTCTGCTTTCCATGGCTGCCTAGATTCCCCATATCCCCATATTAGAGTCTCAAAAGTTTTCACATTTGGGCTGATTCCCATTTCACACAATTTCTCAAAGAGATCCCAAGCATGCTCCATTTTTCCTGCAGTGCACCACCCACTAATGATGGTTGTGAAGATTACTACATTTGGGTGCACACCAGATTTTCTCATGATACTCAGAAGTGACTCTGCCTTCCCAGGATCACCGGCACGCACATAGCCTTTTGCAAGAATTCCAAATGCATGGATGTCTGGTTCTATGTCTGCCTTTATCATGTCATCAAAGATCTCCTGACATTTTTCCATTAGCCCTGCTGAGCTCCATGCATTCATTATGGTGCTAAATGTTATTACATCCGGTTTCATCCCAAATTCTTCCATCAAGGTCAGTACCTGCCAAGTTATGTGTTTTGGGAGTAAACCAATCATCCAATGCCCGTCATTAGAAAAGCTGTAAATTTTGACATAACTGAATTTACATAAATAGGACTAATATAGTTCATTGAAATTTAAATATTCAACTCACCTCATCAACTCCTTCAGTGTCTGTAATGTTCAGAAACCCCTTGATGAGAGAGTTGAAGATGACAAGATTCGGATTCACCCCAAGATCCTTCATTCTATATACAAACCTCAAAGCATCTGTCATGTTACCTTCTTTACAATATCCGTTTACAACAATGCCACAACTACGCTCGTTGGGGTTCACTTTGTTCTGTTGCATTTCCATCATCAACCTTTCAGCTTTACTGGTCTCCCCATTCTCAGCATAAGCCCTTGCCAATGTGTTGAAAGTGACTGCATCAGGTTGTACACCAGAAGCAACCATCTTATACACCACATTCCAGGCTTGATCTAATCTATTCTTCTTACAATAGGCTCTAATAAGAATATTATATGTCCTGTCATTCGGTTTCGCTTTCCCATCCTGCAACATAAGCTCTAGTAATTTTAACGATTCTTCAGGTTTACCAGCTATTCCATATCCTTTGATAAGGGTGTTAAAAGTGCTGGTTGTGGGCTTGCATCCACTCTCTTCCATTTTCCGAAAAATTTCCATGGCATCATTTACGTTTCCAGACTCCGAGAAAGCATTGATCATGGCATTGAAAAGGATTGAATCAGGCTTCATACCATTTGCCTCCACTTCAGAGAGAAGCAAGGGAATTGACTTGAAACGCCTTTGGCGGGTCAAGGCAGCTACAAGAGTTGTGTATGTGATAAGAGTTGGCCTATGTCCTTCTTCTACTAAATTATTGAAGATGGAATGCGCTTCATGAGGCTTCCCCCTTGAAATTAAGTTATTCATCAGCTTTGTTCTCGAACGAACTACTCGACAACTGTTCTTGTCCAAACAAACAAGGCAGCGAGATACCAGAGTTGAGGTTGGTTTTACTTTGTCCTTGCCCAGATTTGGTTCCTAAGAAGTTCAGAGTGAACAATAAACTTTATTCAAAATATGTTCATACAAGCCATGCCTAATAGACTTCACTAAATTAAACCACTACAGATAAACAATAGAGAATTTCATACTCAGTCTAATTAGTGGAAGTAACAAAATCAATGAAGAAATTGAATGCACATTGTTACCATAATACTAAGCTGCAAGATTCAGTAAACAAATGAGTTCACGGCCAATATGATTCCCTGAGTGAAGATGTGCTATTACTAATTGTTCCCTCTTGGTGTCTACCCATGATTCTTTAAACCAAGCTCCCCCAAGCTGTTCCTCAATTCCTTCTCTGATCAAATTCAGATTTCGGCTTGCAGACCATGCCAACTAATCTGTCAAAGCGTTAGAGCTGGGGGATTAGTTAGCTGGTCATTTCCTCCTTAATGAAACCTATAGAGAAATGAAGAATACCACAGCATTAGTGCAGCTATATGGGTATATCACCCTGAACACAAAAGTAAGTAGTATATAGTTCAAAAAGTTCAAATTTATCAGGATAAAAACAATGCTGTGAGATTAGATTTGAAACATCCAAACCCAATTCTTTCAAGACTCGAACTTTAACTGCAACTCAAACTTTCAAAGCCAAAATAACCGCTGAATCCTATCTGCCCAACAATTCAAGACAAACAGAACTGAAATCCAAACTTCAACATAAAAATGGATTCTTGAAATCTATCACAGTTCAACAGTATCAGTGCTCAAAAAGTATATAGCTTAGTTTAAGCTCCATGGGGTAACTTGATTCAGTGAATTCAAAATTTCATGTTTTCTTAAATGAGCTGCTAGAGTGTTACCTGTTGAGCTGAAAGTGGCAGAGCTCAGAAGGGGAGGTGGAGGTTCATGGTTGGTTGCCCAGTAGCGCATGTAACCCAATACAAATGTGTAATTTAGAAGTGGCAGAAGAATTGTCTTGTAGTCTAGCGGTGTGTGTTTGTGTTGTGACATCTACTGGGGATTCTTATCCACAAATATTATCAGAATGAAATTATGGATAAATTTTTGAGGCTGTTAAAGTAGGAAGACAAAAGTGTGTATAGACTATTTGGTGGCTAAAATTTGGAAGACCATACTATTACGTACCTCACTATGTGGTCACTTAGATTTGCACCATCTCAAATCAATCAAAAGAACTCCGACGGAAATACCAAACTCAATTTAAATTTTTAATCGAACAAAAATATTATAGTTGATAACCAATTGAATCACATCGAGTAAGTTGTGATCGAGTGAGGAGAAACTTCGGATCATTATAATAGAAACATTTCAACATACATTTAAGTCTATCGTTGTCTTTAAACGTGGATATAACTGTTAGCGTGAGTCATGTTATTTAGGAATGTAAATTATGTAGTTAGTACTTACCTATTCTATTCTGTATATGTAGTACATGATAATTAGGGTTGTAGTACTCCTTGTATCATATATATAACCTCCAACGTGAAATGAATATACATTAGAAAATTCATTCTCCAAATCGTATTATATTTGACTTGGTATCAGAGTAAAGATCCAAAAGGACTTTGTTTCTTTATTTTTCCGCTGCAATTCCTCGTCTGACTTTAGTGCTTTATCAGACTTGTGAAGTTGATTTATTTTTTATTTTCAACTAAACTCCATTATTAGGGTTTATTGTCTCAACTTTATTAGAAGTGTTTGGCATAGGCCTTTGTCTGACTTTTCTCCCAAGATCTGCTGTTGGACTTTTCTCCCACAGTCAATCCCATTGTTCATCCAAGATCTGCTGCTGAATCCTCTTCTCGGTCTGCTCTTCCTCGTGTTGTTCGACCCAGACTTCCTCGCGTTGTTCGACCCAGACTTGGGGAATCAACCAGACTTCCTCGCTCTCATCGTGCTCAACCCAGATCTTGCATCGTCGACCAAGGCTCCTTCAACCTTCTTGCATCGTCGGCCTCGGCATCTCGTCGCCCAGCATCTCCGGCGTCCCGTCATCTCAGCATCTCAGGCGTCTCGTCGTCCCTCTCCGGCGCGTCTCCCCGATCGGGCGTGTCCCAACCAGAAAACTCGACCCAGTGCTCCAACCCGATTCAAGAGCGGGTTATTCAGCCCGATTCGGCTCCTTGGCCTTACCCGGTGCTCCGGCCAGACCCAGTACCTCGGCCCGACCCGATTATTCAGCCCGACCCGGGTTCTGGCCCGACCCGATTAGTCAGCCCGACCCAGTTCAGTCAACCTGACCCGTTCAACCCGACCCGGTTCAGTCAACCGACCCGGTTCAGTCAAACCTGACCCGGTTTGTGTTCAGCCCGACCCGGTTTCTGTTATCCGACCCGCTTTCTTATTCATCCTTTACGAAATGTCTCGGGTGTATGTTAGAAATTTGGGTCCTTGGGTTTCAGAAGAAGAACTCGAAAATGAGTTCCGTGGCTTTGGAATTATCCGAAGAATATGGGTTGCAAGAAGGCCACCGGGTTATACTTTCATTGTCTTTGTGCACAGTAAAGATGCAGTGAAGGTCGTTTATGAGTTTGATGGCAAGAATGGCTGGAGAGTAGAGTTCTCACACAAATCTATACATGTGGTTGGTCAATACTGCAACAATGGCAATATTTTCATCACTAATAAGACTCCAGCATGTGGTAAGATCGGTATGGCTTTAAAAGTTTCCAACTTTGTTGGTTCTGATACTTGGCTTATTGATTCTGGTTCTTCGGATCATATGACTTATGATAATTCTCATTTTATTACTGATTTGTCTCCTCCACCTGTGTCATATGTCACTAATGCCAATGGTGAAGCTTTTCCTGTATTAGGGATAGGGTCAGTTCGTGTAACCCCTATTTTAATCCTTCACAATGTTCTATATGTACCTGACCTGGCACACAATTTATCATATGTATGTGATTTTTCAGCATCTTCTCACCAGGGAGATAATTGGTCGAGGGGACTTGAGGGGCAGATTGTTTCACCTGGATCAGACATATGCGGGAGAGAAACCAGGAGCACCGTCACGCACTGCTTTGACTGCAAGTTCGAATCAGCTAGGTGAAATTTGATAATGGCATCGTTGATTAGGGCATCCATCTTTCCATGTTATGAAAAAATCCATGCCATCTCTGTTTATTGGTGTGGAAAAGTCATCCTTCCGCTGTGAAACATGTGTTCTTGCTAAGAGTCATCGTTCTACCTATTCTCTGAGTTCCTCCAAGAGTACTATCCCTTTTGAATTGACTCATTTTGATGTTTGGGGACCATCTAAAGAGCCTACGATCACGGGTATGAGGTATTATGTGACGTTTATTGATGATTGCACAAGATTGACCTGGATTGTTCTTCTTCAAACCAAAGATGAAGTCTTTCCTGCTTTTCAAGCTTTTCATTCTCAAGTTCAAACACAGTATAATAGCACTATTAAAGTTCTTCGTTCTGATAATGGAGGGGAGTATGTCAATCGTGTTTTTCACCAGTTTTTCAGAACTCATGGGATTGTTCATCAGACAACATGCCCAAGAACACCAGAGCAGAACGGGGTGTCTGAAAGGAAAAATCGGCATCTTCTTGAAATGGCTCGTTCCATCTTTTTTAGTGCCCATATGCCTAAGAATCTGTGGGGTGATGCTGTAGCAGCTTCTGCTTATCTTATCGATCGCCTTCCATCTAGTGTTCTTCAAGGAAAAACTCCGTTTCAGGTTCTTGCATCTCATGTCTCTCTTCCTTCCTATCATAATATACCTGCCCGGGTCTTTGGTTGTGTGGCTTTTGTTCATGTTCTTAAGAGCCAAAGATCGTCTAAATTAGATCCCCGGCGATCAGGTGTGTGTTTGTTGGTTATGAGAGCCATAAGAAGTGATATAAGTATTATCATCCACCTACCAGAAAATATTATGTCACTATAGATGTTAATTTCTTTGAGGATATGAGTTATTTTACCTCGGGTGATCCAGCCCTTCAGGGGGAGCATTCATACTTTGAAGAGCTGTATCATAGCGAGGGGGAGGAACCAGAAATAGAAGCTTCAGTACCATCAGTACAAGAAGTGACAGAGGCTCAACCAGAAGTAGAAACTTCAGTACCAGCAGTATCAGAAGTAACAGAAGCTCAACCAGAGGTAGAAGCCTCAGATATCCATGTTCCAGGAATTGAACCAATAGTTGAGAGCGCAACTGCTGTAGAAGATCAATCTGCCCCTCCTGCCAGCACTCATACCCCTGATCCACAACTCCCTGATGTAGAAGATCAAGCATTTGAGGTACGTCATTCCACTATTCCTAGTAGTAGTGAGCCTAATAGTGAACAACATGTGTTACCTAATAGATCTACTAGAGGTCATCCCCCCAAAAGATATGAACCTAGTTTACAAGCCAAATCAAGGTATCTAGTAGCCAACTATATGTCCAGTAGGAGATTATCAAAATCATATGAATCATTTGTGAATCAAATATGTGTTGTATCAGTTCCTAACAAAGTGCAGGATGCATTGGGAGATCCAAAGTGGAGGAAAGCAATGGAGGAAGAGATGATGGCATTGCAGAAGAATGATACTTGGGAACTTGTATCTCCACCACATGGAAAAAAGGCTGTGGGTTGTCGTTGGGTGTTTACTATGAAACACAACGCAGATGGATCAGTGAACCGGTATAAAGCACGCCTTGTTGCAAAGGGATTTGCTCAGACATATGGTATTGATTATGATGAGACTTTTGCTCCCGTTGCAAAAATGAATACTATCAGGGTTCTTCTTTCGTTTGCTGCTAGTTTGAACTGGCCCCTCCGACAGTTTGATGTCAAGAATGCATTTCTTCACGGAGAATTAGCCGAAGAGGTATATATGAGTCTTCTCCCTGGGTATGTAACTACTTCTACTGGTGATTTTGTATGCAAATTAAGAAAGTCATTGTATGGTCTCAAACAGTCACCCCGTGCCTGGTTTGGGAGGTTCTCACAGTTCATGAGAAAGATTGGTTACAAACAAAGTAATTCTGATCATACCTTGTTTCTCAAGTATCAACAAGGAAAGGTAGTTGTCCTAATCATCTATGTTGATGATATGGTGATTACCGGTAATGATACTATAGGGATTGATAGACTAAAGAGACAGCTTGCTTCTGAGTTTGAGATGAAGGACTTAAGTGACCTCAAGTACTTCTTAGGGATTGAGGTAGCAAGGGGGAGAGAAGGAATCTACTTGTGCCAGAGGAAATGCATTCTTGATATGTTGACAGAGACAGGTATGTTAGATTGCACACCTATCGACACTCCTATTGAGCAGAATCATCGGTTAGCAGAGTATCCTGATCAAGTACCTACAGACAAGACTCGTTATCAGAGGTTAGTTGGACGCTTGATTTATTTGACACATACCAGACCAGATGTGGCATATGCAGTAAGTGTAGTGAGTCAGTTCATGCATAATCCAAGTGTGGATCACATGGATGCTGTTGTGAGGATTTTGAGATACTTGAAGTCAGCTCCAGGAAGAGGAGTAATGTTCTTCAAACACAACAACATTCTTGAGGTTAGTGGTTTCACAAATGCAGATTGGGCTGGAAATATTATAGATAGGAGGTCGACATCAGGTTATTTTACCTTTGTGGGAGGTAATTTGGTTACATGGAAGAGTAAAAAACAGAAGGTTGTGGCTCGATCTAGTGCTGAGGCTGAGTATAGAGGTATGGCACATGGAGTGTGTGAATTGTTGTGGTTGAGAAATCTGCTACGTGATTTGGGTATTAAGTTGTCAAATGCGATGTGGTTATATTGCGACAACAAAGCAGCTATTGATATATCGCAGAATCCAGTTCAGCATGATCGTACTAAACATGTGGAGGTTGATCGTCACTTTATAAAGGTAAAGTTAGATGCTAAGATCATTAGCTTTCATTTTGTTCCTTCAGAAGAGCAGCTTGCAGATGTACTCACAAAAGGAGTGTCTAAGAAGGCCTTTTATGACTCACTTAGCAAGTTGGGCATGGTTGATATGTATGCGCCAATTTGAGGGGGAGTGTTAGCGTGAGTCATGTTATTTAGGAATATAAATTAGGTAGTTAGTACTTACTTATTCTGTATATGTAGTACATGATAATTAGGGTTGTAGTACTCCTTGTATCATATATATAGCCTCCAACGTGAGATGAATATACATTAGAAAATTCATTCTCCAAATCGTATTATATTTGACTATAACCACTTTGAAATGTTTGAAATAATCATAATTGATAATTTCATACAAAGGTATTAATAATGTACATCTTTACTCTGATGTGAATTAATACTTATAGACAAAACAATCGAGCCGAGGTTTGAAATCGGTTTTACAAAAATAAAAAATAAACTAGTTGGCCATAAATTATAATATTTGAGTTCGATCTTAGTTCGTCACAACTCTATAACTGAACCAACGACATATATCAACATTCCCAACTACAGTCAAAGAAAGGCCACTAAATCGGTTTTGATTATCAACAATTACTTATTCTTCAACCAAATGTGGATAAAGTTTTTTATACATTAGACTTTTGAACATAGAATCATAGATTATGGCAACAATCTGAGAATTTCAATACTAAAAGAAGTTCAACGCATTGGTGTGTAGAGCAAGTGTAATGTTAGAGCAAATTGTCATATTCCATGTGCAATTCCGTGAAATATCAAATATGAGTGTGTCGTGCATCCATCGTTCTCTATACTATTATTTTAGCGATCAAGTAGATTAGGAAAGAGGCTGGACTACGTCCTTGTCTTTTCACGCCTGTCTAGATTGTGTACACGTGGCTTGTTTTCAGCCGCACAGATTGTGTACATGAATATAAAGATTTTGGGTAATAAATTCAGTACCTGATGTAATAAAACAAAAGAGGTTTGGAAATGGTTGAGCTTTAGAGATGAGAAAGAAAGACAGACTTGAGAGACTTTGCTAATTGCTAAATGTTATAGGCGGGTTGAAGGAACGAATCTTATAATAGCATATGCACTGGGTGCCTGCAATCAGGAGAAAAAGCAGGGATTTTGCTAGATTGCTTCCCATGAGTGATGCAGCACATATGATGGAGAGATGTAAAAAATGTAATGTTGGACCCACAATAAATCCAGCAGTCCAGCAGCTACACCATCACTGATTGCAGGCCTGGCTGATGGCTGCAATTGATGGGGCCCGCCAGCATAAGCAGCCCAAATCTGCCTACCACTTTTTTTTTTTAGATTCAAACGACTCTTTCGACCGTTTGAGTTTTTTTTTTTTTCAAAAGTTTTTCAATTTTTTCTTTAGAATTAATTTCAGTTTACCTACTTGAACTTTGGCTCAATCATCACTTCAATCTCTATATTTTTGATTTCATCAGCTACACCCCTTTACTTCCCTAAATTAATCAACTGATAGCAATTTTGTAATTTCGTCCAAACAATCTATCAATATCAAAGGCTTTTTTATACCATTTTCTTACATTAATGCACTGTTACCATATTATGATTATAAACAAGGCTAAACAAATCATATAATCAAGTTGAACAATAGAAAACAAATAAAAACAAATCATATATGGTAAAACAAAAAGAAATCACCAAATTAATATTTACCATATATATTTACCATATATGATTTGTTTTTGTTTGTTTTCTATTGTTCAACTTGATTATATGATTTGTTTAGGCTTGTTAATAATCGTAATATGGTAACGGTGCATCAATGTAGGGAAAGTGTACCCAAAAGCCTTTGGTATTGATATATCGTTTGGACGGAATTTACAAAATTGGTATCAGTTGATTAATTTAGGAAGTACAGGGGTGTAGCTAATGAAATCAAAAGTATAGGGACTGAAGTGATGATTCAACCAAAGTTCAAGTAGGTAAACTGAAATTAACTCTTTTCTTTAAATACTCAGTTTCTTCTTACACAATTTCCACCCCAATATCTCACCTCACTCCTCTCACTCCTCTCATCTTCTTCCATTTTCCCTATCGATTTTTCGAGTGTTCTTTGAAAATGGCTACTTGACTTCTTTTCGAATAGCGACAATTGTGTGTTTCTTGAGTACGACAATCCACTTACCCCATCATTGACCGATATCAAAACAAAAACAATTTGTGGAGAAAATTTTATGACGATTACATTCAAAATTGGAGTCCATCTCCCGACGAACCTCAAGCAATCGATTGTACAAAAGTTGGTATGGAGTCACACTTTCCACGCTTGAAGAAGTGTCTCTTAAAGTGACATTCATGTAAAAAAAATGGCAAGTGATCATATAGCTAGCGGAATGAATTTGGTGGATGAGTTATTTATGGTCAATTTCAGATGATGAAATTTAAAGATCATGATACGTGTCAAATCGTCATTCGTTAAAAATCATATCGGAAATCCTATGACATTATTTGTTCGATAAATACACCTGACAATGACACATGCCCAATTTTGGTTGGTCGAAATCACATTGAAAATCCTATAATATTATTGTAGTGATACAAATTGATATGCCCCAAACCCTATTTAGCTTATTGGTGATTTTGATTTACTTTTAAGCTCGTGAGAGTTGTTTTTCTTTATTTGGTTTGAACGGAAATCTTCTTACTACGAGAGATAGATTACATTAAAACGAGATTGTAGATACGTAGAACATTTATTTTGGGATTCAATTAAAAAGCTATTGTGAAAAACCCGTAACTTTCTGATTTTTTTATCGGGTATAAATAGAGGGAGAGAAATTTCCCGATTTGGAAAATTTCCCTTTTCTTCTTTCTTTTCTCTTTCCTTTCTTTTCTTTTCTTTCTTCTCTTCTCTCTTCTCCCCGATACTCTCTTTGTCTGCCACCGCCTCCACCAACACTTTCCGTCCGGCCACCAATTCACCTGCTACCGGTGCCAGACGACTCCTCTCTTCTCCCTCTCCTTATCTGCGGTAGCGGCGTGGCGCCAAGCGCCGCCACTCGGCTGGTTTGAGCCGAGAACGGTTTAAGGCAGTGGCACCGGAACTCCCTCCTCCGGCCACCAATCGGCTCGAATTCAAGGGGGAAAAGAAGGGCCTCGACCCGTCTAACCTCACCACCAGAGGAATTGGACCAAATCGTAGCAGGTAAGGAGGATTAAGGAATTGAAATTTCTAGGGTTTTTGGGTCCGATTTGGGGGTTTGTGATTTGGATGTTTTTGGATGCAGTTAGAGGTTGTTTTGGGTTCAGTGTGTTGATTAGGTTCGTTTAGATTGAATTTGCAGTCCAATTGGTAAAAATTGGGGAAGTTACGGTGAGGGGAAGAGGTGTGGCCTCCGTGTCGGCCGCCACGTGCGGCGGATGTGAGGTTTTTGGATTGCAAAGATAAGGGAATTGAGGTCCTGAGGTGTTGGTGATCGGTTGGGTTGAATTGGGGTGGAATGGAGGTGTTTTGGCTTCTGTAGCAGTGCTGCCGGCGGCGGTGGAGGCGGGGCTGCTGCTGCCGGCGACCAGAGGTGAAATTAGGGTGAAAAAGGTTAAACAGTAAATAGTAATTAGTAAACAGTATCTCAGTAAAAGTAAAACAATAAAGGTAAAAAAGTAAATAGTGATTCAAAAGTTACTGTTTGACTAATTTTAACCACTTTTAAACTGTGGTCAAAGCTGATTTTAGGTGATTGGATGGAATTTTTGACGGTTAGACCATTAAAGGATTAAATGGTCGAGAACGAGGTGTACTGAATGAATTCAATCACAATACAACACTAAAAATCTTAGGAGACGAAAATTTTTCGTCACCTAAGAAGGTTTTTCGTGGCCTAAGTTCTTAGGTGACGAAAAATTGGTGGCCTAAGTTTCGTCGTCTAAAGATTGTGGTCTAAGAAAGTAGGGGACGAAAAAAAACAATTTCGTCGACTAAGAAAACACTTAGACGACGAAATTATTTCGTTGTCTAAGAAAGTTAGTGAGGACAAAAAATCTCTTGGAAGACGAATTTTTTCGTCGGTAGAATGCAACTTAGTCGACGAAAGAAGAATTTTCGTCGACTAAGTGAAAAACTTAGTCGACGAAATATTAAACATTCGTCGACTAAGTAATTTACTTACTCGACGAAACTTTAAGATTTCGTCGACTAAGAGACCCACTTAGTCGACGAAGCTTTAATATTTCGTCGACTAAGTCTTTCACTTAGTCGACGAAAATTGTTCTTTCGTCAAGGTAGTAATTTACTTAATCGACGAAGCTTTAATATTTCGTCGACTAAGTAAACTTCTAAGTCGAGGATATTCGATTTTTTCGTCGACTAAGTGTGTCTCTTAGTCGACGAAATATTAAAACTTCGTCGACTAAGTATTAATTATTTAAATAAAAAAATAATTGAGACTATATATACTAAATGTAAATATATTAAAATTTATTCATATTTTATTCATATAAATTAAATACTTATTTATTAATAAAATTTATTTATACAAATTAAATAGTATTTAATACATTTGTTCATACAAATTAACAATTTAAACTTATCAACAATAGCGACTAATATAAAAGAGGAGCGCGCCGACTTGCTAGGTAGCTACTTATGAAGATTTGTAAACATGTTGAACTTGTCCTCCAACAGAGCAAGACGGTCTTGACCTGCTTGGACCGTCTGTCTGGACAGTCGTCCCTCCTCTTCAAGTAGGGCGATACGTTCATGGGTTTGTCGAGCCTCCTCTTGTGCCAGTCATGCCTTCTCCTGGGCCTGTCGAATCTCCTCCTGGGCACGTGCGATAAGCTCTCTAGCCTCTCGGGCCTCCTCCTCTGCACGTGCGATACGCTCTCTAGCCTCTCGGACCTCCTGCTCCCCTAGTCTCAGACGCTCCGTATTTGTAGACCGAGTTCGTGCAGTGGAATTCTCCCCTTGAGATGATTGAGAACTGACACCGAAGGTCACTCGACCTGTCAAGAAATATAAATTATATAAATATGAATATATAAATTGAAGGTACATATTATCATGAGAAGTACAGACATTGCTCTCATTCTGTTTTCATGTTGCCTCTAAATTTTTGGTACATAAGATTACCAACAAAACTATAACATTGGCTACAACACTAAGATATACTGAAAACCCAGAAGATGACATACTGTAACATAGGAAGCGAATCATAAGCTTTGCAGCTGTGCAGAACTGTAGTAATTAAGGTTGATCCTTATAATGAGAGGGACAAAAATACTCTATCATAGGAAGAGAATCACATTTAACCTCAGGAGCACGAACACCTGTGGTCCAAGCGAAGTTTAACAAATTATACAACCCCCATCTTCAAGCACAGAACAAAATTTTAACAACTAGCATGACAATATGACATTTATATATGAAAAAAAGAAAAAGAAGAGCTTACATGCACCTTATACCTAAACAAACGTAGATATTTTTAAGCCATAACTGAACTGAACTGACTGAACTGCATACCTAATTCAACTGGGTTCTGGCCAGATATAGAAATTAATACAACATATTTCAGACAATGTATTGACAGTCTTACATAAAAATGGCTCCAGCTGCACTGAAATTTAGCCAAACAACTTTATTTGGAATTGTTGTAGCTGCAAAATGTAACATCTAGTGTAGAAGCAGACCATACCATATTGTAGACAATCTTTAAAAGAAAAACAAAAGGAATGCAGAGGTTGGTGCTGCTAGCTGGTGCCATGATCATAAAACAACTCAATTAAATTTGAAGCCAATGATGCAATACATTCCAAATGCTCTTTGATGTCATTCATGTCAGCCTAAAAGAATTACATACAACAATATGGACAAGAGGATAAAACAAATCAGAGTAATGATTACTAATAAGCTACAAAAATTGACCAACTTAGAAACAGTTTATGGTCTGCAATAATCATATTTACAGTTAATTAAGAGCCCATCATATTTACAGTTAACTAAAACAGTTAATTAAGGCAATTGTCTGATGGCAACAGAGAACAAAGAGCCCATCATATTTACATTGCAACATGAGGTTAGAGTTCATGTCCGACAATAAGAGATAGAAATCAATCAATTGAGCAAAACAAAGTGAACATCGTCATCATCGGAGCTCCACCAGATTCATCATACAAAAAATTGAGTTTCAGAAAAAAAAAAAAATGAACATACCCGAAGAGAGAGGAAAAAAAAATGAACATACCCGAAGAGAGAGAGAGAGAGAGAGAGAGCAGGAACGAAGGCGGGGGCGGCGTCCGAGGCGGAGGTCGGGGCGGGACTGAGGCGGAGGCTGGGGCGGGACTGAGGCGGGGACTGAGACTGCGGCACGACTGAGGCGGAGGGTGGGACGTCGTGGGACACGAGGCGGGGGCGGTGACCGGGGCGGGGGCGGGGAGGGAAATCGGGAGAAGTACGGATTTTTTCCCAAAGAACAGAATTAGGCTTTCTTTGCGAATTTGGGAATTATAACATTCTCACTTAGGCGACGAAACATGAGTTTTCGTCTTCTAAGTGTAAGACTTAGTCGACGAAACATGATTTTTTCATCTCCTAAGAAAATTTAAATTTTTTACCAGATTTTTCGGCGGAAAAAAAAAACCGCCAATACAGAATTCCCAAAAAATCCAAGAAATCTTAGACGATGAAAAATTCATTTTCGTCTCCTAAGTATAACACTTAGACGACGAATAAAATATTTCGTCGCCTAAGTGTCGATCTTAGACGACGAAATAGATATTTCGTCGTATAAGTTAAAAATTTAGGCCACGAATTTATATTTTTCGTCGCCAAAGAAAAAAGAATTTTTTGAAAATCTATTGTCCCGAGTTAAAAATTATATTTTCATGGCCTGAGTAAAAACTTAGGCGACGTTATAAAAGAAGTCAAATTTTGAAAAACGCTGTGAAATAGCATTTGATCGTCATGATGAAATACGGTGATGGTAAAAAAATCACTTAAATTCGACAAAATTAGAGCCCCGATCGATGCGGTCAACCTTATTTAAACTTATCTCTCTCTATTAGAGCCATAGTATCAGGTGGTAAAAGTTTCTAAATTTTTACATGGATAATTATGTCTCATCTATATGAGAGTTTAATGTTTGGAAGTGTCGACAAAACAAGGACATCTAAAGGTACGTAATAGCGTTTTCGTGTGATAAGTTTTATGAAAATGTGGTTGACCGTTTCGATCGAGCATCGAACGTTCACGAAACGAATTGATTTTTATATTCTACTCATATTTAACTATAACGATCACATCAGACGGTCAAAATTTTCATTTTGTGAATTTAGCCATTATGATGATAACATGTTTACTAATGCGGTATAACTTGATTAGTAGATTATACTGAAGTGTACAGCTTTTCGAAACAACTATATAAAAGAAGTCAAATTTTGAAAAACGCTGTGAAATAGCATTTGATCGTCATGATGAAATACGGTGATGGTAAAAAAATCACTTAAATTCGTTTCGTCTAAATTCTTCACTTAGGAGACGAAATTGTTTTTTTCGTCATCTTAGAAAAAACCTTTAAAGACAAACTGTCGTCGGTGTTTATGAGTATTTTAGACGACAAAAATATTTTTTTTCGTCGCCTAAGTGGAGAACTTAGGCGACGAAACATAAATTTCGTCGTCTAAGTTTTTCACTTAGGAGACGAAAATATTTTTTTCGTCGTCTTAGAAAAAACCTTTAACGACAAACTGCCGTCGGTATTTCTGAGTTTTCTTAGACGACGAAAATATTATTTTCGTTGCCTAAGTGGAGAACTTAGACGACGAAATGTATGTTTCGTCGCCTAAGTAGAAATCTTACACGACGAAAAAATATTTCGTCGTCTAAAATAATACCAAGACGACGAGAAATTTTTTCGTCGTCATTTTCTCCTCTTAGGCGACGAAAATTTTTTCTTAGAGGAAGAAAAAAATTTCGTCGGCTAAGTATTCTTAGGAGACGAATTTTTTTTATTTTCGTCGCCTAAGGTTTTTTTTTTTTTGTAGTGTCAATACTTATTCGGAAGTGTGGCGTTGGGTTAGTTGGGAGTTTCTTTTGAGTGAGGACGCCTTCAAATTTAGTTTATGATTAAATTCCGAACTCGGGTTTTTCTAAATATTTCTCTTTACAGGCCGAGGAGAGACTCGACTTGAGGAGGACTCCGATCGGCGACGAGCTTAATTACAGTGAGTGGACGTTTGTTTTGAATTGATGCATATATGCATAAAGATTTTAAACACTTTGGGGGTTTACATTAAATATTTTATTATGAGAGTGATATGGATTATCGAAGTTGATAATTTACTTTTAACTGATGATTTCTTATTGATCGATTTTCAAATGGTTCGTGATTTAAGGCAATTAATATGATTTATTTATGTCTATACATATATATTGATATTATCCTGGAAATGAGATTTCCGAGGATTGAACAATTTCTCTTTGTTTCACTTATTGTGACGTGTTGATTTCATTTGTTTTCTACGAGGCTATGAATGTGTTTAATTATATTTTTAAGCCTCAGAAGTGCGGTTGGGGACTATACTGATTTATGTTTTATATGGGGAAGCGTACTTTCGGTTTTGTTTTCGGATTTTCACCATATCAGGGTCCAAATATATATTGATGCTAGCTAGCTTAGTCGCCTGATCCCATGCGAGGTGACGACTTGACCACATAGGTCAGATTCACGCTCGGTGGTCGACGTGTACAGGCATAGCGTGAGACGCTATAGAGTCTTGGAGGCTTGACCCTTAGCCTGGGAGGCTTAATAGTAAATGGTGATAATGACGTTCCCCTATTTTATTATATGACCAATGAGATTGGTCATGATTTTATATTATTTGGTTTTCGGGAATATTTTCTCTATGAGACCTTCTGTTATTTAATAAATTCCCGAACCAGGGGGCTGTGGTTTTTATGTTAAGTGCATATGAAATTAAACATCTTCGTAATGCATGCATCCTAATTTTAATTATGAAAAATGAGGAAAGTAATACAAATGATATTATTCTTTGGACAAAATTCAGTTTAGTACCCTCAACTTTTATGTAAAAATCAGAATGACCTCTAAACTTTTTGGTAAAAAATCAGAATGACCCCTATACTTTCATAAATGATTTCCTTGGTCTAAAATTTCAAAAAGTTTAGAGATCATGTTGAGATCATATATGAAAGTTTATGGGTTATTCTGATTTTTATTCAAAAAGAGGGGTCATTCTGATTTATTCCCAAAACTTTAAGGGTCATTCTGATTTATTTTCAAAATGAGGGGTCATTCTGATTTTTACATAAAAGTTAAGGGTACTAAATTGAATTTTGTTCTTATTCTTTTTAGTAAAATAATATGGGTGTGTAATTATATTTATTTTCGTCAACTCACGCTAATGTTTTAAATTACTTTCCCTGAGCTCTTCGTTTTAAACTGCCCAGTTTTGCAGAGTTGTTCGGTGCCGGAGGCAGAGTACATAGTTCCTTTTTCCGCTGTCAGAAATAGTAGGTTACCAGTTTAACCTACTTGTAGTATTTTGTTATTTTTCTTTGTATAGTCGCTCTGATGCCTTTGAGTGTTATGGTAAATAAGAAATAAGAAACGTTTACTTTTGACTGTAGCCGAAGTTGTTAACTATTATGTTGTTAATGTTATTGCTACGGTATCTTATCAAATTTGAGTTTCTTGTTGGAATTGGAGATTGTTTGTTTGTGGGGAAGCAGGTGGCTCCTAGAGTCAGGTTGAGTATATTTAGAAGTGTTATGGATTTTTGCTTACAGGTTTGGGTTTTCCATTTTAAGAGAGGTCATGCCGATTTTTCGGTAAAACCCTCTTGAAGTGGTCTCCGCAGGACTTACTCTGGATATTAGTGTTATATCCAGGACGGGTCCTGTCACAAATACCTGCCAAATGCCACGTGTCATTTAATGATTGGTTGAAAATCTCATATAAAATTCATAAAATAAAATATTAATTCGATTAATAGTAATCGTTAAATTGATAGAGTTGCACAACTGCATAAAAACACGCACATAAAAGCTATTTACAGTGAATAGTAACTGATGTAAGTAATTGAATTACTAGATTGATGGTTTGATGGAGGCAATGGGGTGCATATGCCCTAAGCAAAGCCTCACCGTAGAGTGTAACACCACCATTCAATCTCAACCGTTAAACTGATTCAACTGGTTCCCACCCACCCGGCCCAACGCTCTTTATATTCTCTTCTGATCCAAAAACTGGAATTGGGCCAAAAGTACAAAACCCTTGAGAGAGAAGTGATAAAAAAAAAGAGAGCGAAGGACAATACAGACATTGACGCGGAGAAAAAGGCATATGCGGAAACAACGTCTTAGTATGGAACCAAGATCCTCTCCTAATCTCTCTCTCCTCATATCTCCTCATAAAGAAATCTGGACTGTCCAATTTTAATCCGACGGTTCACAATCTTCTGTTATTATTCACACAACACCCCTGCAAAGCAATCTGAACCGTCTAATTTTAATCTGACGGCCCATATCTCAGGAGGAGGGATCCTCTCTCCTTTTATTAGGAGAGGATCCGGATCCCTTAGCATGTAAGGGGTAGGGCAGCCGCAGTGGCTCGGGAGCTCCACAGCCGTCGAGATAAATCGCACTCTAATCCAACGGTTCAGGAAGAAGCCCTAGTCCCCGCTCTTTTCTCTCAAAGTGAATATCAATACTAAGTTATTAACCCAGTTGTTTTTTTGGCAATTTACACAGAATTAGTGGATTCTCAAAAGTCGAAACCTAAGTGATGTATTCATAGTATGACTATCAGGATCAGGTAATCAATTCAACTCGATTTTTCATGAATTCCTATTCAGATTACTAAACCCACGTTTCGGTTCTGCTTGAGATTTACTCGACCCACTCTGTTTTGCCATTGACTAAGATTCGGGTCTTGCCATTGTTAATGGGCAAGTATTATCTGCTATTAGTTGCTGTTATATTTTACACCTTCATATGAATCTTGTTGGTGGATTTAAACATTTTTCCTGACATAGATTAATCATGCTTTATCATAAATGAAACCCATCAGATTGCCCACCAGGTGTTCGACGTAATGCTTCTGAGAAGTAAATTTTAATGGGTTCTGCAATTATGTTAATAGATGTAGTTTATTTGTATGAATATCAAATCTCGATTACCGTTAACTGTTAGCTAGCTGAGTTGGTTCCAAGGTGCATTTTCCGGGTCGTTGTTGTCTGTAGTAGGATGGTTTTAGGAGAGTCTCTAAATGGTTGGACAACTGTATTGGTTCTATCATTCAAACTCATAGGGACAAATTTCCTTGTACTTAGGCATACACGCCTAAGTGTTGCTTGATTTTTCATCATATTTAGTAGACAAACCATTCATGAATTGCTATAGGGGAAAACTGTAGAAAATCCTGTGTTTTACCCTAGATAAGATATTTAGGTAAAAATCGTTGTATAGTTGAAGAGAATTCCCAGCTTCAAGAATATTAATGTAATATGCTGTTTGTCATAACGTACTTAAGGAAGTTGGGGCGAACGTTATTTAACATTGACATGAAAAACACAGACACATTGCATTTCACCTGTACATGAATGTTATTTAACATTGACATTAAAATCCATTTTGTGGCTGCAGAGAGCTGTTTTGGAATATGTTGTGTAATTCTTTTGGGATTTTGGTTAAACAGTTTATTTAATTTTGAAATTAAAGACAAATTTTTGTTGTTTAACATTCTCGCAGTATGATTGGTGGCAAATAGTACAATGTTTTCACTTAGATTGATAATTGAGTTTCATTGGTACAACTCGAAAACTGATTCTTTATCTTACTTATCTAATTGTTGGTGTAATTTGATAGTCATATGTCTTAATGTCACAGATATGAGCAAAAGCATTGCTGGAAGAGGAGACTATTATTAGAAGACATTAAAACATGTTCTCCACATTGTTTTGTCAAAATTCAGTAGCCGACATCATATTTTGTTGGAATACTATTCTGGCAGACAACACTACAACCTGTATGACTATACTCACATGGACTCTAGTCTCCGCCTGCGTACCTTCTCTTAGAGGATTTTCATCAGCAGCGACTAGTTTTCTTAAAACTGGAGATATATTAAAACGAGCTAGAATTTTCACAAGTGAAGATGTCTTGAATTACTCTAAAGTGAGTCAGGACTCTAATCCTCTGCATTTTAATTCTGAGTCTGCTCAAAATGCTGGATTTGAAGACCGAGTGGTCCACGGGATGCTTGTTGCTGCCCTGTTTCCCAAGATCATATCTTCTCATTTTGTAAGTCAGATTATGTTTTTAACGACTCTTCTGATGAAACTTTTCGGACATGTACCATTGCCTAATTTCTTAGTATTGATATGGTATTTGTCAGCCTGGGGCTGTATATGTATCCCAAAGTCTGCATTTCAGGTCACCTGTCTACATTGGAGAAGAGATAGTTGGTGAGGTACAGGCAATTAATATAAGAGAGCAAAAGAATAGATACTTGTAAGCTACATTATCATTTGCCAAACAGATTTCTGCAGTGGGTCTTTTATATATATATATATATATATATATATATATATATATATATATATATATATAGGAACTTGAACTTAGGTTTGGTTTTCCTTGTGTGGTTCAGAGCAAAGTTCAAGACAGCTTGCTTTAAGGATGGTTCTGTTGTTATTGATGGTGAGGCTATGGCTATCTTACCTACACTTGCCGTGGAGGAAGAGGATACTTTGTGATGACAGAAGCTTGTCTAGACTTAAACACTGAACTGCAATGTAGTGCCTCCATCAAACAATATTTGCTTCAGAGAACCTTTAGGTTGTTTTTTATTTTTATTTTTTTTTATTATTATTTTTTATTTTTATTTTTTTGCTTCAGAGAACCTTTATGTTTTTTTTTATTTTTTTATTTTTTTTATTTTTTTTTGAGAATGCAGAGAACCTAAAGGTTGTTGCTCAAACTAGACGTATTGTGCTAATTGCATTTGTCCTTCTCCGGCCCTTTAAGTCCTCTAATTTATGGTTGTTGTTTTCTTCGATGGATTCTAGTGGATCAAGAAGATAAACCAAGAATCTTTCTGTAACCAAATTCAAAGTTGGGTTCGGTATATTGCCTTGTCTTTGTTTTGATTTACTTGTTTCTGCTTTTATGAACTAAGAGAACATAATATGTGTTTAACACACATTTGGATGATAAAACTTTCACCTTCACAAGTAAGATGTAAATGAAGTGGTGTTAGTACGTTAATTAATCATCATTCTGCAGATAACGGAAGTTAAGAATCAGCCTCACAACCAAAATATTTGCATTTCTCCACGATGTATGCCTCAGTTTATTTCTATTTGTACTCTGAAGCCATAGCCTCCAAACAAGGGTCATCGAGCAGCATTCGATTACCGGAGTTCTAAAAGTACTGCATCAGATGAGGTTCTCAGTTGAGATTCAGATACAAAGCTCTACAAATACCCAAATGGTATTTTCATTACAACACAGAATTTAAACATGCTAGTCATAAGTACACATAGCTCTGAGAACTTAAGCTAATTGAGGAATATGACAGCTACTTGATCTGCTACCATCTTCAAATTTGTTTTCAAGTGAAGGAAAACGCATGCCTCGCATCCAGACTCCCACCTTGACCTGATAACTGGATTGCTTGCGAGTTCTCTGTTTCAAAACACCAACTGTCATGCATGTCTATACGTACTCAATAGTAACAGTAATCACCAAGCATTTACTCATTTCAAAACAAGATCGTAACTTATGGTAAGTAATATCCTTGTGGCAGGAGAGAAGATAACCCAAATACTTATGGAAAGTATATATGTTTAACTTTAACACAAGGACTCAAGATAACCCACTTGTGAAATGAGAATATGTGAAGGAATTCCTACAAGATCAATTGTCACCTATGAGTATTAATATGGCAGATGAAGATGAGATATTATGATTCTTATCCTAAACGATTCACCATCTGAGTTTAATACTGTGAGGATGATGGCATCATTTACATTTCCAGATTTGGAGAGAGTATTGATCATGGCACATCTCCGACGAGCAGGGAATGTACTTGAGACTCTGATCCACAAATATTATCAGAATGAAATTCTGGATATATTTTTGAGGCTGTAAAAGGAGGGTGACAACAGCATGAAGAGAGAGTATTTTGGTGGCTAAAATGTAAAAGACCATACTGTTATGTACATCACTACGTGGTCACTTAGATTATCATTATCTCTTTACACCACTTGTGAAATGAGAACATGTGAAGGAATTCCTACAAGATCTTGCACCATCTAAAACCAATCTAAGAAGTCCCATACAAAGACCAAAACCATCTTAATCCAAAGAATATATCAAAACTGATAGACATTTGCAAATTGAAACACACCAATTCCTAGCAAGTGTGAGTTGTGAAAGACAATAACCTTCCGATTTTGACTAAACACTTCCGATCATTCATTCGTTTGAAATGTATCTCACTAATTCTTCTTATCATTTAATCTTATTATTTTATAGTATTGTGATTAAAAAGTTACTACTTTAAGTCTTTAATACAAACATTTGCGTGGTTTTCATAAACACATCATCCTCAAGTCACAAATTTTAGTTACCCAATTTTTTAGTGACAAAATGGACACTGTCTCCTTCTCATATACAAAACAAGGATATTTCTCTCATTTTTCTTTAATTTTGAAAATATTCAGTCAATTTCCACTAAGCAGTAAAAAAGGATTCCCCTTTAGAGTGTTGTCATTCACTTGTTTTAGCTTGCTTTAAGAGCTGGTGTAGTATTTTTGCTTCAAAGCATTGGCCTTTAATGAGAATCAGGTGCCATTGTGATTGTTTGTGGGGGTGCATTTTTAAGTTTTATAGAGCTTCATTATTTATGGAGATTTCGCAGGAGTGATTGATATTGATCAACTAGAATAAGAATATTATAAAATGGAAGGAAAAATCGTCCAAACAGTGTCTGAACTTTTTCAATCTATTAATTTTGGTGTCTCATGTTTCAAAAATATCAAAACGGTACCTAACATTTCGAGCTCGACCCAATTTTGGTATCTCGTACCGTTTAGGACGTTACCTCCGTCAAAAATTCAGGGACAAAGTGGTATTTTCATCTACTTTCAGATCCTCCTCCGCCTCGAAGCCAAGTCCCTCATCCGCTACCAATGCGTCTCCTAGCACTGGCTCTCCCTCATTTCCAGCCCCAAATTCCGCGAACGCCACACCCTCCGAAACCCTAGCCCTCCTCTCTCCGCCATCTTTTTCCTCTCCGCCGCCAAACGCCTCACCTTCGTCTCCCTCTCCGGCGGACCCCGCTCCAATCCGCTCGACTCCAGTCCTGCAATGGCCTCTTGCTCTGTTGCTCCGGCGAAGGCGAAACGAGCCGGAGAAGATTCTACGTGGTCAATCCTGCAACCAGTCAGTTTTCGAAACTTCCAGCTCCTACATATGGTTATCAATTGGTTGATAGTTTGGGTGTCGCGATTGCGTTTAATCCTTGTAAAACTGGGAGAGCTGATTATAACGTGCTTTCGGTGTGGACGATTAGTCTGAATAGTATAGGGATTGGGATATATTCATCAAAGACTCGGAGTTGGAGTCTGGGGTTGAATGAAGTTGAGTTCATGCAGGGACGGTTTGAAGTCGACATTGGATTCAGAAGGACCGGCATTAAACGACGGTGAGACCAGAGGTTGCTAGGTCGGGTCGTTGGCCTCGGGTCCAGAGCTCCGGAGGAAGGCGGCGGAGGGGCAAGGGTAGTCAAACCGGAGTCGTCGGATTTGGTGGCGAGGCGGCGAACCGGGTCTACCCAAAAGACGGCGTAGGGGCTTCAGATTTGGTGCTTGGCGGATACGATCATGAGGTCGAGGTCGAGATCGGGAGGCTTCAGATTAAGGTTGGAACCGACGGCGGTGTTGGCGTCGTCGGGGGGAGCGCGAGGCTGGCATTGTCGACGTGAGATCTAAGGAAGCTTGCCGGAGTATGCGCCAGGCAGGCCTAGCGTGGCTAGGCTAGGGCGGGGATTTTGCTAGCGAGGCTGGCGGCGGCGGTGGAGAAAGAAAAGAAAAAAAAAACAAAATTCAGTTTAGTACTCTAAACTTTTATGTAAAAATCAGAATGACCCATCTTTTTGAAAATAAGTCAGAATGACCCCTAAAGTTTTTGGTATAAATCAGAATGACCCTTATTTTTGAAAAAAAATCAGAATGACCCCTAAACGTTTTGGTAAAAATCAAAATAACCCCTAAACTTTCATATAT
This sequence comes from Potentilla sterilis, assembly GCA_963682095.1. NCBI lineage: Eukaryota > Viridiplantae > Streptophyta > Magnoliopsida > Rosales > Rosaceae > Potentilla > Potentilla sterilis. The sequence continues at coordinate 2,710,375 of OY821761.1, forward strand.
GATCTCAACATGATCTCTAAACTTTTTGAAATTTTAAACCAGCGAGATTATATATGAAAGTTTATGGGTCATTCTGATTTTTATAAAAAAGTTTAGGGGTCATTTTGATTTTTTTTCAAAAAGATGGGTTATTCTGATTTATACCCAAAACTTTAGGGGTTATTCTGATTTATTTTCAAAAAGAGGGGTCATTCTGATTTTTACATAAAAGTTGAGAGTACTAAACTGAATTTTATCCAAAAAAAAAATAGGGTTTTTTTTGTGATTTTTTTCTGTTTCTTTTTTTCTTGGCTGAAGAGAATAAATGAAGAGACTATTTTGACCCTGAAATTTTGACGGAAGTAATGGTGGAAACGGAAAGAGATACCAAAATTGGGTCGTGTTCAAAATGTTAGGTACCGTTTTGATATTTCTGAAACTTGAGACACCAAAACTACTAGATTGGCAAAGTTCAGACACTGTTTGGACGATTTTCTCAAAATAGAAGCATCATTTCAGGGTGCTGGTAGGGGTATCTTGCAGTGTTCTGTTTTACTGGATTGACTATGAAGGTGGTGATGGCCAACTTGGATTAGAGCAGGTGCCATTACGGAGAATGGGTGTAATGACTTTTTTTTTTCCTCCTTATGTCAAGGAGAACTAGAATTCCTATTTCTCCCCATGAACAAGGTTGTGCCAATAATCCGTGGACTGATTCAGTTTTCTGGCTTCCTTATGGCTTTTATATATAGACTATGGTGAGACTGCATCACTGAGTCTAGGACATATGATTTCATATCCATATAATGATGTCTAAAAGGGACTCTTAAACGCCCTTGTGCATTTGTCTATATCCCACTTGGTAGTGAAGGACTAAATTTTAATCAGGCAGCAGAAACAAACTTCAGTGTATTAACTAGGCCTTTCAAATGAAAATTGAGCTGATGAGGTCAGGTGCAACATATCATATTCATTCTGTTTTTGTGTATTAGCCTTGTAAGTATGTGTATCCAAATGTGTAGTTCTTCGTTTTGTTCTTTTTCACATATAATGCTGAATAAGTAATGTGGCTTTCGGCCTCGCTACTGAATTGTTACTTCAAAACTCTAGCAAGTGGTAGACCTAATTTTAAAGAATGCAGCCAAAGTGTGTGGAAGAACTGGATTGGTATCAAGTTCAGTTCATCTATTGTGGTGAAACTAGTAGTAGTTTTTCCTCTACTATTCTCGTCCTCTGCCTATGTATGATGATCTTCTATCCCTAATTCATTCCATTCCCAATTCTCTCTTTCTTTCCTCCTAAATCCCAATTCATCAACAGCGAGAGAGAGACAATATGAGAGGCAGAGGATTCACATTGAGATTGGGAAGGATCATCGGATTTCGTACCCGGAAAAAGGCGGTGGGTCGTCGTACGGGAGTGGCGAGACTCGCTCCGGCGACCAGGAAGGGATGAGTGGGCTGGAGGTGTCGCATTTGGGTTGGGGGCATTGGTGCACTTTGAGAGAGCTTGAGGATGCTACTAATGGGTTTGCTGATGAGAATGTGATTGGTGAAGGTGGGTATGGGATTGTGTATAGAGGTGTTTTGGAGGATCACTCTGTGGTTGCTGTTAAGAATTTGCTCAATAACAAGTGGTTTCTTATTTAGTTTGATTTCAATGTATTTGATGTAAAGTTATGATCTTTAGCATGTTCTGTATGAACCCAGTTGGGAAGTTTGAGTTTTTGTTCGGAAAAATAGGGACTTGTGTGTTATAATGGCTGCTAGGTGTGAGAAAGTTTGATGATTTTGGTTGTGTTAGTGCAGGGGACAAGCTGAGAAGGAGTTAAAGGTTGAAGTTGAAGCAATTGGCCGTGTTCGCCATAATAATTTGGTGAGGTTGCTTGGCTACTGTGCTGAAGGTACTATATCAATTGGGAAAATATTACAAACAGTGTCCCATCTTTAGTCAACTAATAGCTTTGGTATCTCAAGTTTCAAATATATCAAAACCATACCTGAACTTTCCTTTTCAACTTCATTTTGGTACCCCTCGGTTAACACCGTTAAAAATTCCGTTAGTTGTCTTTATTTATCATTTTGACAGAGCATGGTGGGCCTAGAAAGTTGTTTATTCAATAATACTGCATATATAATTCATCCTCTGTACTCAAAGGTAAACAGTTAATTTTAATCATTACAGTATTTCTTCACAGCGTTTAATTTATTTAAAAAATATTAGAATCACCAAAAAAGAAATAAAAGATAAAAAGGCAAAATTAAAAATCCTAAAAAAAACTTTAGAGAAAGACTTCCTAGAAGTAGACCAGGTTATTGGGATATAGTTTTTAGGTTTACTCAAGGCATTCGTATAGCAGAAAGACAAATTGCAGAACTCAAACAACTTCTGCAACTAGAACAAGAACCTCTTGAAATTTTGAGCCGCGGTTAGAAACCGTTGGTTAGATCCGCCTCAGTTGGTATCAGAGCCTGTTTTGCTCAAAAACAGGTAAAAGCAAAAGCTTATGCCACAAAGTTGGCTCCTCTTAACAAATAAAAGAGAGCCAAAGCAGCTAAAGAATTATCAAGCATTTTGCATAGAAAAAGAAAAAGAAAAGTGGAACTTGTGTTTTCACACAAGACACATCCAAGAAAACCAATACTCCATTGAATACGCTTGTAGAGTTTTAAACACTCTATACGACGAGCATATTCATCTCCAGAAAGAAATAGGAGTAGAAGAACTTGACCCTGCCAGGCCAAGTATAGTTGAATTTCTAGATCACCTATCTAGAGATAAGACTACTGAGAAAGTAAAAGAACAACTCGAGAGATTTAATCTCAGAGTAACTCAGCTAGAAGAAATTCAAACAAAGATATCAAGACTTGAATTCAAGCTTGACTATCTAAAAGAAAAACAATATCTTGTAGATATTGAGAAGAAATTAGTAAGAACTGAAAACCTTGCAAATAATATTCATCAACAAGCAGTTGATTTAAAAGGTACTCAAGAAAATCTAAAGAAACTCTTAGAAACTCTTATATCCCGCATAGGATGAAGCAAAGAGTTGAGTTAAAAGTAAGACAAGAAGACTTAAAAGCAGTAAGTATTTATCTTCCAACATAAAAACTTGTTGAAAACGTTGAAGCAATAATACATCAACAGAACTACAGCAATATTTACCTTCAAGAAATAGGAAAAGATATGGAAGAACAGTTCCAAGAACTAAGCTCAAAGATTTCTAGCCTACAAAAGGGTATAGAAAAAATGAAAGAAAATTCAATAGTTGAAAGAATCAACGAAGAAGCACTAGCACAAACAGTAGCTAGTAAAATTATTATACCTCAACCAAAGACAGAAAGTGGGTTCAATTTCAGTGAACCTAAGCTACTAAAATGGAAAGAATCCAAAAGGAATATAAAGATGTTGAGTAGAGTCTTTAGCAAAAGACATATTGTACCAGCAGTACAGCTTGTAAATGCTCAAGAATTTGAGTATAACGAAATTGAATCTAGCGTGAGAGAAGCCTCAGCACCGAAATTTAGATTCAATGAGATTTACAAGAAAGGATCCTTTATTATGGATTCTCACAGATTCAAGATGTTAGAGCTAACAATACCAGCAACTGGTGGTGAAACAGACATCAGGCTAGTTACTTCTAGAGAAGTAAGTGAAGCATTTCAAAGAAAATATTCTTATATGCACATTGGTGCAGTCCAAATTTCCATAAAACTCTTAGCAAGAGATGGTATAGACTGTTCGGTCTTGTGTATTCTGCAAGACGACAGAATAACAGATTTCAAGAAAAGCCTGTTAGGAACAGTAGAAGCCTCACTATACAACCAGGTTGCATATTTCAATGTCTTTCCAAACTTCACCACTCATCTGAAAGATGCAGCACACTGCCTAAGACTGAGAATCAAAACAGATGGGATTGCAATGAAACAAGGCATGATGGAACTTGCCGTTGACTATAGAATCTATTACAAGCTAATGAGCTCCAATGTAACACCAAATACTAGATTTGTCAACAGCCTTGGTCTTACCACATCTGTCCTTACCAGTCCTAGAAATAATACTCAGCAAAAGCACATCACCAAATGAGATGAAGTATCATTCCCTAGAGAATGGAACTTAGCACCTCCTGAGAGGCAGATACAAAGCTCTAATGCTTCTATCTATGAAGATACTGGAGGAAAAATAAGTCTCCAGTTCCATAGGCATTCTTTTGCTAACTATGAGCAAGCAAGTACTTCAGGATCAATTCCTGAAGAGTCTTTTGAGGAAGAAGAAGACTCAAAAAGACCTATAAGAATGCTTAGAGCAGAAGGGTTAAAAGAACTCTATAAGCAAGCAGAAACTTGTGAAACCTTAGAAAGGTTAGAAGAGATAGTTAAGAAAATTTCTTTAGTTCAAACTAAAAGAAAAATTCTTCCTTATCAAGAGGCTGAAGCAGAAGCAAGCAATATGGATGCTGAAGCAAGCACCATAGATACAGAAGCAAGCACTAGCCAACCACCTTTGGCAGGAAATACTATCATCAATAACATTACGAATAACCCTACCAAAATCATTAAAGAAGAAAAAATCAAACTTCCTAAAGGACAGCCTCCTACAGGAAAGATTGGAGAAAGAAGCTCCCAAAAATATATTCCTACAGAACCCCACTGGGGACAAGCAATCTCTGAAAGAGGAGTTTATCTAGACCTCGATAAAGTAGGAGATAAAAAAAAACCATAGATAACTGGGTAGCCAGTTTAAAGCTAACCCAAGCACTTGTTTTATCCAAATTCCACTATAAAGAAGCACACGCTTACTATGAAGCAACCTTAACAGGAATAGTCCAGAAATGGTACAATTCCTTTAAGAGAAGTAAGAGTTGGGCAGATTGGGAAGCAAAATTAGCCAAGACAAATGATCCAATGGATTTTGCTATCCCTATATATGCACAATTTTGTGGAGATATAACGGGACATAGTGAACAAACCAAGGAAAGAGCTAAAGCAAACATTCAGAAATTAAGCATCTGCAATATGAGGTATTTTGAAGAATACACAAATGAGTTCCAAAACTACTATTGTACAATAGGAGATTTGGAAAACCCAGACCTTATTAGAACATATTACAGAAAGTTACCAGAACCCTGGAATAATGCTGTAGCACAGTCCCTTGAAGAAAATCCTTTAGAATATTTTTCTATAGGAGGAATAGCAGAAAGGGTAAGAGACCTGTTAAGAAAACAGTGTACAGAAAATCAAAAGTCGAAAACGACTAAGAAACAACTCAGAGGAGTTGAAAATATGTGTCCTAAAATCCTAGATACACCAACTCAATGGGGATGTCATCTCTACAATGAGAGAAAAAATAGGAGCAGATTTAGGAACAAGAAATACAATAAATTTACTTCTAAAAAGAAGTATAAGTTCAGAAAAAGCTCTGAACAAAATAAAGAAAAAAGATCTCCTAGAAAGAGATTTTTTAAGAAAAAAAACCCAAACCCTAAGAAAAATACTTCTAGAGAAACAAAGCCCTGTAGATGCTGGCTTTGCAAGGCTGAAGGTCATTATGCAAACGAGTGCCCTAAAAGAGATAAAAGATCTTCTAAAGCCCTTCTAGTAGAATACGATGAAGCCGTAGAATACGCAAACATAAAAGAGTTTGAAGTAGCATATTCTGATGAAGAGAATGAATCTATATATTCTCTTGAAGATACATCAGAAAGTAATACAGAAAGCACCTCAAATAGCTCTGACGGAGAAAGTGAATATAACTATCGCCCTATATTCATGTTAATCCAAAATTGGGATCAGAAAACTACTGATAGTATCAGTCAGTTTACTCCAAGGCCTGGAGCTTTCACTTGTGACTATTGCAAGTGTGAAGATAATAATACAGTACCCATGTACTGTAAAGAAACAGGAGAAACCTATCATAAAGAATGTTTCATAGCAGAAGTAAGGAGAAAAACAAAAGACCCTGAAGTACATACGCTAGTAAATCAAGAATATGATATATTTCTTGATCAAGTCCAAAAACAAGATCTTGAGAAAAACCTCGAGAAGATGAAGTTAGAAACTTCAAAAATTATAAAAGAAGAACCTAGTCCCTCCATGGCCGTACCAGAAAGTAACCCAAAAGAGGTAGAATCTGAGCCTATACAAGAACAAGAAAGAACTATAAATCCTTTCACAGAGTTCACTAGAAAGGAAGAAACAATTGAAACAATCCAACCAGTAAAACAAATTCAGACAAGTATATATAGTAATTATATTACTATAGGTCTGAAATTTCCCAACTATAGGAAATACCATCTACATGCATTTGTAGACACGAGTTCAGGATATAGCCTAGCAAGGAAACATGCTATTCCTGAAGAATATTGGGAAAAGTCTGATAGAGAAGCCACTGGAATTGGAATGGGAAAAAAGGCGTTTACAATGAGTTATATAGCCAGAAACGTCAAGATTTCGATAGGAGGAGGAACCTTTACGTTCCAAAGAATTTGGCAGAGTGAAGCCCAAGGGTCCGATCTGCTGATAGGAAATGATTTCCTACTTCGGCAAAGAATAATACAGACAATAGAAATGATCGGTATTGAGAAAAATGATAAGTTCTACTGGGAATCTAGATTACTACATGCAGTCAACATTGCTAGTAAAGGATTCACAGAGCAATATCAGAAATCGCGAGCCAAGCGTGGTGATCATAAACCACCTTTTGAACCGGTTATACAACCGGTATTAGCTTTGCAAGAACACCAAGAAATTGTGCAAAACGAAGCAACAACTTCGGAAGAATCAGAATCGGAGGAAGAACCTCAAGATTCAGATAGCTCGGATGGTGAAGAAGAATTCATCCGAGAACACAATCTAAAAGTATACGTAAATAAAATAGAGCAAAAGAAAATCTCAAAACTCGTTGAGATAGAAAATTTGCTGAAACCTATAATCAGTGAAGACCCTCAACTATATTGGGAAAGAGACCCGGTAGACTGTCAGCTAAAAATGCATGATGCCAATGCAATATGCCATGTCAAAGCCATACCCCATTATAGAGATGAAGATCGGAAAGAAATGGAAAGCCAAATCCAAGAATTGCTTGAAAAGAAATTAATTAGACCCTCAGATAGCCCTCATCATGCTCCAGCATTCTTGGTTAGAAACCATGCAGAGCAATTAAGAGGAAAAGCAAGAATGGTCATAGACTATAGGGATGTCAACAAGAAAACCGTCAAAGATGGTTATCAGATTGCTCAAGTAAGAGTCTTGATAAACAGACTGAAAGGAGCAAAGATATTTTCAAAGTTTGATGCTAAATCAGGCTTTTGGCAAGTAAGAATGCATCAGGATTCCATAGCCTTAACAGCCTTTGGAACTCCTCAAGGACATTACGAATGGCTTGTAATGCCGTTTGATGGAATATTAGCTGCCGACGCATCAGGACAAGAAGCTTTAAGTGAGTGGAATCCAGCTAGTGGAAGCCAGCTCATTTGGAAGATAAGTAGGTAAAATAAAGTTGCTGCCGACGCTTACGGACAAACTACTTTGGGAAAAGATAGTGCCAGCTATTAAGATAAGGATTCCTCTTGTCTGCCTTTCTTAATGGAATTCAATTCCGTTTTGAAATCCGAAGGCTATATAAGGAGTCTCAGACCTCAAGAGAAGGCATTCGAAAATCAAGGAAGAAAGGAGTAGTCTGAAGCTTGAAGGCTTGTGAGTGTTTGTGAGAATTTGTGAGTGTTTTAGTATAGCAAGATAAGAGTGAATAGTGAGAGAGTGATTTCTTGCTAAGTTATCTGGTGTGGAGTGCTTTATTTTACAAGTAAGTTTGTATTTAAATTCCAGCATGAGTAGCTAAACAGCTTTAGCTGTTTACCCAAGAGTGAGGCTCTGGGTTATTTATATGTAAGTATGTTTGGATAAATAAACTCATATGTCCCCCATATCCGTCTTAGTTTTAATTTCTGTAACTTCTCAAACCCCAGGTGGAGGACTACCTCCTAGGAGTGGTATTTGAGATAGATTTGTCTATTATTTTTCTGCTTAACTAGAACTTAAGAATTCTTATTTATTGGTTTTACTAGAACTTAAGAAACTTTTCAAAACTAAGACAACAGTGATTCCGCCAGCATAGTAGCCGTCAAGACAAAGGTCGTTAGGTGAATTTGGCATGATGAAGGTTAGTCCTTAGAATTGATTGGCAATTAGGATCTAGTAAACAAATAGGTAAAGGATAATTAAGTTTAAAAAAAAAAAAAAAATTTGTTCAGTTAAGTATTTAACGGAATATTCCATCTCAGACACCAATCTGATGTTTGTATAAGAACTTCAGGTACCTTTTTGATATTTTACAAAGTTGAGACACTAAAACTACTAGTTTGGAAAAGTTCAGATACCCTTTGTTTGAATTTCTCATATCAATTTGCTGCTTTCTTTCTTTTTTTTCTTTTTGTCTTCTGTTCTTATTTCTTACTTGTGTTTGTCTGTTTGGTTTATTGCCTTATTTGTTAGATCATGAGAGCACTGCCTCCAACAAAGACACATGTCCAGTATTCTCTAAATCGAAGGGGAAGGCCAAGGCTGTGGTTCAGGTTGATTAGAATCATTAGATCACTTGTTGATTTGTTCTTTGTGTTTGGTTTACTGCCTTATTGATTAGTTATTTTATGCTTGAACTTATGTTCAATTTGAGACTGAATTTGGTTATGTTGTTCACTTGTTGATTTGTTATTTGTGTTTAGTTTGCAGTATCCCTCTTGCCAATACGCTCTATATTTGAAAGTGAAAGCTAGATGTTGCGAACTATGTCTCAGACTAGTATTTTTTGCTGCTGCTATGTGCTGTGCCATCTAATATCTATGCTAGTAGAGTATTTTATCAAGTTCTGTTTTTTGTGTATGTTATTTCAGTAAAACACAGAAACTTTGTGATTATTTATAAAAAAAATCCATACAACGTTGCAGGACTTGTGGATCATATGCAAATACATCAGTAGTACTTATTTGTATTTGGTTTACTACCTTACTGCCTTATTAGTTTACATCAGCAATTCAGCATATTATTTTTGTGTGAAGCTGTGAGCACGTTTTGGTCCCGATCTCGGCCCAATCCTGAACGGGATTTGGGCATGCCGGGATCACTTCTGAAAAAGGCTAATTCCAATCCGACCCGTCCCCATTTTAATTTACGAGTTTAGGACCGGGATTGGCCAACACCCGGTTCCTGGCCCATGCCCAGACCTAACCAAATAGGGCATTTAACATAAATTCCCTTAGGCCATATTTTCCGCAAATCAGCAGCCCGGATAGCAAAGAGTTCAACATCTTTATGGGCCTTGACCGTACTGCCTGAGTTGGGCAAATCAGAATAGGTGGTTGATGGAGATACTGCCCAGGTTAGAAGCTCTTCACCGTACCATTTTCCTCCTTTCTCAAGACTCGTAATGGGCCTTGAATGGTCAGTGGTGTATGATAGTGCAATTCCCTGAGTGATGATGAACATCATATCAAGAGGCTCCCCCTCTTTAATAATACGGCTTCCCTTGGGATAGATTACTGGGTCAAGGTGCTTACAGAGTTCCTTCAACCATAACTCCGTTTCATTCGTATGAAGCCGCCTCAGATCGTCGAGATCGAGCTGAAGTGAAGTGTACATGTACGTAAAATTTGAAAGAGAATAAGAGGTCAAATCTTTTTTCCCCTAATTTTAAAGGATGATGCTACAATAAGTGAGTACTAACTGTTTCAATAACAAAAGTAGTAGGAATTTACTTCTTTTAACTTCTCCAAGAAGAGAGTTTCTCTGATCGTATTCAGGTTACTTTGTAGAGATTTCTCATCTGCGACCTCATGCTTGAATGAAAATATTGAAAACATGTTCTCCAAGACGAACTCTGGGTCATCTGAATGTTTCTCTTTCACCACATACTTGATGCATTTCTCGCAATTAGTAGGAAGGCCATATGGATCAAATAACATGGATTTTACTTTATGTTCCAAATTCTCCTTCAACTTTCGGCGAGACTTTCTCAATTTCCCCTCTACCTGCGTAAATGTCTATTCCGCAACATAGAAATTCAATTCGTTAATAAAATCTTAAAAAAACATAACATAATTATTAAGAACACAATATATTAACTGACAATAATACATGATTTCAAACCGACGGTGGATTAAGCCGTATCAATTTATTCACGTACTAATGTTAAATACTTGCTCTCATTTCCTTTCTTTCATTAATTTCCTACTCAATATATAAGTTTTCATTGTATCATGACCAGATTAATCGTGAGGCTAGGATAGTGAATTTACTTCACTTCATATATAAGATCCCGTCTGTTTGTCTAATCCAAATATCACGACAATTGACACCCTCCACTAGTTTTTTATGATTGTCTAAAGTCACTCTAAACTAGAGTTAAACCCCTTCAAAGGAAAATGGCATGGGGTGAACAAGAGTACACGACTCTTCTTTTTCAGCAGTAATGAGAATCTCAATATATATATATATATATATATATATATATATATATATATATATATATTTTTAAGGGTAAGTTAACTAAGGTCTAGACAGAAATGGAAAATTATTAGTAGAAGAGTGATTAAAACAAACTAATTAAAAATTTATGTACAAAGACTAACGACAAACCTGCATATGCCCGATGAAATATATAAATAGCACCAAGCCACTTATAGAAATAGTAACCACAAATAGGATTTCCCATATATTGTTACTAGTGTTGAGGTTTGAAGCAAAAGAACTGCAAAAAGCAATGGAGAAATTAAAACATAAATAAGTATAGTCACTTAAAAATGACTAGAAGCACAAATGTCAGTGGCATAAGATGGGTGTAAGAAAACTAAGAAGTTCCCTTTCAAAAAATTAAGAACATTCAAAGTTTCACCCAAAAAAAAAAAAGTACAAACCTCAAATTTTTTAATCCCCATGTGAAACATATTAAGAATTTCCCTGGTAGATCTGCTGAGTTTTGCATTCCAGATTGAAGAGCATAAAGATATATACCGAAATCATATGCTGTTGCATTCGGTGTTTTTATAGGGCATGATTCATCTAGAAATGTAACATTTCTAACAGTATTTGTGTGACACCGAACATCAAACTTACAACTGTTTCCCCTTCGACAAGCATCTCTCCAGCAATCTATTTCCCGTTCGACAGAGAGCAAATACCAAAACGTCCCTATTACCTAATGAACCAACAAAACACGTACTTGCAGTTAACAAAGGTTATTTAAACTCTATGTCCTTCAAATTAATTTTTATGAAAATCATGTCAGCATAAATTAACTTGATCAACAAAACACGAAGTTGACGTATTGTTATGATGATTTTTGTTTTTGGAGAAGAGGTAAACTTGGCATATATGGGGTACGTACCAAATAAGATGAAAACTTACATGACTCGCAAGGAGGTATATGAGAAGATTGATCAAACTTGGAATCCAGGGTTTGATAAGAGTACTCTTGTCATGCATCTGCTTGTTAAGGTTCTTACAGTATCTATAGATAGGATAAGCTCGATGCACGTATTGGATAAAAATAAGCGAGTTAAGAAGCTTCATGACGGTTATTGACCTAAAGCCCCTCATGTTTGGAAGGAAATATAAAATGCCGAACTGCGCATATTCAAAAACGTAGAGATGATTAAGAATTTAGGATTAAAAGAGAATCAATTTAATTTAGCTACGTCCAGAAAGGCCGATCATCGATCGGTATATCTTACTTGTGGAAAAGGAAGAATAGCGACCAGGTTACTTGTGATACCTAGTTTCTCAGCAGTTCTCGTCTTCTCCTTATATGCGGTCCAGCGTAGCTTAATCTTATAATATATTTTCGCTACATAACGGAGATCTGAGAGGACTCGCAGAATCAGAGCAGCAATCATCACTTTCTTGTCCAACTTGACGCACTTTGTTTTCTCGTTGATAAGAGGAACATACAGAATCAAAGGATCCAGTAACATAGTGATGAGACTTGAGTGGATAAAATACTCGGTCTTTTCCGGGTGTCTTATCGCTGCGTACATCACAGATGGGAGATAATACGTTGCCTCTTTAAGTTTCTGAACTACTTGCCAGAAAGGGAAAGCAATTTTTAACACCTCTGACTTCTCCCTCCCCCTCATCTCTGTGAACCCGCCCTCTTCAGTCGACTCAAATATCGAATTTCCAGGCATATTGCTGAAGTCACAGACAATATGTTTTCTACTGGTTTTGAAAAATAAAAAAGATAATAATAATACTAACAATCGAACATAAATAAGTATATAGCAGGGCGAAGGAATTAAGATGAAACTGGAAGCGTGCAGATGAAGATGCAGATCGAAAAACCGGTAAACTTCTGAATCTCAACACAAGTCTGGCATGGTGCGTGAAATGCATGATTATGGCAAAGTCCGAGGGTATTTATAGAATTTTTTTTTTAATCTATCAAACGACGTTATTTTTAAAAACTTTTTAGATTTAGAAATTAATCCGCGTCAGAGATCATGTCAAAACGTTTCCTCTCTCTCTGACTATTAAGAATAAATTAATATTTAAACTTCAATTAGTGTCGGCGGGATCCGAGCTTGAGTATGATGAATTCTCACACATACACTTTTACCAATTTAACCACTTATGATCGTTAAAAAAATTATATTTTATATTAAGACAAGTCGTTAATTAAATTTATGCTCCAGGAGTACCAAGGACTGGAGTGACGTCCAACAATAGGACAAATGCTAGTAATTAATCTCTTTCTGTCCAATATATAGCAACTTACTGAAGAGAGGATGAAGGGAGGATGAAGGAGGACATGTACATGCATGACATGATTAAATACTGACAGCGTGAGTCGACAAAACATCGGAAAAGAAATGAACGCAAGGCCTGATAGGCACGATTAAATACTGATGTGACTTGTGCATGCTTGACTTGTGCATGCTTGACTTGTGCATATTATTTGGATTTACAGGAGTTGTCGTGCGTTCAGAATTTTGTGGTGATATTAGTAGTTAACCATATCTATACCGGCACATGATTCAGGTATGAAGACTCTTGATCAAATAATGACGACTTATGCCCAACCAAGGTGCGTTAATTAGTTTCTCCTGTGCTTTTGTTCTTTAAAATAAGATTAGTAACTACTTAGACAGAAAATCGTAAGTGTTTTTGTTCTTTAAAATAAAATTAGTAACCACTTAGACATTCGTCGTTAGGTGAAAAAATTGACATGCTAAAGGCTAGTTCTTAGGATTGGCAAGTAATTATGTTCTAGTGAGTGAGTAAGTAAATAAATAAATAAAAAATTGTTTTATTTATGGAACAAGGGTAGTTTCGTCATTTGAGGTTCAAAATTGCAACAGGACAAACTCCGTTAAGGGGTTAACATCGTCAGGTATCAAAATTAGGACGGAATCTAAACGTGAGATACTGATTTGAAGTTTGATAAACGTGAGTAACCGGTAGGAGAAATTTTCCTTAAAATAAATAAATTACCCTTAATCGATCTACAAACCAATATTTGACATTCAGTGGGTCACATGTGCCGAGCCAAAGCCTGTAGATAAATAAGGTGTGTACTCTGTAGAACATAACATGTTTGATATATAATATGTAGACCAAGGAGAAAACATGTCTGTATTCTTTTACATTTGTTATAACACCGACAGATGAAAAATTCTTTTAATATATAATATGTAATATATAATATGTAGACCAAGGAGAAAACATGTCTGTATTCTTTTACATTTGTTATAACACCGACAGATGAAATTTTTTTTGCTTTATGGGAAAATTTTAACACCAGTACATGAGGTTTGGTTGATTGAGAATTAAGATGAATTTTCTTTCAAAACAATCATAATAGTGCATGTCTTTCAAAGTACCACCCATTTTAGTGCATATCGGCAACTATTCTGTCACTTTATGAGATTTCCGTCAAATTTTTTAAGGCAATTTCCCTTCGGATACACTAAAAGTAAGGTGCTGAAATACCAATTTGCCCTTCGGACAGCTCATAATGGCATACCCCGTAACGTTGTAGTTGACGGTATACACTTGTTTCTACCTAAACCCGAGGGCCTAGTAGATACTTGATGAGTCCAACTTGATCTCCTGCAATCCTGCTCACTAAGGGGAATACCGGACGGGCCGGTCTTCTCCTCTCCGATGCCTAAGTTAGTATAGTTGGAATATATATAACCAAGACACGTATGTAAGCAGGGAGAGAGATAAGTTACCTAATAAAGAGGGTAGCTGGGGCCCATATATAGGTGGTTGGGGGTGAGGGCTGGCCTCACCCTTCGATGTGGGACTGGCTCCCTTCTGTTTGTAACTTCTAATGCCCTCTTCGGCAGGCTGGCGCCCCCGACCCCAGGGTCTCTGGAGGCAGGATAGAGTGCTGGACCCCGAGGCCGGGTGCTGGTGATCCGGTCCCGAGCCTTGGGCCGGGCCCTGGTGCACTTGCTGCGGGTCTGTGGGCCTGCTGTAGCCTCTCTGCGGCTACTGTCAACAAGTCCCCCAAGTTCCCGGTCAAGTGCAATCTTGAATGGGGACTTAAATCTGTCTTGCTCTTGCCCAGCAGACCCGCAGGGTTACCAACCTACCGGTGCCCAGTCCCCAAAGTCCGCGTTAAAGATTGGGCGTGACCAAGGTGAGTACCTGTTGCTGACGGTAAGTAAAAGTTTATAAGTACGTTTGCAATATAGATAGCACTGGACCTCGCCCGGGCGTTCTGCCATATCGGTGCGAGGCGGAGTTCTCGGGAGCTCGACCGGGCGTCCTGCCATATCGAGACGAGTCCCGGATGAACTTGCAGACTGGACCTCGCCCGGGCGTTCTGCCATATCAGTGCGAGGCGGAATTCAAGGGAGCTCGACCGGGCGTCCTGCCATATCGAGACGAGACCCGGATGAACTTGCAGACTGGACCTCGCCCGGGCGTTCTGCCATATCGGTGCGAGGCGGAATTCACGGGAGCTCGACCTGGCGTCCTGCCATATCGAGACGAGTCCCGGATGAACTTGCAGACTGGACCTCGCCCGGGCGTTCTGCCATATCGGTGCGAGGCGGAGTTCACGGGAGCTCGACCGGGCGTCCTGCCATATCGAGACGAGTCCCGGATGAACTTGCAGACTGGACCTCACCCGGGCGTTCTGCCATATCGGTGCGAGGCGGAGTTCACGGGAGCTCGACCGGGCGTCCTGCCATATCGAGACGAGTCCCGGATGAACTTGCAGACTGGACCTCGCCCGGGCGTTCTGCCATATCGGTGCGAGGCGGAGTTCACGGGAGCTCGACCGGGCGTCCTGCCATATCGAGACGAGTCCCGGAGATGCTAGCCTGCGGGAGGGCCTGTTGGTGTGTGGACTAGGCCAACAGGTACCCCGGAGAGTGTTACGGCCGTACCGAAGCATCGGTTAACACTTGCTAGTTCTTCTCAGCTTTTATTGGTTAAGCGTTGAGGTAATGTGCAGGTTTGTTAGCCTGCGGGGAGACTTGTTCTGTGTTAGAGAAACAATCTGCCCAGTGGAGTGGCGTTGAGATAACGAGTCTCGCCATGTATCCCCAAATGTATCACAGTTCAGTGTGATGCAGGGTTTTTATCCTGCTGGACAAGAGTACATGGGTTAGATGTAAGCTCGCCCGGGTTTATAAAGCCCATGCGTTTAGAAGCCTTTGTTGTTGGCTCGTTCCTGCCCGTAGGCGAAGGAAGGTGACAACCGGTAGAATGCCTTGGAGTGGGTTAAATGTCCCAGGGCCGGTGGAATGTCATAGTGCTGGGCGGATCTCGACCGGGCGACATCCCATATCGAGACGAGTCCCCCAGTGATATGCAACGAAGATGGTGCTAGAAGGAGGGTTCATACCTGGATAGATGCTCTCGAAGCGGTTGAAAAAATCACAAGCGGTGAGAGGTCTTCAAGATATACAATGAAGAAGCCATGCAGCCGGTTGAATGATCATACTCGTGAACCGCCAAGGTGCCGGATTGACTCGGAGTTGACTTTCTGGGGGAACGAGGGGAGTAGACGCCTCGTTGTTCGCTCCTATCTCCCTAAATGCCGCTGGTAACTGGGACAGGTGGCGGACATGCGATGAAGGGGAGAGCCCATCAGTCCCATCAGTTATGATGGATGGGATCCCTTATCCATGCTGGGACACGTGTCGACAGAGAGCGATCTGAGATGGAGGGAATTCACGGCTGGGGTTGCCTTGCTTTTCTTGTTGCCCTATTTATTGTCCACTCTGCTCACCTCCTACCACAGTTTGCCTAAACCTTTTGCCTTCTGCTCTCCTCGTCCGCCTTGCTGCAGATCTGAATTATTTTGTGTTAGGATTATGGCGTCTGGGAGATCTGCGCACTATGGCGGCGTCCGCGGGCCCAGAAGGCACGAGCTGCTGGATGGTGACAGAGTGATTCTCTGTGATGAGCCAGTCAAAAGCATGGATGAGAGAGAGATTAGGGAGTTTCGGGCGAAGTGGGACATCGATTCTTCTGTTAAACTTCGAGGCCTGCGTCCCGGGGAACTGGCCTGTAACCCGGAACCGGGCTGGGTTGCTGTTTTCGACGATCAATTCCGACACGGACTATCGCTGCCGCTGCCGGGATTTGTTCAGTACATGCTGAGCTCACTAAATCTTTCCCCGGCCCAGCTTCCGAGCAATCAGTGGAGGCAGTTGCTTGGGCTTGGGTGCCTGTTTAGCCTGAGCCATATGGACTGGCCCACGGTTAATGAATTTCGGGCGCTGTACAAGATTTCTTACTGCAGAAAGGCCCAGTGCAGCGGTTGTGTGAATTTTGCCGCGTGGGACTATGGTGCTGCCATCACGCATCTGCCGTCATCGGTTTCAGATGTCTGGAGGAGGTCGGTGGTGCTGGCCGGTGGCAGGTGGCAGCGTAACTAGAGGGGCTATCAGGTCCCCGGGGCATACCAACCGATCGGGGACCAATCATGGCAATTAGAGGACTTGGAGAAGCAACGGATATTCCGGTTGTTCTATGGCTGGGACCATCTGAGTCGGAGCTCCTACAATTTCATCCAATGGAACGTGCTGGAGATATGCCGAATGGGGAGAAAACCTGGTAAGGTGTCTTGCACTTTGCTTTTGCATGGTTGCTTGTGTTCTGACCGCTCGACCTATCGGCTTGCAGCTAATGCCCCCCGGCTTGCGCTTAAAATTGAGGAGACTATCGAACCGGATGAGGAGCTTGTAGCCTCGAGATTGATGGAGACGGGGGAGACGGCCGCGAAGACCGTGATTGATACGGCTACCCAGAAACGCAGGGAGCATGACAGGCCGGTGCCGCTCGTGTTTCCGGAAGCTCACTATGGAAGACGACCGGGCGGTGAGAATAACTCCCCACTCTTTATTCGGGAAGGGCGGTCTGTGGGGTTATCTGGTTCAGAACCCATGGCGCGACCGATGGCGGTACGGGTCTCGCGGGAGAGGGAAGCGGCAGAAATGTGCGGGCGCCACCGAAGCAGCCTTGGTGAAGCTCCGCCCAAGAGGGTAAGGGCTTTTGACGCCGGAGCGTCAAGTTCGGCTGGGCCAATCGAGCGGGCGGTGGCTCCGGTCATGGAGGTGGTTGGTCGAAGGACTCAGATGCCGGAAGCCAGTCGCAGTTCCGGTGATGGAATTGGTAGGTTCGTGGTCGCTACCATCGAAACCTTGGGGCTTGACCGGGAGGACCCTGGGACTGGACGATCGGGCGAGAACAGGGCGAAGCCCGTGGAACTAGCTGTTCGGGTAAGTGTTTTTGTGCTTCCTTTTCTCTTGGAGTGACACGAGCTAATGTTCCTTTGTTTACCTCTGGCAGCTGGTTCATAGCCTTTATGCCGCGGAGCCCAGAGGGGAGGCTGCTGCGGGTTTGGAGAGGCGGGTGGAGGAGCTGAGCGTGCGGGTGGACGTGGCGGAAGCCAAGCTTGCGGAGGAAAGAGAGGAGGTTGGTCGGTTGGGCACCGAGCTCGCGCGAGAGAAAGAACTAACCGGTCGGTTGCACCATGAACTCCTGCAGGAGCAGGAGGAGACCGATCGGCAGGCTGCTGCTCGGGAAGGGAGGGTCGCGGAGCTGGAGGCGAGGGTTTTGGAGCTGCAGACCCAGGCTGTTGCCTGGGAAGGGAGAATCGCGGAGCTGGAGGCGAAGGTTTTGGAGCTCCAGAGTCAGGTTACAGTAGTCGCCCAAGGAAGGGAGAAGCTCACGGAATCCCAGCTTGCTGAAGTGGCCGATAAGGCTGTCGACGACTTCCGGGAGTCGGTGGAGCTTGAAGAGATGCTGGACGCGGCCCGGGAGAAGGGCATTAGCGACGCTTATCTGGAGTGGAGGGAGAAAGGATGGCTTGATGCCGAGCATATGGAGGCTGATATAGCCCTAACTGAGATGGTGGAGCAGGAGCAAGCTCTAAAAAGTGGCGGGCCGGGGATTGGGGGCTCCGGGGGCGGTAGCTAGCTGTTTACCTTGTACATGCACATCTTGTAACTGCTGTAGTTTATTCTTTAATGCCGTAACTGCGTATTGCAATATTGATGCTAAATACACTGTTGTCGCTCTGTGACCGCTATTACTTAGGGTAGAACCGGAGGTGCTGGATATTCCACGACCGGGTGGAATAGATGCCCTCGGTGTCTATAATGTGGAATGTTGCCGGTCCCACGGCCGCGGTGATCTGGTAGGGCCCTTCCCATGTTGGTTCTAGGGCCAACGGTTTTTTCTGGACCTTCTTCATGACCCAGTCCCCGACCTGTAGCTTTCTCTCCCGGACCCTTCTGTCATAGTACCGGGTGATCCGCTGCTTGTAGGTTTGGTTGCGCATATGCGCCTGGTCGCGGCGCTCCTCAATGAGGTCCAGGTTGAGCAATAGCCCCTCGGCGTTTGTTTCGGCGTCGTAATTCTCGACCCTGCCTCTGGGTATACCAGTTTCTATAGGGAGTACCGCCTCGCTCCCGAATGCCATGCAGAACGGGGTCTCTCCTGTTGCCTCTGCTGCTGTTGTCCGGATGGCCCATAGCACCGCGGGGAGTTCTTCGGCCCAACATCCCTTCTTGGCATCCAGCTTCTTTTTGAGAAGGGTCTTGATAATCTTATTGACCGCTTCTACTTGGCCGTTGGTCTGTGGGTGTGCCACTGAGGCGAACAACATCCGGGTCCCCATAGAGGCTGTGTACTGGATAAGATCAGCATTATTGAACTGTGTCCCATTATCCGTGACAATAGTCTGCGGTACCCCGAATCTGCAGTAGATGTTCTTCCATAGGAACTTTTTAACCCGTTCCTCAGTGATCTTTATCATGGGTTCTGCCTCGACCCACTTAGTCTGATAGTCTACTGCCACGATGACATACTTGTACTGTCCCACAGCTGTTGGGAAAGGGCCGATAATGTCTAATCCCCATTGTGCGAATGGCCATAGTGCCAACAGGATTGATAATGCGATTGCCGGGGCATGAGGTGTAGAGGCGTACATGTGGCACTTGTGGCAGCCGCCTGATATTTTTCTTGACATTGCCATCATGTCTGGCCAGAAATACCCCCCTCGGAGCGATTTGTGGGATAATGATCTTGCGCCGGAGTGATTACCGCATACCCCCTCGTGGATCTCTCGCATGATAGCCTCTCCTGCCTCTTTTGTCACACACCTCAGCTGGGGGAAGCTGTGCCCCCTTCGGTATAACTGGCCGTTGAGGAGACCGTACCGGGCGCACCGGAGGTGTAGCCTCCTGGCCTCTACCGCATCCTGGGGGCTGGTTTTGTCAGTCAAATACCTGACTATTGGGTCCATCCAGCTTGGTGGCGCTTCTTCTACCGCAAATATCTCGGAGATGGTTTTGCTTATGCTCGGCTTCTGGAGAGTTTCAATTTTTGCTTTCCGGTACTCTGGAGGGTAGTTTCCGGTTGCCAGCCTTGCGAGGGCATCTGCATGTCTATTTGCCTCTCGGGGAATGTGTTGGATCGTGGCGCCCTCTAACGGTTCAACCAGGGTTTTGGCCAAAGCCTGGTAAGAGGACAGCTGGGGGTCCTTGACCTCAAACACCCTGTTCATCTGGTTCACCACTAGACTAGAGTCGCTGTATATCTCCATGGACGAGATTCCCAACTCCTTGGCCAGTTGCAAACCGGCTATGAGGGCCTCATACTCGGCAGCGTTGTTGGAGGTGCTAAAAAGGAACCGTAAGGCATACTCGTATGACTGGCCATCAGGCGAGGTTATCATGACACCGGCGCCGCTCCGCCTGGTCGTTACGGAGCCGTCCACGTAAAGTTTCCAACCGGTGGGGAGGCCTGATTCGGTCTTTATGGTTCGCACCGCTTCGGTGTCCTTGCACCGGGCGGGGTGTGCTTCTACCTCCATTGGGGTGAGCTCACATATGAAGTCCGCAGCTGCCTGTCCCTTGATGGCCGTTCGCGGGGCGTAAGTGACGTCGAACTCTCCCAGTTCAACTGCCCACCGTACGAGCCTACCGCTGGTCTCTGGTTTTTGTAAGATCTGTCGCAGAGGGTGATTGGTATATAAGGTGATGGAATGAGCCTGGAAATAATGCCGGAGCTTCCTGGCACTAACAATCAGGGCCAGAGCCAATCTCTCTATGTCGGGGTACCGGCCCTCTGCTCCAGTGAGTCCCTTTCCCGCATAGTATACCGGGAGTTCGAGCGTGTCTTCTTTCCTAATGAGAGCCGCGGAGACGGCCGTTGCGGATGCAGCTATGTAGAGGTATAACATTTCGCCCGGCACTGGTTTGGATAGGAGAGGCACTGCCGACAGATATGCCTTGATAGACTGGAATGCCGCTTCATGCTCCGCTGCCCAGTGGATTTTCCTGGTATGTTGTGCCTTGAGCAGCTTGAAGAACGGGGTGCATTTGTCGGTTAGGCGGGAGATGAATCTGGCAAGGGCGGCTAACCGGCCGGTCAACATCTGGACCTGGTTTCTCTCCCCTGGCATTTCCATATCTAAAATTGCCTGGACCTTCAGCGGGTTGGCTTCTATCCCTCGCTGGCTGATGATGTGGCCTAGGAATAGGCCCTCTGAAATCCCGAAAATACACTTCTTTGGGTTTAAGCGCATTCCGAATTTGAGCATCTTACCGATGACTACGGCCAAATCCCGGACGTGGGCCCCTGCAGTCAAGCTCTTGACCAGCATGTCATCAACGTAAACCTCTACGGTTTTACCCATTTCTTGCTCCAGAATTCGGTTCACCGTTCGCTGGTAGGTGGCCCCGGCATTCTTTAGACCGTACGACATCCTCTTATAACAGTAGGTACCTCGGTCGGTTGTGAATGACGTGTGCTCCTCATCATCCGGGTGCATCCTAATCTGATTGTACCCGGCGTAAGCGTCCATGAAGCTGAACATCTTAAAACCGGAGGTGGAATCTATAAGCTGGTCAATCCGGGGGAGCGGGAAGCTGTCCTTTGGACACGCCCGGTTCAGGTTAGTGAAGTCCACGCACATACGCCATTGGCCGGTTCCCTTCTTTGGCACCATGACCACGTTAGCGAGCCAGCGAGGGTACTGGACTTCCCGGATGAAACCTGTTGACAGTAGCCGCAGAGAGGCTACAGCAGGCCCACAGACCCGCAGCAAGTGCACCAGGGCCCAGCCCAAGGCTCGGGACTGGATCACCAGCACCCGGCCTCGGGACCCAGCACTCTATCCTGCCTCCAGGGACCCTGGGGCCGGGGGCGCCAGCCTGCCAAAGAGGGCACCAGAAGGTACAAACAGAAGGGAACCAGTCCCACATCGAAGGGTAAGGCCAGCCCTTAACCCCAACCACCTATATAAGGGCTCCAACTACCCTCTTTATTAGGTAACTTATCTCTCTCCCTGCTTACATATGTGCCTTGGTTATATATATACTCCAACTATACTAACTTAGGCATCGGAGAGGAGAAGACCGGCCCGCCCGGTATTCCCCTTAGTGAGCAGGATTGCAGGAGATCGAGTTGGATTCATCAAGTATCTACTAGACCCCCGGGTTTAGGCAGAAACAATTGGCGCCGTCTGTGGGAAGCTTGAACGAAAAGCCGTGTAAGCAACACCGTTGGGAAAGAACTCGGAAATGAGTCAAGAGAAAGGTACCGCCGAGGAGGGACGCCTTGCAGTAGTGCAGACGCTCACCTCCACCCCAGCCGTCACGCGGGAGCCGCGCGGCGACCGGGGCAACGGTCAGGAAGTAGGGAGCTGTGGGGGACCATCCGGCGTGCCGGATCCCCACCACGACAGCTCGCGCGGGAAAGGCCCGGCAGAGGAGGAAGACAGTCCAGAGCGACGAGGCTTCTCCTTAACGTTCTCAGATGATTCAAGCGATCGATCTGAGAGCCCGGACCGGACCCTATGTACAGCCCCGGCCATAGCAGTATGGCGGGAGAACTACGGGCAATGGCTGCGGAGGTCAGTCGTCTAAGAGAGGAGAGCGACAGGGACAGAGCTAAGTCCAACGCTCGGTACGAAGAAATGGAAGCGGTAAATACTGCCCTGGTAGCCGCCCTGGAAAAGGGACAGCAGCGCAGTGACGCCATGGCCGAGGCACAGGCGACACTCCCACCGATCCAACCTCGACACACCGAAGCAGGGCAATCTTCGGGCGGTCGGCCCGGCGACCCTGTGCGAAAAAAGTCGCCAGCAGGCCCGCCAAAGAGCGCGACAACCTCCCGCCGGCCCGGCGCTTCGTCAGTGGATGAAGCTGAGACTCCGACCGCACGAGCGCTGCAGATGCTAGCCAACACCGTGTCGGACTTAAAGGCCCAAATGGAGGCCAACGAGAGAAGAGCCGCGCGGCCGATGGAGGGCGCCCGGTTTAATGAGCGCATGGGTCCTTTTTCACACCCGGTCATAGAGTCGGGAAGATCTGGCAACCAGAAGTCCCTCAAGCTCACCTATTCTGGATCCGGTTGCCCGTATCAGCACCTGGACAGTTTCCGGTCCTAGACCTGCGCCAAGGGCTACTCCGATGCAGTCTGCTGCAACATCTTCCAGGAGACTTCGTCTGGGGAAGCGCTCAGCTGGTTCTACGAGCTTCCGGCGAACTCAATCGAGGCGTTCGAGCAGTTCGCCGACCGGTTCGTAGGCCGCTTCATTCTCCGAGTCGAGGGAGCCCGGACGTTGACCATCCTCTTCAACTGCATACAAGCCCCCGGAGAGGAGCTGAGAACCTTTGTCAACCGCTGGCAGACGGCTACGGCCGGAGTTCGGAACCTGGACAAGGGCATCGCCGAGATGGCGTTTAAGCAGGGGCTCCGAGCGGGCAAGTTTTCCTACGCCGTCCGGGTAGAACTCCCGCAGGGGTACGACGAGTTGATGGCTATGGCCATCCGGCATGCTCAGGCCGATCATGAGACCTATGGGCATCACCTAATGAAGAGGAAGCGGGATGAGCAGCAGGAAGATCATCCCCAGGAAGAGAACCCTCCGCTCGGCCAGGAGGCCAAGCCCAATCAGCGGACCGAGAACCGCACCACTCAACCCAGCCGGAACGCCAACAACAGAAACTGGCCACAGCGGCAGCAGAGGCCCTATTCTGATAAACCCCAGGCCGAGCATAAGCAGGTACCGTTCCGCCAAGAGGGCCCCCTGGCAATCATGCCAGCACCACCACCGGCCGGTCAAGAAGTCTTCACCGCTCTCACCACTTCCTACGAGGATATCCTACTTGAGAACGGGAGTGTCATTCCCCCGCCGCCCAAGAGAAAGTACCCGAAGGGGAAACTTACAACGGCGCAGACGGGCAAGTACTGCTCTTATCATGATGAGGCGACTCATCGAACGAATCAGTGCTGCGCTCTCAAGACTACGGTGCAGGTTTTGATTGATAACGGCCAGCTCCAGCGGTACGTGGGGGAAAGAAGAACAGACCCCGACCGGGAACGTGACCAGGCCTGGTAAAACCCGCTAGCACCGAGCGGTTAGTTTGGCATAGTTCGCGGTTCAATCGTTGTAAAAACAAATATATATGCAAACTACTTTTGAGAAAATTTCACCAGCTCTGCCAGTTCCAGTATATTCATATTCAAGCAAGTATACAAGCAGTAACCGATCCGGAAAGATTACAAGGAAAAGGGCAAGAAAAATCCTAAGGAGCCACGACTCCGCCTTCAGCAGGCAATCCGCTGGCTTCTCCTGCGACACCCTCGTCGTCAACCTCAGTTCCGGTGTTGACTCCGGCTCGGGGAAACTCGGCACCGTTGGTAGAAGAATCCAAGTCCGAGCGAAGCGCTTCTTCCGACTGCCCCTCCACCGCCTCCTGATGGATGTCCGACTGCTCATGGATATCTCCTTCAGCAGCAGTCGGCATCAGGGAAGTGTCTAACCATCCCTTCCCCGCCCATTCCGTGTACGCATCCGAGATGTCCTCCTCCCTGGCCTTCCCCAGAAACTTCAGGAACTGATCGCTCTCACGGTATTTGAGAACGACCCGCTCATAGAGTTTCGGGTCATCTTCCCCGGTCGGAGCAGCAGAAGCGGCGCGCAGAGCTGCAGCTCCCACTTGGAGCTCGTCCACCTTGGCTTCCAGCTCGGCCCTCTCCTTCTCCAGGCTCCGGTTCTGCTCCTCCAGCTTCTTGGCCCTCTCCTCCGATCTGGCCTTCTCCCGGTCCGAGCTAGATTTCTCCACCTCCAGGCGCTGTCGGGCCTCCGATAGAGCAGCTATCTGTCTCTTCAGCTCCGACAGCTCCTCGCTCGCATCTGGTTGGTACAGACTGTACAGCAACTGCACAACATCAAGGACAGTTAGTCAAGCCGCAAACGAAAACAAGCTGCAACCAGTATAGTGATACCGTGCGGTACTTACCCGAAGGACGGATTCCTTGCATTTTGGGCGATTCCCGCCCGCCAGGGCTCCAGCAACCCCGGGTCTGTCCAGCCCAAGACCGGCCAAGTCCGCCGCCACTTGCCGGGCGAGTGCACTATCCGGGCTTCCCCCTGGTGCCTCCGCAGTCACGGGACTACTCTGCCGGGCAGCAGCGGCGGTCTTCTCCCCGGCAGAGTCAGCTTGCGCGCCACTAGTTATCCTGAACCGTTTGACCAGGTTCTCCCGTGCCGACCCACCGGTAAGAGTCACCAGCGCGGAGGAAGGAATGTCCCCGCCCTTCCGTTTCTCTCCCCGGCCTTCCGGAGAAGAAGATCGTGCGCTTACCCGGGCGGGACGAGCCACGTGCGGCACGAACACCGGCCGGTTGGGGATCCTGTTCATTCCACCGGGAACCCTCACTGCCCCCCCCCCCCCCCCCCCCCCAGTACTCTTGACCTTTCCAGGCGCCATAAGGCCCGCAGCATGATGGGTCTTCACCCGCTTCAGGAGATAGGCGCCGTCGTCCAGATCCATAGCCCTCGGCTCCGGATGAGTCATGAGCCGGCTGGACTCCTCGTCCACCGACGTCCGCGAGACGATCTCGCCCTTCTCCTTCATCTTGTTAAGGAGGTCTTCCCCGTCCATGGAGAGAGTGGTTTCAGGCTTGATAGTCGCCCGGGGAGACGCATCTGCAAGGAACGCAAACATTTAGTATTTTGCAAAAACTAGCACAACGAATCACCGCTCAGGGGCTTCCTATGCACCGGGACCCCGCCCAAGTTGGCAGTATTCCAGCACTTCTCGTCGGATGGAGTTGAAAGAACTCCGCTCCAGATCGTCCCAACATCCGATTATGGTCGAGACCCTCTCATGCTCCAAATCGGATAGCTCGTACGACTGGTCGCCAATGGGTTGGAAGGCGCCAGGAACCCAGTACATTTTACTCCTCGCCTGCCACCTCCAGCCCACCATCACCACCTTCTTCCTCCAACTGTTGTCCACCCATGAAGGCATATTGGTGACGATCGGTGGAGGCTTCCGGGCGTTGAAGGACAGGCAACCCCGGGACCCCTGCTTCCTGGAGTACGACAACCTATATAAGGCCCGGAACTCGTTTACCGTTGGTATATTCATCCCGGAAAACTCGTACAAGCAGCCGAGGCTCAATAGTCGCCTCCAATGGAGCCCAGGAAGCTGCGCGGGCGACACTTGTAGCGCACTGAGCATGTACTCCATGAAATTTGGCAGCGGGAGCGAGAGTCCATGCCGGAACTGGTCCTGATGCGCGGCAACCCAACCTGCTTCCGGGTTGCAGGCCGACTCTCCAGGGTTCAGGGGCCGCAGCAGAACTTCATCCGGGATACCCCACGTTTCCCGGAACGCTGCAATCTCTCCAGGGGTCATGCTACCCTCCGGTTCATCACACACCACAGCATACTTCCCTCTGCCAATGGTGTAGCTCGCGACCGGAGCATTTGCAAGACGCACCCCATGCGGTATTTCAGTCTCCGAGGATTCAGCCCCGGAAGACGAAGACGAGGACGGAGACGAAACCCTGCTCCCGGAGCAGTCGGCGACTGCTGTCTCCGGGGATTCCGAATTGAGCCAGTCATCCAGCCTCTCCGCATCATCCACGAGGGGACCCCTGGCAGCCGATTCGGAAGCCCGGTCAGAACCTGAAGATGGCATCTTAACCTAGGGGAAGAACACAAAACCCTAGCGCTCGTCAGCAACAGGCTACAACAGCACCTTCTACGGCCTCTCCCCAAGTTCGCCGCAGAGCAGTTCCGTCAGCGACAGAGATCCCTCCCCACCGCCACAAAACAACAAAACCAAAACAAGAACAACATCGGGGCAAAGAAATCAACAAACTTACCGATTAGTATGCTCAACCGAGGACAATCCACCCTGCGAAAGCAGCGAGCAATGGTAGGATGAGAGTAGGGAGCGCTCAAGAAAACGGATCTCGTGGGGTAAAAGGGCTCAGAGTGGTCGCCGGATTCCTCTCTTTCTCTTAGTTTCTCCAAAGCAAGAAGCAACAGCAGAAAGGAGAGCAGAAGATGCCTTTTTATAGAGGGAGCCGATGCCCTAGGCAATGGAAATCCCGCCAAACACACAAACAGGACAACTCAAACGCCTGCGAATCCAGGCCCTTCATCTCAAGACCGCCTCCCGCTGGCACGTGTCCCAGCATTGGTAAACTGCCCATGCCATCATAACTGACGGGACTGATGGACTTCCTCCTTAAATGCATGTCAGCCGCTTGTCCCACACGCTGGCAATAGGAAGGTAGGAGCGGGAACCAAGGAGTCAGGCCCTCCCACTTCCCCAGATTCCACGGTTGCACGCCACCTTTGCTGCAAGATTAACCGGTCATGATTTCTCAACCGGCTTGAAGACCTCTCACCGGTGGTAATCATCCAACCGCTTCGAGAGCACCCATCCGGGTACGAGCCATCCGCCCGGCACCATGGCAGTTCACGGTTATGATCATTCAACCGGCTGCATGGCCTCTTCGCTGCATATCTCGAAGACCTCTCTCGCGGTTATGATCATCCAACCGCTTCGAGAGCACCCATCCGGGTACGAGCCATCCGCCCGGCACCATGGCAGTTCACGGTTATGATCATTCAACCGGCTGCATGGCTTCTTCGCTGCATATCTCGAAGACCTCTCTCGCGGTTATGATCATCCAACCGCTTGGAGAGCATCCATCCGGGTATGAGCAAGAGGGGACCCGTCTCGATATGGCAGGGCGCCCGGTCGAGGTCCACCCGGCACTATGGCAGTTCACGGTTATGATCATTCAACCGGCTGCATGGCTTCTTCGTTGCATATCACCAGATGACTCGTCTCGATATGGCATGTCGCCCGGTCGAGGTCCGCCCGGTCCGTAGCAGTTCCCGGTTAGGTATCATCCAACCGGATGCACGCCATCCTACTGGAGACCTCGTCTCGATATGGCATGTCGCCCGGTCGAGGTCCACCCAGTTGCATCTCTCTTGGGGGACTCGTCTCGATATGGCAGAACGCCGGGTCGAGTTCCGCCCACCGGTTACGACGCATCCAACCGGCTCGAGAGCATATTCCAGGAATAGGATCCACCTGGCCCCGTGGTATTTCACTGGGGGACTCGTCTCGATATGGCAGGATGCCCGGTCGAGTTCCACCCAGTACCATGGCTGACCCCGGTCATGAGAACATTCGACCGGCTTGGGTTTTATACACCCGGGTGAGTTTACATCTAACCCATGTACGCTTGTCCAGTAGGATAAAAACCCTGCATCGCACCAGCTGCGGCAAATGGGGGCTGCACGGTGAGCCTTGTCACCTCAACGCCACCCCCCTACTGGGAATTCACCCGGCCCCATGGCATTTCACTGGGGGACTCGTCTCGATATGGCAGGACGCCCGGTCGAGTTCCGCCCAGTACCATGGCTGACCCCGGTCGAGAATATTCGACCGGCATGAGCTTTATACACCCGGGCGAGTTTACATCTAACCCATGTACTCTTGTCCAGCAGGATAAAAACCCTGCATCGCATTGAAAGCCGATCAACATGGGGCTACACGGCGAGCCTTGTCACCTCAATGCCACCCCCCTTACCTCAACGCTTATTCAACACAAGCTGAGAAGAACTAGCAAGTGTTCACCGGTGCTTCAAACAGCCCGCAACACCGGTGTAATCTCCCTGCAGCCTAGCAATATGGGACTCGTCTCGATATGGCATGTCGCCCGGTCGAGTTCCCATACTCCTGGACTCGTCTCGATACGGCAGAACGCCCGGTCGAGGTCCAGTACTGAAGTTCACCTGAGACCCGTCTCGATATGGCAGAACGCCCGGTCGATGTCCCATGAACTTCACCCCGCCCGCTTTGGCAGATCGCCCGATAGAGGCCCAGTGAACTCCGCTTTGGCAGATCGCCCGGTAGAGGCCCAGTGAACTCCGTTTCGGCAGATCGCCCGGTAGAGGCTCAGTGAACTCCGCTCCGTTTCGATTTGGCAGATCGCCCAGTTGTGACCCAGTGAAGCTCCGCTTCGTACCGATAGGGCAGAGTGCCCGGCCGAAATCCCATGCGCATCTCTTGCATGGCGGATTTCAACGCCTCATTATCATTCCATGCGCATCTCTTGCATGGCGGATTTCAACGCCTCATTATCATCCCATGCACAAATCTCTTGCATGGCGGATTTCAACGCCTCATTATCATTCCATGCACACATCTATTGCATGGCATCATGACATCATCTCATACACTCTCCGGGTTCCACCCGGCTCCATGCTCATAACACCACAACACTTAAGCATATTGCTGCTGATATTACAAGTATGCTTATAAACTATTGCTTCCCATCGGTAACAGGTACTCACCTCGGTCACGCCCAATCTTTAACGCGGACTTGGGGGACTGGGCACCGGTAGGTTGGTAACCCTGCGGGTCTGCGGGACAAGAGCAAGACAGATTTAAGTCCCCATTCAAGATTGCACTTGACCGGGAACTTGGGGGACTTGTTGACAGTAGCCGCAGAGAGGCTACAACAGGCCCATAGACCCGCAGCAAGTGCACCAGGGCCCGACCCAAGGCTCGAGACCGGATCACCAGCACCCGGCCTCGGGACCCAGCACTCTATCCTGCCTCCAGGGACCCTGGGGCCGGGGGCGCCAGCCTGCCAAAGAGGGCACCAGAAGGTACAAACAGAAGGGAACCAGTCCCACATCGAAGGGTAAGGCCAACCCTTAACCCCAACCACCTATATAAGGCCCCCAACTACCCTCTTTATTAGGTAACTTATCTCTCTCCCTGCTTACATACGTGCATTGGTTATATATATACTCCAACTATACTAACTTAGGCATCGAAGAGGAGAAGACCGGCCCGCCCGGTATTCCCCTTAGTGAGCAGGATTGCAGGAGATCGAGTAGGATTCATCAAGTATCTACTAGACCCCCGGGTTTAGGCAGAAACAAAACCTATACCCTTCAATTTCTGTATCTCCTCTCTGATTGCCTCATACTTTTCCGGACTGAAGGACCTCCTCTTCTGCCTCACCGGGGGAACGTTGGGTAATAAATTTAGCTCATGTACGGCTATCTCCGGGGATATGCCTGGCATGTCCTCATAGGACCATGCGAAGACCGAACTGTTGTCCCGGAGGAAGGCTATGAGCTCTTGCCTGACAACCGGATCGAGCCGCGTCCCTATTACGACATTTCGCTCCGGGTGGTCTACTGAAATGCAGATCGCTTCGGTTTCTTCCACGGCCGAAGGTGGCTCCAGCTTTTCGGTGAATCGCCTAACTTTTTTTGAATTGATGTCGTCACGGGGGTCAATACTCAGATCCGGCACTGGCGCCTGCTGAGTGGTTGTGAAGACCTCGGTCCGCTTCCTCCCGTGGGTCAGGGCCTCTGCGTAATACTTACGGGCGATCCTCTGGTCCCCCCGTATAGTAATAACTCCGGTTGGTGAAGGCATCTTCAGCATCAGCATATGGCCGGCTATAAACGTTTTGAGCCTCCATAACCCTGGCCGACCGATTATACCATTGTACGATGATAGACAGTCGACAATGATAAACTCCAAATGCTCCTTTCTCGTTCTGTCTCCCTCGCTGAAGATGATCGGTAGGTAATCCGAACCCAGAGGCTGGACAACCTCACCGGAGAAGCTTATAAGCGGCTCGTTATCCTGGGATAACTTGTTCCTTCCTCTCTGCAACCCTTTGTATGCGTCTCGGAACATTACGTTGACTGAGGCTCCGGTATCGATCAACATACGACTGGTTATCCAGTGGTCTATTTGGACCGTAATGAGGAAGGGGTCGTTGTGCGGTTGGATCAAATCCTCCGGCTCTTCCTCCTCGTAGAAAGTGATCGAGTTCCATCCGGTTTTAGCGGCTTGGCCGCTTCTTTCTCCGAAGGCGTACACCTCCTTCCCTCGGATCGATCTTAGGCACCGCTTCTTTGAGTTCCGGGTAAGCCGATCTATACGGTCCCCGCCGTGTATCATGTTAATGCTCCCGTGTACCTCGATCCCCCCGGGAGTGCGGGTGCTTATAGTTCCTACCTGCCGAGCTCGCGGTCGCTCGTTGTTGGGGTCCTTTGGGCGGGTCTGGTCGTTCACGACCGCTGTCTGGGGTTTTCGGTCACCACTCCGAAGGGCTAGATCTTGGGGTTTTCCTGCTGGCGAAATAGCTAAGGCCCGTGGTGGTCGCTCTGCTGGCTTAGCTGCCAGAGGCTGCGCCGAGCGCACAAATGGCGGTCTTCTCCCTGGTCGGGAACCGTCGTCATCGCTTCGCCGGGGTCGCCACTCCTCCCGCATCTCTGCTTTCCTGGTGGCTGCAGGCGCTCGGTTGCGATCTAGCCACCCAGTCTTGCCTCCACGGGATGGTGGTAGGTCGTCCGCTATTCGCTTGGGCGCCTTGTCCCCGTATGTCTCGTGCTCTGCCTGAGCGTGCCTGACGGCCACGGTCATCAGCTCGTCGTACCCCAGCGGCTCCTGTACTAGTAAGTCGTACGAAAGTTCCCCAGGTCTTAAACCCTGCTTGAAGGCCATCCCTGCGATCTGCTTGTCCAGGTTCCTGACCCCGGCCGTGGCAATTTGCCACCGGTTAACGAAGGCGCGTAGCGGCTCGTTGTCAGTTTGCATGCAGTCAAAAAGGATTGTTGATGCTTGGGCTGTCCTGGCTCTGAGAATGAACCGGCCGACGAATTTATCAGCCAACCGCTCGAAGGTTTCGACTGAATTCACTGGTAGCTCGTAGAACCAATTCAACGCCTCTCCCGAGAGCGTCTCTTGGAATACGTTGCAGCACATGGCGTCCGAGTAGCCCCTCGCCCCTGCTTGTGACTTGAAACTGTCCAGGTGCTGGTACGGGCAGCCCGTCCCTGAATAGGTCAACCTTAGAGGCCTTTGGCTTCCAGATCTTCCCGATTCCCTAATCCGGCGCGGGAAAGGTCCAATACGCTCGTTGAACCGCGCGCCACCCCGCGGTCACCCTGTCATCCTCTCGCTGGTCTCCATGCGGCCCTTTATGTCCGCCACCGAGGCGGAGAGCGCCTTGAGTGTCCGTGCGGTAGAGCTTTCCTGTTCGGTTGACGCCTGGCCCGTGCGGTACGGGGCCTCGGCCGGGCCGGAGTTTTTTAGAGCTTCCGAAAAGAGTGGCGTGGCCACATGCACGGTCCTTCTTCTTCCCGTGGCCTGCCCTACCTCAAGATGCGAGAATTCGCTAGCCTTGCCTGCTGACCGCGGTGCTGTTCGAGGAGTGCCCTGCTGACCCTCTCGCTCCAGGGCCGCTAATATGGCAATGTTTACTGCTTTCAATTCTTGGCATCGGGCCTCCGCTCTTAGTCGATCTTGATCGCCCTCTTCTCGCAAGCGCTCGACCTCTGCCTTCATCTTTTTTATTTCTCCCGGACCCTTCCGGTCGGGGTTTTCTGGTTCCCGGCGATCATGAGCTCCGTCTTGGATGGAAGAAAGGGCGAACCTCGCATCGACCTCAGCCTTTATGCTACGGGCCGGGTCGGGGAACTGAATTCGTGCTTTCGATTTTCCGTCTCGGCCGGGGGAAAGGACGAACCTCGCACCGTCCGCAGCCCCTGTACCTTGGGCTCGGTCGGGGCACTGAATTAGCCCTTTCGGTCCTTCCGTGCTGGCTTTTATCTTCCTTCCTTCCATAGCTTCCGGACTGAAGGATGTAGCTACCTCTCCAAAGGATCAATAGAGCAACACAACCTTTCGTACACGTTCCCACAGACGGCGCCAATTGTTTCTGCCTAAACCCGAGGGCCTAGTAGATACTTGATGAGTCCAACTTGATCTCCTGCAATCCTGCTCACTAAGGGGAATACCGGGCGGGCCGGTCTTCTCCTCTCCGATGCCTAAGTTAGTATAGTTGGAATATATATAACCAAGGCACGTATGTAAGCAGGGAGAGAGATAAGTTACCTAATAAAGAGGGTAGATGGGGCCCATATATAGGTGGTTGGGGGTGAGGGCTGGCCTCACCCTTCGATGTGGGACTGACTCCCTTCTGTTTGTAACTTCTGATGCCCTCTTCGGCAGGCTGGCGCCCCCGACCCCAGGGTCTCTGGAGGCAGGATAGAGTGCTGGACCCCGAGGCCGGGTGCTGGTGATCTGGTCCCGAGCCTTGGGCCGGGCCCTGGTGCACTTGCTGCAGATCTGTGGGCCTGCTGTAGCCTCTCTGCGGCTACTGTCAACAACACTAAAAGTGAGTCGGGTTTTAAATGACAGACACCATTGTGATTGTTTGGAAAGAAAATTCACTTTAATTCTCAGTCATCCAAACTTCGTGTATCATTCTTAAAATTTTCCCTCGCTTCAAATTGTACCTTAATTACCTGAATTTTTTTGCTCTCATGTTGGATAAATATTGCAGCAACTTTTCTATTTCAAAAGAGTTGAGTGAAGAAAAGCAATTTAGGTTGTATATCCGTGCTCTTTATATAAATTTTGTTATAACACAATTATCTGGCCATCCATTGTGACCAGATAATTGTGTTATTTTATTTGAATATCCGTGCTCTTTATATAAATTTTCTAGTCCTTTTTTTTAACCAAATTCGGAAGCTCTTTAATTTTCACAACGCTAAGCATGCATCTTCACTTTGACATTCAGAACACTGGGCCGAAATCACATTCTGTTAACATCCACATAGACTATCGCAATGCTTTGTTTTTCTTAACCAAATTCGGAGGCTCTTTAATTTTCACAACACTAAGCATGCATCTGATTTGGAACTCATATGTCCTTTAATTGGTGTACTGCAACTGGTAGCTTCAAATGATATGACATTAATTAACCATTACTAATTAAGAGTACAACTAATTAAGCAGAATTAGATTAATTGAGGGCTGCAGCTGCATTAACTTGTCGATCTTGGTCGACATTTATAAGAGAATTCAAAGCCTCATGAGGTTCAACTGCGCGCAATACGTACACACCGGAGGTCGATCATAACCTATATTGGATCGATCTATATACAGAGTTTAGGGTCTTTGGTTCACCTCATCTCTTAATAATTCATCATAAGCGATATTTCTGAGCATAGTAGTATTATTATTATGAAAGAAAAAAAAATCGTTTTAAGGTTTATTTCGAATCTCAGATCGAGTAATGAACAAGAAAATTAATCAAAATAACATCCATTGTGACCAGATAATTAGGATTCATTATAAACAAGGGCCAATTTCTATAGTAGTCTTCTTAGTTTGAAACCTATTTAGGGATAAGGGATAAAATCAGTTTGTCTCCAATAGCTGAATATTTGTCTTAAAAAGAAAAATTTGAGACGGAACAATTTTGTGGCTAAGTCGTCTTCTAATACTCGCCCTAATCGATCAGCAAGGATATATTAGAGAGCTTTGAATGAAAATTTTAGGCACGAAACCTTTTTGTTGTCTCTAAACACGTGTTTTAAGTATTTGTCTCCAAAAGGGTTTACTCGATCTAGTAGTGGAGATTATTATTGCTAATAGCGTAATATCATTGTACTTCATTTCATGGAAGAGGATGCATAGATTACATATAGAGAGGATAGGTAACATGCAACATTTTTTTATTTTTTTATTTTTTATTTTTTTATTTTTTATTTTTTTAAAGAGGAGGTAACATGGAACATATTTGAAGGCCAAGTTGATGGAAATTTATGTAAAGGTTCTGATGGCTTCAACATCAAACTGCATCAGTACTTGCTGGACCATAGCAATTTATTTCAGAAATAATCATACAGGGTCTACATTCTTAAATCTGTCTATACATTATGTACCAGATTATAGCCTTTGCTGTGTATGAATCAGCAACTCTTAATTATCCATCAGTTTCTGCCCATCCTTCTTTCTCTGCATTTGTTTTTCTCAACTGTAATTGGATGGGAACAATTAAGTGAATTAAGTTTGCCGCTCGAGTAGTTGATTTGTTTTCTCACAGGTAGTTCCTTTCAGGAAGACCAGTAATATATTGTTGTGAAGTAGTAAATCAAGCCCAATTGATAAGGCGCTGGTCTACGAAACCAGAGATTCTGGGTTCGATCCCAGCAGAGTTGTATTTTTGCTTCTTTTAATGTGTTTTTGTCACCATCGTTTTTCTTTCCTTTCAAAACCTTGATGAAGGGTGCTGGATTAATCAAATTATCTTCCTTTCAAAAAGTGGCCGGCTATATACTGCATGTATACATTAACAGAGACAGAGCTAGCTAGCTTGGATTTCATTAGCAAACCAATACAAAATAATTTTCCAATAATACAGTTTTCCCATGACATATATTTAACATGGAAGGGGAGATAAATAATGGCATTACAACTAACGAAGACACACATATATAGACTGGAGATAGAATGACTTCTTCACAGGCATGCAGAACCCTTGCCTTCAGCTATTTAGACGTCTTGACTAGGTCAAAGAGTTGTCCAGGGCCAACACAGTACTGAGATTCATGGGGTGCATGTACTTATTAGTCCCGGTCAGGATTTGCTGCACAATAATCCTGTTAGCCTTCTCCGAAGAATGGAAATACCCCGGTCTAACCTGAAAAAAAGAATGGAATGGATCCCAAAACGCGTACAAGTCTCGGTTGGCGCACAGGTTCTGACAGGGGTGTGCATAGTCCGATACTCCGATACCATTGTAAGGTCCTTGGCCACAACAGGCTACCTTTGATGTCACAAACCCGTACGTAGGCAGCAGCGGGATCACTGACGAAATCCATTTGATGTCATCACAAACCCGTACGTAGTCAGCAGCGGGATCACTGACGAAACCCATGTGATGTCCATGTGCATTTCGTAGGCGTTTGCCGCAATGAAGACGTTGGACCCGAGTTCGCTGTTGAGCGAGCTGATCATTTGGACTAGCTGCGGGTTGAAGAGCGAGGTGGCGCGTTGGAGCTCAACTGAGCACTCCCCGTTTCGGCTACGCATGGCAAGCTCAGCCGGGACACAGCCTAGTGGCCCCCCTGTTCCTGTGACCAGGACTTGACGGGCTCCCAGTTCGTACAGCCTCTGCATTGTGAAAGTAACATGATCTCAGCCAGCTAGGTATAATCGTATAGGCAAAATATGTTAGCACCACATGAGGGTCTAGTACGAGCCCTCTAATCTCATTCCTTTTTTTTCCTGTTAAGGTGCAATAAATACACTAAATTGTCGAGTATGGATAACTTTGTAGTGTATCCATTTTCTAATCCTTCTACATATAATGGCTCCACTGCTTGTTTATCTCAGATCTTGAACATTTTTCAAACTGATGAATGTTTTGGTCCCCAAACAGCCGAGGACTAAAATATCCTCGATAACTTCGATATTTCTTCGAAATTTCCGTTTTTTTCAAACATCGATATTAATACTCATATCTTTCCGATATTTTACTTTTAGTCTATTTTTATCTAAATATACAATTTTTATATAAATTTTTGGTAAAATTTCTATCGATATTCGATATTTTCTCGAAATTTCTATCGAAATTTCTTTTTTTCAAACCATCGATATTTCCGTAATCGTCGATATTTAATACCTTGGTGTAAAGTAAGCATATATAAACCATTAGTACGTGCAATTGAGCAAAGCATGAAGGGAGACAATCCACTCCTGAACTTTTCTCTCACTTTATCTTCTTGAGCTTTCTCTACGATGGTGACACGTGTCTAGCTCATCCAACGGCTTAAAATCTCTGTTTTCACTTCTCTTTTTCTTCCCTTCCTCTAGTTCTTACTGTGCTTATCTCTCTCTGGGTTTCAACTGGATTGAAATTTTACCTTAGAAATTCAGCAGCTTTTAATTGAACCAACGAGAATGAGTTTGTTGGGTGAAGGCGACAGCTTTATTCGTCGTCTTCAATCTTCACCGACCAGCCTCTTTTCTCTCTTTGCCATTTGAACCTAGTTCTTCAATTTTGGATTGAACCCAGTTCATAGCTTTCAGTTTATAATGTGAATGGTTGATTGTTAGCTTCATAATCTTGGGTTTTGGGTAAGAGGGTTCTTGACGGGAGTATATTCATTAAAATTTGGCTAAGAGAAGAAGCTTGAAATCATATGCTATTTAAGTGTCTTTGGTTCTCTGCATTAATAAATATAATATTATTTAATTAACGTGTACACTGCGTGTTCGTGTCGAACCAAAAATTGATTTTGACGTGTCAACTTATCGAATCGTGTCCATATTGGACACTTGAACTCGTGTTCGTACTGCATAATAAGTCGAGAGTCTCCTCATAGCCTCTCTGCATGTCACAGAAATCCAACTCCATGCTGACGTTGGAAGAATCATCACCTACCGTGAGCACTCCTCTTATGAGTCGTGTGTTCAAATAGAAGTCCTCCTCATGGACAAAAGGCACCCTCTAAACCAACAAGAAAGGTTTAAAGTTGATACAGCCAGCTCTCTTGCCCAAGGATTAAAATGTCGATATAGGTAGAGATATCGGTTGGCCGAAAAAAAGAGATATCGGAGATGTTTCCGCACAAACCCGTAAGCCTGACAGAAGCACAATAATAAAGCTGTAAATAGACACAGGCAAGTATAGTGGTTTACCATGCCATCGGAGGGCACGGCTACGTCCACTTGGAATATACTATAGCCGGCTAATAAGCCATCGGTGGTGGTTACATGCCAAGAGTAGCAAGTATCCAAGATCTCTAACTCTAAGGGGGAAGCCTTCTATTTATAAGGAAGGAGGCTTCCCACCTCTACTACTTCTCCAATGTGGGATGCAAACACACTATTACATACTTCCCTACTCACGAAGCTACTTCAGGTGCCCGGTGGCACGCCCTCCGGGTGCGGCACCGGTGATCTCTGACATTGGGAATGTAGCCGGGGTGGTGGTCTACCCGCTGGATGCCGGTAGTAGGACCTATGACGCCGGTTGCACGGTCCACGAGGTCGCCGAACATGCTTGGCGGTGGACCATATATACCTCCAACAAGAGATATTCGGAAAGAATTTTTTTTTATTTAAATATGAAATTTATTCATTTTACGTGTAAAATCATAAATACATACAAATAATAACTTCATTTAGTACCAGAAAGAGACTTTAGTTAAGTTTCTGCACAAACCCGTAAGCCTGACAGAAGCACAATAATAAAGATAGAACATGAACACTAGGATATATAGTGGTTCACCGTGCCATCGGAGGGCACGGCTACGTCCACTTGGAATATACTATAGACGGCTAATAAGCCATCGGTGGTGGTTACATGCCAAGAGTAGCAAGTATCCAACATCTCTAACTCTAAGGGGGAAGCCTTCTATTTATAGGGAAGGAATGCTCACTCCTTTACAATGTTTCCAATGTGGGATGCAAACCCACTTTTCCTACTCACAAAGCTATTTCAGAAGCTCGGTGGCACGGCTTCCGAGTGCGTTTCCGGTGATATGGAACAATGGAGATGTAGTCGGGGTGCTGGTCTACCCGACGGATGCCGGAAGTAGGACCTATGACGCCGGTTGCACGGTCTACGAGGTCGCCGAATGTGCTTGGCGGTGTACCATATATACCTCCAACAAGGTACTTCAAATTCTCTATGCTTGTTTTTGTCTGAATCCGGGAGGACCAAACAAGAAGCACAATAATAATGACATAGAACACAAGCACGTATAGTGGTTCACCATGCCATCGGAGGGTATGGCTACGTCCACTTAGAATATAGTATGTCGGCCAATAAGCCATCAAGGTGGTTACATGCCAAGAGTAGCAAGTATCCAATTATCTCTAACTCTAAGGGGGAAGTCTTCTATTTATAAGTAAGGAAGGCTTCCTCCTTTACAATGTTCCAATGTGGGACACAAACATAGTTTTCCTACTCACGAAGCTACTTCAAGAGCCCGGTGGCACGCTCTCCGGGTGCGGCACCGATGATCTCTGACAATGGGAATGTAGCTGGGGTGTCGGTCTATGCGAGACATGCCGGAAGTAGGACTTGTCACGCCGGTTGCACGGTTCACGAGGTCACTGGATATGTTTGGCGGTGCACTATATCTACTGTCAACAAGTCCCCCAAGTTCCCGAGTAAGAGTGCGATATTACTTGGGGAGTTAACATCATGTATCGCCAAGCGTCGGTGCTGACTGAGTGATGTCACCCCTACTACCACCAGTCCCCCAAGTCCCTAAGTAAGATTGGACTTGTTCCTGCACAAACCCGTAGGCCTGACAGAAGCACAATAACAAAGGTAGAACATGAACACAAGCATGTATAGTGGTTCACCGTGCCATCGGAGGGCACGGCTACGTCCACTTGGAATCCACTACGACCGGCCAATAGGCCATCGGGTTACAAGGGTGGAATGCCTTGGATCCAAGATCAAGATCCTTAATACTAAGGGGGAAGCCTCCTATTTATAGGGAAGGAAGGCTCCCTCCTTTACAATGTTTCCAATGTGGGATGCTTATTACACTATTACATAATTCCCTACTCACGAAGCTACTTCAGGCGCCCGGTGGCACGGCTTCCGAGTGCGGCACCGGTGATGTGGAACAATGGAGATGTAGCCGGGGTGCTGGTCTATCCGATGGATGCCGGAAGTAGGACCTATGACGCCGGTTGCACGGTCCACGAGGTCGCCGAACATGCTTGGCGGTGCACCATATATACTGTCAACATGACTCTTGCCGGACGTTCGAGTGGCGAGTCCCCCAGATTTCCCGGTGGGCTGCCTTGAAGGTTGGATGATCTTTACTGGAAGTGATGCATGTTGATTTGCTGTTGGGATCGGGTGCCCAAAGGAGGTTGGGTGTCCAGAGAAGATTGGCTCCCTTTCAGACTGCTGCTGCCCAATCCGGCCCGGCCCAACCTGCTGACCTGCTGGGTCCATTGACGGGCTTGCTGCCCGCTGACTATTTGTTGTTTTGTATTTTTTGTTTTATCTCTTTCTGCTATTTGTTTCTGCTCTTTCTTTCTTCGCTCGTCTAGTGCCCGGAGATACCCGAACCGGAGAGGAGGCCGCCGGCACCGTAGAGGAGGCCACCGAGGGGAGTGATGACCGCCTGGTTCGGAGAGGGAGGAGCCAGACAGGACCGGAGATGAAGCTAGCGCCGGGAGACTAAGCCATAGGTGCCCGGAGGAGATGACGAACCGAAACCAGGAAGAGGGCCTCAGCCCTTGTTTACTCTGCGCGGCTCGGAGAGGCGAGCCGGGAGACGAGCTTTCGGGAAGACCGGGGGCCACGCCATCCTATCCGGCTGCTGAGGTGGCTGCTCGGGCTCATAACGTGGCGGCTCCAGAGAGAAAAGCAAGCGTGCCTCTGTTGAATCCGTGTTATGGTTGTCGATTCCTGCACCCGAAATGCCATGACTACGGTTTGCAACCGGTGGCTCACACAGCCAGCTGGTTCAAACTTACGAATGGTTCCCGGACGGATCTCAGGGACCTCACACAACCGGCGGCGGGCACAGCTCGTGACATGACTCAGCCGGTGGTTCACCAATAGTACCCTGGAGGCGGCGCGGGTCCCTGGACAGTAAGTGGTCGGGTTCTCTTTTTCTCCCCCCCTGTTGTTTGACAACCAGCCGGTTCCTTCTGAGTATCTGACCAGGACCACTGACTGGATGTTCCCTGCCGAACAAGGCTGGACTATTGGGCCTGCCGAATAGTTTGATCGGGCACGAAGATGGTAGCTGACCCGGAGCTGGGCTATTAGGTGGGCTCG
The DNA here is from genome assembly GCA_963682095.1 of Potentilla sterilis. Classification (NCBI taxonomy): domain Eukaryota; kingdom Viridiplantae; phylum Streptophyta; class Magnoliopsida; order Rosales; family Rosaceae; genus Potentilla; species Potentilla sterilis. The sequence continues at coordinate 2,750,793 of OY821761.1, forward strand.
CTTGGCTGGGGTGTCCGGAGCAGGTAACCAAGGTTGACCAGGCTGGTCATGATGACAACTTGGAGATAACCGGCCCGCTGACAGATTAAATGGGTTGCCGACCCATTGGCCTGGGTTGGACCTCCTACCCATACCATCACCTATCACTGCGTTTATGATAGATATGTGATGCATGTTGTTATGATGCGTATCCGGTAATAGTCCCCCAAGTCCATGTTTGAATTTAGACGTGGCTGGGAGTTCGAACAATAGTACTTCATATGTGCAGCACTGATAAGCAATGCATACTGAATGATTATGTGCATGTAGTACTGAAATGATGCATATGGGTATGTATGTAGTACTAAAGTGATGCATATGGGTATGTATGTAGTACTAAAGTTGTTGACAGTAGCCAGAGAGGCTACACCAGGGCCCACAGACCCGCAGCAAGCGCACCAGAGCCCGGACCACGACCCAGGATCGGACCACCAGCACCAGGCCTCGGGCCCCAGCGGTCTATCCTGCCTCCAGGGATCCTGGGACCAGGGGCGCCCGCCTGCCAAAGAGGGCACCAGAATATCCAAACAGAAGGGAACCAGTCCCACATCGAAGGGTAAGGCCAGCCCTCACCCTCGACCACCTATATATGGGCCTCAACTACCACCATAAATAGGTAACTTGTCTCCCTCCCTGCTTACATACGTGCCCAAGTTATATATATTCCAACTATACTAACTTAAGCATCGGAGAGGTGAAGGCCGGCCCGCCCGGTATTCCCCTTAGTAAGCAGGATTGCAGGAGATCGAGTCGGATTCATCAAGTATCTACCAAGACCCCCGGGTTTAGGCAGAAACAATTGGCGCCGTCTGTGGGAACTCGTTCAAAAAGTCAGTGTCGCTGTGCCGGAAAGCAGGGCCCTGGGGACCCTTTAAAGAGATTGCTAAAACCACAGTCCGGAAGCCATGGAAAGAAGAAAGATAGAGACAAACACGGAAGGATCGAAAGGACGAATTCAGTTCCCCGGCCGGGCCCCACACGCAGGGGCCGCGGTCGGTGCGAGGTTCGTTCTTTCCCCCGACCGCAAAGGAAGTCCGGAAGCGCGAATTCAGTTCCCCGGCCCGGCCCGTAGTATAAAGGCCGAGGTCGGTGCGAGGTTCGCACTTCCTCTTATTCAGAACAAGGCTCACGATCGTCAAGTCTCAGAGAATCCCGACCCAGTGGGAGCGGGGGAAATAAGAAAGATGAAGGCAGAAATTGAGCGATTACGAAAGGAGGGCGATCAGGATCGGTTAAAAGCAGAGGCCCGAAGTCGGGAACTGAAGGCGGTAACCACCGCCCTGTTAGCGACCCTGGAGCGAGAAGGCCAGCTGGGTACTCCTCGGGCGGCCTCGCACACGGCGAGCAAGGCTAGCGAATTCCCGCATCTCGAGATAGGGCTGCCTACGGGCAGGAGGAAGACCGTCCATATGCCCATACCCCTCTTCTCAGAGGCTCTGAAAGATTCCGGCCCAGTCAAGCTCCCGTACCGCGCAGATCAGGCCTCAGATGAGCGGGATAGCTCCACCGCGCGGACGATCGAGGCACTTTCCGCTTCGGTATCGGACATAAAAAGCCGCATGGAGACCAGCGAGCGGAAGGCGGGACGACCGCAGGACGGCGCGCGGTTTACCGAGCGCACTGGACCCTTCCCACGCCGGATCCGGGAAACGGGGGGATCTGGCGACCAAAGGCCTCTGAAGTTAACATACTCGGGAACAAGCTGCCCGTACCGGCACTTGGATAGCTTCAGGTCGAAGACAAGCGCTAGGGCCTATTCGGATGCCGTGAGCTGCAACATGTTCCGAGAAACGCTCGTAGGGGAGGCACTGGGTTGGTTCTACGAGCTACCGATGGACTCGGTCGAAACTTTCGCACAGCTGGCCGATAGGTTTGTCGGCCGGTTCGTCCTTAAAGCCACGACAGCCCAGCCATCGACGGTCCTCTTCGATTGCATGCAGGCTAGCCACGAACCATTACGCGCCTTCGTTAACCGGTGGCAGGTCGCCACGTCCGGGGTAAGAAACTTGGATAAGAGGATTGCGGGGATGGCCTTCAAGCAAGGATTAAGAGCTGGGGAACTTTCATACGACTTACAAGCGCAGGGGCCGCTGGCGTACGACGAGCTGATGACCGTGGCCGTTAGGCATGCTCAGGCAGAACAAGAGACATATGGGAACAAGGCGCCCAAGCGGATCTCAGATGGCATACCGCCATCCACTCACGGAGGCAAAGCCGGGCGGCTACATATCAGCCGGGTACCTGTAGCCGCCAGGGGGATAGAAGCGCGAAAGGAGTGGCAACCCCGGCGAAGCAGCGACAATGATCCCCGACCAGGAAGAGGACCACCTTTTGGGCACCCAGCTCGGATCCAGGTAGCTGTGTCAGCAGAGCGGACACCACGGGCCCCGGTTCCATCGCCAGCAAGAAGACCCTATGAACCGGACCTTCGGATTCCAGATCGGAAACCGCAGAAGACGGTCGTACAAGACCAAGCCCGCCCCGACAGCCCCAGGGCGGACCGACCGCGAGCTCGGCCGATAGGGACCATATGCACGCGAACCCCCGGGTGGATCGAGGTACACGGGAGCATCAACATGATCCACGGTGGGGACCATATCGGTCAACTCACCCGGAGCTCAAAAAAGCGGTGCCTAAGATCAATCCGGGGGAGGGAGATTTACGCCTTCAGAGAACGAAGCGTCCAAGCCGCTAAAACCGGATGGAGTTCGGTCACCTTCTATGAGGATGAAGAGCCGGAGGATGTGATCCAACCGCACACCGACCCCTTCCTTATCACGGTCCAAATAGACCACTGGATAACCAGTCGTATGCTGATCGATACCGGAGCCTCTGTCAACGTAATGTTCCGAGACGCGTACCGAGGATTGCAAAGAGGGAGGAACAAGTTATCCCAGGATAACGAGCCGCTGATAAGCTTCTCCGGTGAGGTAGTCCAGCCTCTAGGATCCGATTACCTACCAATCATTTTCGGCAAGGGAGACAGAACGAAAACAGAGCATTTGGAATTCATCATCGTCGACTGCCTGTCGTCGTACAATGGTATAATCGGTCGGCCAGGGTTATGGAGGCTCAAAACGTTCATTGCCGGCCACATGCTGATGTTGAAAATGCCTTCACCAGCCGGAGTTATAACTATACGCGGGGACCAGAGAATCGCCCGTAAATACTACGCAGAAGCCCTGACCCACGGGAGGAAGCGGGCCGAGGTCTTTACAACCGCTCAGCAAGTACCAGCGCCGGATCTGAGTCTTGACCCCCGTGATGACATCGCTCCAGGTAGAGTTAGGCGGTTCACGTTCACCGAGAAACCAGAGCGACCTTCGGCCGTGGAGGAAACCGAAGTCGTCTGTATTTCCAAAGACCACCCGGACCGAAGCATAGTGATAGGGACACAACTCGACCCGGTCGTCAGGGAAGAACTCATCGCCTTTCTCCGGGCCCACAGTTCGGTTTTCGCATGGTCCTACGAAGACATGCCGGGCATATCCCCAGAGATAGCCGTTCACCGGCTAAACTCATTACCCAGCGTCCCCCCGACGAGGCAAAAGAGGAGGTCTTTCAGCCCGGCAAAGTATGAGGCGATTAGAGAAGAAGTGCAGAAACTCATGGGCATAGGTTTCATCCGGGAAGTCCAGTACCCGCGCTGGCTCGCCAACGTGGTCATGGTACCGAAGAAGGCAGCCGGTCAGTGGCGTATGTGCGTGGACTTCACTAATCTAAACCGGGCATGCCCAAAGGACAGCTTCCCGCTCCCTCGGATTGATCAGCTCATTGACTCCACATCCGGCTTCAAGCTGCTCAGCTTCATGGACGCCTACGCCGGGTACAACCAGATACGGATGCACCCGGATGATGAAGAACACACGTCATTCACAACCGACCGAGGCACCTACTGCTATAAGAGGATGCCGTACGGTCTAAAAAACGCCGGCGCCACCTACCAACGGATGGTGAACCAAATGCTGGAACAAGAGATGGGCAAAACCGTGGAAGTTTACGTTGATGACATGTTGGTCAAAAGCTTAACTGCGGGGGCCCACGTCCGGGATTTGGCCGTGGTCATCGGTAAAATGCTCAAATTCGGAATGCGCTTGAACCCGAAGAAGTGTCTTTTCGGGATTTCAGAGGGTCTTTTTCTAGGGCACATCATCAGCCAGCGAGGGATAGAAGCCAACCCGCTGAAGGTCCAGGCAATCCTTGATATGGAAACACCAGGAGAGAGAAACCAGGTCCAGATCTTGACCGGCCGGTTGGCCGCCCTGGCCAGATTCATCTCCCGTTTAACCGATAAGTGCGTCCCGTTCTTTAAACTGCTCAAGGCACAGCAAACCAAGAAGATACTCTGGGCTGCGGAGCATGAGGCAGCGTTCCAGTCCATCAAAGCATACCTGGCTGCAGTTCCTCTCCTATCCAAACCACTGCCGGGAGAAATGTTGTACCTTTACATAGCCGCATCCGCAGCCGCCGTCTCCGCCGCCCTCGTCAGAAAGGAGGGCACGCTCGAACTTCCGGTATACTACGCGGGAAAGGGACTTACAGGAGCCGAGGGCCGGTACCCCGATATAGAGAGATTGGCTCTAGCCTTGATTGTTAGCGCCAGGAAGCTCCGGCACTATTTCCAGGCTCATTCCATCACCTTATATACCAACCACCCCCTGCGGCAGATCCTGCAAAAGCCAGACACCAGCGGGAGGCTCGTGCGATGGGCAGTCGAATTAGGGGAATTCGACATCACCTATGCCCCACGAACAGCCATCAAGGGACAGGCTGCTGCGGACTTCATATGTGAGCTCACCCCAATGGCGGTAGAAGACCATCCCGCCCCGCTCGAGGACGCAGGGGCAGAACAAACCGCCACGATCGAACCAGACCTGCCAACCGGCTGGAAACTTTACGTGGACGGCTCCGTAACCGCCAAACGGAGTGGGGCCGGGGTCCTGATAATCTCGCCCGACGGCCAATCGTACGAGTATGCACTACGGTTCCTTTTTACCACCTCCAATAACGCTGCCGAGTACGAGGCCCTCATAGCCGGTATGCAACTGGCCAAGGAGCTAGGAATCTCATCCATGGACATATACAGCGACTCTAGCTTGGTAGTCAACCAGATGAACGGGGTGTTCGAGGTTAAAGATCCTCAGCTATCCTCCTACCAGGCTTTGGCCAAAACACTGATCGGGTTCTTCCGCGGCACCAAGATCCAACATATTCCCCGGGATGCAAATAGGCATGCAGACGCCCTTGCGAGGCTAGCAACCGGAAACTACCCCCCAGAGTACCGGAGAGCTAAAATCGAGACCCTCCAAAAGCCAAGTATAAGCAAGACCATCTCCGAAATATTCGCGGTAGAGCAGGTACCACCAAGCTGGATGGACCCAATAGTCAAGTATCTGACCGATAAAACCAGCCCCCAGGATGCGGTGGAAGCCAGGAGGCTGCACCTCCGGTGTGCCCGGTATGGCCTCATTAACGGCCAATTATACCGAAGGGGCCACAGCTTCCCCCAGCTGAGGTGTGTGACTAAGGAGGCAGGAGAAGCAATCATGCGAGAGATCCACGAAGGGGTATGCGGTAATCACTCCGGCGCAAGGTCATTATCCCACAAATCACTCCGAGCGGGATATTTCTGGCCCGATATGGCGGCAGCATCCAGGAAAATATCACGCGGCTGCCACAAATGCCACATGTACGCCTCGGTACCTCATGCCCCGGCAGTCGCATTATCAATCCTGTTGGCACCTTGGCCTTTCGCACAATGGGGATTAGACATCATCGGCCCTTTCCCCGTGGCAGTAGGGCAATACAAGTACGCCATTGTGGCAGTGGATTACCAAACTAAATGGGTCGAGGCAGAACCGTTGATAAAAATCACTGAGGAACGGGTTAAGAAATTCCTGTGGAAAAACATCTACTGCAGGTTTGGGGTGCCGCAGACTATTATCACGGATAATGGGACGCAATTCAACAACGCAGATCTCATCCAGTACACAGCCTCCCTGGGGACCCGGATGCTATTTGCCTCGGTAGCACACCCGCAGACTAACGGCCAGGCAGAAGCGGTCAATAAGATTATCAAAACTCTTCTTAAAAAGAAGCTGGATGCCAAAAAGGGATGCTGGGCCGAGGAACTCCCCGCGGTATTATGGGCCATCCGGACAACAGCAGCAGAGGCAACAGGAGAGACCCCGTTCTGCTTGGCATTCGGGAGTGAAGCAGTGCTCCCTGTGGAGACTGAGATACCCAGCGGCAGGGTCGAGAATTACGACGCCGACACAAACGCCGACGGCTTACTACTCAACCTGGACCTCATCGAGGAGCGGCGCGACCGAGCGCACCTGCGAAACCAAACCTACAAGCAGCGGGTCGCCCGGTACTACGATAGAAGGGTCCGGGAAAGAAAGCTGCAAGTCGGCGACTGGGTCATGAGGAAGGTCCAGAAAAAGCCATTGGCCTTGCAGCCAACATGGGAGGGACCCTACCAGATCACCGCGGCCGTAGGCCCGGCAACATTCCACATCATAGACGCAACGGGCATCTATTCTACCAGGCCGTGGAATATCGAACACCTACGCTTTTATCCTAAATAGTAGCAATCGTAAAGGAACGAAAGTGTAATTGGCAAAGCATTGCAATGTGCAGTTATGACATTAAAGAGACTACACCAAATACAGGATATATGTACAGAACACACCCCTAGCTAGCACTCCCGGAACCCACAACCCCCGACCCGCCACCTTTTAGCTCCCGCTCCTGCTCCCTCATCACGATCAGGGCTATGTCAGCCTCCATCCGCTCGGCGTCGAGCCACCCTTTCTCCCGCCACTCCAGATAGGCGTCACTTATACCCTCCGTACGAGCCTTTTCCAGCATCTCCTCAAAATCTGGCGACTCCCGAAACTCGTCAACGGCCTTATCGGCCACTCCAGCAAGTTCGGCTTCCACCAGCCTCTCCCGTCCCCGAACGACCGCCGTCATTTGGGCCTGCAGCTCCAAAACCTTTGCCTCCAACTCAACAATCCTCCCATCACGGGCGGCAAGCAGTCGGCTGGCTTCCTCTCTCTCCCGCACGAGTTCCGCGCTCAGCCGGCCGCCTTCCTCCCTTTCCTTCACAAGCTCGGCTTCCGCCACACCCACCTTAACATCCAGCTCTTCCACCCGCTTCTCCAGGGTAGCGGCAGCCTCCATTCTGGGGCCGGCGACATAAAACCTCTGAGCCAGCTGCCAAAAAAAAAAAAAAAAAAAAAAAAAAAAAAAAAAAAAGAAAGCAAAAGGAGCATCAGCTCATGTCACATCACGGAAGAGGACTCACAGAAACACATTTACCTGTAGAGCCAGTCCCACGGGCTCCGTCATACTCTCACCCGGATTTTCAGTCCAGGACCCCTCCCGGTCGAGCCCCAAGGTTTCGATTATACCAGCCACAAGCCTGCTAAATCCACCACCAGAGCTACGAACGGATTCCGGTCCCTGAGTCCTGCGACCACCCGCCTCCACAGTCGGGACTATGGCTCGCCCCGTCGGCCCAGCTGAGCTTGACGCCCCCGCATCAAATACCCTCGCTCTCTTTGCCGGACTTTCACTGTAGCTGCTTCGACGGCTCTCGGGCAAAACCACCGATTCCCTCTCCCGCGAGGTACGCACTGCCATTTGCCGCGCCACAGGGTCTGGCCCCGGGAGGCCCTCCGCCCGCACTTCCCGAATACGGAGTGGAGAATTGTTCTCACCGCCCGGCCGCCTCCCATAATGCGCGTCCGAGAACACTAGCGGCACCGGCCTTGCATGCTCCGTACGCTTCTGGGTAGCCACGTCAAGAACGACTTTTGCGGCCTCCTCCCCTATCTCCATCAACCGCGCTGCTATCAGCTCCTCATCCGGCTCGATAGTCTCCTCAACTTTAAGCGCGGGCCGAGGACCGTTGGTAGGTTTTCTCCCCATCCCCAGCACCTCCAGCACATTCCACCGAGTGAAATTATAGGTGCTCCGGCTATCATGGTCCCAGCCATAAAACAAACGGAATAACCGTTGCTTCTCCAGGTCCTCCAATTCATAGGTCTGGTCCCCGATCGGTTGATATGCCCCGGGCACTTGATAACCCCTCCAGGTCCGCTGCCACTTACCACCGGCCAGCACCACCGACCTCCTCCAGCCATCCAAAACCGTCGCCGGCAGATGTGTAATGGCAGCACCATGCTCCCGCGTGGCAAAATTCACGCAACCACGGCACTGGCCCTTTCTGCAGTAAGAAATCCGGTACAGCGCCCGAAATTCATTAACTGTGGGCCAGTCCATATAACTCAAACAGAACAGGCACCCAAGCCCAAGCAACTGCCTCCACTGATTGCTCGGAAGCTGGGCTGGGGAAAGATTCAGGGAGCTCAGCATGTACTGGACAAATCCCGGCAACGGCAGCGATAGACCGTTGCGGAACTGGTCATCAAAAACGGCGACCCAGCCCGGCTCCGGATTACAGGCCAGCTCGCCAGGATGCAAGCCTCGAAGTTTAACGGAAGAGTTGATATCCCACCTCGACCGAAACTCCCTAATCTCCCTCTCGTCCATACTTCTGACTGCTTCGTCGCAGACAACCGTCCCATCACCATCCCGCAGCTCGTGCCTCCTAGGCCCACGAACGCCACTGCCATAATGCGCAGACCTCCCAGACGCCATTAAAACTCAAAACGAAAGTTCAGTTCTGCCGAAAGATGGAAGAGGAGAGCAGAAAGCGAAGTGCGGCAGGAAGAAAGCAGATGAGACGATAAATAGGGCAACAACAAAGGTCAGGCAACCCCAGCCGTCGATCCCCTCCATCTCAGTCCGCCCCCTGCCGACACGTGTCCACGGCATCAATAAAGGACCCTATGCCATCATAACTGATGGAACTGATGGGCTCCCCCTTCATTGCATGTCAGCCACATACCCCACCCACAAACAACAGTTAGTAAGCAAGGAGCACGCAACGAGGCGTCCCCTCTCCTCGCTCCACAAAGGTCAAACTTCGAATCAACCCGACACCATGACGTGTCACGGTTACTTACACCGGCTGAATGCCAGTTCACTGGAGGACTTACCCCGATATGGCAGCCCGCCCGATCGAGATCCGCCCAGCACTATGGCATTCCACCGGGCATGTGACATTCAACCAGCTCCAAAATATTCTACCGGATGTCATTCCCTACGCCTACGGGCAGGGGCGAGCCAGCAACAACGCGAGGCTTCAAAACGCATGGGCTTTATAAACCCGGGCGAGCTTACATCTAACCAATGTACTCTTGTCCAGCAGGATAAAAACCCTGCATCACACTGAACTGTGATACCCTTGGGGATACATGGCGAGACTCGTTATCTCAACGCCACTCCACTGGGCAGACTGTCTCTCTAACACAGAGCAAGTCTCCCCGCAGGCTAACAAACCTGCACATTACCTCAACGCTTAAACAACAAAAGCTGAGAAGAGCTAGCAAGTGTTAAAACAACGCCTCAGCGCGGCCATAACACCCTTCGGGCACCTGTTGGCCTATTCCACGCACCAACAGGCCTCCCCGAAGGCTAGTCTGCAAGTCTATCCGGGACTCGTTCCGATACGGCAGGACGCCCGTCGAGCTCCCGTGAACTCCGCCCCGCACCAATATGGTTCATCCGGGACTCGTTTCGATACTTTAGGAACGCCCATTCAAGATCCAGATACTCACCTCGGTCACGCCCAATCTTTAACGCGGACTTGGGGGACTGAGCACCGGTAGGTTGGTAACCCTGCGGGTCTGCAGGCCAAGAGCAAGACAGATCTTAAGTCCCCATTCAAGATTGCACTTGACCGGGAACTTGGGGGACTTGTTGACAGTAGCCAGAGAGGCTACACCAGGGCCCACAGACCCGCAGCAAGCGCACCAGAGCCCGGACCACGACCCAGGATCGGACCACCAGCACCAGGCCTCGGGCCCCAGCGGTCTATCCTGCCTCCAGGGATCCTGGGACCAGGGGCGCCCGCCTGCCAAAGAGGGCACCAGAATATCCAAACAGAAGGGAACCAGTCCCACATCGAAGGGTAAGGCCAGCCCTCACCCTCGACCACCTATATATGGGCCTCAACTACCACCATAAATAGGTAACTTGTCTCCCTCCCTGCTTACATACGTGCCCAAGTTATATATATTCCAACTATACTAACTTAAGCATCGGAGAGGTGAAGGCCGGCCCGCCCGGTATTCCCCTTAGTAAGCAGGATTGCAGGAGATCGAGTCGGATTCATCAAGTATCTACCAAGACCCCCGGGTTTAGGCAGAAACAAAAGTGATGCATATATAGAATTTAATAAGACCCCCAAGTTCCCGATAAATTTTTTGACTCCTGAGTTCGAATACTCCAACTGTCTCGTTCTTATGTTCGGGTAAACGCGGGGAAAGGTAGCTAAGTTTTCCCGTACTCGTGTATGCAGGGTTTCTAGCCCGCTGGAAGAAGCTCATGTGTTAGAAGATACTATCTCCCACCTCCGGGTGTATAAATCCCGGCGGCGTAGCCATGAGTTAGTGCCGGCTAGTTGTGGAGTGCCTCAGCCGTTGTTACTGGCTCTACGGTTGGAATGCCTCGTACCCGCTCTGTAAGAATGCCACAGTTTACCGCCCTAGGAGGTAACCATGCACACGTACATGAGCACATAATAACATGCAATACAGCACTGACAAGCGCATAAATGATAATGCGATGCTGCATTGATAGGCGCATAAATGATATGCGATGCAGCACTGATAAGCACATAAATGATAATGCGATGCAGCACTGATAGGCGCATAAATGGTAATGCGATGCTTAATGATATGCCCAGCAGTTATCACATGTCTAATTATCAATATGCATGACATGGTACTTATCTGTGAAGCATAGATTGAGTGATAATGAGATGAGATATGGTACTTATCTTTGGAGTAAACGGGAAGAATTCCCAGGTTGTCCGGTGAATGTCGACGGGTGTAGAGTACAGCCTGGGTATACTGAGCAGATTGGTGGGTGGTCAGAGGAATTTGCCTATTGCCCAACGTGTTGCAATGTAGCCCGGCCCGGCCCACCTTGCATGGCCCGCTGAGACATGTTGACCGGACCGTTTTGACTGGGCAGAACTTTTCTTTTCCGCTCCTTTTCTTCTCTTCTCTCTTTCTTTCTTTTCCCTTTTCTGGTTTCGCGCTTTCTACTGCTTTCGCTTCTTTCCCTCCTCTCTGCTTTCTTTTTCCATGCGTTGCCGCGAGGACAACCGGAGATGGAGGCTACCGGAGAGGATGACTCGCTGTGTCTCGGGTAGGAGACATTAGCGTCCCGGAGAGGAAGACGACTGGTGCCGGCAGGCAAGGTCATCGGTTCTGGAGAAGAGGGGTTTTCCTTGCCGGAGAGGAGGGGCCACCGACGCACTGAGGGAAGGAACCACTGGCCTCCGGTGGAAAAATGGAGGGAGCTCGATGCATGTAGCTTTCGGCTAGGGTCACCGGAAGGCGTCCTTGGGCTGCCGGACACCGGGAGGTGACTTCGGGCCGCTGGAGGTTGGGGGTCACCGGAGGGATGATGGAGTCGGGGTTGCTTGCTCCGCTGGCTCGCTTGGACCGGGCGCTTGATCTACCTTACGCCGCCAGTCCCTACCTTAATCCGGCTCCTTTGCTTCTGCTTCTCTCCTTTCTTGGTGTGCCTTGCCGGTGCCCACCGCACGGATCCCAAGGCATCTCGGGTTCAGTCCGGTGGAGCTTCTGGGCCCGCTGACCGGGACTGCACTCGGAGGAGACGACCTACCTCCGGAGCCCGGGGGAGGCGACTTCGAGGTGCTCGGAGGAGCCGGGCCCAACGGCGTCGCCTTCCTCTGTATTGGTCATGCCACCGTGAACAGCCCCTGCCGAGAAGCCCGGAGGAGACGATGCTCCGTATCGCGATGGTAGTGGGTGCCCAGAGAAAAATCCATCCGGAGGTCAACCCGTTGGAAACCTTGACCAGTTGATTTGTTCCTTGACCTGCGGGCCGGGTACGCCTGTTGGGCCTGGGGCAACCTGCGGGCTGGGGTAACCGGGTGGTGTGCTTGTTGTCTTGCTTGACTACTGGCATGTATTGGGCTGCCTGCTAGCCATTTGGACTTGCTGTCCGGGTAGCTTGCTGATTACATGTATTTACATACACATAATTATTACTTAAATACTATAATGAACTAATTTTTAAATTAATTATTATATAATTAATCTATTTTTGTTTGTTTGTAGAAATAAGCGGAAATGTGAAAATGAAATTTAATGGAGCGAAATTGGAGCGGAAAAAGGAAGAAAAAGAAAAGAAAAAAAAGAGTATAATATGTCAGCATTTAATTAGGTAATTAAACGCTGATGTCAGCTTGCCCTCCTTTCTTTCACGTGCTGCTGCACCATTTGAGCTCCATCTCCTATGCTCCAATCACAAGCCGCCACATTTTTGGTCTTTCTCCAAGGTCGATAAAATGCTGACACTTGGCGTCTTATTCCCTTCATTTCCTGCCGAGACCACACCAGATTTCTACCCTCAATCCCCTCTCTCCACCAATTTTTATTCAGCCTCTCTCCTCCATAACCAGCCACTCTCTCTCTCTCTCTCTCTCTCCATAAACACCCATTTTCCTCCATTCTTCTAATTTCTCACTCCCTCATTAAATTCCCACCAAAATTTTAGGAGGACTAGCATTGAACTCTCTCACTACATCACCAAGGCTTCACCAATATAAGAAAATTATAGTTTGGTAAAGGGTGGGAGCTTAATTTCAAGTTGTATTCATAGTTGCCCACAACAAATTGTGAATTAGCTTGTGCTCCCTCTCTCATCTATCATTTATTTTGTTTTCTTATGTATTGGATGATGCGTTTAGATATGGGTAGTGAGTAGTTCCGATTTGGGAGTTAGGGTTGTGAAACTCTAACTCATCTTGTAAGAATGTTGATACTTAATTTTAAATAAATGCAATTCAAATTGTGTATGTTTGATATCCGAATGTTTTAGTCCTTAAAAGCATGTTTTTAGGCTTTGTCATCCTAGATTATGTTGTGGACAACTTGATGGATATATTGATAAATTGACAACTTATTAGTCTTGAGCATCTCCAATTTTAAGTGTGGTAACCATTAGCTAGCGCTTAATTGTAGCTAAGCTTGCTTGGGTCTCTATTATCTCGGACTCTTCGCCTCTAAATTTAGATATTGCGGCCTTAACCGGCGTAGTGCCTAAATTAGAGAGTTAGTTATGGCCTTAACCGGCATAGCCGATACACCGTAAGGATAATTGGTCTAGTAGTCTTAACCGGTATTAGATACGAGACTTGACACTTTAGGAAAAGCATGCATTTATAAGTTTGGCATCGATGTTTGCAAGAGGATTAGTGTGAATCACCCTACACTCCCATGTTCTCGTTTATTTGAATTCCATATTTAGTTTTCTTGCTTGATAATTAAATGTTGTTTTTTTTTTATTTTGTTTGCGGTTAATTTAGTTAATTCTCAAACCAACTTTCTCACAAAATCTACTTCCCGTTTGTGCATATCCACGTTAGGTTCACAAGTTAGTGGTTTTGATTAAGCTTAGTGCGAGCTAGGCCGAGCATTGCCAAGGCTTGGTGCCTTGATTGTCCATAGTTCTTATTTTCGTTTTACTTTTATGTGCTTTTAGTGGTCCTAGAGTCAGTTACCTTGGTTAATTAGGTCCAACGCCTAATCCCCGTGGTACAATAACTAAGGTCCTAATATTTTCCTTACTTGACACAATTCGTACGCTTGCGAGTATATGAACCAAGTCACTTGCTGGCAGAGCAACACAACCTTTCGTATAGGTTCCCACAGACGGCGCCAATGTTTCTGTCTAAATTCGGGAGGACCAAACAAGAAGCACAATAATAAATACATAGAACACAAGCACGTATAATGGTTCACCATGCCATCGGAGGGCATGGCTACGTCCACTTGAAATATAGTATGTCGGCCAATAAGCCATCAAGGTGGTTACATGCCAAGAGTAGTAAGTATCCAATTATCTCTAACTCTAAGGGGGGAACCTTCTGTTTCTATCAAGATCCGGGTGGACCTACACATACCGGTGGAGTAGGGTGATACCGGTGGAGTAGACTTCGTACGGGTCTTGTTGTCTTATAGGGATCCGGGCAGGGCCAGCCTATTACACTCCGAAGCTCAAGTTAGTACGGTAGGGATAGAGTATAAATCAATAAGTACGAGTAGTTGAAGAGTTTGTTACCTATAACTGAAGGTGGTCGATGCTCCTATATAGGCAGCTGAGGGTGAGGGTTGGCCTCACCCTTCGATGTGGGACAAATGCCCTTCTGCACACATAGTATGCCTGCTATGGTCCCAAGTCTGGCGGACTGGCGCCCCCGATCCCCGGGTCCTAGCGGCATGGGAGTCCGGCTGGACCTCAAGGCCGGGCATCTGACTTCCTGCCTCGGGTCCCGGATCGATCCCAGGAACCCCTAAGCGGCGGGTCTGGTGGCCTAGGTAGCCCCCCTAGCGGCTACTGTCAACAAGTCCCCCAAGTTCCCGGTCAAGTGTAATGTTGAATGGGGAATTATCTGTCTTGAGGCCACCAGACCTGCTGAGATACACACCCACCGGTCCCCCAGTCTTCCAAGTCCGTGTTGAAGATTGGACTTGCCCGGGCGTTCGAGAAGACCTGTTATGGATGCTTGATGATGTTGGATGTATGCTTGATGATGTATGTGCATAAAATGTATACAGATACGATGATGTTACAAATGGGGGTTATGATGATAAGGCGTTGAAATCCGCCGTGTTGTGCTATGTCCCCGGAATACCGGGTAAGTGAAGAGTGGGGCGGGCTAGTCCCCCAAGTGCAACCTATCTTATAGCAGCCGGTAGTCTCTCCCCTAAGAAAATGTCCTAGGTACCGGTCGTCACCACAATGCCCGGTGGCATAGATATCAATAATCCAGAAGGATTGCCGGTGGGTTTGGGCACGATTTTATTATCGGCCGCTGCCCCACGCGCCTCAGCTTATGTTCATGCAAGCGTGAGAACTGTGTGGGGTTTCGAGCCCGCGGGAAGAGTCGTCCCTTTTCAGATAATCGAGTCTCCAACCCCCAGGTGTACAAATCCTGGCGGTATAGCCCCGGGGGTGTAAATTCCGGGGGTGTAGCCATAAGTTAGTACAGGCTAGTCCGTAGGGTTATATTGGTACACGTACCAGTATAACCCGTAGGAATCCACCTTTTGAATATCACCTAGCCGGGGTATTACTAGGGTTCACTGTGGGATGCCATTTTTCCGCCTAGGAAGCCGGTTCCCGAAAGGAATCCCAAAATTCCCGCATAGGAATGCCATATCCAAGGAATCAAAAATCGATATTTCAATTCAATTCTTTCTGTTTCTCGTCGAAATTTCCCGATATTTTTCAATATTTCTGATATTTCGCCGATATAACCGATATTTCCGCAAAATTTCTGATATTTACCGATATTTTTCAGAAAATTTTTATCCTACCTTCAAAAACTAATTTTCAACAATTTTAAACACATAATTTTCAACACCAAATTTTAATTTCTAACATACGGTTACATACCTTCAAGAGTTATTTTATATCAACAACTTTTTATTTCTAGCCTATCTTCCAAAATTTTTATCTCAACTACTTCAAGAACTACTGATCTTCTCTCTCAAACAACATATATAAATGTTTAACACCTAATTTTAATTTATAACCTACCTTTAAGAGTTACTTTTATATCAATAACTTTTTATTTCTAACATATCTTTTAATGACTCTACACAAAACGATGAAGAAGGCAGTGCGAATTTCGAATCTCAACGGTCTTCTGTATGGTTTTAAAAACTTTATTTAGTTACTTTTGTGAAATATTATGTACAAATAATGTTTAAGAGTGTGATGGTCTAATCTCATTTTAGGTTTCAAGCATAAATTATATATATTAAATCATATTTCAATAAATATAAACTCTATTATTCACATAGTAATTCATATAATATTTCAATAAATTGATATATATTTGAGTTTATTAATATTTTCTTCTTACATGTGATCGATAACATAGTATAAAACAACTTTACAAAGTTTCAATACAAATTTCTATATATTTCTTATAGTTTCCATTGTTTTTGTCAAAAAATTTAATGGATCGATATTTCCGTCGAAATATCCGTATTTTGAAACGTCGATATTTCATCGATATCCGATATTTTACTCCTTGGCCATATCTTCCCGCATAGGGAGCCGGGTATTCGTAAAGAATGCTAAATCTTCCCGCATAGGGAGCCGGGTATCCGTAAAGAATGCCAAAGCTTCCCGTCTAGGGAGCCGGGTATCCGTAAAGAATGCCAAATCTTCCCGCGTAGGGAGCCGGGTATTCGTAAAGAATGCCAAATCTTCCCGCATAGGGAGCCGGGTATCCTGCTGAGGTGAAGGTGACCGCTGGGGGCACACAATCCCGCCGAGGAGACGGTTGTGGCTTCAAGGGTCGCTCATCCCGCGAAGTAATGATAGCGAGATATGAGAGGGAAACCTTGCGTGTGAATTTAGACTACCTTGCGCCGTCAGCCATACTCCGCACGCGGGACAGGTGTCTGACATGCATTTAAGAGGGTAGCCCGTTAGTCAAAATGGAGAGGTTACCGATAATGGGGCAGGTGTCCGCGTAGTGCGGTAGGCGATGAACAATCCGGATCTTCTGGCGTTTGATGTGCCGTAGGTCATTGAGTTTTGGGGGGAATCTGAAGGGGCAAATTGGGGTTTTAGCCCTCTATATAAGCTATTCACTCTTTACTGAGATGTGCAGAGAGGAATAGTGAAAATAGATATCAGAGAAAATCGGCTCGCCTTTTCCTCAACCTTCCCGACTGGTCACTATTGCGCAGTGTTTTCCGGTGACTGACCTTCGGTGGTGCACATTAATCGGTAAGTTCTGCTCTGTTTCTTCCCTCATATCTGCCTGTCTTTTGTTGGTTTATATTCCGTTGTTGGTTTGCGGTGTCTTGGTCTGCTTTGGTTGGTAAACCGTCGCTTGCACCGAGTCGCGTCGAGGTCTGGGGATTTTTCGGTTGATAGGCTGTCTTTCCCCTTCTCCCCTAGGTGAGATGGCTTCAGAGAGTTCAAGTAGAGGTTCTGGGGCTGGCCCTAGGCGACCGGCCTCAAATGATGAGCAGAGCCTTGAGGACTGGCTCGCACTGACAATCCCCGAGCGGGGACAATCTGGCCGGTCGGGCGGTGAGGCGAACTCATCCGAGGTGGGGCAGGAGGACGTATGTGACGACCAAGAAAGTTACAAAAAAATATTTTACTTTTGTTTCCTATATATATATATATATATATATATATATTAATTGTTCTGAAATTATTTTAGCATTTGATTTATTTTCTTGTATTTTCAATTACTTGATTTTGTGTTTTAAATTAGCAGACTTAGCCCAAACCCATGACCCAGATAACCCAACCCATACATCCAAACCCGAACCAGTTCAAAACAACTAGAAGATTTTTTTTCTATCGTTGAAATTGGATCAGAACACCGACATTAGCCTTGTCTGGAGTTCTCACCATGTTCTTCCCTTTCCAAATGCTTTTTTCATCTGGAACTTTCTTGTCACCGCCATAGGACAGCTGCCAATTTTGCCCTTAGAGAAGCAGGAGGTGTCAAGCGGGTGGAGAACAAGTTTTACCTGATAACTCCTCAAAACTAGATAGCAGGAGTTGGAACCCTAGAAGTCTAGAGGTGGCAGACCTAGTACCTAAACGGGTGAGATTTCAATTATACAGTTCAATTTGACTTCCTTTATTCCTTTCTTGATCACCACGTTTAATCTCTGCTCCAAACTCTATAAATAGGCAACACCTTCTACATACTGAGATAGGATTTAGGAATGCAATACCATCTAGGCTGAGAGAGAAGAATAGAAAAGGTTAGGAATTGAAAGTTTTTGGTTAATATTTGTGTTTGGTACTTCTGGTTTTATCAATTGTTTGGTCAAGATGTTGGGTTTGTTACTTTGTTATACTTTAGTTTTTGTTCTTTGTTTGGAATTTGAATATGGTTTAATTGTTAGAAGAATTGTAGTTTGGAATCATGTTGGAATCTATTTATGTGATTTATTTGATTTGTTAGTTTTCTGGAAACTAAACCAATTTAGTTTCTTATATCATGTATAAGATTGAAATCCTTTTTAGCTGCTGTTGTTAAATTTCCATAACTACAGCTCTTTCTTTGAAACCTTAAAGTTTAGGCAAACACCAACAATTTTTCAGAAATAAACTGATTCTGTATAGGTACTTTGAAAATACATAACTAATTACAGAAAAATCGTTTTCAGGTGATTCCAGTTCTGACAGTTCCTTTAGGATGTCTATTGTAAATGTTTTGAAGACTCCATATTGATTTACTGACTCTAGCTATTTCGTTTTTAGCTAAAACCTTTTTTGGACAGAATTTTCGTCAGAAAAACCTGGAACTGAAGTTCAACTTTGAAAATTCATAACTTATTTTTGAGAACTCCTTTTTAAGTAATTCCAAGTCTGAGAGTTTATTTTGTGTGTCTTCTACAAATCTTTAGAAGGATCTGAAGACAAAGTACTAACAGATTAGTACAGTTTTCAAGAGGAAAATATTAAGGTCAGAAGACTGAAATTCTGGTTTTGTGTTGAGTAAAAACTGATTGTTTTTGTGAAACAAAGACAGTGCTTGTGTTTGTATTTTAAGGCATTTTAATTCTTTAGATATAGGATGCTGATTCATTGATTTTGTTCTCTTATTAGGAGCTGATATTTGAAGTGAGAATCAGCCAAGGTAGGGGAAACAACGGGAAACCTCTATGCTTGTTTTATATGTTATTTGATAAATTGTTTCTTGTATTGAATGGTTGTCATCTTGTTGTGATTAACATATACATGGTTTGTATAAATGTTAGATATGTTATTATCATATAAGACATTGTAGCGATGTTAGTGCTATGCACAAAGTACATTGGGTAGAGAAGTTGGGATTAAAACTTTTGTGTAGTTGAATCCATAACCTCAGCAGGTACCATATCCCATGTATGCCCATGATAATGTGCAAAGTAGAATAGGTTGTGAATTTTATCCGGTGGAACGTCTTGCGGAAGTGTGATCTTGGGAGGGAATCCGGTGGGTTCCTTGGGGTAGTCCTAGGTCACTCTGAAATACTCTTCCCCCGCTGTAGTTACTGACGCCGTTATTTCTGTGTAGGTGTATCTGTCCGAATGGACCCTTGCAAGACGCTGACCGCGGATGACAACCAGATGGCGGCGGAGATGACTGCTCGGGGCGAGGTTGCTTCGCGGACTACCATGGATCAGGATACTGGGAAACTGGTGGAACATCCCACGGTGGTGGCGATTGATATCCAGAACGAAGGATATGGCCCTGCTCGTGAAGAAGCGGCGACGGTATAGGGACCCGTACTTGTCAACCAAAAGAGGCCAGCCGGTGCCCCAGCCAAGTATCCGGGGGGTGCCGCAGCCGTGCCCCGGAGACTGGGGGCGGTGCCTGCCGTTGGCAAGAAGTTCACGCCGGGCGGCCCAGGCTCATCCAGTCAGGGTGAGAAAAGGAAGCGGGCTAGCGGGGTGGTTCCGTCCGCCACCCTTGTAACTCTTACCGGCGGGTCGACGAGGGACAGTTTAGCCAAGAAGTTTAAACTGTCCGCCGGCGGCCCGTCTCCTGGAAAGGCAAGGGGCTGGCCGGGCTCGGGCTGTCCAAACTAGGCCCAAACTCGTCGGTGGCAGAGAAGACCCCGCCCGGGAGTTCAACCGCGGAGCAGGATGTCTTCATCCGGGACCTGGTTGCCGACATCTCGAGGCTGAAACTCGATGAGGCGCCGGGTTCGGATGCTGAAGAGGACCAGCGGGAGGTCCGGGAGATGGCCATCCGGGTAAGTGTGTCGGCCAAGTGCCTATTTCTTTTTTGGTGCTTGCAATTCCTCCACCTAACACTGTTCACTTTTGTAGATGCTGCATCGGCTGCACCGGATGGGTGCAGGGAACATGATGCCGGAGCTGAAGAAGCAGGTGGCATCCCTGACCGCCGCCCTGGAGCAGTTGGAGTTGGAGAAGTCCCGGCTCCAGAGGGAGAAGACCCATGCGGAGGAAGAGGCCCGGAAGGAGGCGGCCCGGTTCCAGGAAGAGAGGAAGGGGCTGGAGGAGGAACGGGCAATCCTGGAGACCAAGGTGGAGGACCTCCAACGGCAGGTGTCTACTGCTGCCTCGCGCGCCGGTGGTGGAGTCTCTGATCCGGAGGTGTACCGGCAGTGTGTCGAGATGTACCACCAGAGTGTCGAGCTGCTGGCGGACCTGGAGGTAGCCCGGTTGATTGGTATTAACGACCCCTACAAGGAGTGGGGTGCCAAAGGGTACCTGAGTGCCGAACTGCTGGCCCAGGGTGCCGTTATGCCCGGGGAGGAACCATCGGGAGAGGGGGGAATGCTATGGTGGTGGTAGATGACTCGGAGGAGGAAGTTACTGCGGGTGAGGCTGCCGTTGAAGAAAGGCAAGAGCACGGCCCCTAACTGACTGCTGACCAGCGCCTGCGTAGGATATGGTTTTTTGTAGGGTTTGTTTTTTTTCTTTTATGGATTGTATGTTTTGTACTGTTGTACCCCATTTTTGATGAATCGAATGAATTGATTGACACTTGGCCTCTCCACCTGTGCTTATTTTGCTTGTCTGCACATTATTGTTTGAACTTTGCTGAAATATATATAATTTGGGAACTACCCATCGGCCCGGCCGAGCTATACAAGCATAGAAGAATTTGTAATACCATACGGGCTAAGGTAAGCAACAAAATGGTCTGGCGGGTAAGGGTACGAACGGGAGGTTATCCAAGGCATCCACCGGAGAGAGAAAAAAGAATCCATAAAGCAACGTAACTTGTGCCGGGTACCTTCGGCGTGGCCCTCCCGACCCACAGTTCGTGTAGGTCATCGGGTGGACTATCCTTGGTACTGCTGCAAGTCGCCATTGCGGATTAGCCCTTCCACCGCCATCTTTAGAGTAATGCAATCATTTGTTCGGTGGGTGGCCTCATCGTGGTAGGAACAATATTTACCGGTTTGCTCCCGGGTGAGATTCCCCTTGGGGTGCTTTCGCTTTGGTAGTGGACGGATTATATTCCCGTTGTCGTACAAGATTTCCTCATAAGAAGAGGTTGGGGTAGAGAACACCTCATGCCGGTTTAGTGGCATAATCGCCAGGGGGCTCTGGTAAGAGGTAGGTTTAATGGCTCCCAGGGGGTTCTCGTATTTGTCCCTCCAGTACTGCTGGTTTCCCCAGGTCCTGGCCCTTTTACCGGACGATACCCCCTGTCCTTGGCCCTGCTGCCAACTCTTGCCAGTTCGCTGGGTAGTGACCGGCTCCTCCTGCTTCTTGTATTGCTGGGTCACATAGGTCTCGTGGTCGGTTTGGGCATGCCTGATTGCCATTGCCATCAGCTCGTCATAACCCTACGGTGGGTCCACTCGCATGGCGTATGAAAATCTCCCGGGCTGGAGGCCTTGCTTGAAGGCCGTCTCGGCGATCCCCTTGTCCAAGTTTCGGACCCCTGCTGTGGCTGTCTACCAACGATTAACAAACGGTTTCAGCTCTTCGTCGTCGGCCTGCTTGCAGTTGAAGAGCACTGTAGACGTCCGGGTCCACTCGACCCGGAGGATAAATATGCCGACGAAACTATCGACCAACTGCTCAAAAGCCTCCAAGGAATTCGTCGGGAGCTCGTAGAACCAACTGAGCGCCTCTCCGGACAGGGTTTCTTAAAACATATTGCAGCAAGTGGGGTCAGAATAGCCATTGGCCCCTGTTTGGGATCGGAAGCTGTCCAAGTGCTTATACGGACAGCCGTCCCCGGAGTAAGTCAGTTTTAATGACTTAAGGGTGCGGGATCTCCCGGATTCCAAAACCCGATGGGAGAATGGCCCGGCACGTTAATTGAATCGTGCGCTCTCCTGCGGCCTGGTGGACCTTCTCTCGCTGGCATCCATTCGGAACCTCATGTCTGCTAACGAGTCGGATAGTGCGTGGAGCGTGCGGGCAGTGGGGTCCATGGGCCCTGCAGTAAATGATATCCCTTCCCGGGGTGTAGTCGGAATGTACTCGGGGATTGCTGCGCTAGCCGGGAGCTCGTTTCAGGCTTCTCCTGCCTCTCCGGGGGGGGGGGGGGGGGGGGGGGTCTGTTGAATGTCGTTGCCAAGGCGGCATTGCGCTGCTCTCCTCTTTCCAAAGCGGCCACTAATGCCTCATTCACCGCTTCCATCTCCAAGTACCTGGCGTTCGCTTCCTCCCGGTCGCGGTGGCTCTCCTCCTGCAACCGGTGGACCTCTTCCCGCATCCTCTGCACCTCCCCTATCATGTCGTATTGTCCGGGTTCGGATGCTTCATCCTGACTGCCATCGGTAAGGTCGTCATCCCCCACGGAAGGGTCTGCGGCGGGGATGAGTTCGGGGCCGGGAGTTGAGGTCTGGCCAATCTCAGGGCTTTTCCCCCTTTCTGCCCTGATTGTTTCGGTCGTGGCAGGGTAATCGGGGTCGACCGGTTGCTCTCCCGCCGCTGAGGTATCTCCCGGGGGGTCGCTCAAGATCCGGCGAACCTGCTCCTCCAGGCTCTCCCCGTGGCCGATATTGTATGTCACTTCAGGCATTTTGCAATGAGAAAAATCGGCTAATTTCTCGACACTAGTGGAATCAACACAGCCTTTCGTACTCTTCCCACAGACGGCGCCAAATGTTTCTGTCAATGACAGGACCCGCCCAGGATTTCACCCTGAAATCAGAATAAGGTCCTGCATGGACCACCTTAAGACTAACTCTATCGATAAATCGATAAAGTCAATCTTAGGATGGACAACCCTAAGGCCTGCAACAACCAAAAACACTTCTAAATCCAGATTCATCCTCAACACCTGGAGCCACCTGCTCCCCAAATCACAACAACCACCACAAATAAATACAATATAATCTAACTCAACTGGCTCATAGGTAATCAGAGCAATCTAATACATAGAACTGGAATTACAAAACAAGAAATAGAATATAAAAATAAAAGAGTAAGGGATCACAGATCCCACCTAGCGGAAGCAACAAGGATGACAACTATGTCTCGACTCCGAGTACTCTTGACCTCTGACTATTACTCTGCACACTGGGCGATTTAAATCGAAGGGCCCAGGAGAAAGTAATTTAAAAACGTTAGAGTGAGTGGATAAAAATAATATGATTTAATATAGTACTTTAAATGAAAGTATTATATTACTTTCTCAGAGTTTTAGAAATAAAACCACAGTGCATGCATTATAAATAAAACGTCCCACATTTTAGGAAAATCATATTTAAAAATCATCAGCCCCGCTGATATAAAATCAAATAAATAAATAATTATTCTTTTTATATGTATTCAAAAACAATATACTTTTGAAAACCATTTGTGATGTTTCTCGACCAATCCCATTGGTCGCATAAAAACCCCAGCCCCGCTGGTTCGGGAATTTATTAAATAACAGAAAGTCTCATAGAAAAAATATTCTCGTAACCCAAATGATATAATATCCTGACCAATCCCATTGGTCATATCATGTAATAATATAGAGGAACGTCATTACCACCATTTAATAGTAGCCTCCAAGACTAAGGGTCAGAGTCTCCAAGACTCTCTATAGCGTCCCACGCTAAACCTCTACACCACACTCCGTCGACCACCGAGCGTGAATCTGACCTATATGGTCAAGTCGTCACCTCGCGTGGGATGAGGTTAATAAGCTAGCTAGCATCAATATATATCTGGACCCTGATATGGTGAAAATCCGAAAACAAAACAGAAAATACGCTTCCCCTTATATATAAATCCGTACAGTCCCCGACCGTACATCTGAGGCTTATCTATACATATATAATCAAATAGAAACATAGCCTCGAACGAATATATAAATATAAATCCGACATGTCCCAATGTCGTAAAAATAATATCGATAAGAAAATATAATGTTGACATGTCTCACATGTCAAAATCATAAATAATGAAATAATAAAATCCCCGGAAATCTCATTTCCGGTCTTTACCTTTAAATACACATATGCTTATTCAACATAATCCAGATATGAATAATTAAAACATAGTATTTCCGGAAACCTAGTTTTCGGATAAAATCACGTACTACTAAAATAGTAGTAAAAACATAAACCCCAAAACCATATATTTCTTTAAATATCATTTCATTTTAATTATATGAATTCCCATGCTTCTCAAATCATTTATTTAAAATAAACTTCATTTCATTAAAACAATTATGCATGCATTTATTTAAAATAAAAATCCACTCACAGTACTGGCGAGCGCGCCGCTAATCTGATCTCTCGTCCCGTCGAATAACCTCTCGACCTGTAACAGGGACGAAATTCTAAATATTACGAAACTCAGAATTTAATTATAATCGATAAATCTACGGACGTCCTCACTCGTCCGAAACTTCCAATTTTTTCTTTTTCACTTATCGGTATAGGAATTTCGCCTCAATACCGAATCTAAGTCCGAAATTACTCAGGACACCCACTCCGTGTCCGATTAATTCTTTTCCTAGTTATTCCGTCGTAAAACCCTTTTAATCAGTTTTTAACCTTTTTACGGTAAGTCAACAGTAACTTTAATGGTCAAACAGTAATTCTGAGAGTCAAACAGTAAATGGTTAAAATCCAATTACTATTTACGATTTACTTTTACTGTTTACTTTTCACCTTTTACCGTTTTACTTTTACATTTTACTGTTTCACTGTTCATCATCTCCTACCTCACGCCGCCGGAACAGTGGCGCCGCCGCCACCGCCGCCGGCAGCGCCGCCACGGGAGGCAAAATACCTCCTATCGGCTCTAAATTCACCCAAAAGGATCACTACCACCTCAGGACCTCCTTTCCGCCGCCCTTGCCGCCCCAAAACTGCATCAGCCGCCGCAAACGGTGGCCGACGCGGCGGCCCAAAATACCAAACCTCCAATTTTTTCAAAAACCAACCAATTCAACCACAAACAACAGCTAATCAACTCATTTCAATGCTCTGAGCACGAATTTAACATCCAACTACATCAATTTCAACAAAATCACAATCTCCACAAAAGTTCATAAAACCCTAGAAATTTCAATTTCTAATTCCTCCTTACCAGGTTCGAATTGGGTCACTTCCTTCCATGGAAATCTTGCACCCGCCGAGCCCTTCAATTACCCTCCAATTTCGAGTCGAACCGTGGCCGGAGGAGGGAGCCCCGGTTCCACTGTGTCGAACCCCTCTCGGCCTAAAACTGGCCGAACAACGGCGATCCGAGCCACGCCACTACCACAGACGTGACGAGGGAGGAGAAACGCGTCGAACGACACCGGCGGCGCGCCGAACGGTGGCCGGAGGAAGGAGAACTGAGGTCGGCGCCTCCGTCTGTGGCGTTCGGGCCGATATCCGGGAAGAGGAGAGAGAGGAAGAGAAAAGAAGAAAAAGAAAAGAAAAAGGAAGAAAAATAAAACTTGCTGTTTTGGGAAAATTCAAAATCGGCTATTTATACTCGTCCAAAAATGGCAAAATCCCGTTTTTACGTCGTAACTTTTTCCTGCAAACTCCAAATTAAACGTGTCACGTGTCCACGAACTCGTTTCAACGTGCTCTACCTCGTTCAGAAATAAAATCCTTGGCCGGGTCAACTTATTTAAAAGTCAACCTTTAGAACTTTCAAATCGTAAAAACAATTCCCGAGGAGTAAAAGTAGAAATAAACCAGTTAAAATGTAATTCGAGGTTCGGGTCGTATCAATTATCCCCTCCTTATAAAAATTTCGTCCTCGAAATTTATGTACTCGTCAAAACTTAGGATGGGGTATCGACATCTCACTACTCTTCCAGTTTCTCAGGTAATTTCCTTTACCTCTTGATTTACCTCAACAATTTAATCCTCCTGATCCAGACTTTCCAACTGGCTGCTCTTGGACATTCAAATCTTTCTTCGGGTGATAGGTTAAATTTCCGAGATATGCGAAAGATCGGCAATCACTCATAGAGTATAGACACATGGAAAAACAACATCATGTATCTTGGATAACTTCGAAAGTAGCTTTAACCGATAAGCTACCAGACCAATCCGCTCCGTAATCTCATGAAGGCCGATAAATCTCGAGGCTCAGGATCTCGCCTCTATTAACCGTAGAACTTTGAGTTACTCATCTCAGATACCCCTGAACTGCATCTCACAAAACTCAACATATTCTTTAGGATCTTAACAGATCTCTCTGTCCATTCACCAATCCAGGTGTGCAAGACAATGCTGAATATCATCGAGTCTCCAAAGCTGCGTGCAACTCCTTTCAGGTCCATACAATAAATCACGATTCTCAATCAGATTCCATGGACTTAGGCATCACGGGGTCTAACAATCTCTATCATTCACATCTCATCATGTCGACTTTGGGTGCAGAATACGCCATATACAATTCAATATAATAATATCTAATCCCACTCTGACACCTGCAAACGCCGCTAAGAACTTTGGGGTTCTACCTCTCAACATTTACTTGTTGTCACAACAATCAATACGTCCCATCACTCGAACTAAAGAAATACACATGTGAGCTATTCCATGCTTTATCACTCATATGCTCTCTGGACGAGTCCTCGATGTGTGCTTCCCGCACTAAAATAATCAGGACCGGTTTCAATTGAAACTGACTTATCAAAGTCCAATCTCGTCCGATAAAGCAACTCCGTAACTCACAACTCACAAAAGAAAGGAACCTGAATCATCGTCAAATGTGACCACCAACAGAGGCTTCCAACTAGATACATCAGCTACCACCAATAAACCAGATCTGATATGACATCAAGGAATCTTTCGGATGTCAAAATCAATTTCCATAATCGACGATTAACACCAGAACTGTTAAATCGACCATTATCAAAAACAGCATTCCACGTAAATTGAATTTCCGAATATGATCTCAAACTCGAGAGAAAACATCTCAAATACTCAAAAGACTCGCTGAACTCACAAAATAAATCTCACAACTTACATTTACTCGAACCAATACATATCCAATATCCTCCATTAGCTCACATCAAAGAAAAGAAACCCTCGAGAAATAAGATTCTCAAAACCTTAATTAAACTAGAGAGTATCTAGTCAATATCTCGTCCCACGAGAGCTGACATGAGGATAACCCAAATCAATGATCTAATCAACGAAAACACCAACACGCATTACCGAAATAATGACTTCTCAAGTCATCTCCAGATCAGTAAGTGGTCCCACCACACTACGATCCCAAAATAAATTCTCCCACTAATGAAACGTCGTTCAACTAATAAGAATATGCACTAATAACGTCACAACATTCCTTACACAAGCCTTGACTCGAAACACTACCTGAGTCAACAGGGAAACACATTTCCCATAAGGCTATACTATAAATGACAGATAAAACGTCTCGAACAAATCACCTGACCTTGCCATGCAAAACCAGTACAAAATAAATACTCGAGACTTATCTTATCGTCCTCAAGATTCACTTTTCTTAATAACGTCACTTGATTTATTAGCGTCCTCCGATTGAGTCACACCATTCAATTCTTATCTCATGCTACATCCAATGATTTCAATATCACAAACCCCTTGGCGTCGAAATCTCTACCTCTACAATCACAACAATCTGGAATGCAACCATCCACATGCCTCACACTTGTCAAAATAAGAACAAAACCAATACCTTTGCTTGACAAGTGTTCCGTGACTAATTAAAACGTCAACGTCAACATTCGCTGTCAGCCAGATAAATGTTCGAAAATCAAAAGATATTGCTACGACGGTAGCAGACAGAATTCCAACTCAACTATGAAAAATGGCTAAAATAGCTCTGGAGTTCGAAAAATACTTCCTGGAAGTCACCGTTGGATTTCCCTCCAACCACCATAGAAAAGTATGTGACTTCAATACGAACCAGAAGCCATTCACGGATCTTGAATCGGAATTACGGATCAAGAGTTATGATCCGCTGAAGCTTCGTCGCAAATCCTCGAACAAGAAACACAAAAGAACGAAAGAAGTGGTTGATCTAATACAAATACAATTATTTATAAAATGACCATTCGATAAAAGCCATTTGTCAAATTCTGGTGCAACTACCAGAATCTTCTCATCCGAATTACCGAGCTAACCATGCAATAGTCAAATGGATCCCCGATCTCGGTATTTCAGATATCATCTCCAGCTGCTCACGCGGTAAAGCCATGCCACTGAGCTCAAGCCATACATCATCGTAACACGGTGATTCCGAAGCCATAACGACTATATCTCAAAATTTACGCCGCATGGAATCATCAAGAATCGCCAACTTCCAATCATCACTGACCTCCCAAAGTTACCATGACCACATCTTCAAATTTCTTTCCCCACAAATATCACGTATTTCGAGGTACCATCTCCAATATGGGTCGGTATTTCAATTTCTAATTCTTCCTTTGTCTAATCTCCCGACCAAGGTCGCTAAGAATTTGAATTACTTATAGTTCCCACAATCTCTATATGGCTCTCCATTTATTCCTCCATAACCGATATGCCCAATATCAACACAATACGGTTATGTGTACTACACATGTACACTGCCACTTAAACGTCCACATACTCACTTTCTCCACATACGCCAAATCCATTGGTCAACCCACAAAATATAGCCGAAGAGTGGCTCTCACACAAACCCAAAACAATCTAAAATAACATTCAGAACGTTATATATTCCATTTCTCACTCATTACAGCAAAGTCGCAACGTTGCCAATCATCTCACTCTGGCCATAACAACATTTCCAAAACCGATCACTTTAATAGGTCACTCAAAAGTTAGAGTCAATCCCTGAACACAACGTGAATAAGAGACTAAAGTCTCACTGCGTAGCCCTCTCAGGAATAACACATTCTTATTTCGAAAGAAATAGGGCTGAAACATCCGAGTTCCCAACTTGTAACCTGACGCTAAAACGGCTTATAAGCGTCAATGCACAACTGAATAGGTATAACCCACATACCTATTACGTACACAAGGATAACGTCCTAAGAGGTCAATGTACTCGAGGCATAGTCCAAGATATACAACTCGATACCTGAAATGTATTTTACATACTTAATAATGACATTAGCACCAAGAACATACGATGGCTACCCGCTGCAGTCGGACCATCAGTCGGTGGTACTAAGCATTACTAAGCATATAAAATAATGGAATAGAATAGTACTCTACAGAGTACATAACAAGACACCAAGGAATCTGAATCACACACTTAATGAACACACTAGCATCAAAACATATGATGGAAATCCGCCGCGGTCGGACCATTAATCCAAGAATACTACGCGCCATCAAGTATAAAAGATAACACGACTCAAGGTATGAAAGGACCTAATGCTCTGATACCAAACTGACAGGACCCGCCCCGGATTTCACCCTGAAATCCGAATAAGGTCCTGCGGGGACCACCTTAAGACTAACTCTATCGATAAATCGATAAAGTCAATCTTATGATGGACAACTCTAAGGCCTGCAACAACCAAAAACACTTCTAAATCCAGATTCATCCTCAACACCTGGAGCCACCTACTCCCCAAATCACAACAACCGCCACAAATAAATACAATATAATCTAACTCAACTGGCCCACAGGTAATCAGAGCAATCTAATACAATGAACTGGAATTACAAAACAAGAAATAGAATATAAAAATAAAAGAGTAAGGGATCACAGATCCCACCTAGCGGAAGCAACAAGGATGACAGCTATGCCTCGACTCCGAGTACTCTTGACCTCTGACTATTACTCTGCACACTGGGCGATTTAAATCGAAGGGCCCAGGGGAAAGTAATTTAAAAACGTTAGAGTGAGTGGATAAAAATAATATGATTTAATATAGTACTTTAAATGAAAGTATTATATTACTTTCCCAGAGTTTTAGAAATAAAACCACAGTGCATGCATTATAAATAAAACGGCCCACGTTTTAAGAAAATCATATTTAAAAATCATCAGCCCCGCTGATATAAAATCAAATAAATAAATAATTATTCTTTTTATATGTATTCAAAAACAATATACTTTTGAAAACCATTTGTGATGTTTCTCGACCAATCCCATTGGTCGCATAAAAACCTCAGCCCCGCTGGTTCGGGAATTTATTAAATAACAGAAAGTCTCATAGAGAAAATATTCTCGTAACCCAAATGATATAATATCCTGACCAATCCCATTGGTCATATCATGTAATAATATAGGGGAACGTCATTACCACCATTTAATAGTAGCCTCCAAGACTAAGGGTCAGAGCCTCCAAGACTCTCTATAGCGTCCCACGCTAAACCTCTACACCACACTCTGTCGACCACCGAGCGTGAATATGACCTATATGGTCAAGTCGTCACCTCGCGTGGGATGAGGTTAATAAGCTAGCTAGCATCAATATATATCTGGACCCTGATATGGTGAAAATCCGAAAACAAAACCGAAAATACGCTTCCCCTTATATATAAATCCGTACAGTCTCCGGCCGTACATCTGAGGCTTATCTATACATATATAATCAAATAGAAACATAGCCTCGAAAGAATATATAAATATAAATCCGACATGTCCCAATGTCGTAAAAATAATATCGATAAGAAAATATAATGTCGACATGTCTCACATGTCAAAATCATAAATAATGAAACAAATAAAATCCCCGGAAATCTCATTTCCGGTCTTTACCTTTAAATACACATATGCTTATTCAACATAATCCAGCTATGAATAATTAAAACATACTATTTCCGGAAACCTAGTTTTCGGATAAAGTCACGTACTACTAAAATAGTAGTAAAAACATAAACCCCAAAACCATATATTTCTTTAAATATCATTTCATTTTAATTATATGAATTCTCATGCTTCTCAAATTATTTATTTAAAATAAACTTCATTTCATTAAAACAATTATGCATGCATTTATTTAAAATAAAAATCCACTCACAGTACTGCCGATCGCGCCGCTAATCTGATCTCTCGTCCCGTCGAATAACCTCTCGACCTGTAACAGGGACGAAATTCTAAATATTACGAAACTCAGAATTTAATTATAATCGATAAATCTACGGACGTCCTCACTCGTCTGAAACTTCCAATTTTTCCTTTTTCACTTATCGGTATAGGAATTTCGCCTCAATACCGAATAATCTAATTCCGAAATTACTCAGGACACCCACTCCGTGTCCGATTAATTCTTTTCCTAGTTATTCCGTCGTAAAACCCTTTTAATCAGCTTTTAACCTTTTTACGGTAAGTCAACAGTAACTTTAATGGTCAAACAGTAATTCTCAGAGTCAAACAGTAAATGGTTAAAATCTAATTACTATTTACCATTTACTTTTACTGTTTACTGTTTACTTTTCACCTTTTATCGTTTTACTTTTACCTTTTACTGTTTCACTGTTCATCATCTCCTACCTCACGCTCCCGGAACAGTGGCGCCGCCGCCACCGCCGTCGGCAGCACCGCCACGGGAGGCAAAATACCTCCAATCGGCTCTAAATTCACCCAAAAGGATCACTACCACCTCAGGACCTCCTTTCCGCCGCCCCAAAACAGCCTCAGCCGCCGCAAACGGCGGCCGACGCGGCGGCCCAAAATACCAAACCTCCAATTTTTTCAAAAACCAACCAATTCAACCACAAACAACAGCTAGTCAACTCATTTCAATGCTCTGAGCACGAATTTAACATCCAACTACATCAATTTCAACAAAATCACAATCTCCACAAAAGTTCATAAAACCCTAGAAATTTCAATTTCTAATTCCCCCTTACCAGGTTCGAATTGGGTCACTTCCTTCCATGGAAATCTTGCACCCGCCGAGCCCTTCAATTACCCTCCAATTTCGAGTCGAACCGTGGCCGGAGGAGGGAGCCCCGGTTCCACTGTGTCGAACCCCTCTCGGCCTAAAACCGGTCGAACAACGGCGATCCGAGCCACGCCACTACCACAGACGTGACGAGGGAGGAGAAACGCGTCGAACGACACCGGCGGCGCGCCGAACGGTGGCCGGAGGAAGGAGAACTGAGGTCGGCGCCTCCGTCTGTGGGGTTCGGGCTGATATCGGGGAAGAGGAGAGAGAGGAAGAGAAAAGAAGAAAAAGAAAAGAAAAAGGAAGAAAAATAAAACTTGCCGTTTTGGGAAAATTCAAAATCGGCTATTTATACTCGTCCAAAAACGGTAAAATCCCGTTTTTACGTCGTAGCTTTTTCCTGCAAACTCCAAATTAAACGTGCCACGTGTCTACAAACTCGTTTCAACGTGCTCTACCTCGTCAAGAAATAAAATCCTTGGCCGGGTCAACTTATTTAAAAGTCAACCTTTAGAACTTTCAAATCGTAAAAACAATTCCCGAGGAGTAAAAGTAGAAATAAACCAGTTAAAAAGTAATTCGAGGTTCGGGTCGTATCAGTCAAGATCCGGGTGGACCTACAGATACCGGTGGAGTAGGGTGATACCGGTGGTGTAGACTTCGTACGGGTCTTGCTGTCTTATAGGGATCCGAGCGGGGCCGGCCTATTACACTCCGAAGCTCAAGTTAGTACGATAAGGATGGAGTATAAATCAATAAGTACATAGTTGAAGAGTTTGTTACCTATAACTGAAGGTGGTCGATGCTCCTATATAGGCAGCTGAGGGTGAGGGCTGGCCTCACCCTTCGATGTGGGACAAATGCCCTTCTGCACACATAGTACGCCTGCTATGGTCCCAAGTCTGGCGGACTGGCGCTCCCGGTCCCCGGGTCCTAGTGGCATGGGAGTCCGGCTGGACCTCAAGGCCGGGCACCTGGCTTCCTGCCCCGGGTCCCGGATCGATCTAGGGAACCCCTAGGCGGAGGGTCTGGTGGCCTAGGTAGCCCCCCTAGCGGCTACTGTCAACACTTTCTATTTATAAGCAAGGAAGGCTTCCTCCTTTACAATGTTTCCAATGTGGGACACAAACATAGTTTTCATACTCACGAAGCTACTTCAGGAGCCCAGTGGCACGCTCTCCGGGTGCGGCACTGGTGATCTCTGACAATAGGAATGTAGTCGGGGTGTCGGTCTATCCGAGGCATGCGGAAGTAGGACTTGTCACGTCGGTTGCATGGTCCACGAGGTCGCTGGATATGCTTGGCGGTGCACTATATCTACTGTCAACAATGCTGATCCACGAAAGTACAATAATCTGACCAAGACATTTGACCCATATAGTATGAATTGTAGTGATTAACATAATAATCATATATCTCTTTGGAACTGCTGACGGTATCCCCTATAATGTGATAGTAAGGATGAATCCAACTATATGATTGGTCATGTACTTTTCTATATTGACCATATTCAATAATTCAAAAATATTATAACAAAATTGATTGTTGCATTCATGCGATTCATTTAACGTCCCACTACGCTTTGTGCCTAAACTGATAGAATCAAAACTTAAGGCAACTGAAGCAACATCTGATGGGGTACTTTGATCATGAATTGCACATCTAGTCCTGCTGCCGTGCCGATTCTGCTTTTGCACACAATGACGAGCTTCTCTAGATCCGTGGTCTTCATCTTGGGTGACATGATCAAAATTAATTTCATATGATGAGTAGTAATGTGACTTACCATCCTTCTCTCAACCGGAATTCCAGAAATCTTATTAGGGAAATCCGGAGTACTCATTTTTTTTATATCACTCGAGGTGATCTCTGATTACTTATTCAATTACTCTTCTCTTAAACATTCTCGAATTTCGAGAAAAAAAAATTATTGAAAATTTTTACAAATATTTCGTTAAAATATCGGATATATATCACAAATATATTAAATATAGAAGATATTTTAAATTCTCAGAGATATCTTATAGATGCAGAAAAAGAAAAAATATTTACGTTAAAAATATATCGTTCAGTTTAAAAAATGAGATATCGGATATATCACAGAAATTTTAAACCATGCTCTCGCCTAACAAGCCACTGATCCGAAGAAGTGAGTGATCACACACCTGCCCCGACAGCTATGGCTATAGATGAAGATAATGAAGCATCTTCAAAAGGCAAAGATGTAGTGGAGTAAGTGGTCCACTTACATAATGTAGTATAGTGTGCTTACTTTTTCTCTTTTTTTTGGTACCGTCCAGGCGTCCAGTCCGGACCCAAAGACAGCCGTCCATGTGCTGTGCTACTTTTCTTTGTCGTCAAGAAATGATGGAATCTCTCCGCTATCTTTTGCCACGTGTGCTGGGGTATTTTTGTCATCCTACTCCCAGGCGAGTACTTGACAAACCCTATAAGTAGTTTGTTTGAGAACAAAAAGGGGCAAGTTTTTGATTTCGAAAAAAAAATACAGTTTGCATAGTTTTATTCTCTGTAACACAAGAAAGCTGATCAAGGTTTGCGATCCGCTTCCCCGTCAATAAACAAGTTTGTTTCCTTTTACTCTTGGTAGTGAAGGAAGCTTTAAATATGTGTCAGTAGTGAAGGAAGCTTTAAATATTCAAGCTCAATTAATTATTTTCTCGGGTTTTCTTAACCAACATATTGAAGAAAGGCACACTCCCTTGAGTGATGCTACCTCAGATCCTGATTGGGATTATGAGTCAAATTATTACGGAAGTGATAATAATGACGATATATCTATAGATTGGTCAGTTTATTATATCATTAAGCGTCTGTCTAAGATTTAATGATTATCGTAATAGTTATATCATTAGCATAACAAGTTATAAAACTGAAAAATTTATAACAAAAATGTTGTCTAAAAGATTTTTAATCTATAAGCCACTTGGCTTAGAATTTGACAAACTTTCTGTATTTTCTTCTCAGGTACCTTCGGCACCACAACAGAAAGAAGAACGAATGGAACAACCAATCAAAGAAGAACGAAGGGAAAGAAGAACACAACAGAAAGAAGAACGAATGGAACAACCAACTAAATACTATGCTGTAGCTGTCGGCAGAAATCCAGGCATCTACACAAGTTGGAGAGACTGCAGTGAACAGGTTCTCGGATATAGCAGTAACGTTTTTCAGGGGTTTGACTCTTATCAAAAAGCAAAAGATTTTACCAAAAGTCAAGATTTTACCAAAAGTTGACTTTTGGTTTAATCAAACATTGTTGGTCTGAATCCTGTCAACAAAAGTTCCAGCCCTGAAGAGAAAGAGGCGCCTTCTCCTCCCAGACACAGCAATTCCCATCGATCAGCCCCAAAGTTGTGTAAAATATTTTAAGATATTTATTTTCTTTTTTAGTATGTATAGGTAAATAAATTAGTGTAAGATATTTATTTTCTTTTTTGGTATGTATAGGTAAATAAATTAGTGTAATATTAGAATATATTTTTCTTTGTAAATGTAAGTTTGTATCTCTTTATATATCTCTTCTACGGAGAAAAATAAATTATTAAAATATTAAACTCAAATTATATTCTTATTTTTTTACTTGGCATCAGAGCCAACACAAAATAAAAACTGCAAATCCTACACAAATTTCCGCTGCAGAGATAAAACTCAAATCACACAAGCAAAACCCACAGAAGCGCAAAGCAAACACAAACCAAAAAGCCAATCCACAAAAGAACAGCAATCAGACTGAGCTAACCACAAATAAGAATTGTAGTGATATAGTAAGAACAGTAAGAACATAAAGAACTAGACGAAGGGAAGAAAAAGAGAAGTGAAATTAGAGATTTTAAGCCATTGAGCTAAACACGTTTCACCATCGTAGAGAAAGCACAGGAAGGTCAGGTGAAAGAAAAGCTCAAGAGAGGATCCTCTCCCAGGCATGAATGCTTGTTAAATTGCTTGCTGGTCTCACCAACCAAATTTTTTTTCCATAACTCCTATGCTCCTTAGTCCCTCCTACAGTCCCATCACCATTACTACACTCACTCTATTCTACTTTCCTCAGGGCATATATGGATATAGATATTGAGATGACCCGGCCTTAGGGTGGATTGTGTGGACCTGACTTGACCTGGCTATGAAAGCTGGCAGGTAGGTAGGTCACAAATCTCACATCGCTCGAGGGAGAGTGGATGCGATGCTTATATGTGCAGGGTTAGCACAATATGTAGAGACGCGTGTTGGGAGCTCAATGGCTTCAGAGGGGATGAGAACTCCAAAGTTAAGCTTGCTGAGCCCAGTAGCAATCCCAAGATGGGTGACCTACTGGGAAGCTAGCAGGCAGGCAGCTCCCGAAGCAAAACCGTGAGAGGTCATTCCTAAAGCAGACAATATCTCTAGTGTATGGGCTGATTACAAATGGTATCAGAGCCTGTTCTCGGCCGGAAGTGTGCCGACGCGGACGTCGGACCCTAAGGGGGGTGGATTGAGATGACCCGGCCTTAGGGTGGATTGTGTGGACCTGACTTGACCTGGCTATGGAAGCTGGCAGGTAGGTAGGTCACAAATCCCACATCGCCCGAGGGAGAGTGGATGCGATGCTTATATGTGCAGGGTTAGCACAATATATAGAGACGCGTGTTGGGAGCTCAATGGCTTCAGAGGGGATGAGAACTCCAAAGTTAAGCTTGCTGAGCCCAGTAGCAATCCCAGGATGGGTGACCTACTGGAAAGCTAGCAGGCAGGCAGCTCCCGAAGCAAAACCGTGAGAGGTCATTCCTAAAGCAGACAATATCTCTAGTGTATGGGCTGTTACAAATGGTATCAGAGCCTGTTCTCGGCCGGAAGTGTGCCGACGCGGACGTCGGACCCTAAGGGGGGTGGATTGAGATGACCCGGCCTTAGGGTGGATTGTGCGGACCTGACTTGACCTGGCTATGGAAGCTGGCAGGTAGGTAGGTCACAAATCCCACATCGCCCGAGGGAGAGTGGATGCGATGCTTATATGTGCAGGGTTAGCACAATATGTAGAGACGCGTCTTGGGAGCTCAATGGTTTCGGAGGGGATGGGAACTCCGAAGTTAAGCTTGCTGAGCCCACTAGCAATCCCAGGATGGGTGACCTACTGGGAAGCTAACAGGCAGGCAGCGGTCATTTCTAAAGCGGACAATATCTCTAGTGTATGGGCTGAGCTGTTACAGATATGGTATCACGAATAAGTAAAAGATAGCTGAAAAACTTAAGTAGATTATTATAATGGAGCTAAAGTAAGAGTAAGATTGTTAATATTTACGTTGAGGATTTTGCGGTACTCGGAGATGAGGTAGACGACGTAGTCAGGGAGAGAGTATAGGCGAGACCTAGCAGAGAACGGAACTAAGTAGTAGTTGTTCACAAAGTCATTAGTCATTACCACCAAGTGTTATAAGGACAATGGCTCCGTTTACAAGGCTTTGAGTCTGCTCAGGTCCGATTAGACCACTCACTCTTGTCTGGTATTGTTCGAAGTACTCCAGTTGCTTTGTGATACTGATTATGTTAAGCTGCCAAATCATGTCGCGTACACATTTTTAGTGAATCAGTAAAGCTGCCAAATCATGTCGCATAAGTGATATATATATATATATATATATATATGTGTTTAAAAAATATTAATTCCGTAATTTTCGTGTTGTGTTTTGTCTTAATTAAACTAATTTTTTTAGTATCTTTTCACCACAGCTTCCATGCCTAGTCCTGATCTCATGTACCTATACGTGCAGAGCTTGGGCGTCACTTAAATTATGTGGATTCTTAGTTTAGATTTGATAATGGTGCTGACAAACCTGCAACCCTAGTGCTTCGCTCCCAAGATATCGTAGCCCCATACTTCTACCAGCTATCACCACCAGAGGTAAATTAATACATCGATACATCAAGTAGATTGCGAATATGCATACAAATGTACATGTTATATATAGTTTTCTTGGTTGGTTGGTGATGTATTTTACAAATTGGATGCAGGATTTAACACTAGGGCTCACAGTTGTGAGATATGCGCCGATTGTTAGAGAAGAAATGACGTTTACAAAGCAGAGATATGGATCAGTTCTAGAGTATACATCTTGTGCCATCAAGACCTTGTACTTGAGGTGGATTTTGCAAGGTGGATGATCCAGAATAATCCTCCAGATGAAGTGAAGGTGATAAATGGTTCTGATCACATGGTCATGTTCTCAAGACCACTGGAGCTCTTCTCCAACCTCCAGCAAATTGCTGATAAATACTCCTCATAAAGAAACAACATGAGCTAAGTACTATATGTTGACGGTAGCAGCAGGAATGCTACCGAGGCCCACAGACCCGCGCTAAGACCGGGGAGGGAAGCACGAACACCCAGAGCTGCGGACCTTCATGTTCCGCGTGCGGCTTAGGCCCGGATACCAGTGAGAAGAGCCCATCAAGTAAGGTCTGAAGCAGCTGAGGAATGTGCAGCAGAGACCAGTCCCACATCGAATGATGGAACCAACCCCTGCACCCAGCAACCCATATATTGACCCAACTACCTTCATTAAATGGTAATCAACCAATCTCAACTACATCTATTTCCCGCTTACTGTCTATTTGTCAAACCCAACCCCACTGACATAAGCATCGGAGAGGAAATGACCGACCCGCCTGGTTCTTCTTTAGTGGGCAGGTATTCAGACAGAAACACTATACATCATGTAACTAAACTATATGATGTATGATTTGACCAAAAAAAAAACAAAAACTATGTGATGTATGCACAAAAATAAAGTTTTACCAAATAAAAAGTCAACAGGTGAATTCTCCTATGATTGTCAGCAATGTATTTTGTATACACTATACAGCACTTTGTAAATCAAGTTGAGACTTATTTGAAATGAACTAATTTGATTACGCCCGAAATC
This sequence comes from Potentilla sterilis, assembly GCA_963682095.1. Classification (NCBI taxonomy): domain Eukaryota; kingdom Viridiplantae; phylum Streptophyta; class Magnoliopsida; order Rosales; family Rosaceae; genus Potentilla; species Potentilla sterilis. Next base: position 2,789,657 of record OY821761.1, read on the forward strand.
CATTCTACTCTAGCTAGATCTAATGTAGTTCAGCTGAAGTCTCATATGCAATATAATATAATGAAGAAAAAGTTCTGATAGTACTATATATTGATAATTACATGCTTAGCTTATAGAATGCAAGAGATCAATTGTCACCTATGAGTATTAATATGGCAGATGAAGATGAGATATTATGATTCTTATCCTAAACGATTCACCATCAGAGTTTAATACTGTGAGGATGATGGCATCATTTACATTTCCAGATTCGGAGAGAGTATTGATCATGGCACATCTCCGACGAGCAGGGAATGTACTTGAGACTCTTATCCACAAATATTATCAGAATGAAATTCTGGATATATTTTTGAGGCTGTAAAAGGAGGGTGACAACAGCATGAAGAGAGAGTATTTTGGTGGCTAAAATGTAAAAGACCATACTGTTATGTACATCACTACGTGGCCACTTAGATTATCATTGTCTCTTTACACCACTTGTGAAATGAGAATATGTGAAGGAATTCCTACAAGATCTTGCACCATCTAAAACCAATCTAAGAAGTCCCATACAAAGACCAAAACCATCTTAATCCAAAAAATATATCAAAACTGATAGACATTTGCAAATTGAAACACACCAATTCCTAGCTAGTGTGAGTTGTAAAAGAGAATAACTTTCCTATTTATTTGACTATAAACACTTCCGATCATACATTTCGTTTGAAATGTATCTCACTAATTTTTATCATTAAATTTTATTATTTTATAGTATCGTGATTAAAAGTTGCTACTCTAATACAAACATATGCGTGGTTTTCTAAACACATCATTCTTGCTCAAGTCACAAATGTTAGTTACCCAATTTTTTAGTGAGAAATGGACACCGTCTCCTTCTCATATAAACAAGGATATTTCTCTCATTTTTCTTTAATTTTGAAAATATTCAGTCAATTTCCACTAAGCAGTAAAAAAGGATTCACCTTTAAGAAAAAAAAAAGTAAAAATTTGAGGGTAAAAACTCATAGCAGCAAGAAGAGGGATTTATGTGTTGGGTACTTGGGTTCATAAAAGAGCAGAACTGCTCTAAAAGCCAGAACCTTTAACCTTGTTCATCACTCAGAAACAGGGTTTAAGGTTTTGGATGATGATGAGGGTTTGGAAATGGTACCAGAGCTGTCTCTCTCAGCACCCATTGAAGACCCAGGTCATCAGCTCCGGCGTCCTCTGGGGCGTCGGCGACATTGCCGCCCAGTACATTACTCACTCCACCGCAACAAACCGTCTTCAGCTCTCTGTGAGTATTGTGGGTCTTGATTTTAATTGGGTTCTGTGATTTCTGGAACTGGGTTTGCTTCATATGCCTCATTTTGGGATTGGGTTTATATTTTTGCATTGCTTTAGTGCTATTGTAGCTTCTTTGAAATCTTGTTTGGAGCTTGTGTAGTTTGGCTGATTGAGTTTACTAACATTTGGGTAGTGTTGTGATTCACTTGTTTTAGCTTGCTTTAAGAGCTGGTGTAGTTTTTTTTGCTTCAAAGCATTGGCCTTTACTGAGAATCAGGTGCCATTGTGATTGTTTCTGGTGTTGCATTTTTAAGTTTTATAGAGCTTCATTATTTATGGATATTTCTAAGGAGTGATTGATATTGATAAACTAGAATAAGAATATTATAAAATAGAAGCATTTCAGGGTGCTGGTAGGGGTATCTTGTAGTGGTTCAGTTTCACTGGATTGACTATGATTCTATGAAGGTGGTGATGGCCAACTTGGATTAGAGTAGGTGCTATTACGGAGAATGGGTGTAATGACTTCATTTCACCTTTGTTTTTTTTATGTCAAGGAGAACTACAACTCCTATTTCTGCCCATGAACAAGAGTGTGCCAATAATCCGCAGACTGATTCAGTTTTCTGGCTTCCTTTTGGCTTTTATATATAGACAATGGTGAGACTGCATCACTGAGTCTAGGACAAATGATTTCATCTCCGTATAATGATGTCTAAAAGGGACTCTTAAATACCCTTGTGCATTTGTCTATATCCCACTTGGTAGTGAAGGACTAAATTTTAATCTGGCGGCAGAAACAAACTTCAGTTTATTAACTAGGCCTTTCAAATGAAAATTGAGCTGATGAGGTCAGGTGCAACATATCATATTCATTCTGTTTTTGTGTATTAGCCTTGTAAGTATGTGTATCCAATTGTGTAGTTCTTCGTTTTGTTCATTTCCACATATAATGCTGAATAAGCAATGTGGCCTTCGGCCTCGCTACTGAATTGTTACTTCAAAACTCTAGCAAGTGGTAGACCTGATTTTAAAGAATTCAGCCAAAGTGTGTGGAAGAACTTGATTGGTTTTAAGTTCAATTCATCTATTGTGGTGAAACTAGTAGTAGTTTTTCCTTTACTATTCTTGTCCTCTACCTATGTATGATGATCTTGTATCTTATGTAGCATGGCAAAGCTGAAGATTTCAAAGTTAACTGGAAACGAGTAGCTATCACAAGTACATTTGGCTTTGCTTTTGTTGGACCTGTTGGCCATTTCTGGTATGTTTTACTTTTTCCCTTTTTTTTCTCATTCAGGTACCTGGTCTGAGATCTGATCTATCTACCCAAAAAGTATTAGTTAATAACATTTCATGTTTGTAGGTACGAAAACTTGGACAAATTCATAAAATTGAAGCTTCTCCTACCACCTAAGTCAGCCCGGTTTGTTGCCGCTAAAGTGGCAATGGATGGTCTTATCTTTGGGCCCCTTGATTTGTTAGTGTTTTTCACGTACATGGGATTTTCTACTGGCAAGAATGCTGAACAAGTGAAAGAAGATTTGAAGAGAGATTTCATACCAGCCCTTATCTTGGAGGGTGGCGTTTGGCCAATTGTTCAAGTCGCAAATTTCAGATATGTTCCTGTGAGGTATCAGCTCCTGTATGTTAACATCTTCTGCCTGTTGGACAGTGCCTTTTTGTCATGGGTCGAGCAACAAAAGGATGCTGCCTGGAAGCAGTGGTTAACATCTTTTACTTCTTTTAAAGACCGATGAGATTAGGGTAGATTATGATTCATCATCTTCACCACTCATGTATTTCTTTCCTTCTCTTCAGTTTAGTGTACTGCAAACCAAGAGAATGTGTTTGAGGAAGAAAGATTTTGGTGTCCCCATAGGCTACAACCTGCATTGCCAATGTTGGGATTGTGGAGATTGATGTAATTGTTTCCAAGTTGTATGTGTTCACTGTGACTTATAGTCTTATACAATGAAAAGAACACCACAGCTTAGACCTTTGATTTGACATGGCATTCGCTTGGAGATCTAAATAATCTTCAGCAATCTGTTCAAGTCCTTAATTCTATTCACTAACTGAAGATTTCCAGTTACATTGAATACCATTGGCAGTGAGAGAGGCTAATGATGCCAATACTCATGCAAACATGCGAGGGTAATCACCTATAAAGATACTGTGAATTTTCTCAGCCTTTAGAACTAATTGTGGAATTTTTTCAATTTTTTTTTTGTCCAAAGTCATGGTTTTCACCCAAAAGTGTGGGTATAGTGTTGAAGAGGAGAGATCTCACATTGGAAAAGTGATAAATAAAATACAACTTATAAGTGGATGGATAATACCCAATTGTACCGAAGACTTTTGTGATTAAAACCCAACACCTTAAAGGTGGTTAAGTTGGGACAGTATCGGTACAATGGTGATCCATGGGCCACGCTTGTCACCGTTTAACATGGTATTAGAGCGGATCCCTCTCCAATTGGTTTCCCAGCACTATGGGGTTCCCCAAGCATAATAGACCCAAATTTGGGTTCATCGAATTGCCATCGGAGAAATTTCGATTGGTTTCATACCAAGTGTCCGCAGTGGGCCTTAGACCGCACATACCAATTTCCGATGTCGGAATTGGACCAAATGAATCACACGTGCAGCCCTAAAAAAATTAGGTTACACATCGAATTGTCATCGGAGAAATTCTGATTGGTTTCATACCAAGTGTCCGCAGTGAGCCTTAGACCGCACATACCAATTTCCGATGTCGGAATTGGACCAAATGAATCACACGTGCAGCCCTAAAAAAAATAGGTTGCACGTGAGGGGGAGTGTTGAAGAGGAGAGATCCCCACATTGGAAAAGTGATAAATAAAATACAACTTATAAGTGAATGGATAATACCCAATTATACTGAGACCTTTTGTGATTAAAACCCAACACCTTAAAGGTGGTTAAGTTGGGACAGTATCGGTACAATGGTGATCCATGGACCACGCTTGTCACCGTTTAACATATAGCACACAGTTTTTTTCAGCAAAAAACTCAAATTCTAAATTTCCCACAATTGTATTTTGTGAATTTCTAAAGACAGAAAACCGAAAAAACCAGAAAAATAAATTTGGTCAAGATAAATCTGGTTCTTCAAATCTTGCTGATAAATAGATCACTTCAATAATATTATAATTATACAAAATGTTTCCCCACCAGGAAAATTGGGGTTGAGTTCACAAGTAAGCCGAGATATAGTACATGAAAACCTACTCTGCAAATTGCAACACAATCTGAAGGCAATCCTAATTTAAAGATTGTCACAGCATTCAGGTTGTGCGTGATGGATACACCAGGTAAACTAAAACTACAGTGATTAGACGAATGAACTATGGTCTCCCCCAAGAGGTACTTTTGGCTTAAATGTGGCAGAGACCATTAAGCATGAGCAGCCTCGGTAGTCGATGCTCTGAAAAGCAAAAAAAAAAAAAACAAAGAAGGTTATTCAACAAACTGAGAATTGAATAATAGTATTAGAGGTTTGATTAATGAAGTGGGAAAGAGTAAACATACTGGTATGCTTAAAAGAAGTCCTTGACTATTGACTAGAACAGGCAGTCCCTTTCTTGCAGCAGCAGGGATAGATTTTAGGGATTGAAGAGCTCTTTGTGCTGAAATTCTTGCATAGTCTAGACATGTGTCTGTCTCCCCTTTTCGTTGTCCTACCTTCCTATCCAATGAGTTGCTTGGTTCTTGAAGGTTTCCTGAAGTACGAGACTTTGACAAGTCGGAAAGATACAGCCAATCCTGTTCACTCATGTTCCGCACCTGAAGCACCGTGTCATGGCCTACTATACAAGCTTTGCAACCATGCTGACTATTCCCCTCCAAAGCTTCCTTGGAAGCTTCACTCAGTTTCCATGTGATAAAAAACCGGTTCATGAAGCAATATATTTGCCCGGGGGGAAGTGGCTCACTGGGTGATGTATTAACAGAATTGACTCCATGCTTTGTCTTGTAGTCAGCCTTTACTTCACTCTTAGACTTGAAATGCTCAGTCTCTTCATTCTGCAATGAAAGAATATTTGTATGGGTTGACTCACTAATCATACCAAGCCTCCTCGCTTCAGTTAAAATTGAATCAGATGTTACTTCTAAGAAAGGCACATCTGATGCATTTGGAACCAAGCGATCTGCATAAGATTTGCCATCAGCGATAATTTGCTCTATCTCATCTCTGGTAGAGTGTTCTTGTTCTGTGTGGAAGTGTTGATGGGATAACCCCACATTTGAAGGCAGAGGAGAATCAACAGAGCAACACACCAGGGCTTTCATGCCTCTAGACCCAGGTGCTGGAGAAAGGAAGCAGCCAGCTGCGGTAAGGGATGTCTGCAGAATAGGTAAAATAAAACAAAGGGTCAATGAAACTAAAATTGATATCAAGGCTCAATCAACACTACTAAGCATATCATGTTTATTAGTGTCAGAGTTGATTGAAGCAAGCATACCTTGCATGGGAAACTACGCATGTATTCAACAAGCAATCTTGAAGTATTCCCTCTAAGAGGTCTGTGCCTTTGTGAGATGAACTGCAAAGCAGCATCATGAACAAAATTTGTCAAAAGATCAATTTTTTAAAGAAAAATAACTATGGCACAAAACATCTTGTATACTAATGATTTCCATACCTGCAAAACTAAGGAAATGAACTTTGACAGGCATATGTCCTCCACTTTTGATTGATATAGAATCTCTAAATCAATAGTTGCATATCCTAGCTGCAGGCAGTACTATTAGATGAATTTTTCAATATTCTTCAAACATGTTTACACTATAACCAAAAGTCCTAGTTGACTTAAACGTTGTTATCAGTCATCACAAGGAAAGGTTAAAAGGTACTTACATGCGAAACAGTCACTGCTTTAGACATCAAATAACGACAAACATAATCAATATATACACGTGTTTCTCGACAAGCAGAAATAACTGCTTCTAGCTCATTTCTGAATGCACCTGAATGAAAAGTATTAGAGTTAGTATTCTGAAAATACCAAGCCGGTGTTTGCAAACAAGAAATATGACACCCTATTGGGGGTTAACGTGAAGCTAACAAATCATGGAAGAGAAGCTTTATGCCTTTGTTCCTCAGAACTCACATGATGCATCCCTTAGGGACATTCGAATTCTATTTCGAGCATATAACAGGCTTTGATTTGTTGGGTCTTCCACCCATTCCTGATCACTGCCTTGGCATATCTTCAGAAATTATAAAAAGAATTCATAATGGTATCAACCACAAATTGAGAGAAAATTATAGTTTAATAGATGGTAACTGAGATCTATTGCACTAACCTTGTACATATCTTCCTTTGAAAAATCAAGGAGTGGTCTCACAAGAAGAATCCCACAGTTTCTAGAAACTTCAGTATGAGAATGAGTGTGCATGGAGAAAATTTGGGATGTGAAAGGCATACCAGCAAGTCCAAGAATACCACTATTGCGAGATAGTCTGATAACAAATAACTCAGCCTGCATTGTCTCTTAGTAATCACTATATGTGTAGCATCTGTAAACAAACTGGAATATTGAAATAATTACACAAGAGCAAACAATATTTATATAATAGTAATATAATCTAATACTGTTTTTCATTCTAAAATTACTACTTACAAACATATCAACACACAAACATCACACACAGCTGCAGAATTAAAGTTGAACTAAATGACTGTTGTACAAACCTGGTCATCAGCATGATGTGCTGTAAGTAAGACACCAATCTGGTTCTTGACACATACATTCTGAAATATCCGGTACCTGTATTCAAATCCAACATCAAGAAAGCTGCTAACTAAACACTGCCAATAGACTAATTAATCCACCAATACAATGCATCCATTCATTCCCAGTAACACACCTCATTTCGCGAGCTGCTTCTTGCACATGACCTTGTTTCGGTTTACCATCCGACCAATCACAACAGGCAACATCACTTCTGATTCCTACAAAAAACTCCACATTAGCTTTCCACCCCTACTAAACCCTCAAACTAAATCCCATATCAGCACAAAGAAAAGTACCCATTTTTGCGACACGATTAGAGACAATGCTGGCCTCTTCAGTGCTCTCTTGACGCAGCCCATGGTCCACAATGATGGCCAGAACCCCATCAATGAACCCCTCACTATCACATTTACCATCATGCCCTTGTCCTTTCCAGAACGCAGTTAAAGCACACAAGGCCATACTATCCGGACCACCAGAAACTCCAATAGCTTAATACACAAAATGAATTAAAGATTCAATCTTTCATTCTCAGAACCCAGATAAAAATCCAACCTTTACATTTTTAACTACGAAATTCAAAATTTATAGAGCAGAAATGAGTAAAGAATTGAACTTTGAAGTGAGAGTGGAGATTACAGACCGACTCTGTGGTGGGGTTTGAGGCCAGCCATGTTCATTCGTCTGGAGAAAGCTTCTTTGTACTTGGCCAAGTCCACTGCGGCGACTTGGGTGGTCTGAGAGCACTTGCAGGAAAATTGGCGGGAAATGAAGGGGAGCTTCCATAGTGGTGAGGGCAATTTGGGAATGGAAAAGAGTAAGGTTTGGGTTCTGGTTTGCGACGATAGGATAACCCCTCCCGCCATTGTACAAAAGCTTCACAGCGTCAGAGATGAAGCTTTATAGAGTGCGTTTTGTCTTTAAAATTGTTGGGCTGGCTGGGCCTAAATAATTGGGCTTTTGATATACATTAGGTAATTGTGTCTGTAAAAAACTGAAATGCTTGCTAGATACTGTGCATTTGATTGCATACTGTACCAATCTCTAGTCTTTCAGCGAGTGAAAAAGGAGTCTTGCATTTCTGGACTTAATTGTGATTGGAGGTCTTTTCAAGTATATTCTCTTGGCATAAAATATTGTACTATATTTAGCATACCGAATGGTATCGTATCCCTGTCTGTATTCAGTAAACTAAAAAGTGTCTCGTATGGGGTGTTAAAGGTTTCCGAGTGTCGAAATTCATAGTAACCAGCACAATGCAAACCCTATCATATATTGATCAGACTCACAAGCATCGGCCTGAGCATCTAGAAAAAGCAAAGACAAACAATCCAGCAGTTCAAAAATTCTGCATATCATTTTAAACAATTTTCTATAATTTCCCAAAAGCAGAGCCCTCTGCAGACTTGAGAAACCCAAAAGAAGAATTTACATATGGAAGAATGAAATTCGAGTTGAACATACCTGAAATCAATTTCAAAATCGCAGTGGGTTTCTCTCAGTCTGAGAGAGGAGAGAATTTTGGAATTGGGATAGGAGGAGGAGGGTTTTAGTCTGCAAAGCGGGTCAAACTAGGCCCGACCCACGACCCGCATTTGCTTTGGCGGGTTAGGCATATCCTACACGTAATGTAATAAGATTGCCATACAAGTTTCAAAAGATTGATTTTTTTTTTCTTCTTTATTTTTAAGAGGATCAAATGATTTCACTCATACCCCATAGTGACTCGAACCCATGACTTCGTAGTGGGTTCTAAAAGATTGATGAACTTGTGAAAGAGTTAGATGGTGATAGAGTTCATTTGGGAGAATCAAGTAACTTGATTACTCTAGTTCATTTTGTTTATCTAAAACCAAATATCGTAACACACACTTTTGGACTCCAGTTAATTTTATCCATGCTCGACAAATGTCATTCATTGTATAAACATATTGTATATTGTGGAAGCGTATGTTGAAAGTGAAATCACCTATGGAAGGCGAATGTTGAACTGAAAATCAACCTTACAATCGATGCCACAAGCACGGATGTAAAACAAATAGACATAGACTATGAGAGAACTAGACTTCTAACAATGTTTCTGAATCGAAACATTATAAATCAACCGGAGTTTCTACTAGGGTATAGAAAAATAAAATACAAGATTCCAAACACTTTCAGTATCATGAGAAATTGAAACTAAAGCCGAAACAAGGTAGGCAATAAGTAATTAGGTTTGGTACCACCATGCTCCTTTTGGATCTCTTCCTCGGTTATGAATTCGGCGGCGGCGCTCTAAAAACAGAATAATCTATACTCACCGGAATAGAAGATTCTGCCACAAGAGCCTTTAAGTTGTCTATAAAAACAGATTCCTCTATACTCACCGACTCCATTGTGTTGTCGTACATATCTGCAGTCCTTGATTCCATTCTATATGGTTCTTCACAAGCATCTCTGCCACTGTCTACTGCAGGAAGAACGGTGTCCCCTATCCCTACAAGAATAGCCAGCCCAGGAACAGCATCTGCTGCCAGTTTATACACAGCTTCGATGATTTTGGTTTGCTTATGTGTTGGCACACCCATGAAATACATGGAAAACATTAGGTCTTCTGATAACGAAGTCTCTTCCGAACTGAAAATCTGAGGCCATTTGAGGTCCGAATCGGAGAAAGGGAACATGAGTATATTCTCTCTACACGGATCCTCAGCAGAGAGGGGGCGTCTGTTTTGCTTGATTAACATCAATTTGATCAAGAGCATGTCCTCGGGGACCGAGATTCCATAGCTGACTCCTACTAATTTAACGAAATAATCATTCAACATAGACATGATTGGTTCCATGGGATTCCTACAACCAACAGGAAAAATAACAGAATAAACGAGGGTAAGCATATTAATTATTCACCATGTTTACATGCAAGGATTGATGAATAATTATTCAACAAAGAAAGAACAGAATCAGATTCAATTTTGATTCGAAAAGAGAGAAAGAGAGTTGGAGTAATATACCTCGAGGATGAAACAAAAGGCTCGATTGGCGGTGTTGCTTGATCTCTTCTTCTGCCTTTTCTATCTGGGCTGTGTAAGAGAAAAAAGGACAAGATAGAACCAGAACATAAGTCGAGGACAAACGGGTGTCTAGGTCTTAGGTTTGGCGTCGTAAAAATTGATCCAAAATCAAAATCATGAATAGCTGAGGTGAAAATCTTGAACATTTTTGTGTGTCGATCAACTTAACCACTTGCCTTGGTTGGCAAATTTATGCTATTATTTAAGTTTAGACACGTACTTGTTTCAATTGCCTCCAATATTGTAAAATACATTACAATGGATTCATGAATTGGACGTTGAATCGGTTTTCCTTCTCCATGTCTACCTAAGAGATGTCAAATTCAAATGCAAACGCCCTTGTCTTCAGATGTCCAATAACTTGAAGGCGAGTCAGAGCGGCACTGTTCATTTAAAGTAGATGAACTGCGCGACTCGACTCGGCTCAGCGTTTTATTCTTTATATTCAATGGGTTTAAGTCTGTAACACTCCGAATTTTGAATAATAAAATTCAAATTCGACAATGTTAAAATTTACAATTAAACTCAATAACTTGAAAGTTATCATACAATAACCAAGTAAAACAAACAAGTTCATGATAAAAATAATTAAATCAACCACGGAAAACACGTATATTATAAAATTCACGATGCACAATCAACCTAAAGAGTAAGACTAGGGGCGCACTGACCAACGTCATTCCCCTACAAATCTCACCAGGCAAACAGACTAGAGCTCTAACTGATCGTAACCAATCACCCGGCCAAAGGCTTGGTTCCGACATACTTGCCAGAAGGATCCCTTTCACCACTTAGGCGAGATCTTCTCCCCACACATGTAAGATCTTTCACCACTATTGGTGAGATTTTACTTCAACCGTTGGTTTTTATACCAACACAACCACACATCACACCACTCACATAATCACATATATGATAAATTCATAACATAATACATTCACCCAATTGCACACTCACATTATATATTTCACGTAAATATATATATATATACGTAGACATCCACTCATGAATAGTCCACTAATATCAACTATAGTCATTGATCGTAAAACCCTTTGAAAATCATTTTTATATTAAAATCATTTTACTTACCAATGAACCGTAGTCGATCAAGTTCATTCAATTTAAAACAAATATCAATTCCATAAAATCATTTTGCATATAACGATCCATATACTATAATTAATTCGTAATCAACTCGTATTTAATACGAATACACTGAGATTTACTCACCTTAATTACTCCGCTGCATCTTCAATCTCACAAGGGTGAGATACTCAGGCACGGTCAATCACCTAAACAACATGATCGACACTTAGCATCTGATTCGAATAAAATATAATACAAATCGCTCCGAACACTTAACCCTTAACCCCGAGGCTTGCCAACACGCTACAAACCTCCCTCGGAACCTCTCAAGACTCCAAGACAGCCTAGTCGACCCTAGAATTGAACATCAAGCCCAAATTCTAGGTCGACACGCACGTAAATTAATAAACGTGTAATTAACGGATTCAAAAGGCATAACTCGATCATACGGCGATCGAATCACGCAAATAATATATCCCCGCGCTCGTACCGACGAGCACAATACAACAGGACATCCCACTGTCCTAGAAACTCACAGACGCGCCGCCACCAAAACCACCCCAAAACCTGCAACCAAGGCCACCAACAGGAAGAACAAGGTTCAAGGATTCGAAAGCTACCTGGACCACTCGAAGACAAGGCCGGAAAGTGGCCGGATACGGTTGGAGGAGGACCCGATACGCCGCCGCGAAGGGAATCGGACCACCCGAGCTCCGCCGCTTCTCCCCTTCGATCTGGACCTCGAGACCGGCACCGACGTGCTCAGAAGAAGAAGATGATCCAGAATATGTGCGCCTCGAGCCCCGGCTCGGCCTGGGTCGCGAGCTGCTCCGCCGCCCACGGCGGCTGGACCTTTCGGGCCTCGCAGCGCCGCGCACAGGCGATGGCTCCGGTCGTGGTGTAGCTCAGACAGAAGAGGAAGTCGTGCTGAGCATTTCGGTGGGTGGCACGCCCCGTGGCGTGGCCGGACGGTGGAGAACGGAGGCAGAGAAGTCCGGCGTCGGGGAGAGAGCACGATGAACAGTGATTTTGGGATTTTTCTAATTTTCTGGAATTCTGATATTTTGACTTTTTCAGATATTTTACTATTTATAAAAAAATTCAGATTTTGGAAATAACTTCAACAGGTCGTAACTTTTTCAAACGACGTCCGTTTCACGCGTGCCGCATGTCTACGAACTCGTATCGTCGAGCTCTACGACTTTTGTGAAGGAAACTTTCCAAAATTCACGACGGATCAAAAAGTCAACTTTTGACCCATCGAAACTTAATCGCTTTTCGGATTTTAACTCTCGAAATCAATTCCGACTTCGAGCAACAACTAATAAAAAGGGTATGAAATACGAAATTCCGTAAACCACCCTTCCATTAATTTCAAGGAATTTACACGAAATTGAATTATAAAAATCAGGGTTACTACAAAGTCACTGCCAAACGAGCATTAGAATCTCTCCACAGTAAGGTTTCTAACTCAGACTTGGTATTGAGTGGGGATAAGGATTAAAGGGCAACTGCAGCATTTATGTATCAATCAGGTTAGGTGATGAAGTTTCATTTTGTTTTCATTGTATTTTGAACTTCTTTCGGTGAAAACTTGGACAACATGATTAATACGTGCATGGATTGGCTTATAATCAATTGTTTAGGTGGAAACATTTATGGAACTTTGGAATACAAATGCGATTTCTGGAAAGAATATATCAAGTGCAACAGCAAGAGTACACTCAGAAGATTAAGAACCTTGGATTGCCGTCGACTTGGTCCTAATGAGGAACCCCATGTACCTGATACACTAAAAGTAACCAGGCATACTATGGCAGCAGTAGTGGTTTCTACTACTGAACCTATAAAATGAGTTGCAATTGTAGAATCTGAAGAACTAAATGATAAATCTACAGCCAGGAGATTATGGAGCAAATCAAGGAGACATCTAAGATCAAGAAGCCTGTGAAAGTTGCTATTTTCTGGAATTAGCCAAGCAACAGTTTCTGGAAGCATAGAGATTGTAGAGGAAATAGTAGAAGACCCAAAACCAACAAAGGAGGAATTAGAGTTGGCCAGAAAGGAAGAGGGAATTGAGAAAGGAAGAAGAGGCTGCAAGGTTGAGAGAGCAACGCAGGCAGGAGGAAAAGGCCAAAACTAAGGAAGCAGTGGAGAGAAAGAAAAGAATAGCGGAGACGGCCGAAGCTAGAGCTGCTATACAAGCTCAGAAAGAAGCTGAAGAGAAAGAGAAGGTAAAAAATTCCTGAAACTTCATCTATTGTTAAATTCCATCGACTTCTCATGAACATTTTAGTGCTATAGAGATGTCGGCTTTCTGTCCCGCCTGATGTAATATTCTCTTATACTGCGATGGTGCAAGAAAGGGAGAAGCGGGTAAGGAAGAAGGAAAGAAAGAAGGCAAGTGCAACAAAGGCTACAAATGGTATTAATGAAGGAGAATCTGCTCAGAGACTACAACTGCAACTCAAGACAAATCAGCACTATTATTTTTCGTTGTACCGAGTTTTGCTATTGTATAGTTTGGGGGAGCAGAAAACACAGGCATCAAATATTGATTACGGAGATATTCAGTCTCTTCCAGACTCCAGATAAATCAACTAAGGATTGATTATCTTCTAAATGTATTATAATATACAATTCTCATGCACTACTGTTTTGTAAGATCACCTACAACTTCTATTTTTTGTATGATATCATGAACCTACATATCTTTTGTAATCTATAATTACAATTACTGAATGATATCAAGTTTCTGTATGGAATTGTCTTAATGTTGCAATGTCTTTTGTGACCTACAAGATCATCACAATCGCCATCAACTGATTCAGTCTGTCACCCCTGGCTGGCTGGGGGCACCAATCCTAGTATTTACACACAGAATTCAGGCATGATAGAATACTGAAAACTTGCATTTCAGAGGGTGAGCATATAATCAGTAATGCTTTCAGAACAGAATTTTGAAAATTAGATAAACAAACATAACCAACTATTTCATTAACTTGGCTGGAACCATCTACATATTTCATTGCCACTGTAGCATCATAATGAAGAACAATGATGATGGCAGGGTCTCAGGGACAAGAACTAAATTGACTATTTGAGACAGAGCTTCAAGGACATACCTACTCTCATTACAAGACAAAGCAACCAACCGTTTCAGGGTCTGGAAAAGAGGCCGGGTTAGTGTGGTACTGGAAAACTCGAGGAGGCATGAATTGGAGAGTGAGGCATTGTTTCTTGTCCAGCTTTGTGATATCAACCTCAAATTCAAATGGTATGGCAACCCCATGTGTCTCATGAGTCCCCAGCTCACGGTCTTTTCCTTCCATTGATTCTAATTCGGTTATAACAAGGCAAGCTTTGTTACCTCCAATGTGTACAAAATCAGCATTTCCTGGTTCACCCAACTCAAATGGATATTCCAGCAGTTTCAAATACCCAATTTGTCTCATAGATTCTTCATTTCCATCCAACCCGGACATAACATAAACTCCCATCCTAGAACCACCATCATACCCAAACACTATCTTCTTGTTGTTGCCACCACCCGGCAGGTCGAGGACCAAAGCTGTTTTGAGGAAAGTAAAAGAGCGACCCTCGCACATAGTTGGGACTTGTCTCCAATCCGAGTCAGGGATTAAGACATCAAAGCAGAACACTGGGCAATCTTCACTTGACACAAACACTTTGGTGCCAGCAATTGCATAAGCAGCCGTATTACCGAAGTAGTAACGTTCTAAGAATGGAGGCTGCGGCAATGCAGATGGAGTGTGCTGGATAAAGTCGAACACCTCAAACGCCGGAGGGTCTGCATCGCCGTCGCGGCAAAGAGAGTACAATTGACCACCCACCTCCACAATCAAAGGGTTTATCTTGCCTCCAAGGAGAGTCACATTATCCATTTTCTTGATTTCTTCATGTTTGGTTGTTGTTTCAAACACATAAACATCTTTGTTCAAAACTTTGCCGGGGCAGGATAATAGACTCAAGTGCTCAATTGGTGTCCTGCCGCCGACGAAAACCACTTGGGAGCCCAAAACACCACAAACCACACCTTTGGGAAGATCTGCACCGGCCTTATAACCCACTTATTGCAGTCGCAGAACACCATCATCATCGGAAGAGGAGGTTGACGTCAGCAAACGGGAGAGCTTGATGGAGCGGATGACGTAGGAGACCGGCATATCCTCGTGCCTCTCGAGGCTGCAGATGTAAAGGGACTTGCTCCTCTCCAGCTCACTCAGCTTGAGCTTCATCTTCTTCGGCTTCTTCTCCTTCTTCTTCATCTTCTTCGGCTTCTCCTCCTTCTTCTTCTTCATCTTCTTCTCCTCCTTCTTCATCTTCATCTTCATCCATCTGTCGCTGCCGAGGTTCCTCGATTTGGGGGACATTGTCTTGGCTCTCTCACTTGATTTTCCTTGTCTGGGTTTTGGACATGGAGAAATGAATCGAGTCCGATCACAGCGTCCTAAAGTTGTCCTAAACACATTACCAAAAAAAAAAGTTGTCCTAAACACAGTAGCTTTTGGATTTGGGCTGGATCCTAATAACAAAAGAGTTGGACCATATGTAAGGTCCACCGAAGCTTGTATTTATTAGGGTCTCCTTCATTCTTACACTTTATGAATATTGGTGATTAAAATGTTGCAGTTTTGACGCTTTGAGTCTGAAAGTGTTGCTTGCTTTGAGTCTGGCAAGGTTTGAAATGCAACTCTTGATGAAAGGTTAAGAGAAAAATTGAGCAAAAGCAAAGAAGAAAACCTCAGACGACTAAGAGTAGTTTGTTCTGTTATGTTAAGAAGTTTTACACTGACATCTCTTCCTTCAAGTACAGTTACTAAACCTCAGACAACTTACCATAGATCGATTTCAGCATCAAAAGAGCTTACCATCAAAAGAGCTTACCATAGATTTCATCAACATCTTCAACACAGCACGCATCCAAGCTGTTGAGAGCGTCAAGCAGCCGATAGTCGTCGATACCAGACCACAGCTTTTGGCTTACCAACGGTGATGTTAATTGGTTATACCACTTGATGCTGCAACCAGCACTGGTTCACTAAATCTCGCAGCATGATATGCCATGCTTAGTTTTCTTTTCTTCGAAAAGCCTCTTACAAAGATGACACTCCTACTCCTCTTGGGACCATTGTCCTTTAATTTAATAAACTACAAAGAAGTACCTAATAGCATTTTGTTTTACAAATAGGTCACCTACTCTTTTTCTTCAACAAATTAGTACCTACAAATAGTTCTACTATGTAGTAAATTTTTATTTACTTCTCTTTCCTTTTATTTTCTTATCCTTTCTTCAATTTTCATTTTGACGGAGCATGGTGGGCCCATAAAGTTTGTTTATTTAACATATTGTATACCATAATTTATCCTCTATACTCAAAGGTAAACAATTAATTTTAATCATTATCATTTCTTCTCAGCATTTAAACTATCTAGAAAATATTAGAATTACTGAAAAATAATTAAAAAATAAAAAATAAAAATTAAGAAAATTAAAAAAATTACAGGGAAAGAATTAGCAAAAGAAGACCAGGTTATTGAGATCTGACTTTCAGATTTACAAAAAGAATCTATATTCTGGAAGAACAGATTACAGATCTTAGGCAAGTCTTTAGCATAGAACAAGAACCCCTTAACATTTTGAACCGCGGTTAGAGCCGCCGGTTAGATCCGTCCTAGTTGGTACCAGAGCCAGTTTTGCTCAAAAACAGGTAGAAGAAAAGACTTTATGCCACAAAGTTGGCTTCTCTTAGCCAATAAGAAATAATCAAAGCTCAAAAATTACCAAGCCTTTTGTATAGAAAAAGAAAGTGATAAGTGGAACTCGTGTTTTCACACGAGACACGTCCAAGAAAATCAATACTCCATTGAATACGCCTGTAGAGTTCTTAACACTCTATACGACGAACAAATTCATCTCTAGAAAGAAATAGGAGTCGAAGAACTTGATCAGTCAAGACCAAGCATAGTTGATTTTCTAGAATACTTATCTAAGAAAGAATCTACTAAGAAAATAACAGAACAACTCGAGAGATTTAATCTTAGGATAAATCAACTCGAAGAAATACAAGTAAAAATATCAAAACTTGAAGAAAAGCTAGATTACTTGAAAGAAAAACAATATTTTGTAGATATTGAAAATAAATTAATAAGAACAGAAAATCTTGCTAATAATATTAATCAGCAAGAGCAGCTGATTTGAGAAAAACTCAAGAAGATTTGAGAAAGCTTTTAGAAACTCTTATATCCAGGATAAGATGAATCTAAGAGTAGATCTAAGAGTAAAAAGGGAAGATGAAAAAGCTTTAAGCCTATATCTTCCTACAGGTTAACTTGCTGAAAGCGTAGAAGTAATTGTACATCAGCAAAATTATAGCAATATATATCTCCAAGAAATAGGTAGAGATATAGAAGAACAATTTCAAGAAATAAACGCAAAAATCTCAAATCTACAAAAGAGTGTAGAAAAAATGAAAGAAAACCCTATCGTTGAAAGAATCAACGAAGAAGAACTAGCTCATACTGTAGCTAGTAAAATTATTATACCCTCACTAAAGGCAGAAGGTGGATTAAAATTTAGTAAACATAAATTACTTGAATGGAAAGAATCTAAAACCTCTAAGAGAGGCATGAAAATGCTGAGCAGAATACTTAGTAAGAGATACACTATACCACCTGTACAGCTCATTAATGCTCAAGAATTTGAATATAATGAAATTGAATCTAATGTGAGAGAAGCATCAGCTCCCAAGTTCAGCTTTAATGAGATCTATAAAAGGGGATCGTTTAAGATGGATTCACATAGATTCAAGATACTAGAATTAACAATCTCAACAACTGGAGGAGAAACAGACATTAGGTTAGTCACTCCAAAAGAAGTAAGTGAAGTTTTCTAGAGAAAATATAATTACATACACATTGGGGCAGTACAAGTATCAATAAAACTCTTAGCAAGAGAAGGAATAGACTGTTTGGTCTTGTGTATTTTACAAGACGATAAGATGACAGAATTTAAGAAAAGCCTGTTAGGAACGGTAGAAGCATCACCAACAAAACAAAATCCTACAAGAGAAACAAAATCCTGCAAATGCTGGCTTTGTAAAGCAGAAGGGCATTATGCTAATGAATGTCCTAAAAGAGAAAAAAGAACATCTAAAGCCCTCATAGAAGAATATGACGACGCTATAGAATATGCAAACCTAAAAGGTTTCGAAATAGCCTATTCTGATTAAGAGAATGAGTCGATATATTCTCTTGAGTACTCTTCAGAAAGTGATACTGAAAGCACTTCAGATGATTCTGAAGAAGAAAGTCAGCGCCCTATATTTATGCTAATCCAGAATTGAAAACAAGAAAATAATGATAGCATCAGTAAAGTAGAATTTCTACCAAATCCAGGAAGGTTTACATGCGACTACTGTGGTTGTTACGATGACAACACAGTTCCCATGTATTGTAAAGAAACGGGAGAAACGTACCATAGAGAATGTTTCATAGCTGAATTAAGAAGAAAAACAAAGGAAAATGATGCACATATATTGGTAGATCAAGAATATGATATATTCTATGATCAAAAGCAAAAGAAAGATCTCGAGGATAACCTCGAGAAAATACAAGATTTTGAAAATGACTCTAAGAAAATGAAGTTAATAGCTTCATCAAGTCTAGAACCAAAAGAAATACCGGTAAAGGAACTCCCTCAGGAGAAAACCAATCCTTTCATAGAAATCTCTGAAAAAGAGATACAGCTAATAAAGAAAGTACAGACAAACATATATAGCAACTACATCACAGTAGGACTGAAATTTTCTGGATACAAAAAGTATTATCTACTTGCTTTTGTAGACAATGGCTCAGGATATAGTCTTGCTAGGAAATATGCCTGTTTCTGCACAAACCCGTAGGCCTGGTAGAGACTAGTGAATCTAGATGTGATCTCCTCCTGTAAACCTACTCACTAAGGGGAATACCGGGCGGGCCGGTCTTCTCCTCTCCGATGCCTAAGTTAGTACAGTTGGGACGAATAGATAACTTAAGCACGTATGATAAGCAGTTGGAGAGATCAGTTACCTATTAAAGAGGGTAGTTGAGGCCCTTATATAGGTGGTCGGGCGTGAGGTCTGGTCTCACTCTTCGATGTGGGACTGGTTTCCTTCTGCTTGTACACAAAAGGGCAGTTCTGGTGACCTGTTCGGCAGGCTGGCGTCCCCGGCTCCCGGGCCCCTGGTCACAAGGTAGACTGCTGGGCCTCGGTTCCGGGTGCTGGTGATCCTGTTCTGGGCCTCAGTCCGGCCCCAGGCATGCTGGCTGCAGGTCTGTGGGCCTGTGTAGCCCCTCTGTGGCTACTATCAACAAGTCCCCCAAGTTCTCGGTCAAGTGCAATCTTGAATGGGGACTTAATATGTCTTGCTCCTGTCCCGCAGACCCACAGAGTTACCAGCCCAACGGTGCCCAGTCCCCCAAGTCCGTATTGAAGATTGGGCGTGACCGGGCGTTCGGGTAGAGAAGGCGTGGTGATGTGAGTACCTGTTAATGATGACGTGTGACAGTTATGAGTATGCCTGCAATACTGATGATGTTGTGCTCAAGTGTTGTCGTGCCATGAGTATGGAACGGGGTGAAACCCGGACAAGTGCATAGGAGGACAATGTAGGGTTGAGATCCGCCATGCAATAGATATGGAACGGGGTGAAACCCGAACGAGTGCATGGGATGATGTGGCGTTGAGATCTGCCATGCAATAGATATGGAGCAGGGTGAAACCCGGACGAGTGTATGGGATGATGTGGCGTTGAAATCCGCCATGCAATAGATATGGAGCGGGGTGAAACCCGGACGAGTGCATGGGATGATGTGGCGTTGAAATCCGCCATGCAATAGATATGGAGCGGGGTGAAACCCGGACGAGTGCATGGGATGATGTTGGCCGTGAGGACTCGACCGGTGGACTGCCATGTCGGAACGAGTCCCCCAAGTTCCCTAGGCGAAATTGCTGCCAACAATGGGGTAGGCCGGGAGTAGCCCGGTGGCTCGACCCAACTTGTGTTGGAATAAGCGTGGGGCAACGTGCCTGCGGGGAGAGTTCTGTGTTAGAGAAACAATCTTCCCGGTGGGGTGGCGTTGAGATGACAAGTCTCACCTTGGATCCCCATATTGATCGCAGTTCAGTACGATGCAGGGTTTTTATCCTGTTGAAAAAGTTTTCATGTGTTAGATGTAAACTCTCCCGGGTGTATAAAGCCCATGCCGGTTGAATGTTCTCATAACCCGTGTCATGCCATGGAGCCGGTTGAATGTTACATAACCGGTGAGATGCCATGGAGCCGGTTGAATGTCTCATAACTGGTGAAATGCCATGGAGCCGGTTGAATGTTACCTAACCGGTGAGATGCCATGGAGCTGGTTGAATGATCATAACCGGTGAGATGCCGTGGAGCCGGTTGAATGATCATAACCGGTGAGATGCCGCGGAGCCGGTTGAATGATACCTAACCGGTGATGAGCCTTGGAGCCGGTTGAATGATACCTAACCGGTGAGATGCCGTCGAGCCGGTTGAATGTTACCTAACCGGTGAGATGCCGTAGAGCCGGTTGAATGATCATAACCGGTGAGATGCCGCGGAGCCGGTTGAATGATACCTAACCGGTGAGATGCCGCGGAGCCGGTTGAATGATACCTAACCGGTGATGTGCCATGGCTCTTGGGGAAGTGGGGGGGGGGGGGGGGGGGGGGGGGGCGCTGGACGCCTCGGTTCCTGCCCCTATCTCCCTTAACTGCCGCTTGTAGGCGGGACAAGTGGCTGACATGCATTTAAGGAGGAAGCCCATCAGTCTAATCAGTTATGATGACGTGGGAAGGTTATCGATGCCGGGACACGTGTCAATAGGGAGCGATCTGAGATGGAGGGTCTGGATTCGCAGGCGTTTGAGTTGTCCTGATTGCGTGTTTTAGGGGGATTGCAGGGGTACCTAGGGCATCAGATCCGTCTATAAAAGGGCCTCCTTTGCCTTCATTACTTCCGTTTTGCTCTTGGCCCAGAAAGAAGAAGAGAAGTTTGGAGAGGAATTCGGCGAAAGCTCTGTGGAGGTGCCTCGCGACATCCGTGCCCCAAGCGTTCTGGGTCTTTGCCTACCATTGCTCGGTGCTTTCGTAGGACGGACTTTCCTCGGTTGTGCATAGTAATTGGTAAGTCTTGCTTTCTTTGCCTGGTGTTTTTCTTTTTGGTTGGTGTTTTGCGGCGGGGGGGGGGGGGGGGGGGGGGGGGTGCTCTGTCGCCGACTGTGAGTCGTTGTGAGCGGGGCGTCTGTGGCAAACTTGGGGAGCAGCCATAGAGGGCGCTATTCTGGCTTATTGCTGACCAGCGGTGGAGTTTTGTTTTATTCCCCTTAGGTTAAATGGCTTATGCAAGTTCTGATGGGGCATCCGAATCGGCCGACAGGCGTCCCGTGGTGGACGATGAGGAGAGATTGGAGGATTGGCTCGGTTCGGAATCCCCGGGGTCCGAAGCCGCTGACCGCTCCCGGGGCGGGGGCTCGTCTTCCGGGTCTTCGGGATCCGAGGGCATCCCGCACGGGGTGCGCTTTCCTGGCACTCCGCCCGTGAGCTACACCATCGGGAGTGGGAAATGGGCCGTGGTTTGCGATGAACCGGAGGGTACTATGAACCCCGAAGAGATTGCCGCCTTCCGGGAGACGTGGAGTATCCCCGATGAGGTGGCGTTACGGCCGCTGAATCCCGGAGAGTCGGCTTGTAACCCGGAGGCGGGTTGGGTTGTTGTTCACGGAGACCAATTTCGCCACGGGTTCCCCCTCCCGCTGCCGGACTTCGTGCAGTATACACTTAGCGCTCTACAAGTGTCTCCCGCGCAGCTTCCCGGGAACCAGTGGAGGCAGCTGCTGAGCCTCGGTTGTCTGTACGAGCTGTCCGGGATGAGCATGCCAACGGTGAACGAGTTTCGGGCGCTGTACAGGGTGTCCTTCTCGAAGAATAGAGGGTCCCGGGGTTGTCTGACCTTTAGCGTCCGACACTTTCAGCCTATCATCACCCATCTGTCTTCCTGGGTGGACAATAGCTGGAGGAAAAAGGTGGTGATGGCGAGTGGGAAGTGGCAGAAAAGGAGCAAGATGTACCGGGTTCCTGGTGCCTTCCAGCCCCTTGGCGACCAATCGTTCGTGTTGTCCGAGTTGGAGCGGGAGAGGATTATGACGATACTCGGGTGCTGGGACGATCTTGAGCGGAGCTCCTACAACTTCATTCGGCGGGAGGTGTTGGAGTACTACTGTCTCGGGCAGGATCCCGGTGTGTAGCATGGTTTAGCGGTGGCATTTCTGCTGACCGAGTTGATACTAACCCTTTGCTTGTTCTGCAGGTGCATCTTCCCGGACGGTCGTCAAGCCCGATAATACAATATCCATGGACGGTGAGGACCTTGTCTCGAAGCTGAAGGAGAAAGGTGAGGCCGTTTCACGGAGTCCGGTCGGTTGACCGTTCATGCCGAGGTGAGGGCCTTGGATGTTGAGGACGACGCCTATATCCTGAGGCGTGTGAAGAGTCACCCCGCTGCGCCCAAGGCGGGACCTGGAAAGGGCAAGACCACCGGGGGACCACCAAGGGTTCTTGGGGGGACGAACAGGATTCCGCACCGGCCGGGATCGGTCCCGCTCGTCACCAGGGTCACCCGGTCAGGCGCACAATCTTCTTCACCGGACGGCCAGGGTGAGAAGAGGTGGAGGATCATGGACGTCCCTCCCTCCGCGCTGGTGACGCTGACCGGCCGGTCATCAGGTGAAAACTTGGCGAAACGGCTCAAGGTGGTCAGCGGTGCGACGAGTTCCGCTGAGGACAAGGCCGCTGCTGCCTCAAACTCAGCCGGTCGGCAGAGTAGCCTCGCTCCTGCGGAGGAACATAGGGGAGGTCTGGAGAGTCCCTTCGTCCGGAAGCTGGCGGCAGATGTGGCTGGCCTTGGTCTGGATAGGCTTGGGGTCGCCGGAGCCTTGGCGGGGGAGAACCGCCAGAAGAGCAAGGAGTCGGTTCTCCAGGTAAGAACTGCTTGGAGTCGTGGCATTGCTCATAACTCGTTACTTTTGTTGTTTGCTTAATTGGCTCTCTGTTGTTCTGTAGCTATTGTACAATCTGTACCAGCCGGACCCGAGTGAGGAGCTGCCGGAGCTGAAGAGGCAGGTGGCCGCTCTGACAAAAGCCCGTGAGCGCCTGGAAGTTGAGAAGTCCAGGCTCGAGCGGGAGAAGGTCAGACTAGAGGAGAAGGCCAAGAAACAGGTGGCCGGGCTAGAAGAACAGGTCCGGAGCCTCGAGGAGGAGAGGGCCGAACTGGAGGAGAGAGTGGATGAGCTCCAAGTGGGAGCTGCCGCTATGCGTGTCGCCGCTGCCGCTGGGGCTGGAGAAGAGGACCCAGAGCTTTTCCAGCGGGTTGTCCTCAAGTATCACGATAGTGATCAGTTCCTCAAGCTCCTGGAAAAGGCTAGGGAGTCGGGTATCGCCGACGCCTACATGGAGTGGGAAGAGAAGGGGTACCTGGATACCTCTCGAATGCCGAATGCGGGGGCCGATGACGATACCCATGAGTAGCCGGTAGAAGAGGAGCAGCCGGAAGGGGAAGGCGGGCCTCAACCATTTGCACCTACTAGGGAGGATGCGGCGGCTCCATCTGGAGAAGCTGGTGGGATTTCTGCTGAGGGAGGAGGCGCGGCTCCTTGAAGATTTTTGCTTTGCTCTTTTTTTTTTGTAAATCCGCTGGAACGGTTTTTGTTTGTATTACTCTTTGGATATACATATTTTTTGCACCGGTGGAACCGGTGGAATTTCTCTCAAAATAGTTGGCATACATATGATATTACGTTGGTTGAACCGTTGATATGCCAAACTAACTACTTGGAGGTTCGGGCGTGCCTACCAGCCCTGGCCCTGCTCTCGGTCGGGATCTGCTCTCCTTTCCCCTATATACCGCTGAAGCTGACCGTTGTTAATCAAACCCTCTACCGCTGTCTTGAGGACGAAGCAGCTGTTCGTCCGGTGGGTAGCTTCATCGTGATAGGAGCAGTACTTGCCCGTTCGCGCCTGGGTAAGTTTCCCCTTTGGTTACTTGCTTCTCGGCGGTGGGGGAATGATGTTCCCGTTCTCGTGCAAGATATCCTCGTATGAAGAGGTTATAGTGGTGAAGACCTCTTGACGTTCTGCTAGCATGATCGCCAGGGGGCGTTCTTGCCGGTACTGCGCCGGCTTGTGCTCGCCCTGGGGTTTGTCATGATAGGCTTCTGCTGCTGTTGGTTCCCCCAATTTCTGTTGGGTCTGCTCGGTCGGGCACCTCGGTTCTCGCTCCGCTGGCCGGCCTTGTTTTCTCGACCGGGAGGGGGGTTCTCCTCCCGGGGGTGCTCCTCCCGCTGCTCGTCCCGCTTTCTTTTCAACAGGTGCTGCCCATACGTTTCATGATCGGCCTGAGCATGCCTGATGGCCATCGCCATTAGCTCGTCATACCCCTGCGGGAGTTCCACCTGTACGGCGTAGGAAAATTTTCCTGGCCGGAGCCCTTGTTTGAACGCCATCTCGGCGATTCCCTTGTCGAGGTTCCGAACCCAGGCCGTCGCCGTTTGCCAGTGGTTGACAAACGTCCTTAGCTCCTCGCCAGGTGCCTGCATGCAGTTGAAGAGGATGGTTGATGTCCGGGCTCCTTCGACCCGGAGGATGAAGCGGCCTACGAACCGGTCGGCCAGTTGCTCGAACGCTTCGATGGAGTTTGCCGGGAGCTCATAGAACCAGCTGAGCGCCTCTCCAGACAGGGTTTCCTGGAAAATGTTGCAGCACACTGCATCAGAATAGCCCTTGGCGCACGTTTGGGACCGGAAACTATCCAAATGTTGGTATGGGCAGCCGGATCCTTAGTACGTGAGATTTAGGGATTTCTGGTTACCGGACCTTCCTGATTTCAGAACCCGGTGCGAGAAAGAGCCCATGCGCTCGTTGAACGAGCGCCTTTCATCGGCCGTGCCGCCCTTCTCTCGTTGGCCTCCATTTAGGCCTTTAGATCCGACACAGAGTCGGTGAGTATCTGTAGTGCCCGCGCGGTCGGGGTCACGACTCCGTCCTCGAATGAAGCGCGCGACTGCGGGGCTGCCGGCGTGCTCATTGGCAAAACCGCACCGCCCGGGGACTCCGCCCTCCTGCGGTCGCTGGACCTTCCTCCCGATGACTGTCCTGCCTCCAGGCGCTGAGGTCGGCCTGGCGCGGGTGTAATTGCCCTTGTCATGGCGGCGTTGCGCTGCTGTCCTCTTTCCAGGGCAGCCACCAAGGCAGCGTTTACCGTCTCCATTTCCTCATACCGGGCATTGGATTTTGCTCTATCTCGGTCGTCCTCCGCGCCCAGGCGACCGACTTCTGCCCTCATCGCCCGTATCTCCCCCGCCATATCGTGTCAGTCAGGGCTGTACGTGGTGTCTCGATCGCTGTCACCGAGCAGACTCTCATCTTTGTCGCTCGGACCGTTCGAGAATGTCAGCGAGAAGCCCCGGTGTGTTGGTTGGTCTCCTTCCACCGGGCCTTTCCCGCGCATGCTATCGTTGTGTGCCCCCGGCGTGCCGATCGGCCTCCCACTGCTGCCGTCTTCCTGGTTGCCCTGGTCGCTGCGCTGCTCCCGTACAACAACCAGGGTGGAGATGAGCGCTTGCTCTAGTGCAACCTGCTGACCCTCCGTTGCATTTCTTTCCTGGCCCGCTTCTGAGCTTTCTGCCATTTGGTGATGCTTACGTGGCTTTTTTGCAAGTTTCCCACAAGCGGCGCCAATTGTTTCTGCACAAACCCGTAGGCCTGGTAGAGACTGGTGAATCTAGATGTGATCTTCTCCTGTAAACCTGCTCACTAAGGGGAATACCGGGCGGGCCGGTCTTCTCCTCTCCGATGCCTAAGTTAGTACAGTTGGGACGAATAGATAACTTAAGCATGTATGATAAGCAGTTGGAGAGATCAATTACCTATTAAAGAGGGTAGTTGAGGCTCTTATATAGGTGGTCGGGCGTGAGGTCTGGTCTCACTCTTCGATGTGGGACTGGTTTCCTTCTGCTTGTACACAAAAGGGCAGTTCTGGTGACCTGTTCGGCAGGCTGGCGTCCCCGGCTCCCAGGCCCCTGGTCACAAGGTAGACAGCTGGGCCTCTGGTCCGGGTGCTGGTGATCCTGTTCCGGGCCTCAGTCAGGCCCCGGACATGCTGGTTGCGGGTCTGTGAGCCTGTGTAGCCCCTCTGTGGCTACTGTCAACAATGCCATACCAGGAGAATACTGGGAAAAATCTGATAAAGAAGTCACTGGAATAGGAATGGGAGAAAATGAATTCAACATGAAGTACATAGCTAGAAATGTCAAAATTTCTATTGGAGGAGGAACCTTTCTCTTCTAGAGAATCTGGCAATGTGAAGCTCAAGGAGCAGATATGCTAATAGGAAACGATTTCCTTCTTAAGCAGAAGTTAGTTCAAACCATCGAAATGATCGGATTGGAGAAGAATAATAGGTTCTACTGGGAACCTAGACTTGTCAATGCAGTTAGCATTGCAAATAAATGCTTCACAGAGCAATATCAGAAATCGCGAGCAAACCGTGGTGATCATACCCCTAAATCAACCTACAAACCCGTAGTGCAACCGATACTAGCCTTAAAAGAATTCCAAGAAATTATACCCAATGAAGCAACAAGTACAGAAGACTCAGAGGAAGAACCTCAGTCAGAAAGTTCAAATGGTGAAGAAGAATTCATCAAAGAACATAATTTAAAAATCTATATAAACAAAATAGAGCAAAAGAAAATCGCAAACCTTGCCGAAATAGAAAAACTTCTTAAGCCTATAATAAGTGAAGATCCTTAGTTATACTGGGAAAGAGATCCAGTATATTGTCAGTTAAAAATGCATGATGCAAATGCAATATATCATGTCAAGGCCATTCCTTATTATAAAGATGAGGATATAAAAGAAATGGAAAGCCAAGTCCAAGAACTACTTGAGAATAAACTAATTAGCCCTTATCATGCTCCTGCATTTCTGGTTAGAAACCACGCAGAAAAATTAAGAGGAAAAACAAGAATGGTAATAGACTATAGAGACGTCAATAAAAAAACAGTAAAAGATGGGTACCAAATAGCACAAGTACGAGTCATCATCAATAGGTTAAAAGGAGCAAAGATTTTCTCGAAATTCGATGCAAAATCTGGTTTCTGGCAAGTAAGAATGCATCCTGATTCTATTGCCTTAACTGAGAGGACCAGTCCCAGGATTTCCTTTGGAAATCCGAAACAGGTCCAAAATATAACCCATTATCCAAACAAAAACATCTTTTTGCTCTCATACCACGACCTCCCACCCACTGGGAACAATGACTAATATAATTAACAATTTAAATCAAATAATATTTTATTTTATATTCAAAACAATATACTTTTAAAATCGAATAATAATGTTTCACGACCAATCCCATTGGTCACACAAAACCAAGCCTCGCTGTGTCAGGAATTTATAAAATAATAGAAAGTCTCATAAGAGAAAATATTCCCGAAACTTAAATAATATAAAATCATGACCAATCTCATTGGTCATATAATAAAATAGGGGAAAATGTCATTACCACCATTTAAAATCAAGCCTCCCAGGCTGAGGGTCAGAGTCTCTCAGACTCTCTATAGCGTCCCACGCTAAACCTCAATACAACCCTACGTCGACCACCGAGCGTGAATCTGACCTATATGGTCAAGTCGTCACCTCGCGTGGGATGAGATTAATAAGCTAGCTAGCAATAGCGTCCCACGCTAAACCTCTACACCACACTCCGTCGACCACCGAGCGTGAATCTGACCTATATGGTCAAGTCGTCACCTCGCGTGGGATGAGGTTAATAGGCTATCTAGAAATAAACATATATAGACCCTCGTATGGTGAAAATCCGAAAACAAAACTGAAAGCACGTTTCCCCTTTATATGAATTAAATCATTACGGTCCCCGACCGTACATCCGAGGCTTATAAATATCACAAATATAATAATAGCCTCCAAACATATACATATATACCTGTTGACAGTAGCCGCAGAGAGGCTACAGCAGCCCCACAGACCCGCAGCAAGTGCACCAGGGCCCGGCCTAAGGCTCGGGACCGGATCACCAGCACCCGGCCTCGGGGTCCATCACTCTATCCTGCCTCCAGAGACCCTGGGGCCGGGGGCGCCAGCCTGCCGAAGAGGGCATCAGAAGGTACAAACAGAAGGGAGCCAGTCCCACATCGAAGGGTGATGCCAGCCCTCACCCCCAACCACCTATATAAGGGCCCCAACTACCCTCTTTATTAGGTAACTTATCTCTCCCCCTGCTTACATACGTGCCTTGGTTATATATATTCCAACTATACTAACTTAGGCATCGGAGAGGAGAAGACCGGCCCGCCCGGTATTCCCCTTAGTGAGCAGGATTGCAGGAGATCAAGTTGGATTCATCGTGTATCTACCAGGCCCCCGGGTTTAGGCAGAAACAATTGGCGCCGTCTGTGGGAAACCAGCCCCCAGGATGCGGTAGAGGCCAGGAGGCTACACCTCCGGTGCGCCCGGTACGGTCTCCTCAATGGCCAGTTGTACCGAAAAGGGCACAGCTTCCCCCAGCTGAGGTGTGTGACAAAAGAGGCAGGAGAGACTATCATGCGAGAAATACACGAAGGGGTATGCGGTAATCATTCTGGCGCAAGGTCATTATCCCACAAGTCGCTCCGAGCGGAGTATTTCTGGCCAGACATGGCGGCAGTATCAAGGAAAATATCGGGCGGCTGCCACAAGTGCCACATGTACGCCTCTATACCTCATGCCCCGGCAATCGCATTATCAATCCTGTTGGCACCATGGCCATTCGCACAATGGGGATTAGACATCATCGGCCCTTTCCCAACAGCTGTGGGACAGTACAAGTATGCCATCGTGGCAGTGGACTATCAGACCAAGTGGGTCGAGGCAGAACCCATGATAAAGATCATTGAGGAACGGGTTAAAAAGTTCCTATGGAAGAACATCTACTGCAGGTTCGGGGTACCGCAGACTATTGTCACGGATAATGGGACACAGTTCAATAATGCTGATCTTATCCAGTACACAGCCTCTATGGGGACCCGGATGTTGTTCGCCTCAGTGGCACACCCACAGACCAACGGCCAGGTAGAAGCGGTCAATAAGATTATCAAGACCCTTCTCAAAAAGAAGCTGGATGCCAAGAATGGATGTTGGGCTGAAGAACTCCCCGCGGTGCTATGGGCCATCCGGACAACAGCAGCAGAGGCAACAGGAGAGACCCCGTTCTGCATGGCATTTGGGAGCGAGGCGGTACTCCCTGTAGAAACTGGTATACCCAGCGGCAGGGTCGAGAATTACGACGCCGAAACAAACGCCGAGGGGCTACTGCTCAACCTGGACCTCATTGAGGAGCGCCGCGACCAGGCGCATATGCGCAACCAAACCTACAAGCAGCGGATCGCCCGGTACTATGACAGAAGGGTCCGGGAGAGAAAGCTACAAGTCGAGGATTGGGTCATGAAGAAGGTCCAGAAAAAACCGTTGGCCCTAGAACCAACATGGGAAGGGCCCTACCAGATCACCGCGGCCGTGGGACCGGCAACATTCCACATTATAGACACCGAGGGCATCTATTCCACCCGGCCGTGGAATATCCAGCACCTACGGTTCTACCCTAAGTAATAGCGGTCACAGAGCGACAACAGTGTATTTAGCATCAATATTGCAATACACAGTTACGGCGTTAAAGAATAAACTACAGCGGTTACAAGATGTGCATGTACAAGGTAAACAGCTAGCTACCGCCCCCGGAGCACCCAATCCCCGGCCCGCCACTTTTTAGAGCTTGCTCCTGCTCCACCATTTCTGTTAGGGCTATATCAGCCTCCATCTGCTCGGCATCAAGCCATCATTTCTCCCTCCACTCCAGATAGGCGTCACTAATGCCCTTCGCCCGGGCCTCATCCAGCATCTCCTCAAGCTCCACCGACTCCCAGAAGTCGTCGACAGCCTTATCGGCCACTTCAGCAAGCTGGGATTCCGTGAGCTTCTCCCTTCCTTGGGCGACTACTGTAACCTGGCTCTGGAGCTCCAAAACCTTCGCCTCCATCTCCGTAATTCTCCCTTCCCGGGCAACAGCCTGGGTCTGCAGCTCCAAAACCCTCGTCTCCAGCTCCGCGATCCTCCCTTCTCGAGCAGCAGCCTGCCGATAGGCCTCTTCCTTCTCATGCGAGAGTTCATGGTTCAACCGACCGGTTAGTTCTTTCTCCCGCACGAGCTGGGTGCTCAACCGACCAACCTCCTCTCTTTCCTCCGCAAGCTTGGCTTCCGCCACGTCCGCCCGCACGCTCAGCTCCTCCACCCGCCTCTCCAAAACCGCAGCAGCCTCCCCTCTGGGCTCCGCGACATAAAGGCTATGAACCAGCTGCCAGAGGCAAACAAAGGAACATTAGCTCGTGTCACTCCAAGAGAAAAGGAAGCACAAAAACACTTACCCGAACAGCTAGTTCCACGGGCTTCGTCCTGTTCTCGCCCGATTGTCCAGTCCCAGGGTCCTCCCGGTCAAGTCCCAAGGTTTCGACGGTAGCGACCACGAACCTACCAATTCCATCACCGGAACTGCGACTGGCTTCCGGCACCTGAGTCCTTCGACCACCCACCTCCACGGCCGAAACCACCGCCCGCTCGATTGGCCCAGCCGAACTTGACGCTCCGGCGTCAAACGCCCTTGCCCTCTTGGGCGGAGCTTCACCGAGGCTGCTTCGGCGGTGCCCGAACATTTCTGCCGTTTCCCTCTCCCGCGAGACCCGTACCGCCATCGGGCGCGCCACGGGTTCTGAACCAGATAACCCCACAGACCGCCCTTCCCGAATAAATAGTGGGGAGTTATTCTCACCGCCCAGTCGCCTTCCATAGTGAGCGTCCGGAAACACGAGCGGCACCGGCCTGTCATGCTCCCTGCGTTTCTGGGTAGCCGTATCAATCACGGTCTTCGCGGCCGTCTCCCCCGTCTCCATCAATCTCGAGGCTACAAGCTCCTCATCCGGTTCGATAGTCTCCTCAATTTTAAGCGCGAGCCGGGGGGCATTAGCTGCAAGCCGATAGGTCGAGCGGTCAGAACACAAGTAACCATGCAAAAGCAAAGTGCAAGACACCTTACCAGGTTTTCTCTCCATCTCGCATATCTCCAACACGTTCCATCGGATGAAATTGTAGGAGCTCCGACTCAGATGGTCCCAGCCATAGAACAACCGGAATATCCATTGCTTCTCCAAGTCCTCCAACTGCCACGACTGGTCCCCGATCGGTTGGTATGCCCCGGGGACCTGATAGCCCCTCCAGTTACGCTGCCACCTACCACCGGCCAGCACCACCGACCTTCTCCAGACATCTGAAACCGATGACGGCAGATGCGTGATGGCAGCACCATAGTCCCGCGCGGCAAAATTCACACAACCGCTGCACTGGGCTTTTCTGCAGTAAGAAATCTTGTACAGCGCCCGAAATTTATTAAGCGTGGGCCAGTCCATATGGCTCAGGCTAAACAGGCACCCAAGCCCAAGCAACTGCCTCTACTGATTGCTCGGAAGTTGGGCCGGGGAAAGATTTAGTGAGCTCAACATGTACTGAACAAATCTCGGCAGCGGCAGCGATAGTCCGTGTCGGAATAGATCGTCGAAAACAGCAACCCAGCCCGGTTCCGGGTTACAGGCCAGTTCCCCGGGACGCAGGCCTCGAAGTTTAACAGAAGAGTCGATGTCCCACTTCGCCCGAAACTCCCTAATCTCTCTTTCATCCATGCTTCTGACTGGCTCATCACAGAGAATCACTCTGTCACCATCCAGCAGCTCGTGCCTTCTGGGCCCGTGGCTTGCGCCGCCATAATACGCAGATCTCCCAGACGCCATAATCCTAACACAAAAATAATTCAGATCTGCAGTAAGGCGGACGAGGAGAGCAGAGGGCAAAAGGTTTAGGCAAAGTGTGGTAGGAGGTGAGCAGAGTGGACAATAAATAGGGCAACAAGAAAAGCAAGGTAACCCCAGCAGTGGATTCCCTCCATCTCAGACCGCTCCCTGTCGACACGTGTCCCAGCATGGATAAGGGATCTCATCCATCATAACTGATGGGACTGATGGGCTCTCCCCTTCATCGCATGTCTGTCACCTGTCCCACTTACCAGCGGCATTTAGGGAGATAGGAGCGAACAACGAGGTGTCCACTCCCCTCGTTCCCCCAGAAAGTCA
The DNA here is from genome assembly GCA_963682095.1 of Potentilla sterilis. Lineage (NCBI taxonomy): Eukaryota > Viridiplantae > Streptophyta > Magnoliopsida > Rosales > Rosaceae > Potentilla > Potentilla sterilis. Next base: position 2,822,137 of record OY821761.1, read on the forward strand.
ACTCCGAATCAATCCGGCACCATGGCAGTTCACGATTATGATCATTCAACCGACTGCATGGCTTCTTCATTATATATCTTGAAGACCTCTCACCGCTTGTGATTTTTCCAACCGCTTCGAGAGCATCTAACCAGGTATGAACCCTCCTAGCACCATCTTCGTTGCATATCACTGGGGGACTCGTCTCGATATGGCATGTCGCCCGGTCAAGATCCGCCCAGCACTATGGCATTCCACCGGCCCTGTGACATTTAACCCACTCCAAGGCATTCTACCAGTTGTCAACTTCCTTCGCCTACGGGCAGGAATGAGCCAACAACAACTCAAGGCTTCTAAACGCATGGGCTTTATAAACCCGGGCGAGTTTACATCTAACCCATGTACTCTTGTCCAGCAGGATAAAAACCCTGCATCACACTGAACTGTGATACATTTGGAGATACATGGCGAGACTCGTTATCTCAACGCCACTCCACTAGGTAGATTGTTTCTCTAACACAGAACAAGTCTCCCTGCAGGCTAACAAACCTGCACATTATCTCAACGCTTAACCAACAAAAGCTGAGAAGAAGTAGCAAGTGTTAACCGATGCCTCGGTACGGCCGTAACACTCTCTGGGGTACCTGTTGGCTTAGTCCACGCACCAACAGGCCCTCCCGCAGGCTAGCATCTCCGGGACTTGTCTCGATATGGCAGGGCGCCCGGTCGAGCTCCCGTGAACTCCGCCTCGCACCGATATGACAGAACGCCCGGGCGAGGTCCAGTCTGCAAGTTCATCCGGGACTCGTCTCGATATGGCAGGACGCCCGGTCGAGCTCCCGTGAACTCCGCCTCGCACCGATATGGCAGAAAGCCCGGGCGAGGTCCAGTCTGCAAGTTCATCCGGGACTCGTCTCGATATGGCAGGACGCCGGTCGAGCTCCCGTGAACTCCGCCTCGCACCGATATGGCAGAACGCCCGGGCGAGGTCCAGTCTGCAAGTTCATCCGGGACTCGTCTCGATATGGCAGGACGCCCGGTCGAGCTCCCGTGAACTCCGCCTCGCACCGATATGGCAGAACGCCCGGGCGAGGTCCAGTCTGCAAGTTCATCCGGGACTCGTCTCGATATGGCAGGACGCCCGGTCGAGCTCCCGTGAACTCCGGGTCGATGCTCATAGCACCACAACACTTAAGTACAGTACTATCTATATTGCAAACGTACTTATAAACTTTTACTTACCGTCAGTAACAGGTACTCACCTCGGTCACGCCCAATCTTTAACGCGGACTTGGGGGACTGGGCACCGGTAGGTTGGTAACCCTGCGGGTCTGCGGGGCAAGAGCAAGACAGATTTAAGTCCCCATTCAAGATTGCACTTGACCGGGAACTTGGGGGACTTGTTGACAGTAGCCGCAGAGAGGCTACAGCAGGCCCACAGACCCGCAGCAAGTGCACCAGGGCCCGGCCCAAGGCTCGGGACCGGATCACCAGCACCCGGCCTCGGGGTCCAGCACTCTATCCTGCCTCCAGAGACCCTGGGGCCGGGGGCGCCAGCCTGCCGAAGAGGGCATCAGAAGGTACAAACAGAAGGGAGCCAATCCCACATCGAAGGGTGAGGCCAGCCCTCACCCCCAACCACCTATATAAGGGCCCCAACTACCCTCTTTATTAGGTAACTTATATCTCCCCCTGCTTACATACGTACCTTGGTTATATATATTCCAACTATACTAACTTAGGCATCGGAGAGGAGAAGACCGGCCCGCCCGGTATTCCCCTTAGTGAGCAGGATTGCAGGAGATCAAGTTGGATTCATCGTGTATCTACCAGGCCCCCGGGTTTAGGCAGAAACAATACCGACATGTCCCACATGTCATAAAATAATATATAAAAAAAATTGAAGAATATATCCATAACATCGACATGTCCCACATGTCGTGAAATCATAATTAACGAAACCATGAAATTCCCGGAAATCTCATTTTCAGGTAAAATTACTTATTATATATATAACGGTAGGAACCGATATACCTCAAATCCATATTTTTTTTCCTTTAAATATTAAATAAACAATTTCCATAATCAAATACTTTCAATGATTCACAACAAGCTCACGAAAAGCATTTAATTAAAGTAATTTCATTTCAATACAATGTTTAGGCATGCATCATAAAATCCACTCGCTCTATACCCATTTTCCATATAAAGCATTCTAAATATAACGATAATTATACTAACATTTACACTCGTAGTTAATAATAATACAAGGAGGTTTACTCACCTTAATTTACCAGAAATGGTAAATATCCATTCAGGATCGAGTCCGAACGCTACAGGATCTCGTCGGATCGAATCGCTGAAGTTCCGAAATCGGGTCAAACTCAGGTCAACGCCCGGTTAACAGTCAACGCCCGGTCAACGGTCTGGTCAACGGTCAACGTGGGCCGGGTCGGATCTGAACCGGGTCGAGTCAAGGTGGGCCGGATCGGGTCGACTCCGGGTTGGGCTGAGTCGGACCCGGGTCGAACAATGGAAACGGGTCGAGGAGAAACCGAAATGGGTAGAGGAGAAACTCGTTCGATCTGCGCGAGTCCGTGCAAAGTGGCGCAATCCACCTCCACAGAGTGGTGCGCAAGAGGAAACCCAGCCGAACGGTGGGTGGCGCACCCCGTGGCGTCGTCTGCAGCACCGCCGCCCACGGTGGCGAAACTTCCCCACCTCGCCACGCCGCTCACCGTCACTCCCTCGAGTTGCGCCATAGCTCAATCGGAAGAGGAGAGGAAGATGAGCTTGATGCTGGGTGGCGCGCGTGACGCCTTGGCCGGACGACGGAGATCGGGACGAAATTCAAGGATGAACAGTACCCGGATCGGGGAGAGAGGGTGAACAGTAATTTGCTACAGTAAATAGTAATTTCCCGAATGAAAAGCTCTCCCTTTCCCGAAAAAAAATCCTCCTTTTATAGTAACTTTTCCGGAATAGTAAATAATTTCAACAGACCATAACTTCTTCATACGACGTCTGTTTCACCCTCGCCACGTGTCTACGTACTCGTATCGTCGCACTCTACAACTTTTGTCAAGAAAACTTTTTAAAATTTACAACGGATCATAAAGTCAACTTTCTCCCCTATTAAAACTTAAAACATTTTTCGAATTTAACCTTCAAATATACTTCCGACCTCACGTGACAACTAAAATAAAAGCGTACGAAATTTCAATACTCGTAATTCCGTTAAATTGGGTTCGAGATGTAACATTAACAGCCTTTGGGACTCCTCAGGGACATTATGAATGGCTTGTAATGCCATTTGGTCTAAAGCAAGCTCCGTCTATCTTTCAAAGAAAGATGGATAACATCTTTAAGCCATATTCAGATTTCTGTATAGTTTACATTGATGACATTCTTGTCTTCTCTAAAACTATGAGCGAACATCTGAAACATCTCAAACAAATTTGCGAAATTATGGTCCAGAAAGGAATCATCCTTGGACAAAAGAAAATTCATCTCATAAAAGGAGAGATAGATTTTCTTGGCATACATGTGAAGGATGGAGAAATTCGTCTTCATGATCACATCGTAAAGAAAATTAGTCGGTTCCCTGACAACATTCCTGATGCAAAATCTCTTCAGAGATTTTTAGGAGTTGTTAACTTTGCAATAGACTTTATTCCTCAAGTAAGTGGTCTCACGACTCTCCTTTCTCCTAAAACGAGCTCAAAGAAGAAATGGTCCTTTACAACGGACGATAGCGACACCATTAAGAAAATCAAAAAGCTTACAGAACACATTCCCCCTTTACATTACCAGAAGAAGGTGACTTGATAGTGTTGCAAACAGATGCAAACGATTATTACTGGGCATGAGTAGTTTTAGCAATTACACCAGATACAAATCAAGAAAAAATTTGTAAATTCATGTCGGGAAAATTCAACCCAGCAGAACTAAATTATTCCACTGGAGATAAAGAAGTTCTAGCTCTGCTAAAATCCATCAAGGAAGCAGAAGCCTTTTTAGGGAATAAGTTCCTAGTTAGAACTGACAACAAGAGAGTAAAAAACTTTAAGAACTATAAACTCACAGATGCAGCTGATAGAGGAAGAGTTCTTAGATGGCAATTTTTTTTAACTCAATATGATTATGATGTTGAAATGGTTGCAGGAGATAAGAATTATCTGACTGACGCTCTTACAAGGGAAATGACAATGTTCGAAAGAAGTGAAGGCCGAAATTCCAGAAGTAGGAGACCAGAACCTGAAGAAAGAAGGAGACCAAACTTTGAAGAAAAAAGACCAAAACGCGAGAGAGGAGAAAGCCAGACCTAGAAGACACAGAGGTAACTCAAGAGAGAAAATTAAAAGCAAAGACTATGTGGGAAAGGTACAAAGAAGGAGATAAAACAGTTGGACCTCTACATGATGGACCAGTATACCAATACATAGTATCCTACTCTTCTGCAGAATTAAGCAAAGCCTCTAAGAAAAAACAAGATGCTGAGAAAATACATCCAAATCCAACAGGATGGGATGGTTACAGTCAATCCAAAATACTGTCACAAAGAGAGATTCCTGATGAAGATGAGAAAAATCTCATAGAAGAATTCCTACAACACCTCAGAAATGAAAACACTTGGGATAGAATCCCACGAACACCTAATACAACCTCTCAGGTAATGAGACCGGGTTATGATAGGCAAGCAGCCTACAAAAGAAAATAGTCAGTGGTAGCAGGAACAACCCTGATAAACAACCACCCAATGAGGATATACGAGAGGCCAGTCTTCAGGACCAGTAAGGGACTACAGTTCAATCAGAGGGTTATTATGGATAACCTCTTAACTGCCTCTAGGAATCAGAATGAAGCCCTAGTGCTCCAGGCTTTAGAAGCTTTAACAGAAGAACTTTCCAACAAAGATATGGAAAAGGAGCCTGAAAAGGTAATTTCTTATCTTGAGAATCCTGAGAGTGCACGAATTCCAGTTAAAGCTATGTCCGAGTTAGAATGGTTCCGTTTTCATAATCCCTTAGGAGATTTTAAAAATAGAAATGTTCTTCAAACAACGCTATTAGCAGTAGCAGGTCCTTATTACGGAAGATATATGGTTGATGTTCTAGCAGAACATCCCCAAAAACATAAGCTATGGTTAGTAGAGAACAGTTTTGTTCATAACCTTTGGATCAGAAATAATAAAGACCTAGAAGGTCTTCCTGAGAAAATTTATGAGTCTGTTAAGAACGTCAAACCAGAAAGATGTGTTTTAAGACTAAAATTCATCTCGACCCCTCCAGAATGGACTACTGAAGCAGGACAAGAAACCTACATTTCTCCATACCATTATGTGATAATAGTCAAGGGATGTACTAAGGGAAAACAGTCCTCTAGAAACAATGGAGCTTCAAACCAGAGCCTGTCATGGATGAAAGCAATGGCGATAAACCTCATAAAGAAATTAGTCTGAAGAGACCAGTACACTACTCTTCTGGCAAGTGGAGAAAAAATAATGGTCACAAGTTACAATCATCCTTCGCCTGATAATTGTGACTTTTTCAAAGCCTTAGAAAGGCAAGAGATAGTTAGAACGTTATCCACCACCAAGTGGATGGAGCAAGTTGAAAAAGAATACAAACAAACAGTTCCATATGACTCAGACATGGAAGAGGAGGAAGAAGGAGAAGACTCCACCACAGGAGCATCTTTTCATGATGAGGAACTACACAACATCGAGAACATGATGGAAGGATAAGCTGCCGACGCATAAAAACACAAGCTGCAGATAGTGGTTTGCCAGCAATAAAGCATATTTTGAATAAAGGAAGCTGCCGACGCTTGAAGACAAGTTTTCCTTTGAATTATTGAGGCCAACATCTTTATCAACTTTAACTAAAGATGAGATTCCTCTTATCTCCAGTTTCAGAGGTGTTTTGAAGGAAATTTTAGAGTTCAAGACCATATAAGGAGTGGAAACCCTCATAGGAAGACATTCGAAATCAGAGAGAAGAAGAGCATACAAAAGCATTCAGAAACTGTCTAGAATAGTGGTGAGTAGAGTTGTGAGATAAATAATGAGAGAATATAAGTGTGCTACTGTAACTGTGCTACCGTAACTAAGTGTGGTGTGGCTTTATTTTACAAGTAAGTATGTATTTCAATTCAAGCATGAGTAGCTAAACAGCTTTAGCTGTTTACCCAAGAGTTGAGGCTCTAGGTTATGTATATGAATGTTTGAATAAATAAATTCCAGTTAGTGTTCCCCACATCCGTCGAAAATTTTAAGTTTTGATCTCAAACCCCAGGTGGAGGACTACCTCCTAGGAGTGATATTTGAGAAATATTTGCTATGTTACTTTCGGTATTTTAAAATTTTCTAGAACTGCTACTGTAACAGAAACTTAGGAACATTGCTAATATACTAGAACTTAGGAAACCCTCCAAACTTAGACAGCAGTGAAACCGCCAGAAAAGTAACCATTTAGACAGGAAGTCGGTAGGTGAAAATGACATGTTGAAGGCTAGTTCTCAGTTTTGACAGGTGTTACTAAAATCTAGTGTAAACAGTAGGTGTTACTAAGGAAGGTGTTACTAAGGCAGATGTAAAAAAAATTGTAAAAAAAAAAAAAAAAAACTGTAAAAAGGGTAAAAAGCACTGTTTGGAGTACTGATTTGTGATAAACGAAATATGGGTGAGTTTTCTGTATTTTGAAATGTGGTCGGGTACAGTTTTATAATTGGCTACCTTTAATTCAAGTGTGTTGTATGAATGCAATAAAAAAAATTGGATTGATTTCGGTACAGTCGATAGTTTTATTTTCATGTAAGGTCACAATTTGAATTAGAACCTCAAGCCTCTTGAATATCAGGATTCAGGACTCTGATCACACAACAAAAATGAGTACACTAATAAGAGCATGAAACTTAGTACACAATAGAAATGAGAAAGGTATGTGTGATCATCCACGTACAAGACTTTGAAGATCACTGGATTTAAGCATGCTCTCTGATCTCATTGTTGTCCCCAACATCAAGAAAGCATTCATTCTCTGACTAACTACGTAAAACTAACACAAATTACTAAACTTTCGTCTTCAAATTTCATTATCCTATCAAGTATCAACTTAACTTGCTTTGACTTGATATGGTATGGAGACCTGCATTTTAATCCAAGACACGAGTATCTATATTAGAAACTACACAATTTGGGCCGTACATTGGGCCGTTGTTACTGGGCCCTTGTAAAATTGACCCAAGCAAAGACGTGTGTTTATATAGCATAGAAATGAAGAACTGTAAAAGAAAAGGAGAAGACTTTAAATCGAAGCTTACTACATTTCACCGGAAACACTCACACATTTCTTTTCTCCGATGCGAATTTTCCCGCCAAATCAATGAAGCCCCTGCGCCAATTTTCTTCCTAGCCGCCGCTATGACCACTCGTCTGACATCCACGTCATCACTCTCCCTCCTCGTCATCATCGTCGCCGTCATCTCTCTGCTCCATTTCAAGCCCCACCGGAATCCGCCAACCCTAACCCTAGATCGTCACAGCCGAAACTACGTCGTCCGATTCGTGGAGTACAGGAGGTGGGAGGATCACCGGGAGTATCTGAAGTCCGGTGTGCCGGCGCCGGCAGCGGAGGGATGGGGCTGGATCGAGAGGAATAATCCGGCGAAGGATTTCCCGACGGATTTCGGAGTGGTGTGGATTGAAGAAAGAGTGAGGGAATTGGTGATTGGGGAGATTGGGAAATTGGGGAGGGTGAAGGACGTCAATGCTGACGTCAGGTACGGGAGGGGTTTGCTGAGTGAGAAAGTTGGGGCGTTTGCTGATGGGGAGAAGCGGCCGGGGAAGATTTTAACGGCGATGTCGTTTAGTGAAGACGGAGGGGGAAGCAATGGTTCTGTTGGCTTGAAAAGGGAGCTCTTGGCTGAGGTGACATGTCGTATTTATGGTTTATGTGTTTAGTTATTGTAGTATTTAGGAAGGATAGAGCTTGAAAGTTGTGATCTTTTTGGTTTATTGTTCGTTTATCATATTGAGTAGGAAATTGGGTTATCTTGGTAGTGATTTTAGTGAAGGAGTTTTAGTTTGATTGGTATTGCATTGTGATTGTAGTTGGTATTCAGTCATTATGCATTGTGATTAAAGTTTGTACTGTGGTGGAAACTCATGAGCCATTAGGCTTATAAATTTGAATTTGAGAATGGGCAAACATATTTGAGTGTTGCATCACTTTGTTGGAAGTTGGAGATGTTAATGTCAAGAAGTCCCTTTTTTGAGATTTTTCTGTGTTGATTGTAGAGGGTGTTGGTGTATATGCCTAGTTCCCTTATTCTTAGTACCGTGTTACTTTTGCAGAGATCTCAAATAACCTCATTATTTGGAGCGGAGTTTCTTTGGACAAAAGGGTATACCGGTGCAAAAGTCAAAATGGCCATATTTGACACTGGTATTCGAGCTAATCACCCGCACTTTCGAAATATTAAGGTATGGTTTTCTTTTATCAATGTGGGTTATGTAGAGCCTTGGTATTACATTAATGTTTGCTTTTGAAACAAGTTTTCAGTCCATTTGCTGGTTTTGACTTTTAAATGATTTTGTAGGAGCGGACAAACTGGACAAATGAGGATACATTAAACGACAATCTTGGACATGGGACATTTGTTGCTGGTGTTATTGCTGGTGTAGATGCAGAGTGTCTTGGTTTTGCCCCTGATACAGAGATATATGCCTTTCGCGTGTTTACAGATGCACAGGTAATGACTTCGGACGTTGGGAGACTTTTTAGCATGACATTCTGACTAGAACCCGGAAACCCACTGAGGATTAAATCACAAAGTGGCATATACATTTGTCTTTCAATCCCTATGTGGTTACCAATTGCAGTTGAACTCTAATATGAATTATAATTTGTTTCATTTAGTTAACAAAATTTAGCAAGATTATGAGAAGTTTGTATTCAGCTTATTGCAGGTATCATACACATCATGGTTCCTTGATGCATTCAACTATGCAATTGCGACCAATATGGATGTACTGAACTTGAGCATAGGTGGACCGGATTACTTGGACCTCCCATTTGTGGAGAAGGTAACACTTTTTTTATTATTAAGTTTCCAAATTTCAGGAAGAACACTTTAGTGTGGTTGCTTGGACCTTCTTGATCTAATAGTCTTCACTTAAGTACTTGTGCACATGTGATGTGAAACTTATTTTCTTTTTTTTGCACCAGGTCTGGGAAATAACAGCAAACAACATTATTATGGTTTCAGCAATTGGAAATGATGGACCGCTTTATGGGACTCTAAATAATCCAGCAGACCAAAGTGATGTTATTGGTGTTGGTGGCATCGACTATAGTGATCATATTGCTTCTTTTTCCTCACGAGGCATGAGTACTTGGGAGATGCCGCATGGGTAATTTTTTCTTACTTATGGTTATTCAATACTTATATTTTCTGGTGTTTTATGTCTTTATACATACACAGTCTTATAGTTGAAATCTGCTTATTATTATCTTCCTCTTTTTCTCCTGATCTTAAATTCTTAACGGTAAAGTGGTAAACTGTAAGTGTTCAAACTGTTAACTATGTAACTATTCTATAAATAGGTATGGTCGTGTTAAGCCGGATGTCGTTGCATATGGACGGGACATTATGGGATCCAAGATCAGTACAGGCTGTAAAAGCTTATCTGGCACGAGTGTTGCAAGTCCTGTGGTTGCTGGTATGGTATGTCTGCTTGTGAGTGTTGTCCCTGAAAGCAGTAGGAAGGATATTTTAAATCCAGCAAGCATGAAACAAGCATTGGTTGAAGGCGCTGCAAAACTTGGTGGTCCTAATATGTATGAACAGGGTGCAGGGAGGGTTGACCTGTAAGTTTTCCTGATTTATGGCGCCTATGATCCTTTTGTACAGATTTATTACTGGTTTGTTATATCATCATTAGCAGGTTTTAGTCTTAATTTTTAACATTTTGGTCAGGTTAGAAGCATATGAAATCCTGAAGAATTACCAACCTCGTGCCAGCATCTTCCCTAATATTCTTGATTATACAGACTGCCCCTACTCTTGGCCCTTCTGTCGTCAGCCACTTTATGCAGGTGCCATGCCTGTTATCTTCAATGCTACCATTCTAAATGGAATGGGTGTAGTTGGCTATGTTGAAAGCCCACCAACCTGGCAGCCTTCAGATGAAGTAGGGAATCTTTTAAGCATTCACTTTACTTATTCTAAGGTTATCTGGCCTTGGACTGGTTATTTAGCTCTTCACATGCAAATTAAGGAAGAAGGCGCACAATTTTCAGGAGAGATTAGTGGCAATGTTAGTCTTAGGGTGTACAGTCCTCCATCTCGAGGAGAAAAGAATCTGCGGATTAGCACTTGCGTGCTTCAGTTAAAATTGAAGATTGTCCCAACTCCACCAAGACCAAAACGAATATTGTGGGACCAGTTTCATAGTATTAAATACCCTCCAGGTTATATCCCTAGGGACTCTTTGGATGTTCGTAATGACATTCTTGACTGGCATGGAGATCACCTGCATACAAATTTTCACATTATGTTCAACATGTTACGAGATGCTGGGTATTATGTGGAAACACTTGGTTCTCCTCTTACTTGCTTTGATGCTCTTCGATATGGGACCCTTCTTTTGGTAGATCTTGAAGAAGAGTACTTCCAGGAGGAGATTGAGAAGCTGCAAGATGATGTTCTGAGTTCTGGACTGGGATTGGTTGTGTTTTCTGAGTGGTATAATGTGGACACAATGGTAAAAATGAGATTCTTTGATGATAACACACGAAGCTGGTGGACTCCAGTCACTGGAGGTGCAAATATTCCAGCGTTAAACGACCTGTTGGCTCCATTTGGGATTGCATTTGGAGATAAGATTCTGAATGGTGATTTTTCTATCAATGGAGAGCAAAGTCGGTATGCATCTGGAACAGATATTGTGAGGTTTCCGAAAGGGGGTTATGTACACAAGTTCCCTTTCCTGGATAGCTCTGAAAGTGGAGCCACTCAGAATGTACTTCGGGATCCTGAGATGACAATGGTAAGCAAATAAGCTACTTGTTCACTTTTCCATTATTTTAGTTCATCATGAGTCACAAAAGGGTGTTGGCCAGTTATCTGTGTCATTATCATTTACCACTGAATTATTCACATTACGTGTTTTTGTAAGTCATTAAACAAATTTGAGTTTTAATTGAACTTATTCATATTTGGTATTGACTAAGGTGCCAATTGGTAAATGCAGGCAGATTCTCCCATTCTCGGTCTTGTACAGGTGGGTGAAGGTCGTGTTGTGGTCTATGGAGATTCTAACTGTCTGGACAGCAGTCACATGGTGACTAATTGTTATTGGCTCTTGAGGAAAATGTTAGATTTTACCGGTGGAAACATCAGAGATCCTGTGCTTTTTTCAAGCTCAGTCAAACAGGATTCACCTTTATACATGGAAGACAACCAATTACCATCTCGTAGAACAGACGTGAATTTTTCTACATATTCCGCTGTAGTGGGGAAGGAATTGATCTGTGGGAGTGACTCTGTATTTGAAATATGGGGGACCAAAGGTTACAGTTTACAGGTCAGGAGCACAAACAGAAGATTACCAGGCTCTTCTGTGACTAATCCAGGTGGAGGTATGAAATCCACTGTCGAGGCTTCCCGTTTGAAACGTAGTGAGTTGGCATCGGAAAATAGAAATGATTCTCTGGGAAATGGATACTTGGGCCTGTTCTATGGGGATGAGGTAAGCTAACAAATTATCTGGCTATAATGGTTGTTGTAGTTTCATACTCAGATTGAAATTCATATTTTCTGTCTAACCTTGAACTTAATCCTCTTGCAGCTTGATATGCCTGTGTTAGTTGCTAGTCATTGGCTTGTTCCTGCAATACTTGCCGTAACTGGTGAGTGATACTTTTGACTTTCCACTTTCTGAAAGGAATACATATATTTAGATGTTCATTTAACCTGGAGTTATTTTGCTGCTATCTATAGGTTTGGTGGTATTTTTGAGCTTTTGGAGAATTAGACAGAGGCGGCGGCGACGAAGAAAAGGATCTAGTGCTGGTCGATATTCTAATCTATAGTTCTGAAGTTTGTAATAGCATTGCTCTTCTCATACTGTTACACTACCACACAATTTTCTTGTAACATCAATTCACTAATTCAGAGGGTTAATGTCAGTTTCACAGGAAATGAGTTTGTAGTCTAAGCCGGTACCTTCTCTCAAGCTTGAAACTAATCTCCACTAATAAAACTCGAGGAATGATGAAGGTAAAAGCTAGTCGATATGGGCGAGTGGGTAGTCATCTTATTCAACGCAAAAGTTTCTTTTACTCTGTCTGGGTATGAATTTATGATATACTGCAGCTTTTATCTGTTGAAAAAAAAATAGCATTCAGCAAAATTGGTCCTAGATGAAGAAGAAAATGGACCCAAGCATCATTCAAAGCGTGCACGACCATTTTGGGTGGGAATGGCAATAATGTTATACGACTATTCTGAAAGCAATGCTAAACTGGCTAACTAGGAAGACGAAAAGAAAAATCAATAAATCAATGAGACTTTAGTTATGCAAACAAATATGTCGACGAAATTTATGGCGATTTAGGGGTGTGAGAATTTCGGGGAAGAAAATTGGTGCATTGGCTGTGTTGTTAATACTCGGAGCTTCCACTGTAACCACGATTGTTCTAATTCATCTTCCCCAATTCCATTTCTTGGGTGGTTTCCCGGGTTCGTTTGCCTTCACTGCTTGAACAGATGGGTTTAAGCCATACTCGCTACTAGCACCATACTCCTCCTGGCTTTCCAATGCCATCTTCCTGTGGTTTATCAAGTCCAGGTTACGTTGCTTTGTGTCGTAGGGTCTTGAGTCGAAGTCTGAACTCCCATGAGAAGTGTACTAGACTGCTATGCCCAGGCCTTCTGCCTTCATTCAGATCAGACAGTGACACATCTCCCTCTAGAGCACGGACAACCTGTTTGTTGTTTCCAGTAAATCGAAAACTTAAGCAGTTAATGAGTGAAACTTTACCTGACTCATTCGTGGTCGACGCCTTGCAGAATGTCGTACACAAGCAACCATGCGAGCCATCTCGTTGTGATCAAATCTACCCTGCAGTCTAGGATCAACCAGTTCATCAAAGTCATCGGATTCCAGAGCTCGAGTGAGAATGGGCCTTGCCTGCAATACCAATATATAATTAGGAAAGTTTTATATAGAAACATAATAAGAGTTCTCAAGGTCCAACAGCATGGATACAAACTCACCCACTCTACCAAACTATAATCCATGTAAGTTTGAGATGCATCAACAGGGCGTCGTCCAGTAATCAACTCCAAAAGCATAACCCGTTTGAGAAAACATCCGACTGGTCTGTGAGTTTTCCACTAGATGCATTTTCTGGAGCTAGATACCTAAAAGCAATTGAATACAAATTGATGTGAATCATATATCTACGTGGATATAACATGGTTCACAAAATGCTAGTCATTCTAGACTAGACAAAATAAGATGAAAAATCTGGTCATGACTCCAAAACAACTGAGACCTCTACATTATAGGAAGCACATGACTGCATTTGATCTCGAGTGTTCAACCAAACATACAATGTATTAGTTCTGTATTAGTTCTACGATTAACAATGACTTGAATAAGCTCTAGGAAAGAAATGCCCATTTGGAAGAGCTAGACACAAAAGTACAGTACTGTTCATACTTTGGGTAAAGTTAATTATGATAACTAGTTCCAGTGGTAAAGTCAAAGGAATGGTGCTCTTGAAACTTACCCAAAAGTTCCCATCACTCGGGTGGAAACATGAGTATTCAGATCAGAAGACAGCTTGGCAAGACCAAAATCTGCAACCTGCAAATATAGTGACATTTGATCATAAACACTCCTTGCACGCAGAACTAATCAAATGCATGCAATAAATTTACTATATACTGGGCAGAACAATCTAAGTTGGGTTAAGACCACGGAGGACTTTACTTTTGCTTACCTTCAAATGTTTCAGCTATCAGTTTTCCTTGTGTGAGTTCTTTCATCAGTTACATATATTAGAGATAACAGCAGGAAAAGAAATTGAATAATGCCATTTCTTAGGTGATCATGTTTATATTGTATACGCAGCTCTGTCATTATGTTGAGCTGTTGATATAGGATGTCCTATGATATTTCCTTTCAGTATTGGGATTGCAGTTTGATATTACTCGTATTAGGATTAACTGTTTCCTTCTCTTAGCTTACATGGAATACGATTTTCACATTATGGCTATATAAATTCTACTATTGAATCAGGAAGGTCAAGAATCTCAGAGGAAAGCATCAAACAGGAATGAGCAAAGAGAAACCACAGCCTGAAATGATCAAAGAGGAACCACAACCTGCTGGACACTCTTTGATTCATATTGCTGACAACGATTCACATGTTGCCGGAGACGATTCTGCTCAAATCATCCAAGAAAAACCACAGGTCTATGGAGACTTTCCGACTGAAAATGACAAGAATATGCTTCCTTATTGCATACCGATCATGACACTTTTGATTGCCCTGGCAATGAAAAGATCAGAAGGATGCTTGTTTATTGCATGGTGTGCGATAAGAGAACTGATCATATCACTTCAGAATGCCCCCAAGCAACTGAAGATGTCCTAAACAAGGTTGAATATGGTATGCGACAAGAATACTGATCATCACACTTCAATTGCCTGAACAAGGAAACTGGATTTGTATGGTGCAAAGGAGTTTATGTACCCAATGTCTGATTTTTCATTTTTCTTATAAGGTATGCTTCAAGAATACGGATCATTACTCTTTCGAATGCCAGTACAAAGAAAAGTTATGTGTATTCTACAGAGGAATTTATGTACACAACGTCTGTAATCTCGTAAGTATGCATACTCATTGATGACCTCATTCTTGATCACACGGTAGGTGCTGAGGAGGTCCAACAATGCTTTTGAAGAGCGGTTGACATACAAATGGACATTATCCTGCTTCACCTTCATAGTCACCCTATTCGGAAACACACTCATGAGTTTTTCAATTGAAGGATTAAGTGTCTGCTTTAAACCATAGGGAGCAGCTTCCATAACATGACTGTATATGTTTGCAGCATCCAGAGGAGTGTCGCAAACCAACCTATGAAAGTAGAATTCATATCCCCCATCCACAACAATCTGAGCTACGCGGTGAGCACATTTAATGTCCATAAGACCTGTTCAAATTAACAGTATTGCTCAATTTCGAAGTCATAAATCATAGATATAAATAACACATACATATGTTGCATCTCAGTTTACCTAAAGTACTCAGTGAGATCATTTGAAGACAGATTATCGCCCCTCTTACAATTGAGAATCAGAAACAATATGCTCTTTTCTTCATATGAATCATAGTAGTCTGAATAGGCCTCAAATACATCAAAAGTTTGCATATGGGTCCATTTCTCATTTGTCACGTAATAAACTGGATAGAAAGATACAAATATGTATAAATAAGATTTACAAAGTTATAATGAACAAAACAGAGTTACAAGTAAAATTTCCTCGTGATATAAACACAGAAATGTTGAAGATACTTCCCATAAATTGGTCCACCACTTGACAAATTGTGGAATGTTGAATCAAACACGCATCTCACTACAAAGTTAAGAGCAGAAAGCAGAGGCATTCCATAGTTGTAGTTGGCTTCATCACTAGCATGACATAGAGCTCATGTTAGATAGTACTTAAGTAGATACAGCAAAAGAAGATCATGCTCATCAGCTCATGTTAGATAGTACTTAAGTAATACAGCAAAAGAAGATCATGCTCATGTTAGATAGTACTTAAGTAGATACAGCAAAAGAAGATTGTGCTCATGTTAGATAGTATTTAAGTAGATAAAATAAAAGAAGATTATGCTCGTGTCAACTAGTACTTAAGAAGATAAAATAAAAGGATATTTGCTCATGTGTTAGAGATTAGAAGAAGCATACCTCACGCCCATCAATTTACCAGCTGTCTGTTTAGCATAAGCGCTACCTGATCCAAGTGAGAGGAATGTAAGGTCTGTTGTTGTCACTATCTCATCACCATTCACATATACACTAAAGAGTCGAGTTTGAAATCCCTACAATGACAAAAATAGAAAGTTAAAACAAAATAGGAAATAAAAACTTCTTAGCAAAGTAAAGCGAATAACAAAGAACAACTTCTAACCAAAATTGAGCTACATATTACTACCTCTGCATCAGAACCGCATAAGATGGTTCCAAATCTTTTTTTCTGGCCACGTTGATCTTCCATATATGTCATGGCTGCATCAAAGACATCTGCGACTGAAACCTGTTGGGAAATAAAGTGGTTACTTCGTTTTTCTTTTCCTTTACAAATAGTCATCAAGAAAAAAATATAGGCTCTTTACCATATGCGCACAGTTTTTCATCAAGTTGGATTTCAACCCGAAAGCATCATTACAGTCACCAAGCGTTATGCCCAATGTGCACTCGGATATAGCATAAAAAAATTTCTCATTGTCATGAACTACACAAACAAGAAGACCTAATTGTAACTCGTGGCCAGCGACAAGTATCCAAACATATAAAGATTATAATTTACTTTTCAGTTTGCTTTTAGGGCGAGAACAAGAAGACTTAGTTGTAAGCTCATGGCCAGAGACAAGTATCTAAACAATAAAAGATCAAACCTTACTTTTTATTATTGTTTTAGGGCACTTCTCATTACTAGCTCTAGACTCCACGGCAAGGATGACACCGTCTTCATAAGGTAAAGCAACGGCAGTAGTTCCATAAAGGCCGAAAATGTTATAGTAAAGACCGGCATCCAAAGACATGCCACTGTCAAAAGGTAAATTTCCGTAAGTTAAGAGATAAGCAGAGCAAGCCACTAATTCCCACAACAGGAGAAACAACATCTTTCAGTTTGGAAACAGGCCAGGATTGAAATTATTCAACTATGAGAACAGAACAAACCAAGAACAGAACATTACAGACCAGATATCTTTGGAAGATGTAAGGCTGAAAATTGTCCTGATAACTGCAAACTACACACATTCTAAAAAGCATATTCAATTTTGTTTTTCCGAGTTCTAAATTCCATAATATCATAGTTCAGAGTTCCCCTTTTCTATCTCCCATAACCCACTCAAAAAAGATACTTCATTTCTGAACAAAAGCAGACAACAGTTCCATAGCTCCGCAGTCATAAACCTCAAAGCCTCATGGCTTATTACACATACCTCAACAACAACAAAAGTACCAAAGTAGGGAATATTTAAAGAGTGAAAGTCTCAAACAACATACTAAAGTAGTACTGAAAATATTTCAATGTCAAAAACACTATAGTTTCCCTTCCACTTGGGTTTAGGTGTCTACCAACTAGGATGCATAGTTAAGCAATCAAAGCAGCAAAAGTAAAATTATAGCCAAACAGCAGGACTATCAACAAATGATGCATAAGTGCATATGAAGGATCACAATTTTGGTACTACCCATAGAATTTCTACCTCTCTCATTTTCCCCATCTAACATTAACAAATCCAATACATATTTGGATAAGTAAAGATGAAGCCTATCAATGCATGCATACGTATACAGTAGCAGAAAAATGAAGGGAGCAGTAAGCAAACAATCCATCATCAACATCACAGCAAACAATGACACAATGGTCTTGACGCATCATAAACTTTCCATTAACTAATGGTGCCAGCGTCAAAGGAGAATTGATGATACGGTAAGACAATGTATCCTTATAAAATCATCATTGAATAATTAACACCCAAGACGAGCGGCATATCGAGGAAGCGAGCAGAAAACATACGTCATCTTCTGCAAAATCAGGGAGGTTGTATTATAAAAGATCCGGCCATATACGAATACGAGTGTATGTATATATAGTATATATACAAGAGAGAGAGAGAGTTACCTGCGGAGAGTGGTTTGATTTGGGGAAAATGTTATCGTCTTGGAGAAGGGGTTTTTCTATGCCTTGGTCTACTGAAAGTTGAGTGGGTCAGGTGAGTTTTGACCCACGGAAACGGCGACGAAAATTTGCAGGTCACATCATCGGACGGGGAGAGATGCAAGTGGTTTTTGGGTGAGAGCGGCAATTCTGTTCCAGGAGAAATAAAGAAAGGGTTTTGTAAAACCCCTATTCCTTCAACCGAAATAGGGCTGAGAGCAGTATAACAACAAGGCCCCAAGGCCCGCGTGTAGACCTAGATAAGAAGCACAATGAAACAAGGGGAATCATTTCTTGCAGCCTCTCATCATCGAAAGAAAAACATGAGTGCCTCCGACCGGACCCAATCAGAAGTTCGACCGGCCGATGATCCGGCCAGGCCAGAAAAGCGCCTTCGGCTGAGCGATATCGCTGATCAAAATATCATTAGAGGTAGGTTCTCATTTGATTTCTGTTTATATATTTTGATTGTGCAACTCATTTGGGATCTGTGTATTGAAATTCTTAGATTGATTAGCGCGTTGAATTGTTTGTTTTAGAGTTTCTAATGTCTACTTTGCCTATAAATAAATAGAACAAGGAACCCTTCTCCATCTCTATGTTTTATGTGGAATAAATTCCTAGTTTTATTTTGAATAGGATTTTCATCTTGTCTTTGTTTATATGGAATAAGTTCCTAGTTCTATTCTGAATAGGATTTTCACCTGCAGGGCTTGACGACTTAATAAAGTCTACTATTGAAGCTCAAATGTCAGAAATCTCACCGAGTGAAATCATCCAAGGTCCGATCATGGAGGGACGATTTCCGGTTTTGAAGAAAGAGGAACCACGACAAGGAATCATCCAAAAAAAAACCACAGGTTGCTGGAGGCGTTCCGACTGAAACTGACAAAGAGGTTCGTTATTATTGCAGGGTATGCGAGAAGGATACCGATCATGACACTTTCACTTGCCTTGGCAATTTAGAGTCCATGAGAACTAATCATTTCACTTTCGTTATTGCATGGTATGCAGGAAGAGAACTAATCATTTCACTTTCGAATGCCCCAAAGCAACTAAAGAAGTCCTAGACAAGCTTCGTTATTGCATGGTATGCAGGAAGAATACTGATCATCACACTTTCAATTGCCCGCACAGAGAAAAGGAATGTGTATGGTATGATGGAGTTCAACTACCCAATTTCTGTGATCATTGTAGTACAAAAGGTCACTTGGTTTCCTTCTGCCCAGACCTCCGTGACGATGACGATGATGTCCCCAGGAAAATTCTGGATGACGATGACTTCTAATGTGGTTCTCCATCAGAAGATTCTCGAAGTTATGTAGTGAGTAGCCGTGGATTGTTTACTTGTTGTATTAGACTTTGCCAGTTTGAGAATGCATGGTTTCCGCTGTAGTACTTGGAAGTTGTGTTTTATGTTCTTCCTGAATCTACTCTATCTATTTTACTTGGCCTTATCTAGGCCTCTGCGGAGTCTGCGCTCCCAAACCTGACATACATAATAGACATAGAAATAACAAAATCCATAACTTGAGCCTCCATTGGTTTTAATTATCAGAAAGTATTTGCAGGTACCATCTAGTACAACGTTTTACATGGAAGGCTACACTGCAAAACCAGAACAATGAAACATTGCTTTGCTAGGATGGATTGAATTTGTCTCCTGTTTCGATATAATCTTCTTCTTCTTTTTCAAAACAACGATATTTTAATCTTTATTTAATTGATCTCTGGTCATATACGAATCTCAGAGTTGAAGAGTTTGAGAGGGATGGTCTCAAAGTGATTTCTGTTACTCGACGGTGTAAAAATTGTAACTGTTTGGGTTTGATTGTTTGATGCTCATATTAGCTTGTGGATAAGTAGTTGATAAAGACTTGTGTATACGAACAAACAAACAGAATTCCAGTTCTCACTAGGATTCCAGTTCTCATTACATTAAGAGTTTCCTATGTAATTTCCTATTCCTACTCCGAATAGATTTGTAACAGGGTTAATGGCTAAATAAATTCTAGTATTGAAGCAGCGGAGGGTCAGAAATCTTACACACAGGTCAGATACTACTCTAAAATGATCAAAGAGGAACCACGGCCTGAAACCATCAAAGAGGAACCACAACCTGCTGACAAGGAGGATTCACAGGTTGCCGGAGACGACGATTCTACTCAAATCATCCAAGAAAAACCACAGGTTGCTGGAGAATTTCCGACTGAAACTGACAGAGATGTTTTCTTATTGCTTTTATCTGTGTGATCAGCTTTTATCTGTTGAAAAAGAGTAGCATTCAGCAAAATCGGTCCTATATGAAGAATAAGGACCTAAGCATCATTCAAAGCGTGCACGCATGTGTTGTGTCCATCGTTCAAAAGTCCAAACCATTTCGGGTGGGAAACAGCATCCAATGGCAATATGTAATGCAAAACAAATTGAACACAACTGTATTCATTCAAAGATTAAGCAAAGAATAAAAGAATTGGACAAGTTGAGTTATACGACTCTTGTGAAAGCAAAGGTAAACGGCTACCTAGGAAGATGTAGAAAAAATAATCAATCATAGACTTTAGTTATGCAAAGAACTCTATCGATGAAATTGGTGGCGGTTTAGGGGTGTGAAATTCGGGGAGGGAGTTGGTAGCTTTTTACAAGAAAACTGGTGCATTGGCTGTTGTTAATACTCGGAGCTTCCACTGTAACCTCGATTGTTCTTGTTCATCTTTCCCAATTCCATTTCTTGGGTGGTTTCCCGGGTTCGTTGGCCTTCACTGCTTGAACCAGATGGGTTTAAACCATACTCGCTGGTGGTGCGACCACCACTGTACTCGCTACTAGCACCATACTCCTGGCTTTCCAATGCCATCTTCCTGTGGTTTATCAAGTCCAGGTTACGTTGCTTTGTGTCGTAGGGTCTTGAGTCGAAGTCTGAGCTCCCATGAGAACTGTAGAGACTGCTATGCCCAGGCCTTATGCCTTCATTCAGATCAGACAGTGACACATCTCCCTCTAAAGCACGGACGACCTGTTTGTGGTATCCAGTAAATATCGTCAGAACACAAATTACAAATAAAAAAGTTAAGTAGTCAATGAATGAAACCTTACCTGACTCATTCGTGGTCGACGCCTTGCAGAATGTCGTACACAAGCTGCAGCACAAGCAACCATGCGAGCCATCTCATTGTGGTCAAATCTACCCTGCAGTCTAGGATCAACCAGTTCATCAAAGTCATCGGATTCCAAAGCTCGAGTGAGAATGGGCCTTGCCTGCAATACCAATATGTTATTAGGAACGGTTTTTATGGAAACAAAACAAAATTCTCTAGGTCAAACAGCATGGATGCAAACTCACCCACTCTACCAAACTATCATCCATGTAATTTTGAGATGCATCAACAGGGCGGCGTCCAGTAATCAACTCCAAAAGCATAACCCCGTATGAGAAAACATCTGACTTGTCAGTGAGTTTTCCACTAGAAGCATATTCTGGAGCTAGATACCTAAAAGCAAATGAATTCAATTCAATGTGAATCACATATCAATGTAGACATAACATGGTTCACAAAATGCTAGTCATTCTAGGCTAGACAAAATAAGATGAAAGATCTGGCCACCATCACCAAGAATTTTACACTATTTGAGAAACTGAGATCTCTACATTATAGGAAGCACATGACTGCAGTTGGTGTCTAGTGATCAACCAAACTTACAAACTATTAGTTCTATGATTACCAATGACTAGAATCGGCTCTAGCAAACAATGCCCATTTGGGAAGAGCTAGAAACAAAATTCAAATACTGTTCATACTTTGGGTAAAGTCAATTATGATAACTACTTCCACTGGTGATTGTTTTAATGACAAAGGAACGGGGCTCTTGAATCTTACCCAAAAGTTCCCATCACTCGGGTGGAAACATGAGTGTTCAGATCAGAAGAAAGCTTGGCAAGACCAAAATCTGCAACCTGCAAATATAGTGACACTTGATCATAAACACTCCTTGCACACAGAACTGATCAAATGCATGCATTATATTTACTATATATTGGGCAGAACAATCTAAGTACCAATTATATGAGGGACACTTGAGTTCAGAAACTAAATGGTGACCCTTTTTCTTCAAGAAATGTAAATATGCATCGCTATTAATTACTGCACAGTTCATACCTTGCACTCAAACTTGAAATCCAAAAGTATGTTAGCTGCTTTGATATCACGATGAATGATTTTAGGATGACCTGCATGTACACAATATTTTGATGTAAAACTTGAAGTATCAATGTCAATGACAATTAAATGCAACTCTGTTCTATGCGTCAAGAGCATATGTGGCTGAGCATCAAATGAGGGACTTACAATCCTCATGAAGATATGCCAGTCCTTTTGCAGATCCTAAAGCGATTTTGAGTCTTGTGGGCCAATCCATGGTGGGTCTCCCTTTTCCTACAAAATGAATATTTGATCAGAACATTGCAATCAGAAGTATAGACAATGGTAAACATCACCTAATCAGAGCTCTTATACATAAATATTACTTGCCCAGGAAAAACACATACCATGTAAGTGGAACTCCATAGTGTTATTTGGAACAAATTCATAGACAAGAAGTCTTTCGGATCCAGTCATGCAGTATCCAACCAGTGAAACAAGATGTCTGTGATGTACACGACTAATAATTTCAACTTCTGCCTGAAATTCACGCTCCCCTTGCCCACTTCCAGCCTTCAGTTGCTTCACCGCTACTTCCTTTCCATTAGGAAGAACTCCTTTGTGTACATATCCAAACCCACCCTGTCCAAGGAGATTGGAATCCGAGAACCCTTCCGTTGCCAAAGCTAGTTCCTCATAAGTAAACGTGCTTTTAGAGAATCCCAACGAATAACCTGATGGTGGAGGTGGTGGGAGTGGCGTCTCAGACCCTGAATAATTAGAACCAGAACCTCCACTGCTGTAAGGTTGTAGTGGCGGCGTGTATCGTACTGGCGAGTGTGGTGGCCTTGATGCTAAAGCCTGTGCAGGAGGTGGCTTCGGCATTGTGATTACATGATCTGAAGGTGGGGGAGGAGCACCTTGATATGGGCGCGGTGGACCATAGTAAATTTCACCTGGAAAATACCATCAAACAGTTATAAACAGTAAGAAATGAGTATTGCAGCACCACACTTTTAAACCATATCAATTCAACTAAGCTATGAACAACCAGATTCACTAAGCCTTCATTAAATTCAATAGCTGTGAGAATCAATCAGTCAATCACCATCACAATGGTAAAATGCAGAAACAATGACTAGATCAGAAAACGCATGTCATGTAAATAAACTAGTCACAACAAACATGCACTGAATCTAAAACTTAATACCTGAAAAACTAAGCAATCTCAGATCACAGAATATTAAAAAGGAAGCAAAGTTAATACCTTTAGGGCCGGTAGGCGGCGGCGGAGGAGGCACATAGTAACCAGGCTCCTCTCTTCTTCTCTTTTTCTTCTTTGAACAGAAAATGCAGCAAAGACTAAGCACCACCAGAATCACCACCGCCCCAATAGCGATTCCGACTATCACACCGGTGTCCAATCCCGGCGAAGATGTCGTCGACGGGGTGCTGGACGGCGATTTCGGCGGAGGAGGACTCTTGGTGGTGGTTGGCGTCGACGGCGTTTTTGTTGGCGGCGGCGGCGGTGAGCTAACGGCCGGGGTGGAAGGCGGCGGCGGAGAGGATGACCCCGGTGATGTCGGAGCTGGAGTGGTGGGCGCTGGTGGTGAAGGTGGGGTCTTTGACGGCGGCGGTGGCGACGACGGAGTGGTGGTTGGAGGCGTCGCGGCGGGGGTGGTCGGCGGCGGAGTGGCGGGAGTTGTGGGGGGTGGAGTGGCGGGGGTTGTGGGGGGAGGAGCGGATGGGGTGGTCGGTGTCGGAGCGGCGGGGGCGGGTGGCGATGGGGCGGTGGTGTTGGTCGCCGGCGACGGAGCGGTGGACATTGCTAATGTAGAGATGGGACAATTGGGTGTGGGAAAATGAGGGAAAGATTGAGACTTTTGAAGTGTAGAGAGAGAAAATCAGAAATCAGAGACAGAGAATGTTTTAATGGTGAGAGAGAGATTGAGATGCGTTTGCTTTTTGGGTTTGGGCTTTTCAGAATTAAAATTCTAGTTTCACGTGGTGGAGGTAGGAGAGAGAGAGGACATCATCATCGTCTGTCTGTCTGTCTGGTGTTGTTTTTGCTTTGCTTTGCTTTGGTCTGATGTGCTGTGTGGTTTTAGAGAGAGAGAGAGAGAGACCAGCTGGGGGTCTGAGACTGAAGAACAGAAGAAGAAGGAGCTGCTCTCTCTTGTGTTTGGTACTTTGGTACTTCTCTTCTGTTGAGGTTGTGGGGTCTACACGATTCGTACGCGCGCTTTGCTCCGTCTTTTACTTACTCGTCTCGGGTGTTAATTATGACTATGGGGAATAATAATTTTTTGCTTGGTTGGTGAAATCGGACGGCCTTTTTTTTCTGCTTCTTAATTTCTTTCAAAATTTAAAAATAGAAAGTAATTTTCTTTTTAAGCTAAATTGGTTTTTGATTGGCATAGACTTTGGGAGTTTGAGACATTGAGTGAGAAAATGAGGAGGTGATGCTCATGATATCAATCATGAAGTTGAAAAACATAGTTTGAGCCTGAACTAATGATCATTACAATTTAGAGTGTTACAGTTATATTTGTTGACTTATTATACAAGTGGGACATTTGTGATCAAAATCTGTATATGTGTAATCACACTAAACGCAAAAGTGTCATTAATATTGAGAGTGCAAGATTGAAGAGTATATGTCCATGTCGTAATTTATTTATTTTTCTTTGTATTCATTTTTTTTTTAATCAAATCATTGCTAGTATCAAAAAACTTCTGCTAGAACCAAAACACGGATTCTGTGGAGAATACTACCCAAAATCGAAATTATATTTTATGATGCAAAGATCTCCAATCTAATTAAAATAGGTATTTGCCAGAGGGGGGGTAATCTATTTCCCTAGGAAAGGTCACATATGGGATTCCAAAGTTAAACAAGCTTCAAATCCTTTTTTATGACAACTGACAAGGAAAGGTTGATAGCAGTTGATAATACTGGAATTGATTCTGTTTGCTTTAGCTATCCAATGACATTCCTCCCCCATTAGATCAGTTGGATCTAATTTTCCAGACAGAGACTCCAAATTAAGTTTCAAAATTCCAAGAGAGAAAGAAACAAAATGTGTATGGGACAGAACTTGTTGGTATTCCAGAAGCCATACACTATACACACAGCCTAATTGCTGCTTCCCTCAACTGTTGCTTCTTCCTAATTTTAAACTTGGTTAAATGACCTAATCAAAATCTGTCAAGTTAATAGAGGAGTGGTTATAGCTTATGTCATCAAATCTAACTATATTAAAGATTAAAAAGAATGTCAATTCGTATATAACAAACATAAATATATCTTTATCAATTTGTAAAACACGATAATAAAGAGTCGCTCAACACCTAAATAAACAAAAATAATCGCATAAATTCTAAAATGCACTACTTATGACTTCGCGGCCTCTATACATACAAGATTCAAGACATCCACTCAAAAAGTCATCATTCATCCTGATTATAGTGTCATCAACAATTTCATGTCAAATCAGTATACTGTTTTTCGGTAATGGGAAAGCGATATCTATGCATATCAGACCAAAACATAAGAAGGTGAAAATCCCATACGATTTGATCATGATTAGTTCACACTCACTTGGAATCTCCACTCTGTTGGTCTTTTCTTCCGTAATGAACTCCACTACAATTTACAATTTCATATACACAAGGCAAATACGCGTAATTTTTGTCTACCTAGAGAGTTTCAATATGAAAGTGAGTTGTACAAACAAAACCACACCAACAAGGTAAACCCAGAAAGCTGCATAAATTTAGAGGAAAATGATTTATGATAATTAAATACAAATAAATTAAGTCAATGAATTAGGTGATCAAATATCTTTAAATTGGTGTAATTAAGTTTAGTTAAGCCATTTTTTTATGGGAGTAGGGCAGTAGCTGTTACTCTAAGTAAAAGCCATGGCATCAGTGCAGCTGGACATTACCTAAATATAGACATGCCAACCAATTCAATTATACAAATCAAATTTGATGCTCTCACAATAATCATCTTTAGGAGAGCAATTAGATTCTAATTAATCCCCCGTCAATATAATTCCAGAGAAGACTAATTACGTTGATTAGAGTTGGATTTGGTTTTGGTTTTTCTGTAAGAATTGTAATGTTTTCGAGAATATAGAATAATTGGAACGGCTGAAATAAGAAGAAGAGCCATTTGTAGGTACGAGAAGCTTGGTCAAGAACCTAATAATAATTCAGAAAAGGTCTGCAATGGATTTGCCGGCGATTATTTCATGTTTGTTTTGTTGGGTGGAATTTAAGTTCATGTTCCTTTTACTCATTCTTCATTCTTTTGTCTCATGAATTGGAAGGTTCCCCATACTCTCAATTAATCCTCTCATGCATGCGTACATTCGTTCAGTTTTGTACTATAATGCTCTGCCAACTTGGAAGTTGCAAGTTGCTTGGAGAAATTCAATCTTGGTATATTATATTGTTGTGTTAAATTAGAAAGGAGATATAGTGTTGGTTGTGAAAATAAGAAACGATCAAGACAAAGAAACTCGATTCTGAATTTCGATTGACATGACTCTCATTCGTATATTACTATGACGAGCTCTTGTTCATTTCGGGAATAAGAACTCCGCACAAAATGGATGTAGATGACAAATGATATTATGAGGTATTATGAAAATTGAGTGAGAAGAAGAGTCAGATTTCTGAAAATGGTTGAAGATGAGGTGAGCTGGTAGAAGTTATCTATGTTCAAACACGTAATGCTGCATAGTTGTCACCTGGGACATTTTACCTGACAATGTCATCTAAAATAAGAAAAGAAACCAAAAACTAATATATTTGGGAAAAACAGATAAATTAGCTCATATTTAAGTAATTTAACTATTTAAGGACTATTATCCTTCCTGGTTTGAAATTGGATTGTGAGGGGAGGCAGAGGTCCAATTGGCAAGAACTCACATGGATGGTATTATTGTATTGAGCTTCTCATAATTAGCGGCCATGACGTTGGCTTCTGTTCATTGACTAAAGTATGAGAGAATTAGTTCAATCAAGCTGTATTTCATTATCTTTTACTATTCTATATGAAACTGAATATAATAAACTCATCCCTTCTGACTTTTACATGATTTTCAGAATTTGCAACTATGATTGGTTCATGTTTTGTTGTTTCTGTAGAGACTGATTCCTTTCGACAGTTTTATCCAGAGATTCCAACCCAACTGCTCTGTAAGGCTTTAACTTCTTCCTAACAGTTCAAGGAATAATAGACAGAGATATAGTGGTATAAGATGAAGGTGCTGATTTAATCTGATGTAAACACTGTTACTTGAGTTACAGTACAATATACAAAGTGGAACCAAACACTCTAATGAACTACTCAAGTCTTTACATATTTTTGCCTACAGAGATTGGATTGGTGAATGATATGCAGGTAGGCAGGCTCCTGATATGATCCAAGACAAATGAATGATTTACAAAAGATTAGGGTCCCAATGGAGGGTAAAAAAAATGATACCCCACATTTGTGTGGTAACTTTCTGCAGTCTAAGTTGTACCAGCGCTGTTTTGCTAGCTGGTTCTTCACATATAGCATCTGATTGATGTCGATGTCTTTCATGGTGGTTTTAGTTTTAAGTTTTTACTCCTTGTGGGGCAATCTCAAGTACCAGGAAAAGTGCTGCTTGTGCTAGAAAGAATTATGAAGGCACACACAACAGAGAGTGAGAAGACAGACACCCAAGTGTTCTCTGTGTACATCTCCATAGCATCAGTGAAGTAAAATCGAGTACGGTTTTCAGCCCAGTTACGGATTCTGTCTGCTTCTGCAGCATATAAAGCCTTGCCCTACAAGCCATACCACAAATCAGTTCTAGGTTTCTAGCTTCTTTCAACTATGCATATCTAGCAATAATTTTTTATTTGCATGGCAGCACAATCATGAATGGAATCACTCATGCAAAGTGATTTTTAGATTTTGGGGGCCAGCTAGATTCCAACTTATAAATAAAAGACACCGAACTAAGTTTCATACTTCCATATGATTGATAGGAATTGAGTAAATCAAAGTCCGAGTTGATATTAGGTATGAATAGTGTGCAGGATGCATTTAGGTTCAGAACTTGTTTGACTCAACTCAAGTATGCATCATTTCAGTTGGTATGACAATAAGTATTACTGTATTATTCAGAGTTTATCTTCCGCAACCAGTTTCCAATTCAGATGATCAAAATGTATTGTGGGAGGTGAAATATTGAAATTTACCTGGTCATCAAACCAGCGACCTCGACGCAGCCATGCAGTTACTAGAGCAAGTAAGATTCTAGGTGGTGTCAAATAATTGATGGACTTCCCTGTTCCCTTTACAACCCGCATTCGTGGAACCAAAGTTCTAGCGACTGTTTCGGGAAGCTCACATATGTAGTTAAACATCTGTTTATTTTTTAAACTGGATCCACTGCAAACCAACCATACAAAATCCATCAAATCCTAGCAAAAACAAAAATCAATAATACAGGAAGCAATGTGGTCTGCAGGAGTAAACTCATAGAATGATGAACCAGTGCTTGGAAAATAATTTTCTGAGGGGATGGAAAGTGCAATATCCTCTAACAGAAGTGACAATGAACTGGTGAAAACATTATAATATCCAGCATTTTGGTGTACCTCAGAAGCAGATCAGTAAGCACCATGCCTGGAGATGCTGTGTGCACTCCTACTTTCGACCGCTTGCACTCTTTTAAAAGTGATGATTGGAGCTGTCTCAGACCACACTTCGTCGACCCATAGCTAAAGGTTAAGAAGATAAAACATCATCAGCACTATTTTCACCCAGAATAAGCAATTTTACGGTTACAATGCAAAGGCACTCACACAGCTGTCAAAGGAGTACTTGATCCCCCAGAGCCTGCTCCATCCATATTGAATATGTGCCCACCCTTAGGTTGATTTCTCATAATACACATGGCTTCCCGAGTGCAGAGTATAGACCCCACCAGGTTTGTTGAGACAATCTAACAAAATAAGAAGGTATACACCGAATTAGTTGAACCAGTTGGAAATGGTCATATATTATCAGCATAACATCATGACGGCCAATTAAGCACATAAAACCTCATGCTAATAGATCATACCTGCTTGATGTCTTCATCACTAAACTGAAGCAAGGGTCGAAATCCTTTATTTGCACCAGCATTGTTTATCTGTCAAAAGTGTGCACAAGTCAGATGGTAAAACAAAATTGATATGGCTAAAATTTGCAATCTGCATTCCAAATAATGAAATTTCCAGAATGAAGAGCCGAAAATAAAGTTTCAAAAACTCACCCAAATATCAATAGAACCAAATTCTTTGATGGCAAAACCTGCCAGCTTCTGCACATCATCACCTTCACAAACATCACAGGCTATGCCAACCACTTTTGCATGCGCCAGGTTATTCCTAGATGAGCTACCTGCATTGGCTATACCGTCCTTTAGGTTTTCCTCAAGCTCTCTGACAGTTGCTTGCACAGACTCAAGGCTGCCTTAACAAAAATCAGTAATTGAGATGGCATTAGTAATATTTCAACCACTATAATCCATACATGCTGACAAGTTTATGAATAACCAATGATCCAAATCTAAACACCACCTTCGAGAAGCAATAACCACGCGATCTCCAGAAAGAAGAAATTCACGAGCAAGTGCTTTGCCAAGTCCCCTCGTACTGTACCAGCCAATCAAAACACGCAAAACCAACATTAGAATCACAAATTGTTTTCGAGCATGCAAATACGAGATAGAGATAAGAGTGAACCTACCTTCCACTAATAACAACATTACGTGGACCAGCTCGACAGTGCTCCTCTAAAACCGAATTAGATCCTATCATAGTCCCAATAATGATTCCTCCAAGCCAGCTATACCAAACTAGTGTATTCAACTGACTGTCTCCACCTTCAGAATAGAATTTGCCAACAGTTAGGCCAGCCACAAATGGAACCATTATATATAATAAGATCACATAACTTCTGAAACAATTAACAAGCTTTCTTACCTGACAACTGAAACCCAATTGTCAGTATAACTCCAGTGCTCATCATGGTCACAATATACCTTCCAATTTGAACAGCAGCCTGATTGTTTCATAGAGGTAAGAAGATATTGTTCAAATTTGATAAAACCATCTCAAATCAAAATTTCATGAATGATATAGTAAAAAAAACAAAAAAAAAACAAAATCTAATACTACAACTTCTTGAGCTTAAACACTCAACATAACAGACACATACATCATAAAGATTCAAACTTTGAAGTAACTTTTCCCACCCAAATAGAGATTTAACTCACAAATGGTTACTTGAATGGAAAACAGCAGCAGTAACAAGAAGTCAAGAACTACTAACCGAAGAGCAAACCTCCTCAACTTTAGCCACAGCCTTTTTGTACTCATCACTATGCCTAGACCTCAAACCCACACCACCCAAAAGCGTAGACCTCAAAGACTTCCAAACCCCACTTCCCT
This sequence comes from Potentilla sterilis, assembly GCA_963682095.1. Taxonomy (NCBI): domain Eukaryota; kingdom Viridiplantae; phylum Streptophyta; class Magnoliopsida; order Rosales; family Rosaceae; genus Potentilla; species Potentilla sterilis. The sequence continues at coordinate 2,852,722 of OY821761.1, forward strand.
TCTGCAACTTCACATCACCTTCTTCCGTGGAATCTTCACCCCTGAAAGACCTGCACAGCTGTTTGGAGTAGAACCCATTACGACCCGAACCAGACCGGGAAAAACCCGACCCGAAAACGACAGTTGGGCTCTGGAAGTTGAAGTGATCTAAGCTCTGTGGACATATGTGAAGCCCTGCAACCATGGCCATTGAAGATAGTTCAGGGACTGAAAGTTCATCAACAAAACACAAAAAGCTCCTAACTTGATGGATCTCTTAACTAAAAAAACATTTCTTTTTTCATTTTTGAGAACAATGTGGGGTGAAAGTAACGTTAAATAAGAATGTACCTAAGTTTTGGTTCCTCACTTTAGAACCGAGATATTTTGTTCCCGGGAGAAAGTGGGAGCTTGGGGACAAGAAGGTGTGTGATGACCACACGTTACGCAACCCAATCTTGCATGCGATTGGGTGACACGTGTCGGGGTGGGTCTGTATCATCGTGCCGTTTCTGTGATGGTTGGATTTTGAGGAAGAAGATGAGGCTTGTACTCCTTAAACACTGATTTGGTTTGAGTAATAGAATTGGTTATACGAGTCAGGACGATTAATTTATCAAGTCCCCATTTTAGAGAGTGGTTGAGGATCCGGTATGATAGTTTAGAAGCATTAGGCCGTCGATCATTCCCCAGTTTTATATGATGCGGCCATACAGGCATGTCATAATTCGGAATGAGCGTATGATACGTTTTTTTCTTTAACTCTAAAGTATCAACACTATTAGGAACAAAATTTCAGAACAATTTGTACAGTAGATGATGATTTCTCAATATATGCTCCTCCCAGGTCATATTAAGAAACCTTTCAGAATGAGATGCCCTCACTTCTTCGATACACACGGGGAACAAAAAGTTCCAACTCCTATTTGTTCAGAGGTTAAAGAATGCAAATAACAACTATGATAGGCACAATTTGAAGCTGTTTGAATCTATAATGGATATGCAAACGAATGCTCACAAGTCACAACACGTACAGTCACAATTAAGGTTCCATCCTGCAAGAACTTATACCATACAGGCATATATATGCACACATATAATATTCTGCAGTTGAATAATGAAATATTTGCACAAATTATGAGCAAGGAGAATCATATTTCGATCATCAAGGCATGGATAGTTGAATTGCAATGCAGAGAACAAAACATAAAAACAATATAAATTTACTGAAATAAATTCTTCTTGGGCATAGGATACTTGTAAAATCATGAAACAAAATCAGGAGTAGGAAAACAATATTATCATAGAGTGAAAAGAGAGTAAAAAAAAACGTACGAATACACTTCCTAAATTGTTCTAGTTATTCTAAGGCTCTCTGCCTCCCACAATCATATATGTTTTAGAGTAAAATGGAGAAAACGTAAAGAGGATGATACGAGAAATGTAATCTGCTATTTCATTGATAGGTGACCCTTTTATAAAGAGAGTTTACGATAGGAAGTAAATCTTTCAATCTTACTCTACTTCTAGTATTATCATATACAAATATTAGACTAAGTCTAAGTTTGACTAATTCAAACTCCTAATAACTATTGTTGCATTTAGATAAGCACATCTCAATTATCCTTCAACATTCCCCCTTGTGCGGTCCAAACGTGGTGCTTCTCTTATTGTCTCATTAAAACTTTGCCGAGTAACAAAAACCATGTTGGACAAAAATAAGCTCGGTCGAAGGGAAAAAGAGTGCAATGCACCATTCATATATATAAGTAAAATGTATATAATAGACTCCCCTAAAGTCTGCAACTCCCCATGATTCTTACAATCATGGGAGTTCTGATAACTTAAGCATACCAATGTTTTTCACATATTTTTCAAATATGGCCTTAGGTAAAGATTTAGTAAATAAATCTGCCACATTTTCCTCACATCGAACTTGATTCACTTGAATCTTGAGGAAAGTCTATTGCTGCTAACTGTAAAACTTAGGCGAGATATGCTTGGTATTATCACCCTTAATATAACCTTACTTCATCTGTTCGATGCAAGCAGCATTATCTTCATAAAATGCATGTAGGTTCTTCTGTGGTAGATGATAAACCACTAGTCCTTCGAATATGTGAAATAATAGATCTCAACCATATGCATTCACGGACTGCTTCATGCAAAGCAATAATCTCTGCACGACTTGAAGACGTAGCAACTAGTGTTTGTTTGGTAGACCTCCAGGATATCGCTATCTTTCCCATGGTAAAGACGTAGCCAGTTTGTGAGCAACTTTTGTGTGAGTCAGAGAGATACCCAGCATCCGCAAAACCTACCAAAAGGCTTTCCAGCATCATGGTCGACGCCTTTAGGAATTATTGCGTTCTTTTCAATTCCTCTTGTCTCTCTGTATGGATAGAACAAACCCAAATCAATCTTACCCTTTAAATACCGAAAGATGTTCTTTATACCATTCCAATGGCGTTGTGCATTGAGCTAAATATAATAATGCGCCTATTGCACTTAAATATTGCACTTCCGCCCCTAGTAGTTATTCACCACCATCCTTAGGGCGAAATGGATCCTTCTTTGGATTTAAGGACCGACCGATCATAGGAGTGCTAACTTGATGTATTTTGTCCACGTTAAATCGCCTTAGCATCTTTTGGACGTATGTAGATTGGTGGATTAATATTCCACTATTTCAGTGTTCTAATTCTAGACCTAGGCAAAACCGAGTTTTTCCGAGATTTTTCATTTCAAATTCAGATTTCAAATACGTAGCAGTGTCTCTTAGTTCTTCAAGAGTACCAATTAGGTTCATGTCATCAACATAAACTGCAACTATTGCAAATCCAAAATTTGTTCTCTTGATAAACACGCATGGACATATATCATTGTTCACATATCCATTCCCAATCAAGTAGTCATTTAGACGATTATACTACATCCGTCCGGATTGTTTTAATCCATATAGTGAGCGTTTTAATCTTATGCAAAACGCATTTCGCGGTTTAGAGTCACTTGACTTGGGTAATTGAAGTCCATCTGGAACTTTCATATATATCTTCAAATCTAGATCCCCATACAGATATGATGTACCCACATTCATGAGTTGCATGTCAAGTTTTTCAGAAACGATCAAACTGACAAGATAGCGGAACGTAATAACATCTATTACAAGAGATTATGTCTCCTCATAATCAATTCTAGGGCTCTGTGAGAAGCTTTGCGCCACAAGGCGGGCCTTATATCTCAAGATCTCATTTTTCTCATCATGTTTTCTAACAAAAACTCATTTGTGTCCTACAGGCTTTACACTTGGTAGGGTTAACTCTTTACTAGAGAATCTAATTCTATATGGATTGCTTCTTTCCATTTAAGCCAATCTGCTCGTTGTTGACATCGTGGTTCGATATCATCATTTTATATGATACCTTGAGCAATATGATAAGCAAATACATCATCAATGATGATGGTATTTCTTTCCAACATCTCATACATACTAGCATAATTTATTGAGATTTTTCTTACTCACTGAAATTGGTTCAATCATTGAGGCGTCCCCCAATATTGATTATTGGACATAACTGTAATAAGAAATAATCGCATGAGAAAAGTTTTCAATGCTGATGTCTAATGGATCTAATTGTGTCGAGATCGCTTTTTTCCTTAGGCGAGTGTCTATCGAACCAAATGGCCTCCCCCTATTTCTTTGGGGAGCCACGGCCTCTAGCACACCTCCACTATGTGTGGTTGTGGTGCCGTGCATATTAATCATAGGTGTCGTTGTAACAGCCCAGCCAATACATTTGAGATATTGTCCGCTTTGGGCCTCGCCCTCACGGTTTTGTCTCTGGGAGCTCATGAGCAACTTCCCAGTATGTCACCCATCCTAGGATTGCTCTGGACTCATCAAGCTTAACTTCGGAGTTCCCATTCCCTCCGAAGCCATTGAGCTCCCAAAACGCGTCTCTTTGTGTTGAGCTAACTCTGCACATATAAGCACAGCATCCACTCTTTCCCGGGCGACGTGGGATGTGTGACCTGCCTATCTGCTAGCTTCTCTAGCCAGGTCAGGTCAGAGTCATCACAATCCACCCCCCCTTAGGGTCTGACGTAGGGGTCGTCAACGGGCCGGGCCGGGCCCAGCCCGGCCCATTCATAACGGGCTTGGAGCGGGCCGGGCCGGGCTTTACAATGTAATTTAAAAATAGCGGGCCGGGCCGGGCCGGGCTTTTTAAAAATTTCTAGGATCCAAGCCCTTCAATATACGGCGGGCTTAACGGGCTTTTGCGGGCCGGGCCGAATGGCCCACGGCGGTTTGAGGCCGGGCCGGGCTTTAATTAAAATAAATAAATATCCGATATTATTTTTCAAAAAAGGGTTTGGAACCCGGTTCATAACCGGGAGGCTCATCCCCACGCCTATATATATATATATATAGTTGTCATATTAAAATACAATCATAACAAATTCAATCATAACAAATACAATCATAATAAATACAATCATAACAAATATGATGAAATACAGTGATGGTAAAAAAATCACTTAAATCCGACAAAATTAGAACCCCGATCGGTGCGGTCAACCTTATTTAAACTTATATCTCTCTATGGGGAGCCATAGTATCGGGAGGTAAACGTTCCCAAATTTTTACATGGCTGATTACGTCTCATTTATTTAAGAGTTTAATGTTTGGAAGAGTCGACGAAACAAAATCATCTAAAGGTACCTAATAGCGTTTTCGTGTGATAAGTTTTATGAAAATATGGTTGACCGTTTCGATCGAGCATCGAACGTTCACGAAACGAGTTGATTTTTCTCCTCTACTCATATTTAACTATAACGATCACATCAGACGGTCAAAATTTTCATTTTGTGAATTTAGCCATTATAATGACAACATGCTTACTAATGTGGTATAACTTGATTAGTAGATTATACTCAAGTGTACAACTTTTCAAAACAACTATATAAAAGAAGTCAAATTTTGAAAAATTTTATGAAATAGAATTTGATCGTTATGATGAAATACGGTGATGGTAAAAAAATCACTTAAATCCGACAAAGTTAGAACCCCGATCGGTGCGGTCAACCTTATTTAAACTTATATCTCTCTATGGGGAGCCATAGTATCGAGAGGTAAACGTTCCCAAATTTTTACATGGCTGATTACGTCTCATTTATTTAAGAGTTTAATGTTTGGAAGAGTCGACGAAACAAAGTCATCTAAAGGTACCTAATAGCGTTTTCGTGTGATAAGTTTTATGAAAATATGGTTGACCGTTTCGATCGAGCATCGAACGTTCACGAAACGAGTTGATTTTTCTCCTCTACTCATATTTAACTATAACGATCACATTAGACGGTCAAAATTTTCATTTTGTGAATTTAGCCATTATAATGACAACATGCTTACTAATGCGGTATAACTTGATTAGTAGATTATACTCAAGTGTACAACTTTTCGAAACAACTATATAAAAGAAGTCAAATTTTGAAAAATTTTATGAAATAGAATTTGATCGTTATGATGAAATACGGTGACGGTAAAAAAATAACTTAAATTCGACAAAGTTAAAGCCTCGATCGATGATATGTTTACTTCGTGATTTTTAGACTATAATTTAAAATTCTTAAAAATATTAATATAATAATTATTTTTAACGAACTTAAATGATAAAATAAATGAGTTTAATAAAAAAGATGATCCATATTGTGCTAGTGAAGTGTGAATATCCATTAAAGTGTGTGAAAATAAAGATCTAATTAATATATTAATGTGTCAAAAATATAAAATAACTCTATATGGGGGTAACTTATTCTTTAATTATTGAGGTATGGATTTTAACGGGCTTTACGGGCCGGGCTTTTACGGGCTTTTGATGGAGCGGGCTTGACGGGCTCTTAACGGGCCGGGCCTACGGGCCGGGCCGAGTTTCTAACCCCTAAACTAAGCCCGGCCCTCTACCCACCGGGCCCGGGCTTAAGCGGGCTTTTAGACGGGCCGGGCCGGGCTTGAAGTCCATCGGGCTTGCGGGCCTCCATCGGCCCACTTGATCCGTGGGCTTAATGATGACCCCTAGTCTGACGTCCGCGTCAGCACACTTCTGGCAGGGGACAGGCTCTGATACCATTTTTAATAGCCCAGCCAATACATTTGAGATATTGTCCGCTTTAGGCCTCGCCCTCACGATTTTGTCTCTGGGAGTTCATGAGCAACTTCCCAGTATGTCACCCATCCTTGGATTGCTCTGAACTCAGCAAGCTTAACTTCAGAGTTCTCATCCCCTCCGAAGCCATTGAGCTTCTAAAACGCGTCTCTTTGTGTTGAGATAACTCTGCACATATAAGCACATCATCCACTCTTCCCCGGGCGATGTGGGATGCATGACCTGCCTATCTGCTAGCTTCCCTAGCCAGGTCAGGTCAGAGTCATCACAGTCGTAACACCATATCCCTTTGTAGGGAATTCTAACCTTGCAGACACATTTGCAACTGGTATATGTGATGTCGTCACTTTAGCGATATCAGAAAATACATCAGGCATCGAATCTGCTAAGTTTTGAAGATTGAGTATTCTACGCACTTCATTATTACATTTTGCGGTTCGGGGATCAAGATGAGACAGAGTTGGAACAAACCAGAACAATTCATGTCGTTCCTATTAAGCATTTTTATTCTTATCTCCCCCAACGACAGGAAGACTGTCTCATCAAAGTGATAATCCGTAAATCTAGCGAGAAAGAGATCGTTTGTCAAGGGTTCTAGGTACCAGATTATTGTTGGAGAATTGTATCCAACATAAATTCTCAATCGTCTCTGAGGACCCATTTTGGTGCACTGTGGGGGCGCAATTGGTACATAAACTACACAACCAAATATGCGTATGTGTGAGATATCATGCTCATATCCAGTTACCATTTGGTACGCAGAAAAAGGTTGACTGGTAGTTGGTCTAAAATGAATAAGTAAGGCTGCATGTAATATTGCATAACCCCAAACAGATATAGGGAGATTGGTGCACATAACTAATGCCCTAGCAATCATTTGAAGTTTTTTAATAGTGGTTTCTGCGAGACCATTATCTGTATGTACATGGGGTACGAGATACTTAACATCAATCCCAATAGACATACAACAATCATCAAAAGCTTTTGATGTAAACTCTCCAGCATTATCAAGACGTATTGACTTAATAGGGTGATTTTGGTAATGTGCCCGTAATCGAATAATTTGTGCTACGAGTTTAGCATATGCAGCATTTCTTGTGGACAATAAAGCAACATGTGACCAGCGTGTCGATGCATCCACCAAAACCATAAAGTATCTAAAAGGTTCACAATATGGATGGATGGGTCCACAAACATCTCCTGGATTCTTTGTAAGAATGATATATTTTCTTTAATGCCTTTAGCATAGGATAATCTTGATCCTAATTAATTTTGCTAAAGAGCCAGCTTTACAAAATGAGTGATGGGTTTTCGAAATAACAATTGAAGAGTTTGGTCTGGCCATAAAATCACTGTTGATGCGGGGAGCATATTGTCCCTTAGAGACTATTTTCTTATGGTCATTGGTTCTTTTCTCCTGAAAAAATGGATGTCCGTGAGAAGTTTTCAATACACGGATCATCATATCACGACCAGGATGTCCCAAACGATCGTACCAAAGCTTGTATATCTCGGAATCTCAAAGATCATCTCTCATAACATGATTGGATTCAATAATTCGAATAGTGGTTATGTATAACCCACTAGATCGACACATAAGTTTTTCTAATGTGCACTTTCTTCCACAGTGATTAGAAGTAATACATAAGTATTCTCTTCCATTCTCACAATGAGTGTTCAAATGATAACCATTTGCACGTATGTCTTTGAAGCTTAGGAGGGTTCGAGGAGCTTTTGGTGCATAAAAAACTTCAGTTATATCACGTAAAGTGTCATTTGGCAATAAAAGTTGAGCTCTTCCTAGACCATTAATTAATTGAGACGATCTAATCATCGTAGTCACATAAGACCTACAAGGCACTAATTTGATGAATAATTGCCTATTTTGAAGTATTGTGTGGGTGGTTCCACTATCTGCGATACATTCAAGTTCTTCAGGACTGCAGTTCCAAAATCTAGCAATGTTTATGTATATATCTCTTGTATGTGTAGTTTTAATTAACTAAGGGTTCTATGAATATATGATGGCAGGGTTTTGAATCTAGAGAGAGCTTCATGGTGATAAAGTTTTAGGGTAAAATGGAGAAAACATAGAGAGGATGATATGAGAAATGTAATATATTATTTAATTGATAGGTGACCATTTTATAAAGAGAGTTTACAATAGGAAGTAAGTCTTTTAATCCTATTCTATTTCTAGTTTTATCATATACAAATATTTAACTAAATCTGAGTTTGACTAATTCAAACTCTTAATAACTGTTGTTGTGTTTGGATAAACACATCTCAAATATCCTTCAATAATCTGAAGCAATGTAAAAAACTTATCACAGTAGAAAGCAACCAAGCGTTGAAGGTTTATGAAAAGGGGAAGGGTTGGCATAGTATTCGAAGGCGTGAGGAATCATGAATCAGATAGTGAAACAATCCTTCTTCTCGTCCCTGTCCACCTTGGTGATATCAACTTCATATTAAAAATGGTATGGCAATCCCCAGCGCCTGATGAGTCCTGGGCATACCAGGTGTTAAATAGGCAGAAGCGCCATAGCGGGTGAGAACAAGGCAGGCTTTGTGACCTCCTATGTGGATGTTTGGGCCTAAATTGACATTTACCCGAGATCATGGGTCGAGGCCCAAGAGGTTATTTATTAATGAATAATCTGATGTATATTAGATCTCTTTCCCTCTGGGAAAAAATTTGGAGTCCTTCCAGGGATCAGAATCAGAGGTGGTTTCAGGTAATCGAATCCTAGTTGATCTCAGAATCTATTATGCTTGATATGCAAATATTGAGGTTTTGCATTCTCTATATAAAGAACTCATGCACAACGTAAAAAAAGTTCACAACCATCTAACAAACACACAAACTTTTGCGGATCGCAAATCTTGCAAAGCCTCTTCGGAGCAATCTTATGCGAACTGCCTCCACCAACTGCAAACAACCACCATTCCAACCCTACCGCAACCTTACGCCCGCACCGGTCGCTGTATACTTACTGTGGTTGTCGAAGTGTGTCTTGCGTTCGTGTCGAAGTATCGGTAAGACTTATCGTGTCTAGTCGCCACATCTCGTGGTACATCGAATCGCTATCTCGCATAGCAAACTTTTCCCGCGGTCTTGATTAAAGCTCTGCTTTGCATCCCAGGATCGAACTAAGATTTCTCAATCTGCAATAGGTTGGGAGGAAAATTCTAGTAGAAAGTCTGTTAGGTCTTGTTCGAGCCTTTTACGCCGGCCTAGTCAACGCCCGCTTAACAGTCGTTTGATCGAGAAGTCAGGTATTAGGGAGCAGACGTACACACTCGCCAGAGGTCATCCGCTCGCCAGAGGTCGTCCACATCAAGGTTGTACCTAACCCAAAGGTACTGGCACGCTCGGGCACATCACTGAAGGACTCTTATCGACGTCTGCCACCCCCACGTGTTAACTGTTCGTCAGGTGCTAAATCCGACGCGAACAGTGGACAATATCAAACAATCCTGAGACTACCCATTTCGCAAGGCACCATTGCCATTGGCAGCTTCACATAGCCAATCTGCGTCGGGGATTCTCTATTTTCCTCAAAGGAAATAAGATGAACAACCATCCGCCAAGTATGATGAGCAAAAATGAGCTTCTTGTTGTTGTTTCCATAAGGCAGGTCCAAGACTAAAGCTTGGCCATCGAAAGGAAAAGGGCCGCCGGCACCCAGTAGGGACCGGTCTCCATTCTCTGTCCGGGTGAGCCACGTCAAAGCAGAACACAATACTTTTGTCATGGGACACAAACATCTTGGTGCCGGAAATTACATAAGAGAAGGCACCATGCATGTTATATCGAGTTCTAGGATGGTAAAATGGAGGTTGGGGCAAACCCTCCCACTTACCTAATAAAGCGTCAAATACCTCAAATGAGGGAGAATCATTGATCAACCTAGATGAAAGAGCGTACAATTTCCCTCCTAGCTCCATCATCAAAGCCTAAATTTCCCTTTTCGTAAAGCCGCATGCATCTTCCTGATTCTATAGCCATGAAGATCAAAGCCATAAACGTTAACATCCCTATCCCAATGTTCACAACTTACAGAACTGTAGTCGTAGTCAGGCACGGAGAGGCTCAGGCCGCCGCCGAAAATGATATAGGAGCCGAAAACACCACAACCCACAAGTGCGGGAGCTTTCTTAATTATAAGCCACTTCCCGTAATTGCCGATATTGAAGCAATTCTTCTTCTTCTTCTTCATCGGAGGAGAACAGATCGGATAAACTGATGGTGCGAACAACAAATGCGAGGCTCCCATGCATCCTCGTGTTTTTCATGGAAACATAAGTAGAGGTTCGTCTTTGCCTCCTCCGCCTCCAACTTCAACTTCAAGTTCTTCGTTATTATCTTCACCTTCTCCCATTTCTTGGCATTTTAGAGAAGGCGCTTCAACTTCACCTGCTTCTTCGTCCTCAACAAGCCATCCAACCATCCATCACGCCTGTGTCTCTTATGCTTCAGTAGAGCGCACCAATTGTGAAGACGGGGGACGCCTTCTTCGAAGACCTTCTGTGGGGGATCTGTTCAGGTTATTAGGTCTTTCGAGTCTCGACTATATATAGGTACGGATTCTTCTGGGGAACGCCGTAAATCGACTAACAAATGAGGTCCGAATGCTATTGCAGGGCAAGCTTCAGACGGCCTACTACCAAACCCAAATCTTATAGTCTCAACTAAACCCAAATCGCGTATTAGTCGATCCTAAGAGATTGTCTAACTCGCTCTGGATATTCATTTCAAGGACGAAGTCGATATGACAACTAAATGCTAGTGAACAGACTTTCAATTTCAAAGTGACCGATTACATTATTTACACATATAGTAATCATTTTATAATGAATCTGAATTATTCATGACATCAACAAACAAGCTTCATATCTCTCTTCAATAACCAATCTTACTAGATGAAGTGAAATGCAATCAAAACAAAAGTAGGTCGATCCAACAATCAAGTGGATCAATTAACAAGGCACGATGCATGGGAGTCGGGTTAGACGACCAACTTGGCAAATGAACTAGGCAGAGAAGGTGGACGACAGCTTCTGCTTAGTTAGATCACATGTTGCCAAGAATAAATGGCATATAATTGTCTTAGTTTGGTGCTAAATAATTGGGAATGGAATTAATGAACTAACATGAACTTATTAGTGTAATCTAATATTTAAGTTAAACCACAGTTAAGTGTACTGAAGTTCTTTCCTGGCACCATCCATGCAAAGATCATTGGTGGACTTTTACACGTGCTTGATTTCTTTCTTGTTCCAACCCTCAAGTGAGTTTAGTGGGAAAATGGAAGTTGCTTCTAAAAAATATTTTGATTACTATAATCTATAGATTGTGATCAATTTCAAGTTTTTGCCTAGTCTCGAATACCAATTCGAAACATATTATGGACTTGAAGAATATTGAGTTATAAATTTATATAAATATTGAAATATAAGAGTTTGATCAATTTCACCATTTAATCGGGGGTAGATTATATGAAAGATGAGAGAATATGTACGGTATATACATTAATCAACTTTAATATGATGATCTTGTGCAATATATTTGGAGCTAAATTTCCATTTTGGTCGGCAACTAGAGCTATATAACCTATGGCCTAAAATAATGATTGCAGAAAATAAAAAGTGACAAACGCGGTGACACACACAAATAGTTATAGACAAACCTCCGAATCCTCTCCCCCTCTAAATTCTCTGCTCCTCTTTTTCGCTCTCTTCATTTTCAACCATCTTTCCTTCTCTTGGGTTTCATTAGAGGAAAGACCCAACCATGCACAGGAACCCAGATCAACGGTCGAGATCCACCAAGCCTACCACCATCCATGGCTACGCTCACTCCGGCGACCTTGCTGGGTTTCAGAAGCTGCTCCGGGAGAACCCATCTCTGCTCAACGAAAGAAACGCCATTGTAAGATCTCATTAACTTTTAGCATTCTGGCTACATTTGGTTGATGCCTTCCATTTTTTGTGTGAGTTTAATTTGGTGAATTGAATGCTTTTGGTCATATTCTCATGTGGGATTTGGGTTCTTTTGAGGTTTGTAATACTGGTTTTGATGTGTTTATGAGCTGGTGTTGTGATTAGTTGAGGAAAAATGGGATCTTTAATTCTTTATTGCATTAAGGAAGCAAAGAATTGATTTTTTGGTTTGGTAAAATGTAATGTAATGGGAATGTAGTGAATTCTAATTACCCTTTGATGTTCTGAGCAGAAATTGGGTTGGATCTGCTGCTAAACATGAGATCCATAGTTCAAAGCTCGAACCTTTTCTCTTTAGCCAGTTCATAAAGTTAAGTTTTTGACGGAGAAATATTGGCGTAGAGTAAGGAGATGTGATTAGGACATATTAGGGACAGTTTGAAACAGATTATATGAAGAGAGTATACAAGATCACTTCAACCCCAACTCACTTATTACTTAATAGATTGCTTATTGTTGCATATAGCAAAGGTACAGGATTCATTGAAGTGCGTCTTTGTGAAATATTAGAGTTGACATGGGTTGATGACACAGTGAGAGAGTTGGATGAGTTGATTTAGGCGTGTGTCAAGAACAATATATAAATCTGCATAAAACAGATTTAGCATGATAATTAATGTCCTATTAGTACTTACACGATGAACAGAAAGCAAATATTTTACTGTATGATTTACTGGATGAGTTGATTTACTGTATGATTGAATGCTAATGTTTGGCTGTGTGGTCACACTTGAATATGAATAATTTTGTAAAATGCATTTTACTCTCTGACAGCATCCGTTATTCCCTAACTGCAGATGGTACAAACTCCACTTCATGTTTCTGCCGGTAATAATAGGTGTGAGATAGTTAAATTTCTTCTTGATTGGCAAGGGCCGGAAAAGATTGAGTTGGAAGCCAGAAACATGGTAGGTATTTGTTTTATTTTGGCTGAATGTTTATGACAAAATCTTTCTGAAAGTGAAATTTTGACATTAAAGTCGTTGTATGCTTTCTTAATAGACACTTATTTTATTTATGGGCGTCACCAACATGTTTGGGTTTGCAGTATGGTGAAACCCCATTGCACATGGCAGCAAAGAATGGATGCAATGATGCTGCACGGCTGCTTCTTGTCCATGGTGCTTTTATTGAAGCCAAAGCAAATGTGAGTTCTCTTTTCACCTCATCTTATGGTTTCCATCGAGTGTCAGACTATTATGTCAATATGCGAGTCTCATTTCAAAGGTTCTTTCTTCTTTTGTCCATGCAGAATGGAATGACACCATTACACCTTGCTGTGTGGCATTCACTTCGAGCTGAAGACTTCTCAACTGTTAAAACATTACTTGAGAACAATGCTGATTGCAGTGCTAAGGACGATGTATTGTTCATTGCATTTCTTGCAGTTTTCAGTTTCGTTTTACCTAGTGCGTAAATTAATGCTTTATTATCTTCTGTAAATTGTAGGAGGGCAAGACTCCTCTAAATCACATTTCAAACGGCCGTGAAACTGAAAAATTGCGGGAACTATTACAGTGGCACCTTGCAGAGCAGACGAAAAGAAAGGCAATCCAAGCATGCAGTGAAACTAAAGCTAAGATGGACGAACTTGAAAGTGAATTATTAAATATAGTTGGTCTGCATGAGCTCAAACTACAACTACGGAAGTGGGCAAAAGGGATGCTTCTGGATGAGAGGCGTAAGGCCCTTGGTCTAAAAGTTGGCATAAGGAGACCCCCTCATATGGCCTTTCTTGGCAATCCTGGAACAGGTAAGCAGTGTTTTTCTTTATGTATCTTAAGTCACAATACATCTTTACTGGTCAACAGTATGTTAACTGTTGTTATTAACAGGTAAGACCATGGTAGCTCGTATTCTTGGAAGATTACTCCATATGGTGGGAATTCTACCAACTGACAAAGTAACTGAAGTACAGCGGACAGATTTGGTTGGGGAATTTGTTGGTCATACAGGACCAAAAACTAGGAGAAAGGTAAAATTTATGCGTTATGAAAGTATATGCTGTTGTACTCTATACTGTGACACAACTAATTGCGGAAGTTCTACACAGATTAAGGATGCAGAGGGAGGAATTCTTTTTGTGGATGAAGCTTACCGACTGATACCTATGCAGAAGTCAGATGATAAAGACTATGGGTTGGAAGCATTGGAAGAGATCATGTCTGTCATGGATAGTGGAAAAATCGTAGTCATATTTGCTGGGTATAGCGAACCAATGAAACGGGTAATTGCTTCGAATGAAGGTTTCTGCAGACGCGTGACCAAGTTTTTCAACTTTAGTGACTTCAGTTCTGAAGATCTAGCAAAGATTCTTCATCTCAAGATGAATAACCAAACAGAGGAGAGCATGTTGTATGGATTCAAGCTACATTCTTCTTGCAGTATAGAAGCTATCGCAGAACTGATACGAAGAGGAGCAACAGAAAAACAGTGTAAGGAGATGAATGGAGGTTTAGTGGATACAATGTTAGTTAATGCTAGAGAGAATTTGGACCTTAGACTCAATTTTGATTGTATAGACACAGAAGAACTTAGAACAATCACCTTAGAGGACTTACAAGCAGGCCTTCAGATATTATCACAATGAGACTGCAGGTTTGAGATAAATTAAGTAAAACAACAGGTAAAAGGTCGTAAGATCTTTACGCCAGACGAGAGCTTTACAGGTTTTTGCTCAGATTGATTCGAAGTATTTTTTTCTCCAGCTCTCCCCTATCCATTTCTACACGAGGTTCTGCTACACTTTCTCTGCTGGAGATGTATCTGTATAAACTCTTGAGCAGTGCTTTGGACTATTGCAGCAGCCTATTCTATTCTTGTGATTGATCACTTCTGGCCTTTCTGGGCAGTTATTGATGTATTGGTATTCTTTGTGTTAGTAAAATCCATTATACTGTATTCTTGCCATTGTAACACCAATTCTTCTCTTCATTTATGAATTAGTTTCTGAACTATGAACCATTTATTTGTAACAATATAATGATATTCGAGTTATAGTATTTGAGTAATTATTTATCTTATTGGGCCTGGCCAGGCCCAATAGAGACCATATCCGGTTCAAATAGTCCATATGCTTATAAGACATATTCCACAAAACCCTCTCAAAATCTCTGCAACTCATCAGCAGCAGTATTCAGACCCAAAATGGGAAAGAAGCGCAAATTAGGACAACTCGAAGCAGCAGCGCCGCCGCAACCAAAGGGTGAAGTGAAGTCTGAAGAGGTGGTTCATAAGAGGAGGAAGAAGCAGAAGCAAAAGGAGGTGATGGAGATGCAGAGCACAGTGATAGAACAATGTGCTGATGATACGGAGCTAATGAAGCAAAAGAAGAAGAAGAAGAAGAAGAAACTATCGGCCTGGAAAAAGCAAGTTGTGGCCAAGTGGAAGGAGAGAGTACAAGTGTTCTCAAAAGAAAAGATGGAAGAGAAACCAAAACCAATTAATTGTTCTGATGTGAGGAAGTTGATTAGTTTCAACGTTATTGGGGAAGTGGGTAGTTCTCTATAGTGATTAGTAGTTAGTGATGTTTCTCAGTTTCTGTGTTGATGTTGCTTGCAGGTATGTGTGATATGTCGGCAAAAAGGGCATATCATCTCGACTTGCCCTCTGCTGAGTCAGACCCAAGAAAGTAACAACAAATCTGGAAATAAGCTTCCTGACTGCCCTCAGCCTCTTCAAGATGGTAATTTGCTCTTTCATTTATATTGTCAATTTATGTGCAGTTGGTTGAGGCTGTAGATTCTATGTGCCAATGATCATTGTGGTGTCACTAGTGTGATATCTTAACTCGGTGTTAACTTGTGACTTTGTGAGTTATGGATCTTTTTCTTCTATGCAACCGCATTTATTTGAATTTTACATGAACATGTAAGCCTTTTTGCGGGTACAATCTAAGGAACTAGTTGGATTACAGGGATTCTCAAAATTTGGGGACAAGGTTTGTGTTGTAAACTCGAAGAGAGTGCTAATATTTGCCTCTGTACCCTACTATTTGTTCTTTCTTATCTGTCAAACTACATTGATCCCCCTTCCGTTTATCATTACTCCATGTCAAAATGGATGTATCATCAATAGTTGTGTTTTCGAAGATAAGGTTCAAATTTAATGCAGCTTTAAGTCTTGTAGGATGGACATATATGATGAGAAATTACAAATACTTGTCCAACAGATGTTGAGAACATTTTCCCCTTGCATATATATATAGAGGATCTTATTATTACTGTCATATGTATGAGGTTGGTCAATGTGTTTGTATGTTTGACTGTTTTAGTCAGATGTCGAGTTGGATATGAATAGACCATAGTGCTAAATGCTTGGTGACTGCAGATCTCCCTTTACTTCCTCATGTATTTCTAATATCTCTGATGTAGTTGCTTTATAAATCTATCTTACTAAGGCATGGTAAGAAGGATGGTGATATTATGAGTGCTTGCTTTGGCTGATTCCTGGCCTGGTGCTTTCTAAATATCAGTGGACCTGAAAAATGGCGAGGCGGAGAAGTTGCTTGGCTGTCATCCTGTGGAAACCTTGTGAAAGAAGAAAATTGTGGTGCAAAATAAGACGAGTCCATTGTGAAGAATGGTGAAGAAAGCAGCTGTAATCCTGAGGATGTATTCATGAAAGATGAGAAATCTGATGGCAGAGGAGACAATGCTATAGTTAGAGTTGATTCTGGTTCTCATCCAGAAATGAATTATGTGAAACCAATGATTATCAGGTCCCTGAGGTAGTGAATCCTGTCGCATGATGATTTTTTATGGATATGAGTTTCTTGGCATTCCATTTTTGTTCATGATCGCAGCAGGCCATATTTTGTACTTTGATACTCTTACCAAGGAATTTTGTCACAGTAATTATAGTTTATACATGACCAAAGACCATGAATTTGGTATGAAGACCATTCAAATTCTGCTTCAATTATAGACTCCCTTGTGTGTTTCTTTTGTCTTGGTAAGCATTTCTTTGCGTGTTCTCTCTATAGCACTTGCCAACAAGCATTGCTCAGAAGTGATGGATACATGTCGTAACTGTTGGTATGAAATTTGATAAAAACAATATGAATATTTTTCATTTGCCCTCTTTCATGCTATTTCCTTTGGTCGCAATTGTTTCTATTCTCACACCTTACACTTTACACTTCATACGCATGAAGAAATGCATACAACCTTCTTCTCCGTCGATTTTCATAACTCAAAACGTAAATAAACTTCTCATTTTGTTTGTTTTTCATTATAATTGGTTTGGTGATTGAAGTATATCACCCTTTTCCCTCATAAAATGAAGCACATGACAACCTTTTAGAAGACCTTCAAAGAAAAATATCTTCCAGTTCGGCATATTCTAGATTTTATAATATAAATAAAAATAACAAAAAAGACCAAACCGGGTTCACTCTTCATTGAAAAGCCTCAGTTCCTCTTTGTTTATTATCCAAACTACCCCAACTCTCTCACACTCTCTGTGGAGGGGAGAAAGAAATGGTGTCAACAATTCTCTCATCTACCACATCCTCATTTCCCTCCATTTCCAACCCTTACTCTGAATCTAGATCCTTGGAATCTTCCAGAAGATTCAACCTTAACTTCCCCAAATCCCTAAAGCTTGTTCCTTTCAGGGTCCTTGCCTCTTCTTCTTCCTCTGCTGGCCCAATTGAGGATGGCTCAGCTGAGCAGTTTATGCAGAACAACTCAATTGGGGACTTCATGAGGTTCAAGACTGGGGCTGATGGAGGCACTGGGGAGTTGCAGACAGCTGTTGTGAGCTACAAGAAGAAGTTCCCTTGGTCTCTTCTGAAGCCTTTTCTTCAGGTATTGGGTTTTGTAAAGATGGAGTCTTTGGTGGGTTTTGTTGTTGGGTTTTTGGTTCTGATTACTGGGTTTTGTTTTGGTTTTGTAGGTTGATTTGGTTTCCACGATTCATATAGCGGATAAAGAGTAAGTTACTGACTGAATTGCTTGTGCTTTAGTTATTTTGCTGTTATGTATTTGTGATTTGAAGTGTTTGCTAACTTTTCTAGGCTAGAAATGGTGCAAAATGTTGTGTACAAGAGCCCATTAACCCTTGTGTTGGATTTTGTGAATGGATATAGTTATAGCATTTTGCTCCCAACAGAGCTGAAAGTTTAAGGCGTTGCTGAAAAAAGTAGTGATTTAGTGAGCTAGGTAAATGCAGTGTTTTGCGAGTTTTATGAGAGATGGCGGTTGGTTAGTGAGGGATAATGCAATGCCAAGAGCACAACTGGGGTAAAACACAAGGGTAGATTTGATCCTAAGTTGCTAACTGGGTGGAGATAACGGACTGCTTTAGTTCATTTTAAGGTAGGTTGAGCAATTTCTTTTGGGGCTCACGTCGAGGTTTGTGTTACAGTTATTAACTGGCTGTACTCATAATTTGATCTTCGATATCTTAAGATTACACAAATATGACCTTTTCCTGATGGCTATCTCTTGGAATCCTGAATGTGATTCTACCAATAATTGTCCTAATCCACATATGTCTATCGCTCATCAATCGAATCAGTACTAGTCAAAGAAATGAAAATTCCCCGATTGATGATAAATGTGAAATAAAAGAGAAAAAAAAAATAAAGAAGAGGGATTGATCAATTTAGAGTTTGATGTGCTTTAACCAATACGAGTGGGAATTGATTGTCCCAGATATAAAATCATTAATAATCTTAACATATGCCATGTCCACTTTTCCAGGTACTTTTCAACCCTCCAGAAGGAGCTCGAATCGTATGATGCTGTTCTTTTTGAGATGGTGACCAGCAGGGAGAGTTTAGAGAACAGAAGAAACCTTGTTGCCACAAAGAGACTCAAAGTCAAAAGTTCGCGTGCAAGAAGCTTTAACATTCTGGGATGCATTCAGCGGCAGATGGCTCGTTTTCTGTCGCTTGATTTTCAGTTAGACTGTATGGATTACGAGTCTGAGAAATGGTACCATGCAGACCTCGACTTTGAGACTTTTAAGTTGCTTCAGGTTCGATTGCTTATCATCTCTATTTTGCTGATACGTACAAGTAGTTTATTTGATACTATGAACTTCTGTATCTTTCGCTTCTATCACTATATGGTGCTGGTGTGATAATTGTGCATCTGGTGCCATTCTCATATCTTTCAGGATGAAAAAGGTGAAAGCTTCTTCACCTTTGCAAGGGATATGACAATTAGATCCACGAAAGCTATGATGAAACCTGAAATTCCAGAAGACCTTGATCCTGTGAGATCCAAGCTTTTATGGGCCTCACGTGTGCTTCCTATGCCACTTGTTGGCCTTCTTATCATTGGAGGTGTTTGTGCAGACACTGGCAGTCAGCCATCAAAATTCCCAGAAATAGAAGCCTTATCCAGGCTTGATTTTGGTGGTGCAATGAAGGTCTTCTTGGCCAAAAGACTAACATCTGAGTACGTACTAGTCAGATTTTGATAACTAATCGCTATGTGTTTGGCTTAGCATTTTGGGTTGATTCAAACTTTTTTAAAAGTTTAGAACTCTAAAACTGACTTGGAGCGCATTATTTGTTATAGATTCACACAGGCTACTGCTGATGTAGAAGAGAGTTCTGTTATCATTGCGGAGAGAAACAGAGCTTGCATGGATGCTCTCACAAGAGCAATCGACGATGGGCACAACAGGATTGCAATACTATACGGAGGTGGTCACATGCCTGATCTAGGAAGGAGATTACAAGAGTTGGACCTTGTCCCATCTCGGGCACAGTGGGTAACAGCGTGGTCCATAAAGAAGAGGAACTTAAACAGCAATTCTCTTCCATTTCTGAAGACCATGGCTGAAGTTTCTGGTTGGCCTTTGAATCGCTACCAGACTTTGGCATTGCTCATATTTTCGTCAGTGCTGGCTATAGATCTCTGGTTTTGGGAGCTCTTTTTTGGCACTGCTGTCGACTTTTTCTCTCAAATTGGTTCACAGGTTTCCCAGTATGTTGATAATGCAGATATGATACTATAGAATAGTCCCCAAAGCCAATACCACTGCTACAAGTAATTCTTTACATGTGAATATGTAAACATCTCGCATTGAACTGGTGTAAAGTCTGGCCAGGCCAACAGTGTATGGAAAGAAATTGATTTCATGTAATACATATCATTCTGATTCAAGCCTACAGAGAATGTCAACATTTCATTCTGGGCTTTTATATAGGGTAAGGCTACTAACACACCCGAAACACTACTAACACACTCCCTTTTAATTCTTTCCTACCTGAAAATACTAAATTACCCCTCCTCTTTATTTCAAAAATAGATTTTTATATACCAATATTTACGTTTTCGACAGAGCGTGGTGGACCTATAATTTTGTTTGTTACATATTGATAATTCATCATCTATACTCGAAGGTAAACAATTAATTTTATTCATAATCATTTCTTCTCAGCGTTTAAGCTATCTGCAAAATATTAGAATTACAGAAAAAGAATTAAAAGATAAAAAAGAAAAATTGAAAAAACTTAAGAATTATAGAAGAAGAGAGGATTTTTGGGATCTGACTTCTAGATTCACCCAAGCAATCCATTTTCTAGAAGAACAGATAGAGGAATTGTCCGTAATCTAGAGCAAGAACCCCTTAATATTTTGAGTCGTGGTTAGATCCGCCTCAGTTGGTATCAGAGCCTGTTTTGCTCAAAAACAGGTAGAAGAAAAAGGCTTTATGCCACAAAGTTGGCTTCTCTTAGCCAACAAGAAAGAATCTAAGCCAAAAACTTACCAAGCCTTTTGTATAGAAAAAGAAAGCGATAAGTGGAACTCGTGTTTTCACACAAGACATATCCAAGAAAATCAGTACTCCATTGAATACGTCTGTAGAGTTCTTAACACTCTATACGACGAGCAAATTCACCTCCAGAAAGAGATAGGAGTAGAAGAACATGACCAGTCAAGATCAAGCATAGTTGATTTTCTAAAGCACTTATCTAAGAAAGAATCTACCGAGAAAGTAACAGAACAACTCGAGAGGTTTAATCTTAAGATTAACCAACTCGGAGAAATCCAAGCAAAAATATCAAAGTTCGAAGAAAAGCTAGATTACCTGAAAGAAAAACAATATCTTGTAGATATTGAAAAGAAATTAAATAGAACAAAGAATCTTGGTAACAATATTAATCAGCAAGCAGCTGATTTAAGAAAAACACAAGAAGACTTGAGAAAGGTTTTAGAGACTCTTATATCCAGAATATGATGAATTCAAGAGTAAATCTAAGAGTACAAAGGGAAGATGAAAAATCCCAAAGTCTTTATCTTCCAACAGAAAAACTTTCAGAAAACATAGAAGTTATAATACATCAGCAAAATCATAGCAGTATATATCTCCAAGAAATAGGAAGAGATATGGAAGAACAATTCCAAGAATTGAACGCAAGAATCTCAAATCTACAAAAAATTGTAGAAAAAATGAAAGAAAATCATATCGTTGAAAGAATCAACGAAGAAGAACTAGCCCATACAGTAGCAAGTAAGATTATTATACCTTCACCAAAGGCAGAGAGTGGGTTAAAATTAATTAAACCCAAATTACTCGAATGGAAAGAATCCAAAATCACCAAGAGAGACATGAAAATGCTGAGTAGAATACTCAGTAAGAGATACACAGTACCATCTGTACAGCGCATTAATGCTCAAGAATTTGAGTATAATGAGATTGAATCCAATGTGAGAGAAGCTTCGGCCCCAAAGTTTAGCTTCAACGAAATCTACAAAAGAGGATCGTTTAAGCTAAATCCACATAGATTCAAAATACTGGAATTAACAATTCCAGCAACTGGTGAAGAAACAGACATAAGGCTAATTACTCCAAAGGAAGTAAGCGAAGCCTTCTAGAGAAAATACAATTACATGCACATTGGTGCAGTGCAAGTATTCATAAAACTCTTAGCAAAAGATGGGATAAACTGTTCAGTCTTGTGAATTCTACAAGACGACAGGATAACCGAATTTAAGAAGAGCCTGTTAGGAACAGTAGAAGCATCCCTAAGCAACCAAGTTGCCTACTTCAGTGTATTCTCAAACTTCACTACTCATATAAACGATGCAGCACATTGTTTAAGATTGAGAATCAAAACAGACGGGATCTCCATGAAGCAAGGAATGATGGAATTAGCTGTAGATTATAGAATCTACTACAAGCTAATGAGTTCCAATGTAACTCCCAACACCAGGTTTATAAATAGTCCTGGTACCACCACTTTCATCCTCATTAATCCAAGAAACAATTTCCAACAGAAACATATCACCAATTGGGATGAAGTCTCATTCCCTAGAGAATGGAGTTTAGCTCCCCCTGAGAGACAAATGCAGAGCACCAACGCCTCTATCTATGAGGATACTAGAGGAAAAATAAGCCTCCAGTTCCATAGACATTCGTTTGCTAACTATGAGCAAGCAAACACTTCAGGAGAAATTCAGGAAGAAAACTTCGAAGAAAAAGATTTAAAAAAGACCCATAAGAATGTTTAAGGAACTATATGCACAAGCAACAACCTGTGAATCCATAACAGGATTACAAGAAATAGTAAGAAATCTCTCTATACCCCAAATAGAGAAAAAGAAAAGAAAAATATTATCCTACCAAGCTGCTAAAGAAGAACCAGGAGAAACCTCTACAAACGCAGAAACTCCAATGGAAACAGAAACAAGTAATACTCAAGCAGAAACAGTAGGAGGAAGTACAACAAGACCAGTAGGAGTAAGTACTATAATCCAAAACATTACCAATAATCCTACTGAGATTATTAGAGAGGATAAGATAAAGCTTCCTAAAGGGCAGACACCTACAGGAAAGCCTGGAGAAATGAGCTCTCAGAAATACATTCCTACATAACCAAAATGGGGACAACCAGTTTCCGATAGAGGTGTCTATCTAGACCTGGATAGAGTAGGAGATAAGAGAAAAACAATAGATAACTGGGTTGCAAGCCTAAGATTAACCCAGGCCCTACTTCTATCAAAATTTGCCAACAAAAATGCTCATGCATATTATGAGTCAACACTAACAGGAACAGTGCAGAAATGGTACAATTCTTTTAAAAGAAGTTCAAAATGGGCAGATTGGGCACCCAAGAGAGCCCAGAGTAATGACCCGATGGATTTTGCTATTCCCATATATGGACAGTTCTGTGGAGACATAACGGGACATAGCGAGCAAGCCAAAGAAAGAGCTAAAGCAAATATCCAGAAATTAAGTATCTGCAACATGAGATACTTTGAAGAATATATCAATGAATTCCAAAACTACTATTGTACAATAGGAGATTTGGAAAACGAAGAACTCATCAGAACGTACTACAGAAAATTACCAGAACTCTGGAATAATGTTGTAGCACAGTCTGTTGAAGAAAACCCTCCTTTTTGTTTCACTATTGGAGGAATAGCAGAGAGAATAAGAGATCTTTTAAGAAAGCAATGCACAGAAAACCAGAAAGCTAGAACAGCCAAGAAACAACTCAGAGGAGTTGAGAACATGTGCCCAAAAATACTTGACACTCCAACCCAATGGGGATGTCAGACCTACACAAAAAGGAAACATAAAAGCAAATTCAAGACTAAGAAAAATAAGAGCAATTTTGGCCATACTCCTAAACAAAGGTATAAGTTTAGGAAGAGTTTTAACAAAAACAAAGAAAAAGCATCTCCTAGAAAGAGATTCTTCAAGAGAAAACTAACAAAACAAAATCCAGCAAGAGAAACAAAGTCTTGTAGATGCTGGCTTTGTAAAGCAGAGGGACATTATGCTAATGAATATCCTAAAAGAGAGAAAAGAACTTCTAAAGCTTTTATAGAGGAATACGATGAAGCTATAGAATACGCAAACCTAAAAGGTTTCGAAATAGCTTATTCTGACGAAGAAAATGAATCCATATATTCTCTCGAATATTCATCAGAAAGTTCTTCAGATGACTCTGAAGGAGAAGGTCAGCGCCCTACATTCATGTTTATTCAAAACTGGAAACAAGAAAATACTGATAGCATTAGTAAGCTAGAATTTATACCAAATCCAGGAACCTTTACGTGCGACTATTGTAGCTGCTAGGAAAGTAACACGGTTCCTATGCATTGTAAAGAAACATGAGAAACATACCATAAAGAATGCTTTATAGCAGAAGTAAGAAGAAAAACGAAAGAAAGTGATGCCCACATATTGGTAGATCAAGAATATGAAATATACAATGATCAAAACCAAAAGCAAGATCGAAGATGATCTCAAGAAAATACAAGAGTTCGAAGATAACTCTAAGAAAATGGAGTTGATAACCTCTTCAACTCAAGAACTAAAAGAAATACCAGTAACAGAACCTCTCAAAGAAAGAATAAATCTTTTTATAGAAAATTCCAGAAAAGAAATCCAACCAGTTAAGAAAGTACAAACAAGTGTATTCAGCAACTACATTACAGTAGGATTAAAATTTCCCGGATACAGAAAATATCATATGCATGCCTTTGTAGATAATGGCTCAGGATATAGCCTTGCTACAAAATATGCTATATCAGAAAAATATTGGGAAAAGTCTAACAAGGAAGTTACGAGAATAGGAATGGGAGATAACGAATTCAACATGAACCAGATAGCCAAAAATGTCAAGATCTCCATAGGAGGAGGAACCTTTACTCTCCCAAGAATCTGGCAAAGCGAGGCCCAAGGAGCCGATATGCTAATAGGAAATGATTTCCTGTTGCAGCATAGGCTAATCCAAACTGTTGAAATGATAGGGCTCGAAAAGAGCAATAGGTTCTACTGGGAACCTAGACTTATCAATGCGGTCAGCATTGCAAGCAAAGGTTTTACATAACAGTATCAGAAGTTGCCAGCGAACCGTGGTGATCATAACCCAAAAACTCCCTACAAACCGATAATACAATCGGTGCTAGCCTTATGAGAATTCCAAGAAATCATACCCAATGAAGCAACACGTACAGAAAACTCAGAATCAGAGACAGAATCTCTAGATTCAGAAAGTTCAGATGGTGAAGAAGAATTCCATCCTTATAGCTGCCTGAAGAAGGCGACTTAATAGTTTTGCAGACTGATGCAAATGACTATGACTGGGCATGAGTAGTTTTAGCAACCCAGCCATACACAAATCAAGAAAAAATCTGTAAATTTATGTCAGGAAAATTCAATCCTGCAACAGAATTATTCCACAAGGGATAAGGAAGTTTTGGCACTAATAAAATCCATTAAAGGAGCAAAAGCCTTTTTAGGAAACAAGTTTCTAGTAAGAACCGATAACAAAAGAGTAAAGAACTTTAAGAACTATAAGCTCACAGATGCAGCAGATAGAGGAAGAGTTCTTAGATGGCAAATGTTCCTAACTCAATATGATTATGATGTTGAAATGGTTGCAGGGGACAAGAATTATTTGTCTGACGCTCTTACAAGGGAAATGACAATGTTCGAAAGAAGTGAAAGTCGAAACCCTAGAAGCAGAAGACCAGAACCTGAAGAAAGGAGAAGACCTGACCTTGTAGAAAAAAGAACAGAAGAAAGAAGGAAACCAGACCTAGAAGACAAAGAAATGACTCAAGAAAGACAACCAAAAGCAAAAGCCTTGTGGGAAAGATACAAGGAAGGAGATAATACAATTGGACCTCTGCATGATAAACCAGGATACCAATACATAGTATCATATTCTTCTGCAAAATCAAGTAAGACCTCTGAGAAAAAGCAAGATTTTGGAAGAAATCAGCCACGTCCAACAGAACGAGATGAATACAATCAGTTCAAAACACCTTCACAAGGAGAAGCTCCCGATGAAGATGAGCAAAACCTCTTAGCAGAATTCCTTCAACACCCCAGAAATGAGAATGCATGGGATAGAATCCCACGAACACCCTCGCAAACAATGAGATCAGGATATGAAAGGCAAGCAGTCTCTAGAAGAAAACAACCGATTGTAGCAGGAACAACCATGATAAATAACCACCCAATGAGGATATACGAAAGGCTAGTCTTCAGGACCAGTAGAGCTTTACAATTCAACCAGCGAATTATTGTGGATAATCTCTTGACCGCCTCCAGAAACCAGAATGAAGCCATAGTTCTCCAAGCCTTAGAAGCATTAACTGAAGAACTTACCAGCAAAGAAATGGAAAAAGAACCAGAAAAAGCTATCTCTTATCTTGAGAATTCTGAAAGTGCGAAAGTCCCAGTTAAAACTTTATCTGAATTGGAATGGTTCCGTTTTCATAATCTCTTAGGAGATTTTAAAAATAGAAATGTCCTTCAAGCAACGCTACTAGCAGTAGCATGTCCTTATTACGGAAGGTATATGGTTGATGTTTTAGCAGAACATCCCCAGAAGCATAAATTATGGCTAGTATAAAATGGATTTGTTCGCAATCTATGGACCCGAAGCAATAAAGACCTAGAAGGTCTTCCAGAGAAGATTTATGAGTATGTCAAGAACGTCCGACCAGAAGGATGTGTTCTAAGATTGAAATTTATATCAACCCCTCCAGAATGGAATACTGAAGGAGGACAAAAAACTTACATCTCACCATACCATTATGTGAGAATAGTCTCGGGAAGCACTCGAGGAAATAGGACCAGAAACAATGGAGCTCCAAACCAGAGCCTGTCATGGATGAAAGCGATGGCAATAAACCTCATGAAGAAATTAATCCGAAGATATCAGTACACCACTCTCCTAGCAAGCGGAGAAAAAATAATGGTCGCCAGTTACGATCATCCGGCACCTGACAATTGTGACTTTTTCAAAGCCTTATAAAGGCAAGAGATAGAAGGAACTCCTTCCACCTCCAAGTGGATGGAACAGGTTGAAAAAGAATACAAGTACACAGTCCCTTATGACTCAGACATGGAAGAAGAGGAAGAAGGAGATGGCTCCACAACAGGAGCATCTTTTCATGACGAGGAACTACACAACATCGAGAACATGATGGAAGTAAGCTGCCGACGCTTCAACACAAAGATGTAGATAGTGGATTGCCAGCAAAACACAAGCTGTAGATAGTGGTTTGCCAACTTTAAAGCATCTGTCAAACAAAGGAAGCTGCTGACGCATGAAGACAAACTTCTTTTGAATTATAGAGGCCGCGTCCTTATCAACTTTAACTAAAGATAAGATTCCCTTATCTTCAGTTTCTGAAGTATTTTGAAGAAAGTTTTGAAGTCCGAGACCTATATAAGGAATGAAAACCCTCAGAAGAAGGCATTCGAAAATCAAGGAAGAAAAACAGTCTGAAGTTTGAGAGCTTAGAAACTTGTGAGAGAAGTGTGAGATAAATAGTGTGAGATAGTGTGAAATTGTATAGTGTAACTACTACTATTCAAATCGGTGTGGAGTGGTGTACTTTATTTACAAGTAATAGTATTTCAAATTCTAGCATGAGTAGCTAATTTCATTTTAAGCTGTTTACCTAAGAGCAGAGGCTCTGGATTATAAAAATGTATGGAGCTTTGAATAAATAAAGTTTGTGTGCTCACCATATTCGTCATTTTTTTTAATAAAAGCTTCTCAAACCCCTAGTGGAGGACTACCTCCTAGGAGTGGTATTTGAGTAAGAATCAGTATAATTATCTGTTTTAGAATTTGAGAAACTATGTCTTTTTCTTAAAACTTAAGTAACTTCCAAGCTAAGACAGCAGTGAGACCACCAAAGTAAGTAACCGTTTAGACAAAATGTCCTTAGGTGAATATTGGTGTGTTGAAGACTAGCTCTTAGAACGGATAAGTAATTAAGTTTTCAAAAAAAAAAAATTATATATATAATTTTAGAAAAGGGTACTTTTGGAAGTTCACAAAAAGAGGTGTGTGCATGGTAAAAAGAGGTGTGTGAATAACACCACCCTTTATATAAAGGGAAAATGTCCATTTAGTATAAAAAAGGCCCCTCATTACTCATTTCAATAACCATCTTATTTTTCTCCCTTATTCAACATAAGGTAACAACTCTATTGCCCATTTGAACAAATCTTTTTCAATTCTAGTACAAATTTAATTTTTTTTCTTCCTTTTTTGTCCTTTTGTCTTATCTAACATATTTTTGAATTATAATGTGCTGAGAAAGTGGAAGATAAAAAAACGAACTTTGCCGAAATATCACTCAACTCCTCCAGCCTCCCATGGCCGGTAGCCGGAGTCTGGTTGCCGGAGTCGCCGGATTCCGGTCACCAAATTTTTTTTTTCGTCGGAATTTTTTTTTTTCCGCCTGATTTTTAATTTTTTTTTTTTTTTTTTATAATCAGGTTATTGGACAATGGTTATTGACCCTCAGTAAATAATTTACAGATTACAGATTACAGATTTCCAGTAATCGATTACTGACCCCCCAGTAATCAGGTTACAGATTTCATATTTTTCAGTAATCATGTTACTGACCCCCAATAATCGATTATTGACCCCCAGTAATCAGGTTACTGACCCCCAGTAATCAGGTTACTGGAGTTACTGATCCATAGTAATCAAGTTACTTACCCCCAGTAATCGATTACTGACCCCCAGTAATCAGGTTACAGATTCCATATTTTTCAGTAACCATGTTACTGACCCCGTTACTGACTCCCAGTAATCGATTACTGACCCCTAATAATCGATTACTGACCCCCAGTAATCGATTACACATTCAATATCAACTCAGTCCCAGATTGATCTGGGCACCCATCGATTCTCAGTCCCATATTACACATTCAATATCAACTCAACCTGGATTCTCACCCTAGCCTTGGCCGACTACGCTCCAGCCGGACCCGAGGCCATCAATCTCTGCATCCCTCTATCAACTCAGTCCCAGATTGATCTGGGCACCCATCGATCTCGGCCACCCTCCCGATATCGACCTCTATTGCTTTGATTCCTGCCCGGCCAACGCCTCGACCCAGGATCCCGGTGCCCTCGGCGTCTTCTCCTCCACACAGTAGCCCAAAGTCGATGGAGAGAGCGCGGCGGAGGTTGGAGTAGGGCTGACGTGGCGGTGGTAGAGGTGGGAGGGCCGGGGTGCGGGTAACAGAGATGAGAATGTCGGGGTGGGAATCGGCGCCGGAGTTTGCTACGGCTGAGAAGGCACAGGGGACGTGGCAGATGTGGCCGCGCTTGGGCTGTGGTTGGAGTCGGCGGTGGGCGCGTGGGGGTAGGAGGCGGTGGAGAGAGAGAGAGAGAGAGAGAGAGAGAGAGAGAGAGAGAGAGAGAGAGAGAGAGAGAGAGAGAGAGAGAGAGAGAGAGAGAGAGAGCTTTAGTATTTTTTAGGATAGGGTAAATGACTGAATTATATTTATTAGGGTACTTGTGTAATTCTCTCAAGATTCATTGGTTTGGGATATAAATATCGGAATGGACAATTTTTAAACCCATTTTGTTCAAATGGTCTTTTTCCCTTATATAAAACACTACAGAGAATGTCAACATTGTCAGTGGACTTCCTTTAGGTATCTTCATAGCCGAAAGCTCAGAAAGTGATTTACTACTACAGCTCAGAAATGGGCTACCGGTCACCTTCATCAAAATCAGACAAGACTGATCTGATTCCATTTTCTAAACACATACCCCCATCAACCTCTTTCTGATTTCTATTAATTTCGAAAAGCTAGAACACAAATGAAGAGGGAGAGAGAGAGGATCGAACTTATTTTTCTCTTTTTTTAAAGGTGGACCGCCCGACCCGTCTAGGCCCACGAGAAGTGGGTTTCGCCTAGCCCTGTATCCGCTTTGCGTAGCCCGTTTGGGCCCAGTTTGCTTAAAAAGAAAAAAAAAACTAAAAGGCTAAAACTCGCCGTCACGGCGTCATCACTCAGACTTCTGTCATCTCTCTCCGGTAAGGAGGGTTGTTCAACTAGCCACGAGAAGAGGAAGAAGAGGTGGGCGTGGACAAAAGAGTCAGACATTTTCTGATACGGTAAGGAGGGTTGTTCAACTAGCCACGAGAAGCGCGACGCCGACTCTTCCCCTTTCCCCTGTTTCGTTCAAAGCAAAACAGAGCAACAACATCAAACAGAAGAACTCAACGAAAAGTTCCAATCTTTACGAAGAGTACAAGAACTTCCTGATGCCTATCTGAAACTTGCACATAATGACATGATGTTATGGCGCTCAGTTAGCTTGACAGCGGAGAAGAGCGACCCTTTGGTGGCCATCAGACACTGGTGACTTCCAGGTAAATATTTTTTCTTCTTCTTCTTCTTCACTTTTTCTGGTTAGTTCAAGTTCATATTGGGCCATTCCCATATGAATATTATTGATTATATCAAACCCTCCAATAATGAAAGGAACCGAATGGGGTCCTTGAAGAAGATGCAACTATGCAAGCATTGTTTCAACGTGCTCCACTGTGTTTGGATGCTTTGCTATTGGTTACATAATGACAAACAAATAAATGTTATAAGAAACCGATACCAATCTCTATCCACATGTTCATTCTTATCTTTGTGATTTTTAACCAGAGATATTAGATCAAATGATGTAGGAGGTCATGTTGAACCGTTTAAGTTAGAGCTAGAGGACGCATATGCTAGTATCTTTGGATAACATTTTTATATATATAGATCAAATATTCGTCTCCCATTTGTGTTCATACACAGTCACACAGTTGTGTTTTAGGTCCGTTGTTGGCCAGTCACACTCAAATTCTCCAGGTACTACTTGCTAGACACATAAGTGGGACTGAGGGTGTTTGCTTTTACTTTTCCTCATTGATATATAGTCTTTTTAACGATCTTTTCTTCGTCGAATATTGTATACAATCATGTGTTTATCTCTATCACTCAGATTAATCTCCGGCCTAATTTCATATTTTTGGTACAATATAGACCTAAATGCTGTCACATTATTCACATTGCTGGTTATATCAGCGTGCGCTGGAATGCTGGATACGTTGCTTTCTTGGTCAAGTCAGTTTTGTCTATCCATTCATTTAGGCAGTGCCAGATAACTTGGACTGTTGGACACAGGCGTGTGGAGGCAGCGTGACCTGGGACAGCATCTTTTATAAAGTAAACAGAAGCAATTATTTCCATTACATTTCTATAATTACCAATTACTTAATTAGTCTAATTTACTATTACTTTTGGCAAAACGCATAAGATTTAGCTGTTATTACAACATGCCATATATATATGTTTACAGAGTTAGAGGGATGCATATCCTTTTTGGTTTGCACAGAACTCTTTAGACTTCATCTTCTTCAACAAGAAGATGTCTGAAACTCCACCTCTGGTTTCAGACAAGGATCACGATTATCAACCTCTTCCTGATTCAGAATCTCCATCATTATCACCTTCAGGGTCTAGTCCCGGTCTCAACAAATATGCTCTTGCTGGGGCTATTTTGGCTTCCACAAACTCTGTTCTCCTTGGTTATGGTTAGTACCCTCAATCCAATCCCTTCAATATTTCCACCTTCTTATTTCCTAAGTTCTCC
This sequence comes from Potentilla sterilis, assembly GCA_963682095.1. Lineage (NCBI taxonomy): Eukaryota > Viridiplantae > Streptophyta > Magnoliopsida > Rosales > Rosaceae > Potentilla > Potentilla sterilis. Next base: position 2,884,258 of record OY821761.1, read on the forward strand.
TGAGAAACCCCTTTAATTCTGTTTTTTGGGTTCTGCAGATATTGGGGTGATGAGCGGTGCAGCCCTTTATATAAGGGAGGACATGAACATTACATCCACTCAACTAGAGATCTTGGTTGGCTCCCTAAATGTGTGTTCTTTGATCGGATCCATTGCCTCAGGCAAGACTTCAGATTGGATTGGGAGGCGTTACACTATAGTCCTGGCAGCAGTAACTTTTCTAATAGGGGCAGTTCTGATGGGACTAGCACCATCGTTCTTGTTCCTGATAGCTGGTAGAGTAGTGGCTGGGATTGGTGTTGGATATTCACTTATGATTGCTCCGGTTTATGTAGCTGAGCTTTCGCCAGCTCTTACACGTGGATTCCTGACCTCTCTCCCTGAGGTGTTCATCAATGGTGGAATACTACTAGGGTACATCTCCAACTATGCTTTGTCTGGCCTCCCCCAGAACTTGAATTGGAGACTTATGCTTGGACTTGCAGCACTTCCGGCATTTGCTGTTGCAGTCGGCGTGTTGGCAATGCCGGAGTCACCTAGGTAATTAGGCTTCAGATTTTGATCACATCCTAGTAACAAGAAACATATATTTTGTATTGGTACATTTCAACCTATAATGATTTGGATTCTGTTGACATTGGTAAAACAGGTGGTTAGTGATGAAAGGCCGGTTAGATGAAGCGAGGCAGGTTTTGATAAGAACATCTGAAAGCAAGGAGGAAGCTGAATTGAGGCTGAAAGAGATAGCCAGAGCAGCTAACTCAGTGCCTGCTACTTCTTCAAGCAATTGGAGTGGTCAGGGGGTTTGGAGAGACTTATTGCTGAGGCCCACTAGGCCTATTCGGCGCATTCTTATTGCCGCGATTGGTGTCAACTTCTTCATGCAAGCTTCCGGCAATGATGCCGTCGTGTATTACAGCCCGGAAGTGTTCAGGGACGCCGGAATTCACAATAATAAGCAGCTTGTTGGTGTCACAATACTCATGGGGATTGCCAAGACTTTCTTTGTTTTGATATCAGCTCTCTTCTTGGACTCGTATGGGAGGAGGCCGCTTTTGCTTTTGGGCTCAATTGGGATGGCATTCTCCTTAGCTGCATTGGGCCTCGGCTCCAAGTTTCTTGAGTATTCAATTGACAAGCCCACATGGGCTATTGCGTTGTGCGTCGTGGCGGTATGTTCAGCGGCTTCTTTCTTCTCTATTGGGCTTGGGCCCATTACATGGGTCTATTCATCGGAAATTTTTCCGATGAGATTAAGGGCGCAAGGTTCAAGCTTGGCGATAGGGGTAAACCGATTGGTAAGTGGCTTGGTAGCCATGACATTTTTAAGCATTTCTAGGGAGATAACATTTGGGGTATGTTTTTCTTGCTTGCGGGAATAATGATGGTGGGAACGATTTTCTTCTACTTTTTCTTGCCGGAAACAAAAGGGAAAAACTTGGAAGAAATTGAGGCTCTTTTTGAGGATGACTATGACAGAGAGAACCGTAAAATGCTTCTTTCTTGACCAGCATTGTAGTAGATATGTATCATCCTTTCCATTACATGGTGCAAATTGATTTGCAACATAACACAGAGGAGACGAGTTGCAAAAGTTGTTCTATATTTTGTTGAAGACAGAGTATCATCCTATATGGTCATGAATTAGTAATCGACCAGGAGTGGCTTGGTTTAGTTCAATGTGTAAACTGCTCTCGAGGCATTGTGTTACTCCAAAACGAGGGAATTGGGAAACATGTCAAGGTCATACCCATAGTTGCAGCTTCTCTTAAGGATGGAGTTGCATGTGTACTTCTTGTGTGGCCTTTGATTTCTTGTATATAACAGAATATTTGAGCATTTCTTGAAGTTTATTGAGTTTATGCAAGTGCTTTGGAGTTTTTTTTTTTTTTAAAGGCCATTTCTTTACCGACGTCAAGTACCACGGGTGCTTTAGAGTTTAGATAGCGAGGTTTTATTTTGTTCTTACTGGCTTTGGAGCCTCTTGAGTCTTTGTCGAGGGTATTAATTTTTAAAACTTATATATCTATATGTTCAAACATTAACATAAAAAATCAATATAAAGGGGAATTTTGGTAATATCAGAAGACAATAATGAGCTAGTCAAATCCTATTGTGATCTGGTAGATATACATATCGACACTGATTGCTCTCATGAAAGACAGAAAGAGATGGACTCTCCGTCCCAACTCTTTTCTTAAAAAAGAGAAAAACTGATAAAAGATGGACATTAGGACCTTATTGCTCATTGACTCGTCTCTGAGGTCCAAGCGTTACCCTACAGAATACAGAATCCCAAACCCAGCCAATTACGTATTTACAAGATTCGATTAAATATGGAAAAAAGACAACGCGAGTTTACAGAGAATGACCTAATGAGTTGTGTCACCTTGATGTTGTGAGTTGTGATCTGCTTCTGTTGCTGAACGTGTTCTTCATTCATCAAATCATGTCAGCACTTTTCTCATTCTCATTTAATACTTCTGCTTCTCTAGGCAACCACAAAGCAAACCTCATTCACTCTCACTTTCCCACCTACATAACAAGACCTCCTCTTTAACCCTCAACAACCCCTTGAGAATCCAATCCCAGATCCTCCTCATCAAACAATTTCAAGGTTTCGAAAACCATGGCTGACATCCAGGCCTTTCAATCAGAAGACCCTCGTAAGAAATCCGAGATGAACAAGTACACAATCGTCTGCGCTCTTCTTGCCTCCACAAACTCCATTTTACTGGGTTATGGTAAGTCTCAGTTCAACCATTACTCTTGAATTTCAACCCCATGGTTACATGGAATTGAGTTTATTTTTCTTTTGGATTTTGTGCTACAGATATTGGAGTGATGAGTGGTGCAGTGATTCTGATCAAGGACAATTTCAAAATCACAAGAACTCAACAGGAAATCCTGGTAGGATCCTTAAATGTTTTCTCTTTAATAGGGTCACTAGCATCCGGCAAGACATCGGATATCATAGGCAGGCGTTACACTATAGTCTTAGCTGCATGCACATTTCTAATAGGTGCACTCCTCATGGGTCTCGCACCGTCCTACGCATTTCTAATGGCAGGGCGGTGCGTGGCTGGGATTGGAGTTGGCTACGCCCTCATGATCGCTCCGGTGTACACAGCCGAGCTCTCACCGGCCATGAGCCGGGGTTTTCTGACCTCTCTGCCTGAGGTGTTCATCACTTTTGGTTTGTTACTTGGGTACATAGTTAACTTTGCATTGTCTGGCTTACCATTGCACATAAGTTGGAGATTGATGTTAGGGTTAGCGGCGGTGCCGGCGATTGGAATAGGTTTCGGGGTGATAGCAATGCCTGAGTCTCCTCGTTGGCTTGTAATGAAAGGCAAACTAAGTGAAGCAAAGAAGGTTCTGATCAGGACATCAGCTTCTGAAGAGGAAGCTCAATTGAGGCTCGAGGAAATAACCAAGGCAGCTCTTCAAGGCCCAGATTCGGCCCATGAAGGTGGTTCAGTCTGGAAGGAGATTTTGTTACGGCCCACTAGGCCCATCTTGCGGATGCTTGTTGCAGCTATTGGCATCAACTTCTTCATGCAGGCTTCTGGAAATGACGCCGTGGTGTACTATTGTCCTGAAGTGTTCAAGGCTGCCGGAATTCATAGTAAAAGACAGCTCTTTGGTGTAAATGCCATTATGGGCCTTTCCAAAGCCCTTTTTGTGTTGTTGTCGGCGTTGAAATTGGACAAGTACGGACGGCGGCCGCTACTGCTATTGGGCTCCGCGGGAATGGTCATATCGCTATTTGGACTGGGCCTCGGGTCTAAGTTTCTTGAGCATTCAACCAAAAAACCAACATGGGCGATTGCATTGTGTATTGTGGCAGTTTGCGCCGATGTTTCTTTCTTTTCAATTGGGCTTGGGCCCATAACATGGGTCTACTCTTCGGAAATCTTTCCGATGAGATTACGGGCCCAAGCCTCGAGCCTAGCCATTTCAGTGAACCGGTTAGTGAGTGGGGTGGTGTCAATGACATTTCTAAGCATTTCTCACAAGATCACATTTGGGGGAATATTTTTCGCGTTTGCCGGAATAATGTTGGTTGGTACGGTCTTCTTTTACTTCTTCTTGCCGGAGACAAAAGGCAAGACCTTGGAGGAGATGGAGAGTGTTTTTGAAGACAGAGATATTATAAAGGCCAATAGGGTTACAGAATTAAGAGATGTTCAATAAAGTATTTGACGAAATGCTTCTTTATTCTCTCCCTTAAAATGTATGGAAATATATAATGATTCCAAGTATGTGATCTATAGTCTTAATTTAATATGTAAGGTCACAACTCACAAGTTCACAAGTCATATAAATTCTAGCATGAGATGATTGACAAAACAGATTATTAAGATTGAATGGTAGAAGCAACTAGATCACCATAAGTGAAATAGAAGAACTGAAAATATGAAAAGAAGGAGATTAAGGGGGAAAAAAGCGTAGACAAGACAAGATGATGACAAGTAACTAGGACAAAAACAGTTGTTCACGGGTGAATGAAGCCCGTGGTTGCACACGCACATTAGAAATTCACTGACTGATTTTCTGGGTTCATAGAGAGAGAGAGAGAGAGAGTGAGTGAGTGAGTGATAGAGATAGTAAAAGTCCAGACTACCTTTCATGACTGTTTACTTTATCCATGGTGTAGGTCCTGAAATCGCATACCCTTCTCTTATTTTCTTGAATTTGCAAAACCCTGAACTTGTAATACGGCTCTGTGCCGCTCAGTCACACAGGAGATGGCATAAGCAAACAACTGTGTAATTCTGTAGCTCTGTGATTTAGACAACAACCAAAGATCTCAGGATTATTAGGCTTAACTATATTTACATGGTTCTTTATCTCAAGTTACTTGATGCAATTAATCGAGCACTTTAGCTTCGCGCTTATAAGAACTAAGATTCAAGTGTGAGTTGGTGAATTCGTGTACTTGTTGTATTCGTCTTTAACGTCTTTCAGACTATTTATCAAACAATTTATTTTCACGGTGAATGAAACCATATGTATTTGTTTTCACGTATTAAAGCGATTTGCTACTCCAAATGGTTTATTCAAATGAGCAAAACAATCACAGATCGCACAGAAAATGAAGGCCGGTATAGATTAAGGGTGAGGACTGAGGAGTGTTCTGCAAGCTTTGCTCATGGTAATTTCACTAATTTGGCTGATTACCCTTGTCTTCTAATCTATTCGTTTCTGGGATTCATATAAAAAAATCTCAGTAAAAAACACAACTTGATGATCACGTAGAACAGTGCCACGAGCTAACGACCATTTTACCCAAATGTCATGCTCATAATGTCAAACAGTCGCCCCTTTTGAATGTTCAAAACTCCGTTTGAAATTTTCAGAGCCTTTACAAGCTCATAATACCCAGAGCTAGCATGAAAGAAAGTGATAGTGGATGAGGAAATCCATGTCCATAGCAATGGTTTTCTTCTTGTCACACAGCAAAATTTTCCACTTGAAAAGTGAACCCAACTGCACTAAACTGTTTGTTAGCTCTTGGTTTGCTTGGGGATTTGGTTGTAAGGATTGCAATGCCTCATTTGTATTTGCTCTCTTGGAACATTCTAAGACTTTGAGATGCTCATATCTAGACCTTGATTCATATTGCAGGTGTTTTCATTGACCCCTACCCAATTGTTTTATCGGGGAAATTTGAAAAACTGAGATGTAGTATCTATGATTATTCAGGTCCCTTATAGTTTTGCCAAGAGTTTAGGTCCTTTTGAAGTTTGTCATCTAACCTGTGGACGAATTTGAAGCATACACGAACATGTTGACAAAGATATGGAAATTCAAAGCTGCAGATTGAAAAAATCAAAAAGGATGATCATAATATATGATTTCCTTCCATATAGAACATGGAAAAGGTGACAATATTACCTTTGTCCTCCACTCTGAATCTCACATTTCAAATCTCTATGACAATTTCCCTCTAATATGAATCTCACTTAGAAATTAACTAGTTTCTGGTGGGTTACAAGAACACATGTTTAGGGGAGACTTCTAGCGCACCTCTTTTTATGCAACTCCATTTTCATTATTTCAAACACTCAACTCTTCCCGTTAGTTGAGGAAACATTGCTCGGAAGGAAGACAAGAATTTGACAAAGATAAGAAGCGCTATAGTTTAGTATCAAAACTCATCGTGTCATAATAATGTATATTAAGCTAACACTTGTTCACACATTCAATCTTAACTATAATATCATCAACAACATGGAATGCTATAGTACTATACAAAAATATAGAAAATGTTGTCGTAACAACTCTTTAAGCGCATTTCCGACATGTCTTAAGAAAAATGAAACATTTGAATCCGTCTTTTTTATTATAGTTTATGTAACATATTTTCAGATAAAGTCTTTATACAATATTTATAATCATGTAGGGGATAGGACATAAGCACTACGTATCAAATTCGCACGTACAATTTGAATTGTTAATGAGTTCACGAGCTCACACAGTGGTTGAATGGGGAGAGATTAAGCTAGACTGCGCCTACAGAGTAAGGCATTGCAGTGCTGCCCAACGACACCCTCCCCGATTTCATGCTTCAAGCATCTGTGTGCTTGTTTGCTTTTATCCAACTGCATTACTCAGACCCCCACTATAAGAAAATGGCCAAATCTCTGTCCTTCTGCAAACGCTGTTTCAACAGTGAAAATAAAGCAATCAGAACAAAAGGTTTCTCAGCAGAAGCCAGACCTGGTCAGGACCCTCAGGGTCAATTTTAATGAGAATATTCTAGGCAAAATGAGTTTTGCAAAGATGATACAAGGGTTAAATGCAAGCTTAAACCCTGTTATTAGCAGCATCAAGCTGCTTATAATTGTTACCCTGTATACTCTAATACTCGTAATCTGTATAGTTTTCTAAGTTAATCCAACCCTTTGTGATAATGCCAATAGGATTAATATATACATATATGGAGGATCACAGACTCACAAATCTCAGGACTATTGGATACTAACGTCAGGTCGGGATCTATATTTGACGCCAATAGTTAAGTCTCTATGCACTGTCATGAAATCTTGGCAGTTCATGTAGCCCTATATCGATAGTAGGTGATTCTAAAACCAAGTAATTCGGTGAGGTAATTAACATCTTAGCTTTTCTATGAAGGTAGGTATATGCATTACCCTGATGGCCAGTGATCCTTTTCTGTGCAAGAACCTACATTACAGTTATATAATTTGAATTTCAAATGTGTACCAAATATAAGTATATGCCTACCATGAACCCTAAAAAACGATACATTGCTTTAAAAAAAAAAAAAAAAAAACCCTAAAAAGATCACTTAATAATTTTCTGGTCCCTTACCCTCACCTCTCTATATAGACTAGAATATGGGTGGCATTTACTTAGGGCAGTACCCATAGATAGAGGGGATTTTACACAGTTTTTCTGGCCACCCATTTCATCAGTTAGTAGTCTCTACAAACTTTTCTTTGTTCTTAGTAAATGCCAATCACTCATTTGTGAGCTAGAACACCCTAAACCGACATTGCCACTTTGAGTCATTTGCTTCCCTATGACAAGTCCATCATTACTCCCTGATATGGGAAAAGTTGCAAGAGAACAAAGAGCCTAGGTTCAATCAGAACGAAATTAATTGGCCTAATTAGGTTATGATTGTAGGTGAGGAGGATTATTACACAATGATGTATCATATTACTGAGTACTGACAACACATGAATGAATGACTACTCTAGCTTAATGCAACTGCAAATTTTTGGACAAAAAGATTTTCTTTTATCTTGCTTTACACATTTTTAATTTCCGTTTTATCTTTTTTTGAGATAATTCATCGAACACTTTGTCTTAATTTAATTGTATTTTTTTTCTCTAAAAATTTGAACGAAATATCTTATCTTCATCGTCAAGAAATCAAATCGCAAACGTGCATTAAGAGTTGAGGACTCTAGGCACCCTTCATGGGAAAAACCCAAGATGAAAATTAAGAAAAAGGAATTGGATACAAAGGTCACCCTTATTATAAGACCAAACCAATATTTGTTATTGAGGACAAAGGAACAGACAAATCCAATCTCAAGACCCCCAAAGTTTACAAAATATCATTTCAGCCACTCCCCTACTTTCTGTTTTCCCATGCATTTATACACCCCAACTCTTCTCTTTCCTCCAACTTCTTCTGTTTTCTCTCTCTCTAAAACTCCTCTGTTTCCCTAACCTCTGCATTTTCCTTTCTAAAATGGAAAACCGCTTCAAGCTAAAGCTCTCACGCATGTTCCACAAGGCCTCACTCGGCACCTGCCGTTCACGTAGCCTCTCGGACGTGATAGAAAAAGCTGTGTTTTTACCTCAGAATTACACAAGTACTGACACTCCTCCAAAACAAGCTCCTCCTCCATCTAAACCTTTTCCGGCCATTTGCCGACCAAAATGCTCCGACGACCCGAAGCAGCAACCCATCAACCACCGCTGCGTCATATCCAGATCCAACACTGACCTCATGCTCCCCCGACGCAAGATTTTCGAACGTCGCTCCCCGTTTGTGAAGTCTGAAATCCCTCCCAATTCTCTGTTCTCGCACTCAAATCCATTCTACGAAGTTCATGAAAGTCACAGCTTTCGACAGAGGAAGAAGAGAGGGACCAAGAAGAAGAAGAAGAAGAAGAGGACTCAGAAAAGTGATCTCTTTGCATTCAGCTCTTCTTCTTTGGATAGTAATCACTTTTACAATGGGTGGTGGTCTAGCAGTGAAGAAGAAGAGAAAGAAGACGAGACTGATACTCTGTTCTCCTCGAACACTCACACTTCCGACTCGTCAGGGTCTCGCCGGCGACTGCGTTCGAGTTCTCAGGGAAAAGGTCAGAGCTTTGGCTGGAGAAAAGGGAGTTCTGAGGTGGGTCTGATGCCATTGCAAGGAAAAGTGAAGGACAGCTTTGCTGTGGTGAAGAAGTCTAGTGATCCTTACAACGATTTCAGAACATCAATGGTGGAAATGATCATGGAGAAGCAGATATTTTCAGGCAAAGATCTCGAGCATCTTTTGCAGTGTTTTCTGAAGCTGAACTCACCTCATCATCACAGAGTTATTATTGAGGTGTTCACTGAGATTTGGGAGGCTCTGTTCTCCAACTTGGGGACTTGAAGAAGAATAAAACACTCTGTCTTAATCTTTGCTTAGGTTTAATTTCTGAGGAAGAAGAAAATAGTTAGGATTCTAACTTTGGTTGACTAATTAGTGGGTTTAATCTTCTACTTAATGACCTCTCTGTATTTTATTCTTCTTCTTAGAAATTGTGAATCTTGATTTACTTTTAGAGTTGAATGGACTAAAAGACTGGCCTATTTTCTGGGTTTGTTTTGTTTCTTCTTCTTTTTATGATCTGACAAAACACTATTGCGTTTAGAAAGATGAAGCTAAAGAATCTGGGGTACCATATCAATGACTGTTGAGTTTGACATGAAAATATACTGGTGGCAGTGCCCTTTTGAAAAAGATTGATTTAGATTGGGTGAGGGGAAAAGCCTATGCTTGTATCCATTATTTTGAGAGATTGGGATGGACCTTTCTTTAACTTGGAAACTACTTGAAAGCAAAGTGTTGAAGATCACATAAAGTTGTTATATTATTTTGTGTAGTTGAGGCTTTTTGAAATTTCCATGAGGAAATTGCACAAAAAGCATACAAAAAGGTGAATCCCAATTTCAAAAACCCCAGAAAAGTCCTCCTGATTCAACATTATCTCTGTTCTGGGATTGAGGCTGACTTCATCCTCCACCTAAAAGGCTTCATGTTGTTGACAATGCAATAACTATAATAATCTAAGCAAGCAGTGTTTTTAAGCTAATTTGAACCGTTTGAAAAAGCTTCTGTACTTGAAATCTGTTTGAGAAATATGAAGTATTATTAGCTCCTTCTGTGGTATTGATATGAATCATTTGATTAGCAGCTAGTCTTCGACTTAATGGCCCTCATTGAAGAAGTTTCCTGGTATAGGTTTCTAGTTGAAGTATTTGGTCAAAGAAATAAAAATATCATGGCATCGGGTACACACTTGCTGATCAGAAAATTACAAAGAAATTGAATTTCATAATCCTTTTAACTAAAATGACAAAAAGTGTAGATAATTAAAGAATGAGAAATAGAAAAGCAACCACCTTCTGCTAATCTCTGGGGAGTTTGAGGATTAAAAACTAAATGCCACCGGGTTCTATCTAAGTTTTAGAACTTATAATTATTGACATAATGCCTGCGGACAAGAACAACCAAATTGTTAATACATGCAATTTTGTTGTTTATATGAGTATATGAAGAAGTGAGACAAGATTAGGTGCATGATCTATGTTTTTGATGTGTTGTCAACCACATCTGCTGCTCTAATGTTTTAACTATTTAATTGGAATCAGAGGCAGTTTGATTCCATTATATCCAAAGCAGAGGCAAGACAAATTCAAACACATCCTCCTACTACCAATCTACCATCCTAGCAAAGCTTTGAAACAGTTGTCTGGTTTTGCAGTGTAGCCTCCCTGTAAAACGTTGTCCTACTCCAGACAGTCATAGCCTCATTAAGGAGCTTATTAGAGTTTCTTTATTGATGAACACGAAAAGCAGAGGGTAATGGTATCATTAAGAAGCTTAGTTATTAGTGATTACCCAATTAGTGATTCTCAAGAGAGATTATGTGTCCATCACACATTGTGTAGAAGATGACACTATTACTTGTTAAAAAATTATTCTATGCACCGAAATCCAAGTGAGTGGAATTCGCTCTCTCTCACTCATATCATTACTTAAACTTTATTTAGAAATTTGAATGAGTATTGATTGTGTCACTCCGCTAACGAGCAATAGTATTCTCGTTAAGGAACTTAATCGAAATCTCTAATGAACTACAAGTATTAATTTGGTAAACGGTAACCGGCTGGAAACTTAGCAGTGACAAAGCAGATTTTTGACGGATCACACGTACATTTTGTACATGAATGATGATTTATGGACAAAAGATCAAAGAAGGATTCGATATTTTACCAAAAGAAGAAGGAATTCAAAAACAATGGTCGTTTTGTTCTGTTATTCAAAACAGGGTGACCAGAGAGAATTCCCATCCCATGGGCGTAATTCCAAAAAGCTCTTGAAACTGAACCATCAGTTCTGCCATGGGAGCTCTCCACGAAAACTGATACGTCCATTTCAACAAAGGAAATCAAAACTAAATTGAAAGATAATACACAATAGAATGAGAAAATAGTGACCTTTGTATGTGTGTCTCTGATGCTGATAGCAATGCTTCACTGGAAAATTACAAATCCACAAGAGAGAGATTTGGGTTCTCGTTGTTCAATAAAAGGCAGAGACTTGGTTTGGTGGAACATCAATTAATGGGTATGCAGGACTGCAGGAGGAGCTAGTGTTTACAGTTTTACCCAACCAGGGGAAGAAGCAATTTGAAGGAGAAGAATGTCTGACTCATAATAAGGCAATGATGTTACATATGATATAGTTTTGGCTACATTTTCATTAATGGTCGCATTTTTTTGGGGTAGTGAGCTTCATACTCATATGCTGTAATCCCTCTCCATTGGACTATATGGCTCATTGATTGTCACCATTTTCTGGGTTCCAGTGCTACAGCTACATCTCTTTTTTCATGTCACATATTTCCAAGTGAAAATTGGGCTTTTATTATGTTTAGAGGGGATTCTGGAAAGAGATTAGAGAGGGTTGGACCATTTCTCTGCCTAGCAAAATGACAAGAGGATGAAGTAATTGAATGATTTAACTCATTTAAGGACCACAAGGGCTTGGCCCAATATGTGAAACTAAATAAGAAAAATGGATGATAAATTACAAGAAATAAGCAAATTGATAGAATTCATAAACCGAAACCCTAAACCGTAAAAAACTCAAAAACATGCAGTTTATATTCTTGCAAGTCTTGAGCTATAGATTTTGTTCTTTCTATTCAATTATGTAAGTTGCAGGGTCAGGTTTGAGATTGCAGAGGAGGTGAACACATCACAATTTCAAATATTAGTGATAATGGAAAACCCATGCATTATCACAGTGATGGGCAACCCATCTTACAACAAATCATCCAAATCATCACCCATAGAATCAAAGTGAAGATCAGAGTCAGAGTCGAGAGGGTATGTATCAGCCAAAATGACCTATCTCGTTACAAAGATCACAAATTTTGGGCATACGAACTCCTTTATACAATACCAAGCCTTCCTTGTTGGGGCAACTGAAAGTGCCATGATTAGTATTCTTACGGCATAACCTGCAATAACGGAGCTTCTTTAGGACGTCTTCAGTTGCGTTGGGGCAATCGCGAGTGTCGTGATCAGTTTTCTAATTGCATACCACTGCAATATGCAATAAGAAATGAACTCTCTGATTTTTTCTTGTTTGGGGCAATCGAAAAAGCCATGATCGCAGCTTCTGCACAACATGCAATTAACGAGAACGCATCTTGTTGTCAGTAGAGTCTCCAACAACCTGTGGTTTTTCTTGAATGATTTGAGTAGAATCGTCTCCGGCGACCTGTGAATTCTTGTCAGCAATATGAATCAATGAGTGTACAGCAGGTTGTGGTTCCTCTTTGATCATTTCAGGCTGTGGTTACTCTTTGATCATTTTAGAGAAGTCTAACCCTCTAGTTTCAATAGTAGACTTTATGTAGGCAGGGGATGTGGAAATCCTGTTCCGAATAAAACTAGGAACTTGTATAGTTGCTTATCTCAGCACCTGTAATCCTAATGAGAACTGGAATCCTAAAACTGAAAGGAAACATGCACACACAGCGAGGTAATTGAATGATAAGGGGTTGGCGAGGACCACAATTGATTAGCCCAATATGTGAGATCTAAGAAAATTGAAAACACCAAGATAAGCAACATAGAAAGAGTATAAATGAGGGACAACAAAAAATTTCAAATACTAAATCAAACTGGTAAAGTTATACAACGTCTATTTATCTAGTTAGAAACAATCCATGGAAGCTGGGCTACTGGCCGTAAAACAGTCGACTTAAAGGCCACGATATATCCAGGTGCCCCATCTTATTACAAATATCACAAAAATTGAGTTGATAAACTCCATCATGTCTTACAAATTCTATTGATTTGTCGAGGCAATCGGAAGTGCTGTGATCAGTACTCTTCGGCATTATCCTGTTTTCAGTTGCAATGTCATCAATCTGTGAATTTTCGTTAGCAATATGAATCAAAGAGTATACAGCAGGTTGTGGTATTCCATGGATGATTCAAGCGCAGCAGTCTCCATCGATCTTCGGTTGTTCTGCCTTGTTGCTACTAATTTGCAATCCCATCGCTACATACAATGTAACGACTGCTTGTACCTGTCTTAGGAAAATAAATCAACGTTCTCTAGTTTTTCTTTATTGAAGAATTGTAAGATTATGATCAAAACGGCTGACTTATATAGACATTAACCGATGAACTATTACATAAGTGAAAATACTACTCATACTAGAATTAGAAACTTAATCTTTACACACTGAGACAATGAAATCCTTATTCTAAACAGACTTAAATCCTTATGAAATTTGAAGAATGAAGATAAAGATATATAATTCAAACAGCGAAAGATAATCTACACGAATGTCATGGTAATCTGCTCACACTGTCACAAACCAGTAGAATCACTAGAATGTGATTGGTATTCTTGCAAGTCTTTAATGCTTTCTCATCATTATGACAAGAGAGTAAAGCTCAATATTGCTGTACTATGGGGATCAAATGTATTACTTAGTTTGTAAGACGTACATGCAGTGAGGTAGAGAGGGCTGTGTTGAGTGTGTCTGTGGGGTTAGTCTTGGATAGCACGGATACAGAGTCATCAGAAGGAGACTGGTTCCAATCCTAGGTGGAGTGGCATGTTGTGAAAGCATCAAAGAGAGATAGTAGGGCTACAACTGTCTCTATTTGTTATACTTGGTCGTTCTCTGGTCATTCTCAGTCAGCTAAATCACTTTGTTCTTACTCCTTCCCTTCCTCTCCAATAATAAGTCTGCAGTTTATACTAGTCTCTAGGTATTGTTCTTTGCCTCCTGTAATACTTTGCTGGAACAACTGGCTATGGTATGCTCGATCATCATCGCTAATCTGCTTCAGGCACATTAGCTTTGTTGCACCAAGGGCTTGAGTTTCCTTAACAGAGAAAGATATCCTAGCTTGCTCAAAATATAAAAAAATGAGCTTTGTTTAGTTTTTTACAAGGCTTTGAGCAGTTGGGTTGGCGCCCTGGGTCATAGAGATGCTTAATGCACAAGTGAGTGGAAGCTTAGTCATCTGGGGTCTCTCTAACCATACTCATATCCTATGACTTGCAACGTTAGACCCATGATCATTATTATTTCCAAAAGAGCCACATCATGCCAATATCATACCCAATTTGAGCATCAAGAATTTAATTAACCAATTTGGAAACTTCCATTTGAAAATAGCCAATCCAATCAAAGAAGCAAAACAGAAGTTAGTGAAGGGAGCTGAAATTTCATCATCACACTTCACTCTTGAATCAGATAATATTAGGATAGTTTGTACTCTACCATCACAATTAATATGAATATGACACTGTAATATCTATACCAATATGAGCAAGTTACTCATATATATCTCAATCAATCCCAAAAACTTTGATACTGAGAGAGTCAGTCTAACAACCAGAGGCTCCAGCTCCTTTTTCATTGTCCCCAAAAGAGCCTATGCACCAACTCCACTTTCTAAAGTAAAAGCAAAGAAAACTATCTGAATTAGTCTCAGTCTATAGAAAACCAATCACTGCCTAAGCTTCCATATCATTTTCAATCCATATCATTCATCATTGTGATTCATTTTGGAAGGAGCGTTTGTACAGACAAAGAAACATAAAGGGAAAAGCAAGAGCCAAATTATATGATCCCTTTTTCTCTTTCTCTTTCTCCATAGAAAGTTAAACAACCTTCCCATGGCTCCTCCTCTGCTTCTATTATCATCAATATAAAAGAAATCTTCATTCTTCATCTCTAAGCTCATTCATTACCTGCAACAATCCAAAACTATACCGACAACTCCAACTTTGTTCCATCACCAGTTTCTACCAATGCTGCTCAGGAAATCCATTTCCAGCACCAAGAGGTTTTTCAACAAAACCCTTGGCAACCTGAAGAACCTATTTTCTGCAGGTAGCTACCAAAAGCTGCCCAAATCCCCTGCCATCTATAATGCTTATAGTACTTCCATGTGTACTAGTACTACTGCTCATGTTCATGATATGAATATCCACAACACAAGCAGTTACAAAGACTTTGACAAGTTGTACAGCGACTTTACAGATCAATGGGATAGCAAGAGACAAAGCAACAACAAGAGATTAGTTATTTCCTCGCCCGGGCAGCAAGATCATGAAGTGGTCAGAAGGAGTGATCATGAGGCATGTGATCTAAGTAACAATGTGATGCCAAAGAGAGTGGAGGAAAGAAGAACTACAATCTCTAGCGAATTAAAGGAGCCGAGAAGGGGTTGTTTGGTGGCTGAGAAGATGAAGGAGCTGGAGATGTTGGATATATGCAATGTGGATCATGTTCTGGATGTACAGGAAGCCTTTCATTACTACTCTCGCCTCACTTGCCCTGCCTATCTCGAAATCGTGGACAGGTTTTTTATGGAAATGTGTACTGAATTTTTCGGTCCAGCATCAACCCCAGGAGGAAGCAAGAAACCGAGGCTGAGGCCAAGGACTTCTTTGAGGGCATAAGTAATCAAACAAGTGAAGAAGTTTTCTTTAGTGAGTTGTCGGTTGTAACTTCTAGTGAGCTTCTTCTTGTTTCTGGTTCTGAACCTCTTGATTCTTGTTGTAGTTTAGTGTTCTTGTTTCATAAATTTCCATCTGTTGTGAGGTTATGATTTTAATCAGTTGAAAATATTCATCAACTAAACTTACAAGTTACAACTATGATATAATGCTCTCTAGAGAATTTGATTGAGGACATTTGTAAACAATATGCTACCAAATTCTATATCTTGTTTATTTATATATTTTATTCTATATCTTTAGGTTCTCTGCTTCAATTGTTGCCTAGATCTTTTTTCTACTAACGCTTTCAGGTAGATAACTAGATATAGAACATAAGTATTGGAACCTTCAAACCACACTAACCCTACATCAATATGCGCTCTACTTTGTATTAAACTTCATTCAGCAACCAATTATATATACTTGATACAAAACAGAAAACATCATTGATCAGAGAGCAGTTTTCATGTTTATGTGACAGCAACAGACCAACACAAACTATCTACTCAGCAACAGAACCAGAAGCAATAATCTTGAATTCCACTATTTAAAGTAAAACCTTGTCGAAACTTGCAGCAAAATTAAACTGACCAGTCACCATAATCAGGTCATCTTCACCACCATAACCAACTTCTGTTTTTCACAGAATTCTGTCGCAAAATCAATATGAGATGTGAGGCCTGAAATTCAAAACGAGGATGAGAATTCAACAGAATTATAGAACCCCCGTGATATTAATTGGATGTATTTTCAGAACTATGTGCTCTGTGATCAGGACAACGAAGATGGGCCGAACTTATTGTGTATCTATGTGGGCTCAGGTATATGCGACTGATTGTTGGACTTGAATCACACTTTTTATGAAATAATCTTCAAAATCCTCATTCGATTCTAAAATGTAGGGGTGGACATTCGAAACCGAAAACCGAAAAAAACCGAGCCGAAATCCGAACCGAAACCGAAAAAAACCGAACCGAAAAAAAACCGAACCGAAAGGAAAAAACCGAACCGAACCGAATCAATTCGGTTTGGTTTTTGGTTTTACCTTGTGAAAAACCGAACCGAACCAAAAAACCGAATTCTCATTAAAAAGATGTCGTTTTGTATTTTATTATTAAATATTTAATTTGATTAATGTGATTTTAGGTTTTATGATTATATATTTTACTTTTTTATTAATATTTTATATTTTTTTTTTTTTTTGTGTGAGGTTGTGTGCATGTCAAAATATTCAAAATGTCCGTGCAGGACTCTAGGTAAAATATTAAGATTGTTGTGTTGTCTAAAATATCCAAGGCCATATTTTTTTAATTTAAAAATATTAAATTATGATGTCATAGTTTGAATTTTTAAGAGTTAAGACTTTGGTGGTTACAATTTTTGTAGATTGATGATTTGTTGTCATAAATATTACCAATAGATTGTATGTGTATGCTTATAAAAATAAGGAATTATCAGGAACAAAAAAAAACTCAACTACTTGAATTGTCGAATTAGCGAATTTTGAATTTTTCACAAAGTTTTTTTTTAAATACAAATATTTAATATTATATTTTTTGCAAAAAAAAAAACCGAAAAAAAACCGAACCGAACCGAACCGTTCGGTTTGGTTTGGTTTTCGGTTCACTCCCTCTAAAAATAAAAAACCGAACCGAACCGAACCGAATTTTTAGTTCGGTTTGGTTCTCGGTTTTGGTCAAAAACCGAACCGAATGGAACCGAATCCACCCCTACTAAAATGCCTAAACAAA
The DNA here is from genome assembly GCA_963682095.1 of Potentilla sterilis. Lineage (NCBI taxonomy): Eukaryota > Viridiplantae > Streptophyta > Magnoliopsida > Rosales > Rosaceae > Potentilla > Potentilla sterilis. The sequence goes on from OY821761.1 coordinate 2,901,802, forward strand.
ATGTTTCTCAAAAAAAAAAAGTGTGAAAAATAAATGTATATAGGCATAAAGAGGATCGACCATTTTAAAACCAGCTTTGATCTTCATTTCATATTTGTAAGCACGTATCTTGTAATCAATCGAATTCGAAAGAGGGAGATCGAATTGGGTGTCGGGTGTTGGCGGAATCTTTTAAAATTAGGGTTTGTGTTGTAATCCTCTTTTGTAGTCGGAAGAAAAGAGAAGATTCCAATAGCATGATGCATTGCATGATCAAATGGCTTTTGTAACAAGTGATTTTGATGTCTGAGGTTGAAAATGCTGCTAATGAAGAAAAAGTACCAAGAACGAAATCATCAAAATGGTGCACAGTGATTACAGAATCTAAGAATCTCCCCAGCTCCCACACTTTCACTTTGGTCGATGGTGGTGGATCCCCGTATTACCAAACTGAATTCTTTCCTAGTTGGAACCCCGGCAACATGGAATCTAAAACGCATGAGGATTAATTTGTTGTTTCATTGCTAGGGTTTGAAGAAGATTCGCTTAGTTCCATTTAGATTCCAAGAAGATGGGGGCCAATTACATGCCACTAGCTAGGGCTAGAAAAGAGCCACGACCAAGTTGGTACTTCACTGCTTTGAGAGATTTGGAGTCTCCCCCTTTAAGCAAATCTGCAGGTCCCGATATACATATGCATGCTAGCTTCTCTCTCGCAACTAGAATCCCCACAGTGTAGTAAAGAAGAGCCATCTTTTTACTTGTTTCTGTGTCAAAGTAGTGCATCTCCTAGCTAGCACTGTTTAAATTGACAATTCATCAAACAAAGCATGCTGTGTATCACTTTAGCAAATGTACCGGGATGCATTTCAGTGGTGGGTTAATTGGTTTATATGTATATACATAATCCACATCATGCATGAGTTGACGAGCTAGCATGCACACACTGGCTAGCTAGCTAGTTCTTCAAGATGTACTACTTAATTTGTAGTGAAAATGATTGATTTTACGTACTTGAGACCGATGTTCCGTATATAAACAAACGTCTAGCTTAGCTCGAATGACTATTGTTCTTAATTTCAAAGCATAACTTGACATTAATTCCTTTGATAGCTCCCAATGCTTAGCAGGAAAGTATCCTTTGCATACGAACCAACTCATAGGATGAGTGAAACTGGATAAGCCTGATTCAATAATGTAAAATGATGTTTTTTGTCTAATATTCCTTTATGCAATCAAGAAAATTAATTTATTTATTGACATATCAAAATGACATTCTTTAGCGTGCTTAACGTCTTCCATATAGCTATTTTATAGAGAAAAACACACCCGCGAACTCGATCATTTTGCATGCACACTGCGCGCTATCTACAAGATGAAGACAGCAATATTCTTAATTATAAGCTCTCCTTGTTAGGCGATGGAAAGTGAAGTAAGCTACTTAGCTAAGGTTAGTACTGCTACGATCCTTGATCGATCTCCTGCTTTTGGGAATATCTCATATCCCTAACATGTGGAGGGAAGAAAAAATTATTGAACAAGACAGGCTGAAGTTTGCGAACTAGTGGTGGTCCATATTATAATGCTCTATTAGGTAATAGCTAGCTAGGTAGTTCGAGAATAAGCTATAAGATGGAGACGGAATATATAAATCTAAGTGTCCGAAGTGATGAGCAGTAGTCATCATCGATCAGAAGTGCTCATGCTTCTGACGACTCGTCTTTGTTCTTACACTTCCTCCTCACTCTCACGCCCTCTCTGCGCCTGCATGTCTTGCCGTTTTCACTCTACGTAATAAAGCATTCCCTCTCCATCTCACATATTTACACAGTTTAGGGTTCTTATGTTAGATCAATATGGACTTATCACATATTAAATGATAATTATGCTTGATGACAATATCTACTTCTACATGGAAACAAATACAGAACTATATCCAGTTAATAATGATTTCGTGTATTAGATCATTATTGTAAGGAATCCTATTCATAGTCTAAAAGTAAGACAACTAATCAGTATTGTATAAGGAATCTAATTAGAAGACTTAACTCTCAAGGAATGTCCTTAATGGGAGGACTCTTTAGGGTTAATGATTCTATATAAATAGATGGTATTGGTCCATGTTATCACCACGAGACATAGCGTAAGTTTTGTCCATTAAAAAGCTTATTGTGGTGACTAACAGAAGGCCTTGACTAGTACTTTTGTGTTTTCAGGTTTATATCAATGGAATGAGCTATGATTCATAATGATGGTAAGTTTACTCAAAGCTAAAAGTCTAACGATTATGATTATGCATATGATCTATAGTATTGTGAACATTCAGTATTTAGTTTACATCTTATTTTCGAATTCTGAGGATTACAATCAGCATACAAGTAAATACTCGTAAGGTCATACGTACAAATATTAATAAATTTGGTGATGGAGATATGTTTTAACTAATGAGATGGGAAATATGGTCCTGCATGGATTTGGAATACTCAATCAGACAGTTTGAATAATAAATATAATTGGACCACGAATCATAAATTATAATTAACACAGTAACTTGAAGAGATGAGAGCTCAAAGTAGATGGAATGGATGGAATAGATAGTCTTAAGTTGATGGAAGGGATGGAGCAGAAGCTAGCATGTGCAGCATAGGTACACTGAGGGAAAGCTGTGCCTGGAGGGCTGCCCCATATAGTGTACGCCTGGATATCACGTGTGATCTGGACCATTTTCCAAGTCCTAATTTTCAAGGCAATACGTACCCAAGGTGGTTGAGCTATAGCTCGTCTCGCAGCTAGACGTTCGATCAATAATTCTCATGTTATTGGAAAACCGATCGACTTATAATCGATTCACCAAGCTAGCTAAACATTGCGATGAAATAGTTTGCTCTATGTAAGATTACTCATGTGTTCATCGTTATTCTACCGAGTTTAGAGTTTAGAGCTTAAAATTATTATCTTGGATGGAAAGCTCAAACATTCAAACGCGAACTCGATGGGAAATAGTCGGCAGCCATAGTAGGAGAAGTACTTAATCAGTGGGTCGACTTAAGATTTGGCATTACGCGATCTCCTCATGCATGGGCCATAGCCACCAGGCAATAATTAGTAGGGCAGACTTGCTGGTCCTGAATGATTGGGATTTTACCCTAGCCTCTTCCTAAGATGTGATCCTCACTCATTTGTGAAGCTGATCGATGAAGAAGATTCGATTTTGTATATATTTGCTGTTTCTGCTTCATCAATTCCAATCGGTCGGAATAATACCCGCCAACAACAAATCTTTAAACCCTAACTACTAATACGTACCGCCCGCCCTCGATCACTTCCACCAATATTCTACTTGTCATTGTCCATACATATATAATACAAATGCGATTCATCACTGTTCTCTTCATCACTTCAATCTTCAATCACTTTAACCTCCATGCTAATTAGGTAATCTAGCTATACAGTCATTTACATCCTACGTACGTATCTATCATAACTTACTAGAACATCCTTTATCACTACATACTCCAAGTTACGATCGAGTTTTAGAAGTTGTATGATCGAAAGCTACAAGTACAATCGTAATGTACGTATTCGTTTCAATTAATCAATTTTAAGATGCGCAACTACGTACATTCTTTCATTACGCGTTACATACATGATAACAAAACCGATATGTTGATAAATTGTATAAAATACGTAATGTATGGTTTTCTCTTTTTATTGAAAGATTTCTTCTGAATAAAAAGAAAGATTGATTGGTATTCAAATGTTAGAAGAAGATGGTTTAGTTTCCAGCTTATATTAAAGTAAGAAACGATAAAGGAATTAGTTATATGGGCTTGTCAATCGTGTACACACACTAATAATTCAGAGTCAGTCACAATCCCTGAGAAAATAATCGATATTCAGCCTTGTTGTTCATCTACATTAGTTAGTTTTCAACAATAGGCATGACACAGACTTTCTGATATTGATCACCCAATAATTGCTATAAATATTAGACGACCCACAACTGTTGACAATCGGTCAAGTTGTGGTGGATGTATGTTCAAGAAGAACTAGAAGAAGAAGAAAAAAAAAATTAATGGTGGTCCGAGAAATTGATCGGACGTCGATGAGGATATAAAGGGAGGCTGGATTCGGTGAGTCCTGATAAGACAATAAGGATAATAGTTATTGCATCAGTTTGGATCATCAAAACCTAATATCCCCGGCCTCCACAAGCTGCTATGATCGATACAGATAGATCGATGAGAGAACCTGATGAATGGCCACTTGATCGATCCTCTTCGTGTCCTTATATGTGAACTTTTTCTTTTGCGTAAAGGGTTTTAGTTTCTTTTTTCTTTTTGAATCACGTTTCTGATTTCTTGGCCCCGGAATCAGATGCAAAATGGTCCCTAGGTTTTACTTCGATGAGTTCGATCAGCATAATCAGCCTTTGAATGTTCTCTATGAAATAATGTATAGGCAATGGGTCTACGACAAACATCCCAACACCGTAGTCGATCTGTCGATCTCTAACGTACGTATATATCATTTGATTTGCATGGTTATCCTGGATATGTATCTCGTCAGACTCAGATCTCATTGCTCTATCACGTACAAAAATAAGCTCAATATACATAATATAAATAGACAGACAAACCTAACTATCAAACGCATAGGTCGATCAAAACGGTGGTGAAATATCGATCATATTCTGTATAATACACCAGTAGCATCACAATTCCAATGAAATGCAGATATATACTTTATACACCACCGTCTTAAACCAGATACAAAAGCTAGTAACCAAATTAATCTTAACACCCGCAAGCTAATATGTTCATCGATCCTAGCCAGCTAGCTAAAGTAAAAAAAAGTAGCAATTTACAAGATATATATACCCCAGTGAGAACTACCCCCTCCCCTCCCCCCAAGAGAAGTACTAAACTTTCCTAAAACCCGACCTAAGTACTTAACTTGCATGATTAGATTTAGCCCACAATACTTTTATTCTTCTTTGTTCCTCTTGCGCTTTGAGGGACCTTAATTTTCTTGTTTCTTTAATCTGCATTTTAGCAGTAATTAGCACATCGATATATCCCTAATTTGTTTGAAGGACGAGCGAGCTAGGGTTGTGCTAGTGGAGAAGCACAAGCACAAGTGACCAAGCGGGGCATGATATGTGTGGCCTTCTCTGCTTTCCAGCGACGCTCTATATCTTCTGCAATTCTCTTTGCATCCATAGAAGCGCCTAGCAGCCCACGCTGTGTAAACCCCACAGAATACAACCCGCTCTCCCCTTTCCACCCGTTCGGAAATGCCTTCCGCGGCAATCCATCTTTTTCACTAAACATGCTCGTTTCCTGAAAATCAAGAAATTAAAACCAGTTCATCATCTTTAATCGTAACCAGGATCAGGGATGACCAAAAACCCTATAGGATATCAGTAATTACTGACTTAGGATCTTTTAGTCACTTTGTTTAGGTTCACCAAAAAATGGTTAAAGAATGCAAGTCATCAGTATCTACCTTTAACCAAGACATCACATTACTTCTGTAACCTGTCGCTAAAATGATGGCGTCGAAACTCTCCACTTTCCCGTCTATGAACTCCACGGATTGATGTTTTACTTGCTTAATCGCCTTGCACACCTATTAAGAAATTGAAAATTTGATTAGTAGTGTAACCACAGCACTGATGAGCTGATATTTATCGTCTCATAGGGGTTCGTGGCCTCACCTTGATGTGACCACTTCGGATCTTAGCGACGGTTCCAACATCGAGCACAGGTGTCTTGCCGGAGACGGACTTGAGCTCGAGAGGGCCACGGTGAGGGCGGTTGATCCCAAAGTGAGAGGTGTCGCCGAGCAGAAAGCGTGAGACGAGAAGCAAGAAGCGATCAACAAGGCGCATGGGAAGCCACTTGAGCAACCACATCGACAGCCCAAAAGTCGATATTCCCAGTATCTCTTGCGGCAAAATGTGCACCTGCAAAACATACACAACAAGAAAACTAAAGTGTTTATTTTTCCAAAAGCATTGAAAAAACAAAACGAAAACCGAAAGAAGTAATTATATACAAAGACGAGCTCAGTCGAGGTCATGCTTTGTTGTGTTGGGGTTTTCTGTGTTCTTTATTTAGCTAGAGTCTGAAGCACTGACCGATTCTCTGCAAATAGCATATATATAGCTAAGATTTAAGATTTTCTCTCTGTTTCTTTTCTGACTGACCCATAGATCTTGCGCATGCAAACGAATACCAAGAAAGTAGGCAAAGAGAGACAGAGACTCCTTACATTAAATTTACATACTCACTCACTCATTTACTTGATCTGAGCAAGCTAGTAAAACTGGGTCAACAACAACATGCATGCCAAAATTAATTATACTGATTATGTGCTCAGCAAGAAGAAAACTTTTTACCTGTCATGCGTGGGGGTGGTGGTGTGTCTTAATTAGTTAATTAATTTTGCAATTACCTCTTTTCATTAAAAAGTGTGGTCTATGTCTAAATCAAGTAAAAGATTGTGTTGCTATAGAAAAGCAAAGAAACTTAAATATGGTACTAGACTAGGTTTGAATCTAATCATCTAGCTTGGAGGACACTCTTTATCATAGAAGGTAAGACATTTTTCACTGTCAAATCTATTTTAGCACAGCAGTAGAAAATAATACTCGTCATGAGAGCTGTGTAAGCAGAGACTGATGAATATGAGTAAGAACTCGATCTACCCAGAAAATTGCATACTTAATTTATCGAAACGAGTAAGAAGAAAACCTAAGTTTAAGTCGAGTAGTGTGCTCACCGAATCTTTAACCACAAGTGAAGGCTTTGCATTAAAGTTGCAGAGATCCAAGCAGACCTCCATGCCTGAATTCCCACATCCGACCACTAAAACCTTCTGACCCTCGAACAGCTCGCCGCTCTTGTAAGAGCTGGTATGAACAATGGTCCCTCCAAACTCACTCGCTCCTTCAAACTCCGGCACAACCTCCTCAGCATTTTCTCCGGTGGCGACGATCAGCCACTGACAAACGTACTCAATCTCCACCTCGGTTTTTAACCCCAAAGTCTTAACCAGCCAAAGGCCAGAACGACTGTCGTACTTGGCACTCACCACTGTCGTGTTGAAAGCCGGCTTTAGATCAAAAAGCTCAGCATAAGATTTTAAGTAATTCAGGAACTGATCCTTTGTTGGGTAGGTTGGGAAATCTGCAGGGAATGGCATGAGAATGAGCTCACAGAACTGTTTTGGGAGATGAAGACGGAGACGGTCGTAGGTCTTGAGCTGCCACAACGAAGCTATGCAGTTGGCTCTTTCGAGGATTAAGCTCGGAATACCTTTCTCCTTTAGACAAGCTGCGGCGGCTAGGCCGGAAGGACCTGCTCCCACTATGACCGGCCCCGGAACCCATATACGCCTTGTCGTTTTAGCATCTGCCATGTTTGTTTTGGATTGAAAATGAATCAAAGGATCATGTACTCGTTTGCCTTCCAGCTCCTTCAGAAAGTCCATATATGTTCGAACACCAAGTTAGGCAGGTTGAAGTTAATCGCTACTCAACATGGAATCAGGGTTTAGCTCTCGGGTTTTGAGTATTAGACGGAGTTGGGAATGATAATGAGCTAGATGGGCAGAGGGTTTTATCCAATATCTATTGGTGTAATGAGGGTTTGGTAGTTTTTGTTTTGATTCAAATGGAGAAGAGGCAAAGAGTTTGGAGATGCAAGGATTTTGAGGAGGAGTTTTGCTAACAACGGTAGTATTACTAGCTAGTATATATTGTAGAAGTGGGAGCTAGAAAATTGAGGAAATAATAATTCACAATGGGATTGAATTGGGGTCCAATACACACCTATATATACCAGCCTTCTCTAGGCACAGTGGACATTTATAAGACATAATAACTACCGTTAACCAACACCCAACTTCTTCACCCGCAGAGAGAGAGAGAGAGAGCAAATACATATATTCTAGATAGTTAAAAGGATTACAGTCACAATTGCAGAATGTACTAACACAATCAAACACAGTGGAGGTGGTGATCCATAATATGAACCATACATGGTCAACCAATAGTTTAGAAATGGGTGGATATTTTGAGAGGCTAAGTGTGGTTTGCAAATTGGAGTATTAAGGTTTGATGGACCACAAACGATATGCTAAAGAGAAAACTTATTTTCTTTTAAGGAAATTATATTGACCCTAATGGCATTTCCACCTAGCCGTTTGATATTGCTAGCTTTCTTAGATGCTATATATTCGTGAAGTTCTTTTGACCATGCCATCTCATTCCTATTATAGATTGAGATGGTTGATGATGGAGAAATTAGGAAGTGAGCGAGTGACAACTGAGAGTAGCTAACTCGCAAGCTGGTAGGTCGTGTTCATCATTACCAAAAGAAGAAGAAAATTTAGAATTAACGTAATCGAAGATTATTCATCTGTTAAGTACGTAATTAGACATGTGTGTAATAGCACAATATATATTAGAGAAAAAAAATATATACTCGCTTCTCCTAGCTTAATTTTCTAATACACTTCTAAATACACTAAGAATATTATCATGTATGCATGCAGTATATTAATATAATCGCGATAAAGAAGTTGAAAAAATACCTTTCAAGAACTTCCTGAATTGTTATGATAGAGTCTATTTCCTTAACAAAAGGAAAAAAGAAGCATATTGGGGACTCAAGGATACACAAACTTCGGTAATTGGGAGAGATTTCATTGTGGGAGGATGAGGGAGAATCAAAGCAGGCTATTTCAAGTTTGAAGTTGTGATTGCCTTGTCACAGTTGCATGCAATGCCCATGGCCACTATCGATCGCATCCCCAGCTCGCTCCCCATGGCTTTTGAGGAATCTCTTTCCAAGGTATTGTTTGTTTTCCCTCATCAACTGACCTAAACCAAACAATTCCTCCCTCCCCGGCCACATTCCTCCCCTCGATCCCTTGAATATGCTTTGCTGCGTACGTGCACAAAACCACAATTTTAGCTTGCACTTTTTTTTCTTTCTCATTTTCACGGTGATTGTATTCCTCTCCTCAAATGACTGAAATGAGTTCATGCTTAAGTTAATCACATGTAGCGGCACCCCTCATATATAATCTTTACCTCCGCCACTGACTGTTTTATTAATAAAAACGATAAATGAATACGATCCAAAACACTGTTTGAAAAGCTTTACGTCATAATTTATTTACGAGAAACGAACCAATTGTTCAAGACACAATGAGGATCGTATATATACTCTCAAACATTATATTCTATCGTGATTTCTTTTTCACAGTAGGGCAGCAACGAGGACTTTATAAGGTCACTGCTGGTAGAAATGACCTACTTATATGTGATTGATGTTATCGTGCATGTGATTCAATGTCTATATTTCAAGGACACAGAAAGGGAATGTCACTGTGTCAACTTCTATATACCAAAACTAGTACTACTTCGAGTGAATTGTCAAATCTTTTAGGGTTTCATGGAGAACATCGATTTGTCAATCTCAATCTCCTCTTGAGTAAAAGAGTACACTCATGATCGATTTCAATCGATCAGTCTCATGCAGAACTCAAAAAGAAGCAACCAGTATATAATTTGATTTCGGACCATCATTCGTGTCCATCATCATCAATATCATTGAACCTCAGACTTGTTCATTTCTTTAGGAATATATATGAGGACGATTCAGAACCAGAATCCTTAACATTGATGCTGAAGACTAACATCATATATATTTTACGTACGTGACCCTTCAATTGAATCACATAAGTTAATGAATCTGTACGTAGCTCTTATGATAGGTTTAATCAATACCATTTCTTATAGCACTAATTTGATAGTGCACGCACTCTTATGGATTAACTAATTCTCATTAATTAACTACTACTAGCAGCTAGTGTTATTAAACTTTCAATTTCTAAATTAGGTATTCTTGATCACTTCCAAAAGTCAAATTGAACAGTCCTTAACTTCGTTAATTTCTACCAATCTAATCATATAGCTGAGGGATTATTGGTTTTCATAGAATCATGCATGCTTTACTCTATCTTCTTTATTCCCACGATTCACATACTTTAGCTCAGGTATAAATATGTATACATAATATCGATCATTATGTATTAATAAAACTTCCTTTAAACCAAACATCAGAATCTTGTTACATATAATATTAAAACAGCTTCCAATTTGATTAATCATGCACAAATGATAAGGCCGAACACCTAGCTAGCTGAAGGGTGGAAGCATCCAATCAACTCTATTCACTGAAGAAACTATATTAATTATATGCTAATTATTTTCTGCATGTACCATATTTTTCCATTTTTTCCTGATATAGTAGGGTTTAGTTGTGACCATGCCCAAACTTTCCATGCATAGGTTAGCTCATGCCCCATCATACTGACAAATTATGTTTAATTAATCCTTACAATATGTTAACTTGATCCCTATAGGCTTTTGCTAAGTAGCTTTTACAACTAAGTTAATTATATTGAAGCATGTATATTTTATTGAAGCACATATATGATAGCTAGCAGAGTTGAAACTTTGGGATGTCTTAAGATGGATCATGCATTGATGCGTTTCTTGCTACTTTGAAGCTTAGTATATATATATATAGTGCTCTCATAAACTAGGGTGATGAATGTTTGCAATTTGCAAGGGTCACTTCTAATTAATGTAATTGGTCTTCAGAATATATATAGTTGATCAGCTTTTACCGAATGGAGAATGAATGGGACATCAAAATGAACAAATTGTATAACATATATATACTTGTTTACTCTTAATTGATTCTTGAAGAATAGTTAATGTCAACGAGGATTCTATCTTCAATTTTAATTTTCAGGGAGGATCTAATGCCATTCCATTGCCTTTTGCTTTAATTTTCCGCTATCGTTATATGAATTGATCGATCCCATCACATACACACTCACACACAGATATATCAAGGTGGGAGCTAGCATAACGTACGTAATTGGAGCAGATCATATATTATTTGAGGAAAGTTATATGAGTTGACACTAATTAGATATCTTAATAGCCTCAATTAGATGCTAATCATGTCCAGAAAAATATAATATGTGCCTAGCTTTTTACTGCATGCGAGATTTAGCATATAAATGGAGTCATTTGATAGGAGCTTTGCGCAGTTCCATTTAAAGTACTCTTTATTAACATTTTATATGTATGTAGGATTTTGATAAGTCAAAGTCATCGAATGGGATTGAAGTAGTTGAAGTGTGGAATGGTTATTGCTGGACCAGTCACAAGTAACAAATATTGAGTGCTCGCTTACTTAGTTTGCGAAGGAATAGACAGGGAAATGAGAACAGCAATGACGTTCACTGGGTTCTGAAATTTTCAAAAACTTAATCTATGTATATACAAAGTTGAAGAGGCTACCAACAATGCCGCTTTATATCCTCTAAATCAAAATACAACAGTACTTGATATAAATCTAGCCAAATCTAACTTGCAAAGGCCAAACTATATATATAGGTAGACATGCACGATCGAATCAGTAATCCTCTTACCGTGTTTATATATATATATATATATATATATATATATATTACGTACGTTCTTCCGGATTCCACTGATTCCAGTAGAGAGAATTGAATCTGTAAAATTCAGAAGGAACTAAACGAAAGCTAGCCCTAGTTTGCTGTAGATGGTTGGCATTGTAGCCTTGAATTTCTGTACAGAAACAACCACCGAGCCGTTTTAGAACCCCAACTGACCAGCACATTCTGTATATATAGCATCAACATTTCCAATACCAGCTGATATCGATGTTAGCTAGCTATATATATACAGGCATGTACAAAATGGAAGAACATATGCATACGACATGAATCTGTCCTTTAAACCAATGTTCTTGATTCTCCTAATAACAACGCAGAGGGTGAGAAACTTCAAATTCTTTGGCGTGGGATAATCCTAATCAGGTGTGTATTGTTTTCGAGTCATCTCACAGATATGCATAAACAATGGTGCAACATTTGTTTCTCTTCCTGTTGGCGGTCCCTCTATCAACTATGTCGGCCGAAAATTTAAATTTGCATTTATGGGCTATTGGCAGATCAGCCCGTTATATTATTTGCTTCTTTTAGATTGGGCCGCCAATCCATTTGGTGTAAGTTGTAGTTGGTTGCCTTAAACATTATTATTATTATTATTTTAGTTTTGTAAGTATTCTATTTTGCCTTTTGCAAGTTCATTACAAACGTGATATCTTTAACCAATCACAAGTCATAATAAACTCATCATTAGAGCTAAGTTTTGATAATTATTTTATTATTGTCGATTAATCTATGAACTCTGCTAATGCGTGGATCATCATTAACCACAACTTCATCTTTTCTTTTCTTAATTACATTTTAAATATACTTAGAAATGGACAACTAACCCTAAGTGTATGCCTAAAGACACAATGGTTGTCCTAGGAGGGGCAAGGGACAGGTGTCACCTCGTTTTCCCTGTCCTTTTGCAAAGCATTTCTCCACTCAAATGTTAAGCATATTCTCATACAAAAGCCAAAATAAACGATAAAAAAATAAAATTTACTATAATATACTTGTCACATTCTCTTCAACTACGTAAAGTAAATAATGCTTAACACGCCCACAGTTTCCCTCATAATCAAATGTGGCTCTTCCATTTTCTAAAAATGTTAGATCTCGAAAGATTCGTTCACTTTTTTATGTTGTGTGTTTCAAAAATTCGTTTATTTTCATATAACGTAAATAGAAAAACCACGTTATGTAAACAGTTTATAGTTCTTAGAACAAATAATTCAACATCTAAAACACCTAATCGACCTATAATTCAATAACTTGTGATACACATACCACTTTCTCTCACATACACTCATATAAGTCTTTAATCATAAAAACCTTGTTAAGCACACAAGCCAGCTGATAGCCTACACGTGGTGGACCCTCGACTGAATGTCCACCGTGATAGTGTGCGCCAGAGCAGCACGGTATTGTTTATTATGACTCTTTAGGAAAGAAAACCAAAAGTGATGAACTGGTAGCAAACACGTGTCCTTCCTCTTTGGGCTTTTTTTATTTTTCCACACGTGGTTGCACGAGCCGAGGGATTGGTCACCCCAAAAGCGGGAAAAGGACACCCTTTTCGTCCTACACATGAGACCCGGGCCCCGCTGACCTTTCTATTATTGCCTAGTATGCGACGTATGGCTACCCAGCAGCATGACACGTGGCAATCGAATACCCAAAATCAACGGTTTGGCCATCTCGGTCTGACAACACTTCTCGCTTGATGATTGGCGGCCGTGTTTGACTTTAACTTTTTTTAAATCAATCAACAACATTATCCTCAAAATCTTTATACCCCCGTCAACTAATCCCCACCGGTAAAATTATGTCATAACGCTTCATCTCTCTGATCACCATGAATAAATTGAGATTTAACTTCAATTAGTATCGGTAATATTTGAACTTGGGTATAAGGGATTCTCACACAAACGCTCTTACCAACTCGATCACATGTAGCGGTTAACGTTTGACTTTAATCTAATCATTGTTATTACTTTAATTATGTTTTTAGTTTAATAATTTTTTTTTTTAAAAATTACTTAAATAGTGTCTCAACTTTATTCAACTATTAACATTGTATCTTATCTTTCTAAAATATCAGAATCATATCTCAAGTTTCATCCCCGACCCAATTTCAGTATCTTTCTAAACCACCTCGTCGGAACTCCCCCTCCGCCACGGGACGCCGGCGAATGATTGATCTCGAAATATAAATAAGCCCAATCGAAACCCAAATTCCAATTTGTTATTATACCATGAACTGATATGAACAAATCCAAAAAAATATGAACAAAATAATTGAGGATTGATATTTCCATACATGGTATGGTGATGTTATGATCATCGCACAAATGAATTAAAGCTTTCCCTTATCATTCTTAGCCCTCTTTTCCTCAATGCCTACCACCACTTGCCCACCAAAAGAAGATCAACTAAACTCAATTGAAATCCAAATTCCAGGTTCATTTGGGGTTAATTTTTGGATAGATATGGATTAGTTTACTCTTTTTTTAGAGTGAATTTGTGATTTAATCATGTTGAATTAGAATAGGGAATTGTAGATGTAGAAAGCTCGTATCTCTGCAATAGAATAATTTGCATCATGAGGAAGTATCGATGATGAAGAAGATATACACGTCAAGTAAGAGAGATAGGTCGGGGTGATGGTGTAGATGAAGTTGAGAGAGCCTCCTCTAAGTTTGGGACTGGGATGGAGCAAGTTTAGTAAGCGACGAATTTACCTTTGAAAATTTAATGACGTTAATCTCGTTAGTGGTCTCATATATTGAAAGTGGATTCGAGATGAAACTTGAGATATTGTTATAATATTTTAAAAAGATGAGATACGAATATTAATAATCAAGCACAATTGAGATATTGTTTGTGAATTTTTAATTTTTATTTTTAATGACAAAAATAATATCACAAAGAGAAACCTCTAAAATAGGATATCAAAGTTTGCTATCCTATCCCTTCGGAGACATCCCATAAAATTTTAGTACTTGTAAACATTTGAACTCTTAAGTTTTCAAGACTATTAATTTCCATACATCTATTTTATAAAATATCAAAACACCATATGAACTTTGTATGCCAACAATCAGTATCTTGACCTTATCGTTATTAGTATGTGGTGTTGAGATGTGATGGGAATTAATTAAGAGAAGCGATTTCCTAATTTGACATGGTTTATGTCAAAGTTTATTCATGATTTAATCTGAACTGTTCGTGTAAATCACCAAAACGAAAGGATGACACAAAGTGCATAAACACACACATATGCCTATTCCTATGATGACACAAAGTGTGTTTCCGTTGATGATTACAGGATGAATATTAATATTCTTAATAATGCTAATAGCTTTTCTCAAAGTGGGATAGTACGGACTATTCTTAATTAGCATTACCTATATGAGATTGATGTCGGGTCGCATCTATGAGAACCGAAATGGCTACGTTCTCTAGAAATCTCATGAAGTAAGGAGTTGTTCAGGACCAAAATGAACACAACTGTAAGAATTGAAATGTGTTCTAGAATGACATGTGTGATACTTATTGTCTTGATTTACTACACAACGTGAATAGTTCAAGACTTTTGTTCACTACTCACAAAGTGAATCCGATAAGTACTCACTACGATAGGTTCAAGTCCAAAAGACACCTTTTCCGATGCGTGTCATATCTAAGTTCTCTGAAAACGCGATAAGTTCCTAATTATCTTATTTTCTATTCAAATGTGGGGTATTATTAAAGTTTGAATAGAAAATGTGGGGTATTGTAGGAACTTGTGGGACTTTAGTCCCACATTGAAGAAGTAGAAAGAGTCTTGGCATTTATAAGAATTAACCCATTTAGTCTATTAAATGGGTGAAGTGTGAGAGAGTGGGCTTATGGGCTTTTCTATTGAATTTTCAATAGAATTGCACATAAATTAAATATATATTTAATAGTCAAAAGATGGGCCTTGGGCCTTGGGGCTCTTGGGCTCTGTTGATTAAAATAATTATTTTATTCGAAAATATTTATTTTAATTTTTGAAATTCGAAAATATTATCTGACCAACAGTTATAACTGTTTGGTCAGTCACATCTCTTCGTTTTTGACTATTATATATACGGTGTTTGTGTTGTTGTTCCCACAACATATTCTTCTCTTCTCTTCTTCTTCTTCTGTTCTTCAGAGAAACACATAGTAGATTCGCCAGAAACAAGTTCTTGTGCAAGAACTTGTTTTAGATTGTTGAATCCTGTAGATAGACGTCCGAAAACTACAGCACAAGTGGGGACGAATTTCTGTCTAAGGACACTGCTTCGCAGGCCTCAATCTGATCAAGTCAGTATATTTCAATTCAATTTTCGTTGTTGATTTTAATTTGTGTGATTGTTGTTAGTAGAATTGATAGTATTTAATTATATATAAAAACTGTTTGTATGCCCTATATTGATTGGTTCTAACAGTTGAGAGAGCCTCCTCTAAGTTTGGGACTGGGATGGAGCAAGTTTAGTAAGCGACGAATTTACCTTTGAAAATTTAATGACGTTAATCTCGTTAGTGGTCTCATATATTGAAAGTGGATTCGAGATGAAACTTGAGATATTGTTATAATATTTTAAAAAGATGAGATACGAATATTAATAATCAAGCACAATTGAGATATTGTTTGTGAATTTTTAATTTTTATTTTTAATGACAAAAATAATATCACAAAGAGAAACCTCTAAAATAGGATATCAAAGTTTGCTATCCTATCCCTTCGGAGACATCCCATAAAATTTTAGTACTTGTAAACATTTGAACTCTTAAGTTTTCAAGACTATTAATTTCCATACATCTATTTTATAAAATATCAAAACACCATATGAACTTTGTATGCCAACAATCAGTATCTTGACCTTATCGTTATTAGTATGTGGTGTTGAGATGTGATGGGAATTAATTAAGAGAAGCGATTTCCTAATTTGACATGGTTTATGTCAAAGTTTATTCATGATTTAATCTGAACTGTTCGTGTAAATCACCAAAACGAAAGGTCAAACGATTATCGAATTTAATGAAATTTTACATAAATGATCTATAAATTAGGTTCAAACTTTCTGAACGATGGAGACATAAAATTATGACCGAAAAATGTGACAAAAAATGAACTTCGCACGTTAATTTCATAACTAACGTTTGCTCTCGATATGAACTATATATATATATATATATGAATTCACGTTTTTAAAATATTGTAATTTCAAAAAACTTTGTATTTTCATTTTATATTTTGGTATTTAAAATTAGGTATGAGTGTAATGAAAAAGAAAATAATAATATTTATGTTTTTTGTAGAAGAAAACATAAATAATTTAGAACCGTTAGTTTTGTGAAAGATGTAATTGTCTTTTACTCAAAAAGAACATGACATGATTTTGATTAAAAATGTGATGTGTCTATATGATAAGAGATGGCACATACGGCCTGAATTTTTTAGGCTAACAATCATTTTTCATTAATGATTTAGTTGCATAAGTTAGCTCATTAGACAATAATCAGTTGGGCAAAAATATTCTCATATGCTTGCATCACACCTTGCTCAATGGTCGTGAAGCCCTCTAAACTGACATAAGGAGTTTAGGAGTAGTTAACGGACGAACAGTCATTAACGTTGAATTTCTCATTTGTATATGATTTGCACGTGTCACTGACAGTACACGTGCTGGATGGCATGGAGAGATGGGGTTGGTGCATGCAAGTTGGGCGAGTGTATCGGTCAGGTAGGGCGTGGTCATAGCGACAGGTTAGCCCTACCATAGTAATGAACGGTATCCCCTTGACTCTTCGGGTCGGAAAACGCCGTGCCCAGATTCGGGTAGAATTTTTGACCCGCGGGTACAACTCAATGTTAGCTTGCCAATAGAAGAAGGCCACACCACACATATAATATGATTGGTATGGAATTAAGACTCTCAATTAGAAAGCTGTGATTGGCTGGGAAAGAAAAAAAAGTAACGAGCTTTAACTATTATCTTGTAAATCACGTGATATTAAATTTATTTTTAGGAACTTTATGCCAGATTGTGTTTCTAGTGAAGTGTCCTTAAAATAATATGAAGATACACGAAGTTACTAACTTATATTTGATGGCAATCAAAACTCGTTCATGGTAAAGCGACTATAATTGAATTAAATAGACAAAATAAGAGTATCAGGACACATGAGAATTGAGATCTTGATATTAGTTTAGTTAAAGTTCACACTATTCTACATCTCTTTTTTCTTTGGTGTAGTTGATGAACTAATTAAATCATATGTATGTCTTAACGCAAATATATGTATTTTTCATTCATGATAGTTAAGAAGAATAAATAAAGTAAACAATTCACTCCTAGTGTTCAATTATATCATATCGATGTTAACTATTTAACTTCCCCATTTGTATTCAGAGGAAGAACTGATAGTCCCACTTTCATACTTGCTTACTTCATAAATGTTTTATGTACCATAAGATCTATTGGATAGAAAAATTCGAATTATTAAGATTTTATAGAGGATCCCAAGTATTAAATTTTGCTTACTCTTGTCTTGAAATTAATTAATATTGAATTTAAAAAAAAAAAATTCAGTAACTCACACATTTGAGATTAAACTCTTAATTTTAAATATAAAGTACCGAACATAACATATGTATCAATTTTTGTTTTGACAGCGAATGCTGTTAGAAGCACATAAAAAATCTTTGGTAGTATTGGGCAAAACAAAGAATTATTATTAGTTTACACAATAAATATATGAAAACAGAAAAAAAAAAAAAAATAGTAACACATTAGATTAAAACCCCCCAAAAAGCCTTAAAAAGGAAGAACAAAACAAAAAACTAAAACCCACCTTCTAAAAGTGAGAATGGATAAGGCGGCGGAGGACTCTCTTCCACCTCTGCAAAATAACCCACTCCTCCACTACCACTCCTACTTCCACCATACCCGAACCCAAACCCGAACCCGGAATCTATGCTGCTCCCAATTCCAAAACCCGACTGCGTCGGTAAGCCGGTAGAACTACCAAACAACTCTTGATCACTCCGAGTCCGACCCACAACCCTCCCCTGGCTCACCCACCCCGTCGACGTTTCCGGCGACGTCGAGCCCCGACAAAAACTCTGCACCTCAAAACCCGCCTCCGGTGACGACGACACCACCCCCATCGCCCCGTCAACTTCATCCTCAGTCTTCACCGAAGTGGTCGTCGCTCCCATCCCCGACGATGATGTGGACGGCGTCGAGGCGGCTATCATCAGCAGCCTCTTCTTGTCCCCCAACCCCTCCGCGACTCTCCGGTCCTTCTCCAGCATCATACGTGGCAGAATCTCCGGGTCTTCAGCCACTCTGTGAAGAAAAGCCATCATCTGTTGCGGTCTTTTCTCCGTCAACTCTAATCTCCTGTTCATGTTCTCCACTTCCTCCTCTAAGTTCCTCTGTTCCTGTCTGAGTCTGGCTATCTCCGTCACTATTTCCTCGTCGTCCAGCTCCTCCACTTTGCCATAGGCCGTCGCGTTGACCACCGCCCTGTGGTGGTTGTGGTTGTGGTTGTGGTTGTTGGGGCTGTGCTTTCTCCTCACCACGTTCTTCAACAAATGCGTCTGCCCCCTCAGGAACCACTCGTTCGCAAACTCCCACCGGTCCGGGTCGACCTTGCGGAATCCCTGAACATCAAATTCAACCATTATAAGACACCAAAATCAAACTGAACATCAAATTCAAACATGATAAGACACCGAAAATTAAACTGAACATCAAATTCAAACATGAGACCGAAATTAAACTAACTAATAGCAACACAAGTGAGGAGTTGTTAATTGAACACTACACACGCTGACTCACATAAGTATTGAGCTGGCGGACGAAGCTCGAGAAGTTGTTGTGCTTGAAATAAGCCGGCAACAGCCGCTGCGAGAACTCCAACGCCTCGACAACGATGAAGCTGTTATTGGCTCTACCCCAAGCAATTAGCCTGTCCGTCAGGGGATCGTTGATCATATGATAAGTCTTCATAACGAACGGAGCGATGACGTTGCCACTGTCCTCCATGCTCATCAGATTCTGCTGCTGCGGCTTTGCTTCAGAAGAAGAAGAAGAAGAAGAAGAAGAAGAACCTCTCTGATTCTGTGAGGTACTGGTAGTTATCATCATCTCCCCTTCTTTTTTCTCTCTTTCTCCCCGAACTGACCACCGTAATATATAAACACACGCATGTACAGTATCACTAGCTAATGTGGCAACTGTCCATAGGGCGATGAGGTTAAATGATATTTCATTGGCGGATGATAAAGGTCCCCACCTGGCCCGCGCTTTATCACACGTCAGGGCTAGATATTTTGGAGGTGTTCATCACGCGCTGGGTTCGGGTGTGGATTTAAGTTGGGTGGTCCCCTCCTGGGATCATATGCGGCAACTGTAGTGAGACCTAAACGACAGGGTGTGTATGATAATGATAATCAAGATTATACGTGATAATTGCTCTTTGTTAAGTGGAAGCCTAACATGTAATGACAAGCCTTTTATATGTAAAAATATGAGAACCACGCGAGTTGTTTTGGTTTAAACCATAATTTACGATAAAGAAAATACGTGACTAATAAATTGACCGTAAAACTATATGTTTGAAATATAAAAAAAAAAAATCACTAATCATAACAACAGAAACAATAAGTACTCATGTAAATTTATGTGACTTTTCATTTAGGTCTACATAAGAAAGCTCAGGTTGAACTTACTGTTTACTCATGTAAGGAGTTAATGTATATTGCTATCTAGTTATGTAGTGATAAAAAAAACAAAAACAAATTTTACAAGTGTTATTGTGATATATGTAAACAAATTTTAAACTTGATTGGAAAGAATGAAAACATTGAAAATTTTGAGCTATTCATTCTATTTTACATGGTGTACATCCATAGAGAATCCACTGATAATTCACAAGTTAAAAATTTTACACATGAAGAGTGCATCAAATTTCGTATGAACCAAACACTAAACTATTCTATTAGATCTAATCACTTTGTTTTGATTGAAACAAGTGCTCCTATCTAAATTGGCGTATTAAAACAAACACTAAATTTATAAGATTAAGGCTAATCAAATCTCCCAAATATCTTTCCCACCCATCACAACCAAGCACAAGGAATGCGGATGAAGCAAAAGTTTTAAACACGCGCTTGCGGGGGGAGCGCGTGGGGGAGGAGGGTTTAAAAGTGCAAGATTTTTTTAACGAACTACGAAGTTCAAGAATGGAAACGTAAGAGAGAACGAGCCAAGCAGAAGAGAGGATGGAAAATGGGAGGTGTCGATTAATTAAAGAAATTAGTAAATAACTATTAGTAAATAATAGTGGGTTAGGGCCTTAGATTAGATTCGGAATTCGATATCTCTTTCTGCTTGTGGGTTTAATAAAGACTAACTCGTGCATTGGAGCAGCGCATAAAGCCAGGGGTGGGTGTTCGGCTCTGATTGGTCCACGACTTGTCTATGGTTTTGTAAAATAATATGTTTGTGGTTGTTTTGGAGTGGTGTTAGGGGCATGGGGAGCATCTTTGTTTACTCCAAATCTATGTTTGTTGCTATTTTTATTCGACTTTGTCGGCTAATTACGTCTAATGATTTGATCCGTATTTACATTTGCTCCGGCGAGTCTAGAATTTGCGACGAGGTGATCTTGATTAGGATTTTTGGAAAGATATTGTGATTATTTTACAACAATTCTCGGTTTGTTTCTGTAATGAGACGAAACGTGAATCAGTAATACATACAAATATTATGTACAATAAATAAATAGTAGATAATTGTTAAAACTTTTGTTTAAGTGTGTATTTAGTACTTACTAAGTAAACATTTTAAACCATCATTTCCTAACTTGGTTTGGTGGGTGCCGGAAGTAAGTGGTAATACAATAATACAATAGGCTATGAGAAAAAGATAGATACAGAGTTTATAATCATGCACCCTAAACTTGCCAAAGATCTAGAGCCCACTGCAATGTTCATCTGATTGAAACCATACTACAGTATAATCAAATTATGGTTTCTAATGATTTTGATTGGTTGGGGTTCTATACATTGGTTTTAAAAATGATGGGTCGGTTTTCTATACCAATTTTGTCAAACAACTCCATAACTACCCCAATATAAACTATAAAGATTAGAAAACCCACCAATGAAGTCGCCTTCTAAGCCAATTTGTCATGCTATTTTGAAAAAGATTTTGTAAACACAACCGCCTTAATCATGTTTTACTTCTAATTGATTCCATAATCCATATATTGTCTTTAGCCAAAAACTTGTTAGCTAAGTTAGCTGATTCTTTCAAAATTGAGTTAATCTGAACACTAAATGGGTGATCATAGTTCATGTCTCACAGATAAGGGAAATGTTCTAAAAGGATCCAAGATTTTCAGACAAGGAGAGATGATAATGACAGTAGCTATGCTTTCATCATGCTTTGAACACAAAGATTACAATCTCCAATTTTGAAAAAGTAGTATCATAAACAGTGTTTTAAACCGCCTCACAAGATGCAAGAGGACATCGATGCGATTTTGACAGTAATGTCTAGAGTGTTGTGAAAGGAGATTGCCAGTGTTGCAGTAAGGAAACATGTAGAGTTTTAGTAGTATAGAACAAATAAATAAACCAAAACAAGTGTTTATCAGTTGATAAATTACACAGATACACACAGCTTTACAAAATATGGACACGATCACCTGTAGTTCTCATAGTTTGTGAGTTACAATTCAAAAGACTTGAAATTTGTCTAACAAAGAAAGAAGCAAGATTTAGCCGTCTACTCGAAGCAAGCGTTTTGAGTAGGTGGTTTCCATAATTTATAGCAGTCCAGTAACTCGATCGAGGAGTTTTCAGTATAAGCACACTGCAGCAGAACAAAAACTATGTTAATATTGGCAGGATTCTTAAAACTCAGAGGTCACTGCAGTCTAAATAGGCATAGTAGATAAATGGATTTACTGTATAACTGGAACCAAACCTCAAGCAAGGAAAACAATGAAACATCAAATCAACTTCTTCAGGAAATCCTCATGCCAATGCTGACTCATCTTTCTTCCAGATTATATCAATTATTTGAAAATGAAACTAAGACATTCTGCTCATTTAGATGCTTCTGAAATTGAGCCAGCTGAGTCTGCAGTTGAAGAATTCCAGCCGCCTTCTGAGAGAGTATGGCGTCCAATTTCAAGATATAATCATCGAGTCGATTGCCTGGTTGATCCGCTTCAACCAGCAAATTCATCTCCTGCATAACTAAACCCAGTTAAACCATATTTACACATATAACATAATAAAACTAAGCAACAAAGAGATTGTTGCTGACCTCCCGAACAATATTTATTGTCTGCTCTACTTGTCTTCGGTGTGCAGTCACAAGGTCATCCTCTTCCTATAAGCCATCATAACATACTTAGTAATCATAACATAGTTAATAATTCAAAGATTTGTACGAAACTCAATATCTGAAATCATGTCTTTACCTGCAATACGGCAATAAGATCATCATCGGAATTAGAGTTGATAGCCTCAAAATCAGGCTGATCCCTCCATTTCACCTGACTGCCACTCTTTCTCTTTTCCTCCACAGCTGATGTCTGGTAGCTTTGTGCCTTCTTGCTACTCACACGTGATGCTTTCTCTTTCTCATAAGTCTGATCGGAGTAGTCAAAGTCATCTTCACCTACTTGATAATTGTAATAATCTGAATATACAGATGCAGGCAAGCGTCCTTCTCCCCTCCCACTGGGTATGCGACTCACATTGTACTGGGGTGAGGGTTCTCGGTCAATCTGTTTGGACCAACCAAAGCTGCTATTTTCTAGGGGAATAGAAGGTGTGTTATCCTCAGAGGTTGTATCAGTTGAAGAAGACAAGGGCAATGCTGTCGACTCTCTTAGGTTTGAAGATGAAGGCAGTTGTTGCTTTCTGGAGCTGCTCCCTTTCGATAAACTCTTCACCCTGAAAGTACAAGTTCATATGAAATAAACTAATCCTAGACAACGATAGAATCTACCTCACTGCTTCTTTAATTTAAGAAAGAGAATACCTGTCAGCATATCTTAGTGTGTTAAGAGTGTGTTCACATGATCCTGTGCTTGGTGAAATGCACGATATCATAACCGTGCGCGAGTCGCCTACAAATGAATCTCTGAGAACTTCGGTCAGCTTACTCCCTCTGAAAGGAATGTGACCTTGGTCGTTGTCAAGAGCTCTGATGCATTCTTTTAAAGCAAGTAAGCTTTTATTAATTTCAGCACCTTCCATTCTGCAAGAACAAAGTAAATTATTATCTCCTACAAAACACAGATAGCAGATATAAATGCAAAATGTACAAGGTTAAGTCTTAAGAACCCTGGAGATCTCTCCTAAGAGAACCAAAACCGACTCTTTAACCCTAGGAATGCAAGCGATGATGTTATTTTCTTTAAGACAATTCTTATTATTTAGAAATACATCCAGAAAATCCACACCTTGTTTGTTTATCATTATCTGTAGTGTCTGCACCGCGTTCACTTCCAGCAAGGTCTATGAAAGATAGCTTTCCTACAAGTTTAGTAGGCTTTGATTCATTTCCATCCGCTGATCTCTTGATACAAAGCTGAAGTATCGCATGTGATCGGGAAGATTCTTCATTTGCACCGGTTGTACCAGTACTTCTTGAGGAATTTCCTTTCACAATCAACTCCTTCACTGTCTCAACATCTGACACCCTGTACTCTTGCAAGCCAACAATACACACTTGCTGTTTACCATCCTCCCTGATAAAGAGTTTCCTGAAAAAATGGATATCTATCAGGATACAGGATTGATGCTGAATAATTTGTTGTTTACAAGGATGAAACAACTTACTTCCGATCATTGAGGAGATCAAAAAGTTTTCCTCCGTATATCTCAAAGAAACTCACGAATAACTGAAAGCCTTGGTTTCGGTAGGAATTATGCATTAGTCTTAAGATATCTTGGGATGCTTTAAGGGGCAGTGGTTGCATTGTATAAGTCTTCCCACTACCTGACAGAGAAAAAAAAGGATCAAATCAGGCTTATGTGTACTATTTAGAAAAAAAAAAAAAAAAAAAAACAGTTGGAAGTGAGAAACAGAGTTATTCAGATTTTGAATGCTTCTAAGAGAAGAAGAAAAGGTCTTTACTGACTAAGCTCAATCCCTGAACTCATTAAGGAACTCGTATGCTGATTTATTAAAATATTTCCAATGTGTACAAGAACACAATGATTAAATGCCAGATGAATGTCCTTAAGGGGAACTGGATTGAACCAATCTTCACCTTCTTATACAATAACACCAAGATTTGAACAACTCCAGAAGAATGAAATAAAATGGGCAACTTATATGAGTCACAACAGATGTGATGCTAAATTTTGAGCTAGTAGTATAACTTAAGTACTAGGTTTTGTTAAGGAGATATATAATGCTTGCCTGTTTGCCCATATGCAAAGCAAGTTGCTTTTGTTCGTTGGAAGATCAGCGGAACTATGGGTTCCACACTTTCAAAATATACCTAACAAGAAATAGTTAACAATACAGTAAAACTGATAAACGGAAACAGTAAAGTGAATTCAAAGTATCTAACAAACTCACTTCATCATTTGAAACATCTTCATCCAGAACAGCATCAAACACAAATTCATGCTTCTCCTCATATGCTGTTAAGTCAACCTGCAGACAATTGTGCATTAGAATCGAAACACTCCTAACTTCCTAACTTAACAACTGAAGATCTCAAAGATTTTTACTTTTAGCGAGATGGATATGCTCATTTATAATAGTTCATTTATGGTAGGATGGGCATTCAGAGACTAAATCACTTTCCATTTAAAGAGTTTCTCAAGATATGTTCAGCCAGTATTCCCCAACTTTCGGCACATGAGCTTAATTTTTGTTCATTAGACACCAGGACAAGGCCTGTAGGAGGAGTCAAGGTAGTAATTCATTATATGCAGTCTCTCACCTCTCACATGACAACATATGAATGCTTGCAAGCATGCACACACAACAGGACTAAGAAAAACAGTCACAACTATAGACTTGGTCCACCAGGAAGCAGGAGCCCACCTTGAGTTTTGTTTCATGAACTGTGAGAGCATTAGAATTTGGTTCTATTGTAATGATGTCTTCCTCTTTCTTTGCAATTTCCCTTTTATTTAGCGGCCTCTTGCGCACCTGCAAAGAAAATCATTACCACCACTGCATTCCAATGTTCTACTAATCATACTCAAAACCTCGTATTTGCCACACAATACCAATACTGAATGATAGTACCAGTGAGTGAGAGTGTTACATACCACAACTTTGATTTTGGCAACATTGTTGGCCCTTTCTTTATCAACTGACACACTCTTGACAAGATTATTTTCAGGCAAACCTCGTGATCTGCCTGTAAGTTTGTTGGTGGAGACGAACGGCTCAGTGTCATCGAAACTCTTCCCACGAACATGCATCTTGCATTGACATACATAAAAACACACAAACATGAGCAAATGAGTGAAAAAAATATTCTTCTCTTTAGTCTTTACAAAACACACAACATCAGCAAATCGCATACCGCAGAGTTCAACATCTCTACCAAATCAAACATCATGTAAGCAATGCAAATCCTCAAATTTGTTTTTTTTATTTTATTTCATTCAATTATTACAAAAAAAAACATGCGATTACTGAAATTTAATTTCTGATAAGATAAAACAGTGCTAGAAATTCAAACCTGAGGCAACAGCTCTGTATCAAACGAATGCAGATCAAGCAAGCCGGGGCTATACTCAACCGGATCATCCCCTAGCCTTCTCATGCTCGACGACCGTGACACAGCCGCAAAATCCTGCAAAATCAACCAAAATCAGAATCCAAAATTCTCACCTCAAAAACGAAAAACGAAAAACGACAGTCGCAAAATGTCACCTGAGAGAGGCCGGATGACTGGAGCCACCTGGACGACGCGTCGGCGAAGAAGGTCTCCGAGTACTGGCGCTGGTGCTGCATCCCCGAATTGGATCGCGCCATCTGTCTCCCCACCGCGTTCATCCTCAATTTTTTTCTCTGCTCAAAGTCTTATAGTCCTTCACCGGAGAATCGTACGAGGTCGGAGAGGTGGCGTTTGCGAGAAGCTTTGTGGTGGTTGGAGGATTTGATTTGATTTATTTTTTGCTCTAAGACTTTATCTTTGAGAATTGAGAGGAATTTCAAACTTTGAAAAAGAAAGAGAGGCTTTCAGCTACTGAGAGTGGCACAGTAGTAGAGTACTGTACATAGTAGTAGGAGTAGACAAATACCAGCGCGTGTTGACCACGCGACGACTATGAGTGGCGGGGGGCACGTGTTGCTTTTTGCTGATATGGTTGGAGCACTACACGTCGTTTATTGGGTGGGGCGCGGGTGTATGGTTAGCGGTGGGGTTGGCATTATGCGGCGTTGTTTAGAACGTGGAGCCCAGTAAAGTGAGGTCAGGGTCACACGGGTGCATTATTGAAATGTAGGGGTTGAACCATAAGTGGAAATATGTCACGCTTTGGGGACAAAGTGTTTGTTTGTTTAATTATTGGTGGAGGCTAGGGCGAAGAGAAAAGAGGGAGGGAAAAAGATTGAATTTGAATTGGGGGTTTGTGATGTGTCGACGGTAGGATTATTCTATATCGGCTACAAATATATATTCTTTAACTTCATATGCTTTTGGTTTTAAAATGAAGATAACATCTTACAATGCAAGAGCAAAATGACCAAACCAACTTGAGTTGTATGGTTAAAGGTATATTCATATACAAACTTAGCAATATGTAGTTTCATATGAATGATAACAAAACTATAATCAAAGATAAGAAACCAATTTATATCTCGGTACGTACTAGTCAATTTTACAACTTTATTTGGGATTTTAATCCCAAGTTCCAATTCTGCCATTATTAGCTCGCACTAATATATATAAATATGTGATGGAAAGATGATGCCAAATTACTAGAGTCTATATTTTCTATTAACTTTTCTCCTATATTTCAAAACATCACTATCACATATGTATGTTTGATATGTAAATAATTCCATGAGCAAACCAACTACATACTTCACTCACCTTTCTAAATCTTTTCTTTTGTAATAAAGATATATATATATATATATACACTATGAAATCATAAAAATAGTTACTTCCATACAACTTGTATGCATCGTTGGCAAACTATATAATATCATGATTCTTTTATTCATTCAAAATAGATTTTCTATAATCATATCCTACATTCTCAAAATGCATTTTGTGCTTATTGATTAATAATTTAAGAAAAAGAGAAAATCAATATAAGTGTATATGGTGCTTAGTACACTTATAGTTTGTTCAATTCAAATTAGATGACACCATAACATTGCTGACATAAAAATATTTCAGTGTGTTAATTATCCAAAGCATGATCAAATTATCAATAATGTTGATATGGCCGAGTTGGTCTAAGGCGCCAGATTAAGGTTCTGGTCCGAAAGGGCGTGGGTTCAAATCCCACTGTCAACATGTTAATATTTTTTCTTTGATATTATACTCATTTTGCCAATTCTCAATTTCACCTCATTCCTCTGTGCCATCTTCAGGTTCAGTGCTGCATCTGAGTCAAGTTAATAAATTGGTAGATGACAGACATCAACTTGGGATCATACATGCATGCCAATGCAGTTTGGGAAGAAACAGTCATTGGATCATTGAGCACATCCCAAGTGATTAGCGAAAATAAAGATGAAATGTCAAAGTGTTATCTGAACCTTTGGCAGCCTCCCCAGCTCTTGACAATTAATGTCAAACCGCAAGCAGATAATGATAAGATCCATGGAAAGGGAAATGGTTTCATGATACAAGTCGCAAGAGGTTTGTTTATTAGCTGGCAAGAAGCTTTCACTTGGATTTAGAGGCTTATCGGATACGCAGCCATGCATGCAGGAAATGATAACAAGGAGAATGTGGTTCCACAAATGAGCGAGCTGGTATAATGGCATTGGATCCAAATTAAGAATGGTGGTGAAGATGCAAGCCATAAGAAATTTGGGATTGCGAACAACAGTAATACGCATCGATCGACATACAGTTCGACACTCCCATATATGTAGTCTATCTTCATATCCATCCAAGCCCCTTCCTAAGCAACACCAGGACTTCAGGGTAGAGGAGAAGGCAGCATCAAGACTACGTACGTGCACTGACATTACTGGAGCAACTAAGCAAAAGAATGATGGAGAACCATCAAGACTTCCGTCTGGTCGGTAATCGTGTTGGACAGTGAAGACGGCGCGGAAGAAAAGACCGTTCGTCTGAAATCTAAACCAGTGCTAGCACGAAAGAGCCTGGGAAGGTGGGGAGTATCATTGATGTATGTGTAAAATTCTATGAGCAAACCAACTTGATATATATTAACAAGTGTTCAACAACTTAAACACCAGTATTGTCATTACGGGTCTGCTGCTGCCACCTGAATCTTACAGTATTGTACAACAAGAGTTTGTCTTGTTTGCCTTATTGCAGAACATCTGTCCGGATAAAAGAAAAAAGGGGAAAGGACCGTTTAGTCAAAATTAGAAGAAAAGTTGTCAATTCCAATGTTACGTATCTACTCCAATAAATCTTGACAAAAATACATAACTACCTTAAACCCTAAAACCACGTCTCTCTCTTTTATCTGCAGATTCACAATGATGAATATTATTCTCATTAGAACCTCACTCTCGCCGCACTCGAAGCTGTTGTCCAGTTACGCCACCCCCACCTCCAATGTCGACCGCTTCGCCTTCAACTACAACTTCAAGCCTCACTTCCCCCAACGCTGCCGCTTCCTTCACCACCGTCATCACCACCTCCTCCGCGCCACTCCGACCCTAATTTCACTCTCTCCATCTCCCTGCACGCCGCGTCCCCCAATCAAATCACGCACGATAATCCCAGCGCCGGTCAAGCACTCAGATTCGGTCGCCAGAGGAAGATCCTCTGGGCCCCACTCCCAGTCAGCGGCCGTGATTCGGCCATACTTGTTCGGCATCGTTCGAGGGATTTGGGGCATACAAGATGAATCGGTAAAGAACAATAGGCCACTAAACATAAGAAAAACCAAGAACCCAGATGGGGAATCAAACCTATAAGATAAAAGTTGCAGGCTTTTAAAATCTGTAACTCGCTTACTGGGGGTCAGTAACCTGATTACTGGAAATCTGGAATCTGTGAGTTGCTTACTGGAGGTCAGTAACCTGATTACTAGGGGTTAATAACTTGATTACTGGAAATCTGAAAGTTGTAAGTTGCTTACTGGGGGTCAGTAACCTGATTATTGGGGGTCAGTAATTTGATTACTAAAAATCTGAAATCTATAAGTTGGTTACTGGAGGTCAGTAACTTGATTACTGGAAATATGGAATCTGTAAATTGCTTACTGGGGGTCAGTAACCTGAGTCTGGTGACTGAAATCCGGCGACTAAAGTCCGGTGACTGGAATCCGACTGCCGACCATTGGACGCCGGCAGAGTTTCGTGACTTTCTGACAAAATCTTCTCTATCTTCCACTTTCTCTTCATATGAGTGTATAAGGGGTGAAGGCAACAATGGAAGAAAAATATTAAAATTGTACTATGGTTGAAAAAATTTGTTGAAATGGGCAATAAGAGTATACCTTATATTTAATAGAGCAACAAATTAGAGTGCTCATTAGAATAGGTAATGAGGGGCAAAAAATTGTACTACATTGACATTTTTCCAAAGAAAAACCTCAATGTCATCAGACTATCGCATTAGAAACAGATACAAGCATATAAGCTTAGTTTTTGTATTAGATTAACAAAGTCCACGAATACTTTCTTCACCGATTTTGAGCTAGTTACTCAGTTGGACGTGGGTTTTTTTGTGGTCACACGTCTCTTGGTGTGGCTATTCTTTTAGATAAGGCCGGACACTTATGGTTAGGTCAAGTCCTAAAATCAATTGGTTTATATATGGTTTCGTTATTCTTAGTGGCTAAGAGAGAAAGCGTTTTGACATGATTTTTCGACGCGGATTAGTCTCTTGGCCTAAAAAAGTTTTGAAGATACCGTCGTTCGATTAAAAAAATTTATAAAAATAAAACGGTTTCGTCCGCTGTTTCTTTGCCATTCCTAAACCCTAAAGAAGCTCAGAGCAAACATATTGTTAGTGCGCCATGAAGAAGGCTAATGCAACAATACCCGAAGAGCTGATACTCGAAATCGTGACCAGGCTAGTTGTTGTTACAGTGACACCAAAAGAACAGTTCAACAATCAAAACTAACAAAGAATGCACCAATCAGAGTAGCTAATATAACCCAGCAAAGTATCAATCCCAAAAACTAAACAAAACAAATGAAGAAGAACACAAATCAGATTGTTTACCCAGTTCAGCAAATTGCCTACGTCTGGGGAGCAGATGGAACTACTCAATTTCACTATCAAAGGAACTTTTACAAAGGTTCTCTCCCAAAACCCACTACATGCACTTAAAACAGCGTCTCTCCTTTTTCCATCTTTTATCTCTCTCTCCCAAAACTACATAACTGCTGCAGTTACAAATTGAGGCAGTTTTTCTCAATACAGATAACCCAAAAACCTAGAATAGGTCTATTACAACTTTGCTCATTAAAGAGCACGTGACAACAAAATGACTCAAACAAAGTTGAGCCAAACATCAACAATCTCCACCTTTGGCGAGACCTGTAAAGATACCAGAAGAGAGCCAACAAAACAACAACACATCAAGAACCTCCAACTTTAACAAGAAGTAATCTTGTTAAACCAACAGTGAATAATTCCATCTACTCAGCCAACATATCAAACACCCACAACATGAACCAAGTTCAAACAATGAATGAACTTGGTTGCAGCAACAACTTTGGTCAGCATATCAGCGGGATTTTCCTCAATTCTAATCTTCTTGAGAACTATGTTTCCGTTCTCAACTTCCTCACGAATTCGATGATAGCGGACATTAATATGTTTGGTTCTAGCGTGATAGACTTGATATTTTGCCAAATGAAGTGCACTTTGGCTGTCACTAAATACCTCCACCTGTTTCTGAAAAATCCCCAATTCATTCATCAAACCATGAAGCCATAAAGCTTCCTTTACAGCTTCAGCAGCAGCCATATACTCAGCTTCAGTTGTTGATAAAGCTGGAATATCTTGCAAAATTGATCTCCAACTAATAGGTGCTTGAGCCATAGTAAATACATAACCTGTTCTAGACCTTCCATTATCCAAATCACCTCCAAAATCAGAATCAACGTAACCAACACCAAAATTTCCAGAATCCTTTCTCTGGAAATGTAACCCGAAATCTCTTGTTCCATGTAGATATCTCAATATCCACTTAGCAGCTTTCCAATGCTCTATACCTGGATTATGCATGTATCGACTCACCAATCCAACGGCATGAGCAATATCAGGTCTTGAACAAACCATAGCATACATTAATGAACCCACAAGACTAGAATATGGAATTTTAGCCATTTCATTCACTTGTTCATCGGTTTTTGGACATTGTAGAGCACTAAGTTTAAATTGAGAAGCTAAAGGTGTACTTACAGATTTTGTATCATCATTCACACCATACTTTCGGAGAAGCTTCTGTAAGTATTGCTTTTGAGTCAAGCAGACCACACCATGCTCTCTATCTCTCATAATTTCCATTCCAAGAATCTTCTTAGCTTCACCAAGATCCTTCATTTCAAATTGCTTCTTCATTTGAGCTTTCAACTTTTCGATTTCCTGCATATTCCTTGAAGCAATGAGCATATCATCTACATATAACAACAAATATATGAAAGAACCATCAGGCAGCCTCTGAAAATATATACAATGGTCATAACTGCTTCTTTTATACATCTGGTTTCTCATAAACTCATCAAATTTCAGATACCATTGTCTTGGTGATTGCTTCAACCCATACAGTGATTTCTTCAACTTGCACACAAATTCTTCTTTCCCTTTCACCTGATACCCATCAGGTTGGGACATATAAATCTCATCATTTAAATCACCATGGAGGAACGCTGTTTTCACATCTAACTGTACTAACTCAAGATCAAATTGAGCAACCATAGCCAACATAATACGAACTGAACAATGCTTTACCACTGGAGAGAAAATCTCATTAAAATCAATACCTTCCTTTTGTGCATAGCCCTTAGCAACTAATCCTGCTTTAAATCTCACACCACCTTGTTCAGAAAAATCCTCCTTCTTTGTGTATATCCACTTGCAACCAATAGCTCTTTTTCCCTCGGGTAGCTTTACCAAATCCCATGTGTGATTCTTCAATAAGGATTTCATTTCCTCATCCATAGCCATGCTCCAGCCCTCTCTCTCTGTATAGAAAATAACTTCCTTGAAATCAGATGGTATGCCAACACTCATTATATGAAAAGCAAATGCAACAAAATCCTTATGCCAATTTGGCTTTCGGATTTGTCTTCTTGGTCTATTCACTGCTATAGACTCTTGAATTTCAGTTCCTCCAGTAGAAGCTTCTACACCAGCACCATCATTTTCTTCATTGTTGTCAATCTCATCATCTCCAACTTGAGTAAAGTCTGGAATAGCAGCAGAGACTTCAAGCTCCACCTTTTCATCAGCTTTTTCTTCTTTTGAAACTTCACCATCATTCTGCTTCTTCGATAACATACTATCTTCATCAAACGTCACATCTCTACTAATGACAAGCTTCTTCAATTCTGGACACCACAATCTATAACCCTTGACTCCACTACTTACACCAACAAACTGAGCTTTCCTGGCTCTAGGAGAAAGCTTACTTCCAGTAACATGAAAGTATACAGGACACCCGAAAATACGCAGATTATTATAATCAAATGCAGGTTTGCCGGTCCATAGCTCATAGGGAGTTTTACCATTAATTGCTGCAGAAGGTAGTCTATTGATAATATGACAAGCATAGTTGATAGCTTCTGCCCAAAACTCCTTCCCCATCTCAGACTGAGACAACATACATCTCACTTTTTCAAGCAAAGTCCGGTTCAACCTCTCTGCGACTCCATTTTGTTGTGGCGTTCTTGCAACTGTGAAATGTCTTTTAATACCTTCATTCTTGCAGAATTCTTCAAAATCTTTTGAAGTATATTCTCCACCATTATCTGACCTCAAAGCCTTTATCTTCTTGCCAGTTTCATTTTCAACCATCTTCTTCCAACTTGTAAAAATACTGAGAACTTCATCTTTGTGAGTCATTAGGTAAACCCAAGCTCTTCTTGAATAATCGTCAACAAAAGTCACATACCAGTGCTTGCCACTCTTTGAAGCTGTTTTTGTTGGACCCCAAACATCAGAATGTACATAATCAAGAACTCCTCGAGTTTGATGTATAGCAGTCCCAAAACTCACTCTTGTTTGCTTCCCCAATACACAATGCTCACAAAAATCAAGTTTACCAGAATTAACTCCCTTTAATAATCCCTGTTTGACAAGCCCTTACATAGCTTTCTCACCGGCGTGTCCGAGTCTCAAGTGCCACAACCTTGTATTATCGATATTATCAGCCACACAAGCAACAGCAGCAGTGCCTACCACTATTTTTGCTTCAAGAAAGTACAATTTCTGGATACGGGGTGCCTTCATCACAACCATAGAGCCTTTGGTGACTTTCATCATACCATCTCCCAAGTGAGCATGATAACCATTTTCTTCTAAAGTGCCCACTGAAATCAGATTTTTGGAGAGATTAGGAACATACCAGACATTGGTTAGAGTTCTAATTACACCATCATGGAACTTTAATTTGATAGTTCCAATTCCCTTCTTCTCCAAGCCATAGTCATCACATGTCAGGACATCACCACTTACATTAGTATCCAGCGTAGAAAACCAATCCCTTCTTGGAGTCATATGCTCAGTACAAGCACAATCCAAAATCCACTTATCCATGTCATTTATAGGTGACACACAGAGCACATAATCAACCTCCTTCTCAGCATGTACTACATTGGCAGTAGAACTTGAGGCTCTGCTTAGGAGCTTTGGACACTCCTTTTTCCAATGGCCCCTATTATGACAAAAGGCACATTCATCTCTTTCTAAGCTTTTCCTTTCCTTAGAAAAACTTCTTGAATCAGAGGGAGCTCTGCTCTTGTTTTTGTTTCTTCTTCTATCACGAGATCTGCCTCTTACATGTAGAGCTTCTGAAGTGGAAGAGTTATCATGTTTATCTTTATGCCGAACCTCATAATTCATCAATGCATTAGACACTTCATCAAATTTAATAGTGTCTTTACCATATAGCAAAGTAGTAGCTAAATGATCATATGCATCAGGTAATGAATTTAACAACAGTAAGGCCTTATCTTCATCCTTAATGTCTTCATCCAAATTCAACAAATCAGCAATTAACTTGTTGAATGCATCAAGGTGTTGAATCATCTTCGTACCTTTGAACTGAAATCTGTACAGCTTCTTCTTCAAGTGCAAACGATTCTCTATGCTCTTCGTCATATACTTGTCCTCCAATTTCTGCCATAATACCTTCGCCGACGTCTCTCGCATCACAGAGTACTTTTGAGCCTTAGCAAGACACAAACGAATCGACGAGCAAGCAACCCGATTCAATTTCTTCCATTCTTCCTCATCCATATCTTCAGGCATATCTTCGAGAGTTATATCCAAATCTTGTTGAGCCAAGACATCTCTAACTTCACACTGCCACATTCCGAAGTTATTGGTTCCGTCGAACTTCTCCACTTCAAACTTTGCATTCTGCACCGTTGTTCTTGCAACTCGAGCACCATCTCCACCGAATGGATTGACCTCGACATCTTGATTGCCTTCCATTTACCCCAACCGGATCAAAGCCGAAGCTCTGATACCAATTGTTGTTACAGTGACACCAAAAGAACAGTTCAACAATCAAAACTAACAAAGAATGCACCAATCAGAGTAGCTAATATAACCCAGCAAAGTATCAATCCCAAAAACTAAACTAAACAAATGAAGAAGAACACAAATCAGATTGTTTACCCAGTTCAGCAAATTGGCTACGTCTGGGGAGCAGATGGAACTACTCAATTTCACTATCAAAGGAACTTTTACAAAGGTTCTCTCCCAAAACCCACTACATGCACTTAAAACAGCGTCTCTCCTTTTTCTCTCTTTTATCTCTCTCTCCCAAAACTACATAACTGCTGCAGTTACAAATTGAGACAGTTTTTCTCAATACAGATAGCCCAAAAACCTAGAATAGGTCTATTACAACTTTGCTCATTAAAGAGCACGTGACAACAAAATGACTCAAACAAAGTTGAGCCAAACATCAACACTAGCTACCGGGCAAATCGGTTGGGTGCTGCAGATGCGTCTCTAAACGCTGGTGCTCTCTATTCTCCGATCCCAAATTCCTTAAATCGCACCTACAGGTATCACCGAGACATCGAACTCTAATACTTCATGAATTCGCACAATTCAAAACCCTGGATTTTGATTTGAGTAATACGGCTTCGTTTGAGAATGAATCTCTGGTTCCCCGAGAGCTGAAGGCCCCTATCAATTGCACTCGTCTCAAGTTTTTAGGGTCCTGCAATGGGCTGGTGGCTTTACGTGATAACTCTCGTCAAGAAGAAATTACCAAGGTTCACCGGTGGTGGACACATACCCAAAGCCATATATGAATTCACCATCATATTTTTCATTATCATATATATCAGCTCGGGAAGGCAATTTCTTACAGAACCTTGGGGATGGGTTCCATATAAACAAGCTTTACGGTGACGAATCTGCCTAGTGTTCTTCGGTGGAAGAGTATTATTAGGAGCTGCATATATAGTTGGTGTTACTTGTGAAGGGTGCTTGTTTGTAATGGCGCAGAGTCCGTTTCCTGCACGTGTGCTTGCATTTTGGATCATGAAAGAGTTTGGCAACGATGATTCATGGACTAGATCATTCCGTGTAATGATCCCTGGACAGCCTGAGCGGCTTTGGTCTTTATGGGCTGAAGCAATTGCAGTTATGGAAACTAGTGCATTTGTTATGAATACTGAAGGTCCTAGAGGGGGGTGAATAAGATTCTTTGCAACTTTTTTGAATAAATGTTGATATCGGGGATAAGAAGGAGTTGTACTATCTCGATTTGTAACTTAACGAGTAAGAAATAAAAAGTGCAGTAAACAAATAACACATAGATGTTTTTTGTAATGCAGAAACCCTGCACTCAGGAAGAAAAACTGCGTGTCCTTATCTCCTGAAGGACAAAGCTTTCCACTATTGTAATTCGTACACTTATACAAGATACAGAATCCGAGATGGCTACACAAGTTGCTATCCGGGTAGCCATCCGGTTCTAGACTCTCCTAGTCTCTAGAACGACAACCTAGCTAGCTATCCTGTTCAGACTATCCTAGTCTCTTGAACATTCACAACTATCTTGTCTCCTAAGTGTTTACACATGAAAGCTTAGCAAGAGCTCCACCTCTAGATTTTAACTACGCCTTAGCTAAATCTCTTGTGGACTCTTCTTGGGTTATTGCATCACCAATCACAATCTCATGGCATACAAATGCAATATGGTTTTTGAAAGATTTGTTCAAGCCAATGCACTAAGGTTTATAGTCACTAGGAAGACTTAGAACAAGATGGCTTATGAACCGAAAATCATGCACAAGATGATTTTTACAAATACAAAACAAAGACACAAAAACAACCACCAAACAAAGGAAACTTTGCTTGGTATTTATAGGCCAAGAGATTTACTAAGAGAACAACACACTTGTCAATAAATTTCAGAAAGTTTGGACTCTAGTCATTGACTTAGATGCTAAATAGAAAGCTAAGGCATAAGGCCAAGATACAAAAGACAAAAGCAAACTTTCCCAAAGTGGCTATTTTTCAAAAAGGAGGTAAAAATGTTTTGCTAGGCTTTACATAAAGCATGTCAACACATTTATCTAGGCAAAACAACTACTCGTCAATCACAGACACCCTGCTATTATAAGCACAGATAATTGAATCATAAACCTATGCTAAAGAAGCCAAAGTTTTGATAAATCAAGCTCACGGGTTTAGAAGGAAATCTCTTCACCCGATGGATGTTTGGGCACCAAGACAAATAGAGTGTTTGAAATTTGAAAAGCCAAAATGACTGGAAAGAACTATAATCCAAAAGATCAACTTTCAAGATCATTTTGAAATAAGTCAAGAAACCCAGGAAAAAATAGGATAGGAAGCAAAACTTCCATCCTCAGTGAAAAGACATATGATATGCATATGTATGATTTTACCTGAGTTACCATTTGATTGTGTTAGGCCTTCTTCTTGACTTTGGTCACTTGTCTTCACTTAGTTGGGCTTGACATATACTTGGGCTGTGTTTTGTTCAAAGAGGGATTGCCAATAATCAATTTACTTACAAATACATATCCAGTAAAAGAGAAACTCATGTCTTCCACTTTTTATCGCGGTGTAGAAGAGAACACAGGCGTTTATAATTTATATGATTGAGAATAGTGCACTACACATGGTAGTATACGAAGAGAGTCTATGTTGTCTTGATTAGATTCCTCAGTCCAAACATTTGGGATCAATGGTTATTTGCCTTGTAAGTCTTGGTTAGTTGACTTAGTTCAGTTCCTAAATATTCATTACAGTCTATGTTGTTTCCGATTCCAATCCAGTTTGTAACTCGTACACTATCACGGTCCATTATTTTTTTCAATGTGTGTATTGTACTATTGTTATTACAAGTTTAGTATCGGTTGGTGTTTTTAGTATCTATGTGCATTCATTCGAAATGATGATGATGATTTTATGGTAAACCGGATTATTTAGGGTAATGATCATTGGACATGTTCCATGCATTCTTCACCGCCCTCTTCTAACTTTATATTTGCTAATAAGGCCATATACTGAAAACTCACAAAAATTGTTACTTCATTATCATAAAAGTGTAAACTTCAAGGACATAATCAACTTCTAAAGCCCAAGATGAATGTCAATTTCTCTTATCAACATTAACAGTATAACAAATTGTTTATGAATATATCATGATGATTTAAATTGCACAAAACAAATCAATAACCAAAATTAGATCACACAAATTGCACTAATAAAGTATAAATTTCTTATAAACTTTCCTCCAATATCTCTGAAAATATTACCACATGCTCATTTTATCACACTTGCCAATTTCACCAAGCGCGCGCCTTTTTCCCATAAAAACGAGACTCCAAAATTGAGAGAGCGCCAAAATGGCCCAAGCGGCGAGGCTCAGCCTCCGACTGCAGAAAGAGCTCAAGCTCCTCCTCACCGACCCTCCTCCCGGGGCCTCCTTTCCACTCCTCTCCTCCTCCTCCTCCTCCTTATCCACAATCCACGCTCGTAACCCTCCCAACTCCTCCCCCCTTTAATTTTCTCAATTTTAAATTTTTTTTTTTTTGTACCGATTACAAATTCACACCACCAATTCAATTAATCTGTTTTGCTTCTATTTCAGAGATTCAAGGCCCTGAAGGAACCGTCTACGCCGGTGGGCTGTTCAACATTAAGATCCAGATACCGGAAAGGTCGGTAAAACCTATTATGTTTCAGTTTAGGGCTTTATATGAATTTGGGGAATTTTTTTCTTCAATATTTGTTTTTGTTGCAGGTATCCGTTTCAGCCTCCAAGTGTGACATTTGCGACACCGATTTACCACCCGAATATCGACACCGGTGGCCGGATCTGCCTTGACATTCTCAATCTGCCTCCTAAGGTTAGTGAGTTTTTCAGTAGCCACAAATACGATGCTATATTGTTTTGTGCAATGTTTGGTTAATGAGGCTTAGGTTTGAGACGATTTTGGTTCAATTAGGGAGCGTGGCAGCCGTCGCTCAACATTTCGACAGTGCTTACGAGCATTGGTTTGTTGTTGAGTGATCCGAATCCTGATGATGGGCTTATGTGTGAAGCGGTGAGTATTTGTAATATTGTACATGCTAATGGATGGTTGGGAGTTTTAGGTCTGTCAATTCTAGGTAACGGTTAGTTTTAAAGCGTTTGTGTTATGTGTCGGCAGAGTAGGGAGTTCAAATACAATAGACAAGCTTTTGATCAGAAAGCTCGGTCTATGACTGACAAGTATGCTCAGGCTGCAGCTAGTGGGAGTAGTGTTTGTGACGGCCGATTTAAAAGCCTTGCAAATCCTAGCACGGTATGAGCTTATATTGTGTAGCACAGTTTACTTTTTTGGATGTGAACCTGTGAAATGTGTTGAACTCTTTGCCCTTCTTTGCTCTGAGATGCAGCTGGAGGTGGATGCAACAAGCCAAGAGTCGAAACATCAAGCAAATGAGTTTGGTGTAAGTCGTATGAAGTTGATTGAGTTGTTGTTACTATTCAGTTTCAGTGTTAGCATATATGTGGTTAAAATTAACTTTTGTAGATCTGAGGGACTCAAAAGTGTTAAGTTGTTCGCTCTTATTGTTCTGCCAGGTGCAGCTGGAAGTAAATACAACTAGCCACGGTTTCAAACATGATGCAAATCAGGCTGTAACAAGTCACAAGAAGTTAATTGGCACTAGTAGGAAGCTGTCACTGGAGTCTTCAGTCCCAGCTTGCGAAAGAGATGCTCACAAGGAAGGGATTGAAGTGACTAAAGACCGGATGGAAGTTGAAAGAGCAGAAAAGTTGCCGAAAGATAATGCTAACAAGTGCAATCTAAGTCAGGAGAAGCTATGTGGGAGCAGACGGAAGTTATCACTAGGTGCCCTGAGCCAATCCCAGGAGAAAAGTGACAATGACATAGAGAAGATGGATCACTGTCCATCAGTGGAACTGCAAAACCTTCCTGTGCTATCTTCAGGATCAGTGCTGCCACTTTCTGGAAACTCTTACAAGCAAGTACTTCAGCTGAGTGAAGATAGTAAATTGGTAGATGACAGCATAAACATCGGATCAAAGAAGCCAAGGCAGTTTGGGAACAAGCAGTCATTGCGTTCATTGATCACATCCACTGTGGTTAGTGAAAA
Organism: Potentilla sterilis; assembly: GCA_963682095.1. Lineage (NCBI taxonomy): Eukaryota > Viridiplantae > Streptophyta > Magnoliopsida > Rosales > Rosaceae > Potentilla > Potentilla sterilis. The sequence goes on from OY821761.1 coordinate 2,942,353, forward strand.
TAAGGATGAAATGATTGGTTCCTCTCAACTTCCGCCTTCTCATTACCATACCAATGTGTTATGTGAGCCTTTGCCATCAGTTCCAGCTCTTGAAAGTGTCAAAAGGCCACCATATAAAGATACGATCGATGGAATGGGAAATAACTCTATTGATACAAAACGCAAGAGGCTTTGTTTAGCTGGCAAGAAGCTTTCACTTGGATTTAGAGGCTCATCACAGACACATGCGAACAATAACAAGGAGAATGCGGTGCCACAGATGAGCGAGTATAATGGCATTGGATCAAAGCATGGTGGTGAGAATCCAATGCTTAAGAAATTTGGTGTTGCATCCCTGTTGGAAGAGAACAACAGCAATATGCATCCGCACTCCCATAGTCTCTCTTCTAATCCATCCAAATCCCATCCTAAGCAACACCAGGACTTCAGGGTAGCTGAGAAGCAGCATCAAGGCTACATTGACACTGCCGGATCAACTAACCAAAAGAAAGCAGAAGAGTCAGCAGGACCTGAGTGTGAGTCAGTAATCGTGTTGGACAGTGAAGACAGCGAGGAAGAAAAGACTGTACGTGTGAAATCTAAACCAGTGCTTGCACGAAAGCGCCTTGGAAAGTGGAGAGTAAGAACGTGAAAAGTGAAAACCAATACACTCTTCAGTTCAAAAGTTTAAATTAAGTGTTAGCCTATTCTTTTATAACTGTTCTAATGATTTTTTCTTCTTTACTCCCAAGCTTGCTTAATTCATCCTTGTAGTTATTTTGATTGATTTTGATCAATGTCTTCATTCTCTAGTAACTTTGTATGGCAATGAAAATGAAATAATCTTTCTCAAAGAAATGAGGATGAATGTTTGGGCTTGGAGACTATCAAATGGGGCCGTTGAACAGCCCAAACAAGACAAATAAATTGGAAAATAAAAATGAAAAATTAGCCAATTAGGTAGACCTCTACTCTCTAAGAGCGTGTGGGTGAGGCGGTTGGCCTTGGCCTTTCATAGTTTTCATGTCCTTTGTGGGCGGCCGAAACTGAAAGCTCAAAGCCGAAGCAGCCAACTTCAAACTCCAACTCAGAGAGACATGATGGCTTCCCAAAGCCTCACAACGCTGAGTTTATCGCCGACATGGAGTTTCAGAAGACAATCTCCTTCAGCTCCACCTAGTACTACACCAGTGTCTTCATCCGCATCTTTCGCTTGTCGCCGGCGCCGCAGCCACGTGGTCCGTATGGCCCCAGAGGAAGAGAAGCTCACCCGCCGCAACCCCCTCGATTTCCCAATTGTATGTTCAGCTGATGTATTAATTTTCGGAAATTTGGATTTGTTATAGTGGTGATAATATTGTGTTTTGGAATTGTAGGAGTGGGAGAGGCCTAAGCCGGGGAGGAGACCGGACATATTCCCACAGTTTAGTCCTATGAAGACACCATTGCCGCCTCCGATGCCGTATGACCCGCCGGAGGAAGATGAGGAGGAGGAGGAGAAGAAAGAGGAGGAAGAAGAGCAAGAGCAGGAAGAGGACTCTCCGGAAAAGCTTGACCCAGATAAGAACAATTCTGTCTTTGGATTCTGGTAGAAACCTGGGTTGATTCTCTTTTTGTTGTTCTGAGTTTTGAGGTTGTTAGTACTTGTAGTGTTGTTGTAGTTAATAATGGAGTCTGCTTCTGTATGAGTTGAATGTTTATTTATGATATGTGATGGTGATTTTTGGGTATGGAATGTTGATTTGCTTTTGGATTCAAAAATGGCATCATCAATTTACATTCATTTATCAGAACCAACTCTAAATTCACAGTGCTAGCATCACTTTAGTGAAATCCTTTTTGAATAACGAATGCTATCCTAGGGTACATGAATGTAGTATCTTTATCTAGCATCCATCACGGTTATGGATATCTCATTTATGGAATCAATGTCTGATCTTCCATCAGGTAGTGATGATGACCCAGCTTCACTTCTTGAGATACCGTAGGCAGGTTGTTTCGGATCAGGCAAAAACACGATATCGCTTGTAAGCATGGATATCACTTCTGACATTGTAGGTCTGTCCATTGCATGTTCTTGAACACATAAAAGCCCGACATTAACAAATTTCGAAACTTGGTCCTTGGGGCATGAGTCTAGTGATGTGTCTGCGAGCTCATGACTATCACCTTGTTTCCGCAATTTCCAAGCCTGCAATTTAGAAGTTTATGAAGTATGTGAGTTTTTCATCTCTGTAGTTGAAATTGAATGCCAATTTAGATGTATCTTTAGAACTTACAAGTTCAATAAGGCTGAGAGTAGTAGATGAAACAAACATAGTGTTCTTTTTTCCACTCACGATCTCCAGCAGTAGAACTCCAAAGCTATAAACATCTGACTTCTCAGAGAAGATGCCATTCATGGCATATTCTGGAGACATATAACCACTGCATAAAATCATCATAGAGAATTTAGAGGCAGTTCATATTAGAAAAGCAAGTCTATAAATTTTACAGTGCCATGTTACTGTGAAACTACTTTGAACTTACTATGTTCCGACAACTCTGTTCGTATTTGCTCTAGATTCATTCTGTGTGAAAATTCTGGCCATTCCAAAATCCGATATCTTAGGGTTCATGTTTTTGTCTAGTAAAATGTTACTAGGTTTTAGATCTCTGTGTATGACTCTAACTCTAGAATACTTGTGAAGATAGAGAAGTCCTTGTGCAATCCCTTCAATAATGTTGACGCGTGTTTGCCAGTCTAACAGCTTCCCTCTAATGGAATCTGCATTACAGTTGAATCCATAGTATGCTTAGTGGTAGGCTTAGTTATTAGACAAAGATGCCATATTGAGCAAATCAGAGATAAAGGGGTAGTGTGAGTTTCACTCAGGGGTTTACCAAATAGGAAAACATCCAAACTTGTATTTGTCATGAATTCGTAGATCAGAATCTTCTCTTCTCCTTGAATGCAACAACCCAAAAGCTGAACAAGATTACTATGTTGAAGTTCAGCGATTAGTGTAATCTCGTTCATAAATTCTTCTAGTCCCTGTCCCGACTGTCTTGCGAGTCTCTTTACTGCTACTTGTTGCCCACCTGGTAGTACCCCCTGCATTTTTTTCAAAGTCAGGTGCCAATTACTCAGGTAGATAAGTGTTGATAAAACCTAGATTTTACCTTGTAAACTGGTCCAAAACCACCCTCTCCTAGTTTGCTGGCAAATGCAAACTCATCTGTTGCAGCCACTATTTCCGAAAAACTGTACATCTTAAACTCCTGTCCTCTCCTTTTGCCTATTTTGAGCCTGTATATTTCCTCAATCTCGGTAGTTTGAGACCTCAACTCAAGTAATCTATGCTCTTGACTTGTTTCCACCACTGCTGTACCTGATGAATGCAATGTTAGATAACCTGTACAGATACATTCTCAAAGAAGAGAGTTAGTTTTATATGGTTTCTGCTTACTAGTTTTTCCAAGTTTTCTCGTCCTTCTGTAGCAGTAGCACAAGTAGCCTGCAAGCAGCAGTGCCAACCCAACCAAAATGCCTACGATGCACCATATCCACCATCGTTTCTTTGTACTTCCATCTAAACCCAACCTCAGTATTAGCATTAAGTAGTTTAAGTAATTGACAGCTGATGGATCAGGTTAGTTCTGTACGAAATCCGAAACAGTATAGTTAGGGCAGGTATACCTTTGGTCGCAATTGTTAAGAGATAGGCAACTCCAAAGTAATCGTTCGGGACAAACTTTGCTCCTTGCTTATAAAACCGACATCCAGTCCCATTCTTGTATATTGCCTCATAGCCAATACAGGTGCAATCGCTCCAGCAGGTAGCATGACAGTCACTGAGTTCCAGGTTAGTACTGTTATCAGTGTATGTCGATTCAGTTCCATTCAAAAAACCCTTCGTTCGAACGAACAGCTCAGACCCATTCCTGCATTCGGAGGCCTTCTCCTCTATGCACACAGCATCCGGATACTTGGGGTTGAATGTGCAAGGACTGATAGCTGTGGTTTCCCATATACTACCGTTTACAGATAGAATTGACTGCAAAATTTGCCCCCAAGAATTCAGTTCCCATCTTGATATAGTTGTGTTGTTTTCAGGCTCATCTAGAGTGAGATTGTTCTTGAGATAATAAGAGAAGTACTTTTCTTCACTGTTTGAAACAAAAGTAAACCAAAACAAGTCATTCCTTTTCGTCAATTCAGGGGCGTCTTGAAACTCTCCGTTTTCCCAGACTCCACTGCTCCAGTATACCTCCTCTCGCCGCCAGACGATCAACTGGTCAGCACCACTGGGATCGACACCAAGCTTGAAAGCACCCGGTACAGGGGACTGATCACTCAACCATGACGAAATAGTCCAATTCTCTCCAGTCTTGAGGTTCCTTCCTAACTTCATTCCAGGCAACAATGTGTTTGATGCATTGCTAAAACTTTCCCATAAAACATTTCCAGGTGCTCCCTTTGAATCTACTTCTCTCAAGACAAGATTTCCAGTACCAAGTAAAGACACGGTGACATTACCAGAAGCTGTTTGATTTACATCGGCCAGAGATATTAGGCCTCCATCATATACGATCTTCAACGTCCCATTACTATCCAACATAAACACAGCAGATGAATCATTGATCGGGGATTCCGGGTTTCCCACCCAGATTGCATCAGGATGGTTTGGTAGTTTGCTGTACCATATTCCCAAGAAACGATTAGTGGTAGCACCAAGGTCACTAACAGAGCCAGGACTGAAGAACCCCAACTTGTAGAACCCGTTATCCGAAACCAGATGATCAGAAGCCAAGTCACTCAGCTGTTGGCCTTGCTTCATGTCAGCAATTAGTGTTTCTGCATAAGAACAAAACAAAGATTGCATGCCAAGACATGAGAAAAGGAGAAGCAACAGTCTTCTCAGTTCAGCCATGGTCTCACAGAACTTTGCAAACTTGAATACCCTTTTCTGTGATCAAGACTACAAATTGTTGGTGATTGCTTGCACAATTTAGATACCGTAGGGGGACTTGTGTCCAAAACTAAGTTGACATTGTGGACTAGTGAGAACTGTGAGATAAGGATTTCTTTGACTGCTTCTTTGATTTCTTTGAAAAATATACAGCGGCTACTGATGTACTCACATTTTAGAAGGTTCTGTTGGGGTAAAGCTTATTAAAGTCATGGCTACATCATCAGCCAAGTCATATGAGCCTAAAATCCCATCCTTAATCGCATTCTCACTATATTTTATTACTGGAAAATCCTAAATTTCAAAGAGTTACCATTTCCTTTTGAATTAAAATAGGTCATGGGTCAAAATCCTTATAGTTTTGAGTTCATAGTTTGAAGTTTGAAGCATAAATCGGCAGGCTTGCTTTCACAGGAGGAAGATATTAGAAAGAGTTTGGCTCCTTGCCTTTGACCTATGCAAGGTATAGTTTCCCGATGGGGATGTAATGCTTCAACTTACAAGTAATGTCCAAAATTTTTCTTTTTAGGTAATCCCTTTTGCCATTCTTGTTGAACTTTCGGGCTTTCACACTAAGAAATATAGAACCTGACAACAGTGTATTGCCTGCTCCTCATTTCCACTAATTAGTGAAAAAAACGTGGAGTATGAACAGTTGACCAATTTGGAAACATTGTTTCATCTTGCAGAGTTTTCACTCTTACAGATGAAGTGTGTTTGTGTCTGTGTGTCTCTGCTCTATCTTTCCATGTTTGGCAAAACATATTCTGTTGGTTGTAGACTTGTAGTTGTGCTACTACAGCACCATTCGTAGATTAGTATCTTCTCTTCTACTTGTATGCGACAACTTAAAAGTCGAACAAGCTTACTGTGTGTAAGCTCAGCTATAACTGTAATTTCATTCATGTTCTTCCAGTCCTTGTTAGTCTCTTTACTCCTACCTGTTTCGCATCAGGTAAAATCCCCAGGCATCATTTTTTCAAAGATCAGGTATCAATTTTGCAGGCAGCCAATGTTTCATGAACATAGAATTTACCTTGTACGTACACTGGTCCAGAAACAACCTCTCCCAACTTTCTGGCAGCTGAGAAGTCATCGGTGGCAGCCATTCTTCAGAAGCACTAAGCATCTGAAAGTTCTGCCGTTTCCTTTAACATATTTTGAACTTCATAATCTGAGAATCTAAATTCATCTAAACCTTGCTTTAATGCAACATCATCTACATTCACTTTTACATGCAATTCATAATTGAACCTTTCTGTTTTTTTTTTCTTACCGATGTCTTCCATGAGTCACATGTTTTCTTTTATGTATGTACCACAGGTAACATAATACCACCACAGCAAGTGTACGTAATGCCTATGATTGTGAATATCCACCATTTTTTCGGTAGGCATGGACTGAAATGGTGCTAGGCAGTCTTTAAGCGGACATTAGGCGGGTGCTAGGCGGTATGAAGGTCCTAGAGGGGGGGGGGGGGTGAATAGGACACTTTGTAACACAAAGATGTTTTTTGTAACGCAGAAACCCTGCACCCAGTGAGAAAAACTGCGTGTCCTTATCTCCTGAAGGACAAAGCTTTCCACTATGTAATGCGTACACTTATACAAGATACAGAATCCGGGATGGCTACACTAGTTGCTATCCGGTTCCAGACTCTCATAGTCTCTAGAACGACAACCTAGCTAGCTATCCTGTTCAGACTATCATAGTCTCTTGAACACTCAAACTATCTTGTCTCCTAAGTGCTTACAAAAGAAAGCTTAACAAGAGCACCACCTCTAGATCTTAACTACGCCTTAGGTAAATCTCTTGTGGACTCCTCTTGGGTTATTGCATCACCAATCACAATCTCATGTCATGCAAATGCAATATGGTTTTTGAAAAGTTTGTTCAAGCCAATGCTCTAAGGTTTATAGTCACAAGGAAGACTTAGAGCAAGAGAGCTTATGAATTAAAGATCATACACAAGATGATCTTCACAAATACAAAACAAAGACACACAACAACCACAAAAAAAAAGAAAACTTTGCTTGGTATTTATAGGCCAAGGTGTGCACTAAGAGGGCATCACACTTGCCAATAAATTTCAAAAAGTTTGGACTCTAGTCCTTGGCTTAGATGCTAAATACAAAGCTAAAGCATAAAACCAAAATACAAAAGACAAAAGCAAACTTTCCCAAAATGGCTATTTTCAAAGAGGAGGCAAAAAGGTTTTGCAAAGCTTTACACAAAGTATGTCAACACATTTGTCAAGGCAAAACAGCTACAAACACCCTACTATCATAAGCATAAATATTTGAATCATAAACCTATGCTAAAGGAAACAAAACTTGAAAAATCAAGCTCACGGGTTTAGAGAAAAATCTCTTCACCCGATGGATGTTTGGGCACCAAGACAAGCAGAGTGTTTGAAATTTGAAAAGCCAAAATGACTGGAAAGATCTAATTTCCATAGGAAAGATAAAAGATTAACTTTCAAGATCATTTTGAAATAGCCAAGAAACCCAGGAAAAATTAGGATAGGAAGCAATATTGCTATCCTTAGTGAAAAACACATGAAATGCATATGCATGATTTTACCTGAGTTGCCATTAATTGTGTTAGACCTACTTACTTCTTGACTTTGGCAACTTGTCTTCAGTTGGTTGGGCTTGACACATAATTTGGGCTGTGTTTTGTTCTAAAGGGGTTGCCAATATTCTATATACTTACACGGTACTAAAAGGGTGTAAGGCAGTATCTAAGCGGGTTCTAGGCAGTACTTGGCGGGTGGCGGGACCTAGGAGGGCGCTGGCTTAATTTACCAGGTAGCCTTTGTTTACCGGAATGACATCATAGAAATTCTTCTATTTATTCAAGTTCCAAGAGTTTCATCTTCGAAGGTTTTGTGATTATTCGAATAGAAACGTATAACAGAATCAAATTCGATTCATCTAAAGTTAGCAGCATTCAATTTGAGTATTTCAAAATTCATAATGTTTCTGGACTTACAAAGTTAATACTGTTTATGCATCAGTATATTCACTCTACTGAGTACTGAATGGTGAATCTGCCAAAAAAGAAACCGTACCTGTTTTCTTAGTTTTGGTATCAAATCATCCTCGCTATCTATTTATTCGTGTTTAACATACGTTTTTTCAGTTGTATCCCAAATCTTGGATGATTTGATTATGAAGTTATGATACACATGGAAGTGAGTTGGGTTTTGTTTGATCCAAGGGGCAAAACTCTCGAGCAAGGCGTTGTGTTTTTGGCCAATAGTGAATTTAATTAGTTGAATAAGCCACCTATATTCCAAGTGAGTTGCACAAGCACCAACCAATTTTTGCTCTTGCCAAAGCGCCAAACACACAAAACATATAGACGGGTAGGTCGGAATGTCCGCTGAAGATTGACAGATACACACAAAAAGTCACCTCACAACCCAAAATCTTCAACCTTCAATATGCCTCTACTCATATTCCAACTTCCTCCTCCTCGCTCTTCTTCTTCTTCTTCCTCCTCAAGAAACTATGGTAATCCAGATTATATTTTCATGATCATATCTCTTTTGGGGTCTGTGCTTTCAAGTCGATGGGTTTCCTAACAGTTCATATTTCTTCATATGCAGTCTCTTAGCCCATTGATGTTGAGGTCACTGGTGAGACTACTAACATCACTGGTTCGTGATCCGACTGCTTCAGTCACAACCCTCCTCTACTACAGTGAGCTTCTACCTCAGAATATCGTGCTGCAGAGATTAGTTCGACATGAATTAATGCTTGACCAAGAAAACTATATCTTCCACTTCCTGGTCAGCTTTCTGAGATGTTTTTGGTAAGAATATATATATAGGACTTGGTAGATCCAATACAGGAGCCGGCATTTTTGTTGTAATTGCATGACCATTAGTTAGTTTTGAGTGTTCGGAATTGAAATTGCCCTGTACTGCTACTGACTTCAAATCATAATGAGAAATGTATCCTCACTCTTGTAATAACTTCAAATCATTTTCTCTTTTTGGATATTACTTGTGTAATTGCAAACCATAGGGGATATCCCAATCTTTTTTGTTCATGGCACTGCAACTTTATGTCCTATTGGATTTTTAAGTGAAATCTTAATGAATTTTACTTTTTTACCATCCTGGTTAGTTTTTTTTTTAGAGACTTTTGGTAACCAAAATTTCAGCATAAATATATAAGTCTCACTTTTAAATTAGCCTAGACAATGTGTCATTTTTATTAAATAACCTCTTGAAACCCGTTTTTGTGTCACAATTGACGTTTGTGTGTCAAAAAATAATAAACATCGGAATTCGGAACAGTAAGGTTGAAAACGATTGAGAAAAGAAAAAAATAGAAAACATTATATTATAAATATAACGTTTGTATAAGGTTTTAAAACCTCATTTTGATCAATATTTACAACCAGATTCCCTTCTTGGATTAGGATTGACTTGCTTTTCATTTATAGCTTTAATTTCTCTTGAGTTGCTTCACAAAGTGCCTAAGAAGATAACAAAGATCAAATATCATAGAGAAAGCAACCAGCCGTTTCAGGTCTAGGAAGAGTGGATCCACTGGTACGGTGTTTGAAGCTGCGAATAGGCATGAATTTAAGTGTTAAACAATTTTCCATGTCCTTGTCCACCTTGGTCATATCAACATGAAATTGAAACGTAATGACAACACCATATGCCTAATGTCTGTTGAAGATGAGAGATCTCACATTGGAAAAATGACAAATAAAATATAAATTATAAGTTGGTGGATAGTACTTAATTGTACTGAGGCATTTTGTGATTAAAACTCAGTACCTTAAAGGTGATTAAGTTTTGACACTATCGGTACAATAGTGATCCACGGGCCATACTTGTCGCCGTGTTTAACAATGTCTACCGAGTTGATTATAAGCAGGAGCGACTTCCTCAAGAAGATCAGTTTCGGTGACAACAAGGCAGGCTTTTTGACCTCCAATGTGCACAAATTGCCAGCGTCCTGGCCGATCCAATTCTTCAGGCAACTTTCCCATTCTCATTTCACCGATTTTTGTGATGGTTTCTTGGTTTTCAGACAATGACATAAGATAAACAAGTAGACACCAAGACTGATAATTGAAGGCAAACATTATTTCCTTGTCATCGTCCCCCTGCAGGTCCAGGACTAAAGCTTTGTTTTTAAAGGGAAAAGGGCCACCCTGGCACATAGTAGAGACTTCTCTCCATTCTCTGTTGGGATGAGTAACGTCAAAGAAGAACACTTGTGGCACGCAAAGATCTTGGTGTCGGCGATTGCATAAGAGAATCTGCCATGTGCATAATATGAAGAGTGAATTTGGAAAAAAGGAGGCTGGGGCAAACCTTCCCACTTGCCTATTTCAGGGTCAAATACCTCAAATGAGAGAGCATCGATATCGCCGACCCTCCAATATGAAAGGGCGTATAGTTTGCCGCACAGCTCCACCATCAGAGGATAAAATTTTGCTCCTTGGAGATTGGCATCAAGCTTTCTGATCTCTTTTGCATTTGTGGGTCTTTCAAAGGCGTAAATATTTGTATGCCAAACGGAGTCATTATGTACTGAACCGATGCCGTGATGGGAGCTGGGTGTCACGCCGTCGGTGAAAACAATTTGGGATCCCAAAACACCACAACCCAAAAGATCCAGGGAGATGCGAACCGGCCTCATAAGCCACTTGCCGTAATGGTACTGGATCGTCCGCTGGGGAAGATGATAACAAGTCAGAAAGCTCGATGGTACGTACTACATACTCCACCCAGTCTCTCCACAGCCCTCTCCATAGCCTTTTTCAACTCCTACTTGGGTTGTTCCCCTTCCATGGGCTAATCGGGCCGATGGGCTTCTTGGCCCAGCACCGTAGTGGTGCCTAAACTGTCATTCCAATCAGCACGGTCCGTCCCGCTGTCCTCATCGGTTTTCCGGCCCCAATACTGCTGCTCCATTTGCGGGTGCTCATTTCTCTAGAGATCCAACCTGGTACCCTGACATTGGCACCACTCATCATATGACAGCTATGCCCCTGAATAATTCTCAACCTTATGGTGGTCCTCATAATGTGTTTATGGGTAATGGTGATTCGATGCCTGTTTCTCATACTAGTAACCTTCCATTCTTACTTTTCCCTTCTTGATATCTATCGTATTCCTTCCATTCGTACAAATCTTTTATCTGTTGCTAAGTTCACAAAGGATAATCTTGTCTATTTTCTCTTTGCTCCAGATTTTTATCGCATCTATTGCTTACGTACTGGGCGTTTATTGTTTCAGGGCCCATGTAAAGATGGTCTCTACCCTCTCTGCCTGTCCTCGTCTTCTCCAGTCCCTCGTGCCTTTGCCTCTATTCAGTCATCTCTTTGGCACAATCCTCTGGGTCATCTGTCTTCCGCCGTTTTAACACGATTGGGATCTACTTTTAGTTCCAATCTCTCCACTGAATCATTCTGTAATAATTGTGCTTTGAGCAAATCTCATGCATTACCATTCCCCTCCAATAAAACCTTTGCTACTTCTCTTTTCCATATCATTCATAGTGATGTTTGGATGTCACCTACTTTATTAGTTAGTGGATTTCAATATTATGTTTTATTCACTGATGAATATTCTCGTTACACCCGGCTCTATCCTATGCGCCATAAAAATGAGGTACTCACCCATTTTCAAACCCCGGTTGCCATGATCTGTAGCATTTTTCATGGTTCCATCAAATTTCTCCAAAGTGACAATAAGACCGAATATGTCAATCGTGCTTTTTCTCACTTTTGTAAATCTATGGGTATTCAACAACGATTTTCTTGCCGACACACACCCCAACATAATGGCCTCGCCGAATGCAAACATCGGCATATCGATATTATGGCTCGTATTCTCCTTGTCACATATGGGGTTCCTCAAAATCTCTGGGTTGATGCTGTTTCCACCTCTGTCTATCTTATTAATCTCCTCCCCACTCCCACTCTCAATTGGGACGCACCACACACTCGCCTTTGTGGAACCCGTCCCTCCTACTCCTCTCTACGAGTCTTTGGTTGTGCTTTCTTTCCTCATCTTGGACCCTATGTGTCCAACAAATTGTCTAGTCGTAGTCTTGAATGTGTCTTCCTTGGTTATAGTCCAACTCACAGAAGTTTTCGTTGTCTTCATCCCTCCACCAATCGTGTCTATATCTCAAGTCATGTATTATTTAACGAAACTACATTTCCGTTCAAAGATTTGCAGGTACAATGTGACGCTCCCTCTAGCCCGCAAGAATTCATTCTTTTATCTAGTTCGGGCCCAACCGCACCTCTGCAAGCCCACTTGCCGAGCCCAGCTCCATCTCCCACTGAAGTCAACCATAATCCTAATTCCTCTGCATTCATTGACCTCTCCCCCAATTCGACGCCTTCAACATATGTTCCTCTCTCCTCTGCATCGCCCAACCCACTACCAGCTACCTTTGTGCCACCGCCGCCTCAACCGGCCTCCTCCGCACCACCTCTCTCGCCATCAGATACCTCTGCATCGCCTACTGCTTTCGAGCCTCTTGCCTCTGCTTGGCGGACCTACCAGCGCCACCCTCCGGCCCAAGCGCCGCTACCTCCTGCTTCCACCACCACCGAGCTTCCCATATCACCACTCCCGACATCCGAGCCCTCTCCATCCCTTGCCTCAAGAGTTGAGGTTGCTCCCCCGCTCGAGCCTCCTCCTGATCCCCTCCATGAGGCAGTTTTAGATCCGCCTCACACCGCTCCTCCCCCTCCTCCTGCTGTGGGTGTCACCACTAGACTTCAGGCCGGCATCACCAAACCCAGACTTCGAACTGATGGTACTGTTAATTACCCAATACCGAAGGCTCTCCTCACTCTAGTTGAAGCCAGCGAGCCTACTTGTTATTCCCAAGTCTCTAAGCATGCACACTGGCGCACTGCTATGACGGAGGAACTCGATGCTTTGATAAAAAAATCAGACATGGTCCTTAGTCCCACCTTCTCCGTCCCAGAACACTGTCGGCTGCAAGTGGGTCTACCGCGTGAAGCGCAAGTCTGATGGTACAATTGAGCGCTACAAAGCCCGTCTTATGGCTAAGGGTTTCCATCAACAACCAGGTATTGATTATGCAGAAACTTTCAGTCCTGTCATTAAACCTGCTACGATTAGAACTGTGCTTAGTCTTGATGTGTCACGAGGATGGTCTCTTCGACAATTAGATGCAAGAACGCCTTTCTCCATGGTTACTTGAAGGAGACTGTGTACATGTCTCAGCCACCTGGCTTCATTGATTCTGCTCGGCCGAACCACATTTGTAAACTTCATAAATCCCTGTATGGCCTAAAACATGCTCCTCGAGCTTGGTTTCAACGAATGAGCACTTTCCTACTCTCTGTTGGCTTTCGGCAAACCTTGGCAGATCCTTCCTTATTCATTTTTCGACAAGGTTCACATGTTATATATTTTTTGCTATATGTCGATGACATCGTGATTACAGGCTTTGATATAAAAGACGTTGGTCTCTTGAGTTTCTTTCTTGGATTACAGGTGGTCCCCTATTCCAATGACCTTCATATCAATCAGCTCAAGTATGCTTATGATCTTCTTTCGAAGCATGACCTCTTACTCAGTACACCGGTTAGCACCCCTATGTCGGCCAAGTCTTTGCTCACTGCTCATGATGGCCCATTGCTTTCCAATCCTACAGCATTCCGCGAAATGGTGGGTTCCTTACAGTATCTCACTATCACTCGGTCTGATATTGTCTTTGCAGTTAACTCTGTCTCTCAATATATGAGTCAGCTGCTTGACCCCCATCTAATTGCCGTCAAGCGCATCCTACGCTACATCAAAGGCACCTTGACGCATGGTCTTTTCTTTTCACCCCAACGTCAACATGTCTCCCTTGTGGCCTATTCGGACGCTGACTGGGCTGGCTGTCCTGACTCTCGCCGTTCTACACCTGGCTATCTCATCTATCTCGGGTCCAACTTGATCTCATGGTGCTCGAAAAAGCATCCTACTATCGCCCGTTCCAGTACCGAGTCGGAGTACCACTTTCTTGCACATGCTAGTGCTGAAATCACCTGGTTAGACTATCTTTTATATGAACTTGGTGCACAGATTCAGTTTCCAGTTCAGTTATTCTGTGACAATCTCAGCACCACATACATGGCTTCTAACCCCATGTTTCATGCACGCACAAAGCACATTGAACTTGATTATCATTGTGTGCGGGAGAAGGTTGCTCTTGGAAGTCATAGGGTCTACTTTATTCCATCCGTTGATCAGCCAGCTGATCTCCTCACGAAACCTCTTCATAAAAATCATCATCACCTTCTCTCCGGCAAACTTGTCCGTCCAGGACCCTCAAGTTTGAGCGGGGGTATTGACACAAATCACTCAGCTGCACCAATCAAGCATGACAGTATCCCATCTGATCCTCCCATACTCTCGGCTGCTATAATCAAGCATGATTCTCCTAAACTTCTTCCATCCTAGTTACTACCATAATATTATGTAGTCAATTGTAATTACTGTATTCCATATCTAGAGTAGCAGCTGCTATATTTATATGAACATTCTGTATCAATCAAATCAATGGAAATACATTTCTAAAAAAGTGGAGTGATCAAATCCCAACCCGTATAACTCATCAAAACACGGCGGCCCTCTCCACACTGGTGTCTTTGGTAGTTTCTTTGATTCCTTGGCTACAGGGTCATTGACAGAGCTTGCAGGTTGAGAATTTTTGTCATTGACAGTATGTGTTAGCATTTAGTACCACACTCAAAGTATAGAGTTTAGACTCCCGCTAAATTCTATTTATAAGTTTGAAAAAAAAAAATATATATTCATCCTCAGTGTGTCGGTCTGTCTCCTTTGGCTGATTGAATAAACACATGGATTCATTTCATAGCAAATTCCCTCGACACAAAAAGTACATGCAGCCGCCAAAGATTGGTGGGAAACAAAAACTGAAAGGATTAGATAGTGAAGAGGAGGCTCATTCTCTTCAACGTTGATGTCCTTTACAACTTTACATTCCTCTCGGTCAGCTACCTACGCCTACTTGAGGTTCCCTATCTAAATGTTTAGGCCTTTGTGGTACAGAAAAATATTCTGGTTTCATAATAACAACCAGTGAAAAAGGATCAGATTTCCTGAATACCCCAAGGCATATCAGTGACCATTAGTCATACAAGTAATTTGAGTACCAATAGGAGACTGTTCAACAGTTCAACAGGACTGATAGAAATCTCAATTTTCAAGTTGAAGCAATGCGACATTTTTGGCCAGATCAATCACATAATTTTAAGGAGAATACAGTGGTATGTTACTGCGTCTTTCTTTTTCAGACATATCAAAGAGGAGGTCGGGGAATTCCGCATTAGTTTGCACTTTTGGCAACATCAACTCAATTAAGAACAAACTAAAGGGGAGAATTGAAATAGCTGATGATAATCCATGTATGAAAAGAACAATGTGAAATGCAAAAGGTTCAATACAGGGGAAAAATTGAAGAAAAATCGAATTAGCTTTGTATAGAACTAGTGTTTCAGAACATAGTAAACGTACTTCGACTATGAGCTGATCACTTCAGTTGGTGCTGAGAAAGAATAGTTGACAGCTTAAATAACAGGCCAGATCGCTGACACAGTAATTGGTGCTTATCTGTGGTCTTTGCTGACATCTTATTCAAGGCATCCTTCTGGCAGGCTAAAGCATAGGCAACACAATGCCTGAAGACAAGGAAAAGATTATAAAGTAGTAGTGTTATGAAGCAGATTCGTGTACATGCATTCATTTTTGTGAGATTTGGAGCCAAAAATGAAAATTTTAAATAGAAATAATACCTTGTCTGGAGCATCCCTCACCCTATAAAATATAGGTTTTTTTTTTTTTTTTTTTTTAATTAAGCCTAAAAGCTGCCTCAGGCACCTGTACACAGTTAGAAAAGCAGTTCATGTTAGTCCACAACAGGTCTAACTGAGCATAGGGAAAATAAGAATATGATCAACTTGACACAACTACTGGTAATACACAAGAAGCATAAGTGTGTGTGCAATCCGTAGAGGTTAAAGATCTTAGACTTCACCAGGTTAAAGGATTTGCTGTAATTACTGGCCGATTTTCTTATTTAATTTTTCACTGGCTCGGATGAAGCAATAGCAGTGAATCAAACGAAGAATTTCCCTCCAATATTTTCTCCGGGTTACCCCTCTAAATAAATCCGAATGCACAGTGTATACATTAAAAGCAATTAGAACTTTCATTTCGTTACAAACTAAGAGATCACCGAAATAAAATCTTTACAGTTTTCAAAATAATTTTTGGAGATTATTGAAGCAATGATATATAATCAGACAAATAAGAATGTTTACCAAAAGGAATAAATGATTTCAAATGAAAAACAATTGTCCATAAGGCATCTGTACCTAGAAAGTAGAAACTCAAGAGCAGAAGCCAAAATAACCTGTACACTAAGGAATAAGGATCTGCAGCAACTCATCCTTAACATCATTCGATACCCCATGCCCGAAAGCCAAAGCAAATTTCCTTGTTGATATCCAGATTCCGCGCTCTCCTCCCTGCATTCCTCCTAATTGAATGAGCGGTTTCATGGACAGTGATCACATTGTCATGACTGATGAATGTGCCGACCAGTTCCAAATGCAGGTTGCGTATGTGACATAACTGTGTCCAAAATCCCCTTTATCCTATTGAGTATGGCTTACAAGACCAATATACCGACATAAAACATAAATACATAATTACCAAAAATTACATTTTGGTGGTGGTATTTACCAATAGCAAGATTTAATTTTTTTGTACCATCAACATGATTTAACAGTAACAGACTGTTAATCCGTCCGATGTTGAATGACATAATTAACCCTGAAAATCTAAAAATTACAACATATGCTATATATATATATATATATATAAAAGCCACAAACCCAGACCCAAACTCTCCTCTTCTCCTCTCCTTCCCGACCAAAATCCCTAACCCTAATCTGAGATTGAGTGGAGGCGGCGAGGGCGAGGGGAGGCGGCGACCGGCAAGGGCGGAGGCGTGAAGGCAGAAAGAGGGCGGAGGCGCGAGGCAGGAGGTGCGAGGCCGGCCGGAGGAGGAGGAGGCGCGAGGTGGACGACAACGACGAGAGAGGCAGCGAAGGCGCGAGGGCGGAGGCGGAGGCGCGTGAGGTGGACGACGACGACGACCGCTGTTTCATCTTCCTCCCTCTGCCGCCTCTTCGTCCCGGACTCCGGCGGTCTTCATCTCTCTCTCTCTCTCTCTACTGATCTGATCAATTTTCAATTCAATTTTTCAATTGTTTTTCTTGTCCTATTTTTTATTTTTAGCTTCCTGATATGAAATCTTGTTCAATGTTGATTCAAATCATTTTATTCTTAAGCGATTTGATTATTGTATGTTGAGATTTTTGCTTGTGTGTTGGGATTTTTGTTTGTGTGTTGAGATTTTTGCTTGTGTGTTGGTTATGGTTGAGCTTATGAGGGTCAGTAGTATTAGAGCGCGGCGGAGGACGACGGAGCTACTAAGGGTCAGAAGTATTAAAGCGCGGCGGAGTACGGCGGAGGACGGCGGAGTTACTGATGATCAGTAGTATTGAAGCGCGGCGGAGGACAGTGGAGCTACTGAGGGTCAGTAGTATTAAAACACGGCGGAGGACGACGGAGCTACTGAGGGTCAGTAGTATTAGGTTGAGTTCTGAGGATCAGTAGCATTAGACTCACTGAGGGTAATTTTGTAATTTAAGAGTTAACTGATTCTGTTAGTGTTGGATGGAAACTTGCTAGTGGTAATTTGAAAAAGGAATTTTAGTGCTGGTAAATACTAATACAAAATTGTAGTTATTGGTAAAAAACTCAAACATAAACTTATAAGCCGAAAAATTAGAAGCTCTGAAAGGGTCCTTTGGGATAAGAGTGATCATGGCATCCCCAAAGTCGCTCCCATCATATAACACAAGCCAAACGCACCCACCCTTGTACTCATAATCACAAACTCCCCATTTTTTCACCCCACATTCCTACCTCAACAAATCCATCAGCATTTTCAGTTTAATCGAATCACCTCCGCCATCACCCATACCTTCGCCGCCATGTCACCCCAATCCCCCGACCTCAAGCCTAGCAACAGAAACCGGTGTCCCCCCCAAAATCTCAACAAACACCGGGACCCGACCCGATCCAAATCCGAATGCGGACTCTTCATTCCCACCCGATTAAGCCTCTCCGTCAACTGCTCCCTCTTCTTTGGGTACCATTCCCACCCATCCTCTCCACTACATTAAAATGAACGCCTTCAAAATCAATGTTATTCAGATTACATACCTGAAGCGCATCGCCACGTTTGACTTTCCCATATATGAGACGTCGACGGGTTTCCACAGAAGCCCACATTGTTTTTGTGGATCACACACCCGGCCAACCCAGCCCTTAGAAATTTGCTAAGCCCAATTTAACATTTTATTTCTTTTCTTTGTCTCATTATATATAGCATCATTCATATCCTTCCCACATTCTAATCACACTCGCGGGCAACTGGGCGCGTGTATCACTCGTATAATCTTCCTTCTCCCACACACCGCCACGTGCCTCTCCTTTCTTCATAACAAACCATAGTCGTTGATTCTGATCAAATGCCCTCTTGCGAACTTGACCTTGTCGCCACGTGTCCCGGTTTGGTCTTGGTGATAAAAAGCCTATCCAAACGGTGTCGTTTGGCCCGAGATTATAAACGACGCCGTACAATTCATTCTGATCCTGCCACGTGTCCCGCTGTTCCCTAACAAAGCTTCTCCTAAAACGACGTCGTCTTTGCCCGAATCTGCGTGAGATGAGTAAAACGACGCCGTTTTAATCATTCTAAAAAAGTTGTCCGCTTTACAGTAGACCGATTTCCTCCCTCTCTTTCTAACAAACTTTGTACCATTTCAAGACAGAAAAAATCAAGAAAGAAGAAACAACCCTCCCCCACTCCAGATATCAGTCTTCCTCCAACTTGCCTCCCTGCTATGGCAGGTTTAAGGAGCGACAAATCATCTCGGTCTTTTGTCCACCCCAACATCTTTTTCATTTCGACTGCGCCCGGAATGGCTTGGATGTCGACGACGTGCTTTGGGTCCTCCCCTGCCATTTATGTCGCGAAGGACGGCAGGTCGGAGACATCCATACTTTCTTCATAGTTCAGGACAGGATCGCCTCGGCGAATGAGTTTGAGGACGTAGACTGGATGCTACCCACTCGTCTGCCTTTACTCCCTATAAACCTCATCCTTTTCGACGACGAACCAGAGTGGCTACCTGATTTTCCGGGTTTCGACCTACAAGTTCATGTTCCTGATGATGAGCTTTTGGGGTGGGACTGGATCTTTCAAGTTTATGATGAACCCCAACTGGCGGCGAACTTGGTCCTACCCGCGGCCGAGTTTCTTGAGGTTGAAGAGCGGCAAATTGTAGGGCTCCAAAGTGCCGGCGATGAAGTGGAGCAAGAAGAGCTGGCGGCGAACTTAGTCCTAGCCGCGGCTGAGTTTCTTGAGGTTGAAGAGCCGCAAATTGTAGGGCTCCAATGTGGCGGCGATAAAGTTGTTCAAGAAGAGCCGGCGGCGCTGACGACAATGCAAGACTTGGTTGCGCTGGCGGAGGTGTCCGAGTTTCCGGAGAATGCGGCGTTCCCAATCGAGCCGGTCTTTGGTTTATTCTCATCGATTTTTTCCGGAGAATGATGGTGGACTGTTAGTCATTGTCTGATGAGAACAAACCGAAGACCGGCTAGACTGGGAGCGCCGCATTCTCCGAAAACTCGGGCACCTCCCCCAGCACAACCAAGTCATGCACTGTCGTCAGCGCCGCCGGCTCTTCTTGAACCACTTCATCGCCGCCACATTGGAGCCCTACAATTTGCGGCTCTTCAACCTCAAGAAACTCGGCCGCGACTAGGACTAAGTTCGCCGCCAACTCTTCTTGCTCCACTTCATCGCCGGCACTTTGGAGCCCTACAATTTACCACTCTTCAACCTCAAGAAACTCGGCCGCGGGTAGGACCAAGTTCGCCGCCAGTTGGGGTTCATCATAAACTTGAAAGATCCAATCCCACCCCAAAAGCTCATCATCAGGAACATGAACCTCTGGGTCGAAACCCGGAAAATCAGGTGGCCACTCTGGTTTGTCGTCGAAAGGGATGAGGTTTATAGGGAGTAAAGGCGGACGAGTGGGTAGCATCCAGTCTACGTCGTCAAACTCATTACCCGGGGCGATCCTGTTCTGAAGTATGAAGAAAGTATGGATGTCTTCGACCTGCCGTTCTTCGCGACATAAAGGGCAGGGGAGGACCCAAAGCACGTTGTCGACGTCCAAGCCATTCCAGGCGCAGTCGAAATGAAAAAGATGTTGGGGTGGACAAAAGACCGAGATGATTTGTCGCTCCCTAAACCTGCCATAGCAGAGGAGGCAAGTTGGAGGAAGACTGATATCTGGAGTGGGGGAGGGTTGTTTCTTCTTTCTTGATTTTACTGTCTTGAAATGGTACAAAGTTTGTTAGAAAGAGAGGGAGAGGGAAGAAGTGTTAAGGCTTCCGAATAAAGAGGGAGGAAATCGGTCTACTGTAAAGCGGGACAACTTTTTTGAAATGATTTAAACGGCGTCGTTTTACTCATCTCACGCAGATTCGGGCCAAGACTTAAGCTTGTAAATGCAAAATAAGCATAACAAAAGAAAGAGCAAGTTAAGGTCATACCACAGAGGCAAAGAATTCCTTGGATTTAAGCTCGTCTGCTTCAAACTGTAAAAACCAACCAAATTCCAACCCATGAGTAACAGTAATAAGATTTCACCACAATCTAAGACAAATTCAAAACAAAAATCACCCTTGAATAATGTACCAGCAACTCGGGGTAAAGGCAAATAGAATTATCTTCTTGCAGGCGGTGAGGGATCGACGGTGGAGAATGAGCGGCAGTTATGTGCGAGAGTGGAGGGGAGAGAGATGGACATTACAATTTGGGCCAGATGCCATTACTCAAACCCAAATTGGCATCACGTACACATAAAAAAATGTCCCTAGTTTAGGGTTAACAATAAAGTATATAATAGTTGGGCGACAGAGATTAATGTTTAATTAAAAACCGAGTCAAATTGTTTAAAATATATAATAATAGCATACATAAGTTAATGTTTAACAATCCATATGAATGTCTCAAATTGTTTAACAACCCATATAATGATAGCAATGTCTCAAATTAGGTAGCAATACATCTCAAATTATAATAGTTGCATGGCTTATAGAAATGTTTAACAAACCCATTTTCCTGAAACTAAAAAACAAATAAACTGCACTAATTAAGCATATCTTATATACATTTACAGTAACGAAACGATTATCAGTTTAAAAGAATTAGGTATTTACTTAAAAAAAAATTACGAATAAGTGCGCTTTCAAAAAATAAATAAATTCAGATAAGTGATGGAAATAAACCGGTGGAAAGTCATCACTTTCGGCCCAAGAGAACCCTCCCGGTCCAACTACCGCTCCAGCAGTTAAGGGGGTCCCTTGACGCATGAGATGCTCTTCCACATACACCGTCCAGGTTTGAGGACTCGGACGAAGCATTATAAAGATATATAGTGATTTCAATGACTGAGATTTGTTTATTGAAAACATTTGTCGATGGAGCTATATATATGAAAGATAAAAATGATAGTTATGTGAGGTGCAAAGAAAATTAGAGGTGTGTCAGTGAAAGTTTCACTAACAAGGCATGACACTTCATGGCATGCTATTTGGATCATCTTCTCCAAAGACAACCAACCTAATACAAAGCAAGCCAAGTTATTGCCATATCATTGACCATATGTCATACAAAGCACCCCAATACACTTCATGGCATGCTATGTGAGCTTGACCGGATCGATCACATATTTTTGAAGGAAAATACAAGGACAATTGAAGTTACGAAAGGTCTTTCTTTCCAGACATATCAAAGAGGAGGTGAGTTAACCTCTTGAATAAGGTACCCTTGCCCCAAGTCCTAAACCAACAAGCCATTCAGGACAGAAAACCAATAAATTCTGTTTTGGCATTATGTTAAAGGAAAATAATATTTGTGTGCCTTCGTTAAACTAATGACGCTCGTCAAAGTACTGACAATAGTGAATTAAGTGTAATCATAAATGTACTTGTTATTACCGTTATAATCCTCACCCTATATAAAAAGGTTCTCTAATGAAATGAGTAGACCATTCCATTTTTCCTATTACACATTATCAGCACGTAACTTTACTCGCTGAGAGTTTTTTTTAGCCACAAAAAAAAAATAGAAAAAAAAAATCAAAAAGAAAAAACCCTAGCCTCCCACCCCCCCGCTAACTTTGCTAGCAGCTGCCCCGCAACCATCCCAGCTAGGCTTGCACCAATCCGATTGACAACCTCCATCTCCTCCGATCAAGCTTCTCAGATCGGACCGGTCATTTGCTGACCCGACCCAGAGCCGACGAGGCTCCATCTTGCCTCACGTTTCCCCGAAGCTGACAAGCCCCAACCCTCGGCTGCGCGTCTGCCCGTTCGAACTAGATCGGGCTGCCTCGCCTCTGATCGACGCATCGACTCCTCTGATCGGCCTCGATCCTAGTTCCCCCTCCTGTGCCTGCTCCTCTAATTCGCTGCCTAGCCCTCCTGTGCTCTGCTTAACGAAATCACCACCATTGAGAAAAATGAAAAATGAAAAATGAAAAAGATGAGAAAAATGAAATCACCACCATTGAGAAAAAAGCGTAATGAGAAAAATGAAGTCCTGAGGTACAAGGCTCGCTTTGTGGCGCAAGATTTCGAACAAAGCCCTGAAATTGACTATGAGGAGACATTCTTCCGTAATGGACGTTAAAACGTTTCGCTACTTAGTTAGTTTGGTAGTTTCCGAAGGATTGGAAATGCAGCTCATGGATGTGGTTACAACATATCTCTATGGGGATCTTGATTCATAGATATATATATGAAAGTGTCTGATGGTCTTCCATTGCCCAAGTCAAGTGACTCTAAACCACGGAGTGCGTTTGCAATCAGATTGAAACGCTCACTTTACGGATTGAAACAATCCGGGCGGATGTGGTATAGCCGCCTAAGTGACTATTTGATTGGGAAGGGATATAAAGAATGATGAATTATGCCCCCGCGTATTCATAAAGAAAATGAGTACCGGATTTGCAATTGTAGCTATATATGTCGATGATATGAACATAATAGGTACTCTTAATAAAATAAGAAAAACCGCGAGCTACTTGAAATCCGAGTTTGAGATGAAAGATCTTAAGAAAACTCAGTTTTGTCTAGGCATAGAACTAGAACACTGAGTTTGTGGAATACTTATCCACCAGTCTGTGTGTGTCCAAAAGATGATCAGACGATTTAACATGGACAAAACGCATCATGTTAGCACTCCCATGATCGGTACGAAGTTTGGATATAAAGAAATATCCATTTCATCTAAAGAAAGATGACGAAGAGCTACTGGGAGCTGAATTTTCCTACTTAAGTGCAATAGGCGCATTATTGTACCTAGCTCAATGTACTCGACCATATATTGTATTCTCAATGAACTTATTAGCTAGATTTAGCTCAGCGCCAATGCAGCGTCATTAGAATTATATTAAGAACATATTTCGATACCTAAAATGAACCATTGACTTGGGTATATTTTTCCCCTACATAAAGACAAGAGGGACTACAAATGGGATGTAACCCCTAAATGATATTTCGATAGAGAAGCTACCACCCCCTACACTGAAACCCCAAATAATGTACTAATTGGGTTTGCTGATTCTGGGTACCTCTCGGACCCACATAAGAGTCGTTCTCAATCTGGTTATGTATTTACCGTTCGGAAAACGACAATATCTTGGAAATCAACCAAGCAAAACTTTGTGGCTACCTCCTCAAACCACTTTGAGATTATTGCTCTGCCTGAGGCGGTTCGTGAGTGTATATGGTTGAGGATCATTATTACACATATCCGAGAGACTAGTGGTTTAAGTACTACCACTGAAGAGCATACTTGCATTTATAAAGACAATACAGCTTTCAAAGCTTCCTTAATTGATGTAAGAATCAGAGAGAGATGTAGACTTCAGAGGGAGTCCAATATACACATGTGATCCTTAAACATTAAAAGTGTGTTGCGCTCGTTTTCCTTTTGACCAAGTTTTATTTTGTCCCACTGGATTTTGTTACTTGGCAAGGTTTTTAATGAGACAACGATCTATGCACCATTTTGTTTTTGACTTGGCACAATGAGGAGTGTTAAAGGAAAATAACATTTGTGTGCCTTCATCAAAGTAATGACGATCGTCAAAGTACTGACAATAATGAATTAGGTGTAATCGTAAATGTAATTGTTATTACCGTTGTAATTCTCACCATATATAGGGGTTCTCTAATAAAATGAGTAGACCATTCCATTTTTCCTATTATAATTTTGGCATTCTTATATAAATTACAAATATTTCGTCGATCTATATGTCACAGGCTACTCTTCCACATGAAATAATTGAAGTTCAAATCATGCATTTTGTTTTTGCAAAATTTAGTAAGGAATTTATCAACTACAAAATCCCAACCCTCAGTAACAGTAATAACATTTCACCAAAAACTAAAACTCACATGTGTACACAAATTCACAGTAAAAGGATCAACATTGGAAACACAGTGTAATTTACTCAATAACTTTTAAATTATCATTCCCAAATACAAAACTTACAGTTAACGTTCGAAAACAGTAAGCAAGAACTAAATTGTACAAGCTAGAGTTGATTAGTTCATCTTCTTATATAAGGTCTCTCATGCTGCATTATCTTGAGTAATAATTGAAGCAAGGCTCTCTACATAGATACCAATACTACCAACTTCGCCAGCGCCGCTTCAACGAGTCCCTAGCGCGCCCAGCCTCCTGACGACGTCCAGCGCCACCCTCAAATCCGGTAGCGACCCAGCATTGCAGCAACGGGTTTACTCGACCCGATTTCGTCGCCCGACCCGGATCTTTTGATCCGACCCAGACAAAACGGTAAATAGTTTTTACCCCAGTAAATTTTTATTTTACCCTACTAGTTAAAACAGTTACTGCAGTAATTCTTAAATTAGTTTTACTGCATGTATATGGTGAATATGACTAACCATATGTTTTTTTTCTTTTCCATGAAATTTATTGCACGACACATCGTAATGGAATTGCGAGAATTATTCGTTGCATGTACATGGAAGAGCATCTCAAAATTGCACAAGGATCAAGAACCGAGTCCTCAAGCGCAATTTATATTTCTACGCAGTTCATTTGGCGAACTAGCAAGTATGATTTTATAAAAGTTTCCATTTTTCACAATTTCAATTACTTGAACTTGTTGTTAGAACTTATATGCTTTTCAGAACGATACAAAGAGGCCCCACCCACCCCGGCGTACCACAGTATTTTAGGGGTAATTGTGATGTTACGGTCCAAAGTTGTGCTTGTGGTTGTGATGTCACTGTGAATTACAACTCTCAGTAACTATTTTATCACGATTCCGACAAAATATTGTCGATGAAGAGAGTCGCAAAGAGACAAACTCATGATGTGTGACGGAAATTGTCACTGTAACATCGATATGTGACGAAAATTGTCACAACAAATATTGAATTGAGTTACCATAACATTGGTCTCGACCATTCAATACCTTCCCTCTTGTTCTTTTGATAAAAAAACAATTGACCACAAAATGCGCCTAGAAAAAGAGGGGGGAGGCTACGCCTCGAAACCCCTGCGTTATAGAAAAAAAAAGGCTATTGAAAAAAAAAAAGAAACATGTCATTAATATGGTTCTACATCGGTTCACTAATTGCAAATAATACAATCATATGATCAATATTTACAAGAGATACATGGAAGAAGATGAGAGTATATCCTCATGATTATCACCTTGTGAAAATTAGAGAAATTCCTTATGTATTGTTTCTAATGAATGCACACAACTTATGAGTCAATATTGTGAATGTATTTCACATGTATTATGATTCGGATTCTTTGAATCTATGACTCATGTAGACTCTTACATACATTGTCCGGAATTTTGGACATGCTTTGATGATCCATATATGTAAGTAAGCAATGAACATCGTTTCTTTTGAGCAAAGAAACTATTGGGATCAAAGATTATCAAAAGAATATTTGGTAACGTCATGAGCAATGCTCAAGGCTTAAAGATGACATTCATGTCACTCAAATCTTCCTCCAAGTTAATAGAAGCATCATTTATGCCTTTAAAACTACATATGATCCCACTTCTTATGATCCTTCATTAGCTTTGCTCATTATATGGAAGCTTAATCTTTAGTAAAGTTTCGTAGTAACACCTTCATACTCTAAAGATAATGATACATAAGATGATGGCCTTAATGCCCTATCATGGTTTAATTTTTGAGACACAATGATACTTTGGTGATCCATATAATGGTTAAACTCAAGTCATAACACTTAGATGTTATGAAGCACTTTGACAATGATTGAAAAGTTGAGAAAAACCTAAAAATCCCGGTTTTCCAGCTTGCAGACTCATCATTGGACGGACCGGTTCATCTACTTTTAGGCCGGTTCTTAGGGTGAAATTTGGTCCACTATTTTTTAACATCCATGGCTACCTGATCATAAAATTTTAGGGTCATTGGAGACTTGGAAGGTGGTGAACTACTCAACACAAACTTTCACTGACCTCCGGCGAATGTTCCGACCGGTTTGGTATGTTTCTAGCTAATTCCGGCATTGAGGCTGGTGGTGTTGGAATCCTAACACATGTGTCTATATACTGTTAAAATTTAGTAGCATTTGGTATCCCAGAACTTAGTGAAACGTTTCAGGAAGTATACATGCATGTTACATTTTGTAACGAAATGTATCTTGTTAACAAATAAGTGTTAACGATCAATACCATTTATCGTCTACATACTTTATGTGCCATATAACGCTACCACAAACACCTAATGATGGGTTATTTGATTATGAATATTGTCTTTGAATAAGACATAAGCTTTCATCTATAGTCCGCTATATAGAAACCTTAACAGGCGATCTCGTTTATGTCACTTTTTGATGAGTCAGTCTCCCCGTCGTTAGGGGGAGAGAAGAACAAGTTTGTTCAAGTAGAACGACTTGGCATTGCCATGGTTTGTCCCCACTGTGTCTCATCATGTTCCCCAAAGTCCCATGAATCAAATTGATGAGATTTAATATACATGCTGCAAAGAGAAAACTATTGGTTTTTCAAGGAAAAGATCAGAATAGTACTCTTGTATCAAACATGCCTGTAAGGATTGATGTCCGAATCAATGGACATATTGTCACTCATAAATAGTGACATGGTGACTCCACAAAAGTGGTAGATAGTGTCTCTAGGCCGTGACTCTCACAGAAGTGTAGAGAAGGCGCTTAGTTGGATATACACTCGCCGAATACGAGTTTGGCACAACTTGATCCTTGGATCAATGACAACTCATTCGTCTCATAGATTTTCTAGATTAAGGTTATCATTGGGGGACGCCTCAATGAGAAGCCAATCCATATAGAGATATCTACAAATCCAAATTATACTAGTGTACATGAGAACGTGGTGTATGAGTTAGATATCGAACACATTCACTCCATTGAATTAAATACCAATGTTGTGAATTGGCCTACATGGAAATATATGCGATCCAGTTTAAACAAAGAGATAGGTCCTTGGTCAGGTAATGCCGACACCGCAAGTGTAAACCCTATCGATAATCTTTGATGGAAAGCGTAGTGAGAAAAAGAGCATAGACTCACCTTATGGCGCAAGGTCTCTCACAAATACCCTGGAATCGACTACATATGCTCTCGTAATTGAGTCATATTGTACTCCACTACCTTGTCAGTTAGGTAGTTCTGAAAAACTGAAAATACAGCTTGTATCATCTCTATTGGGACTAAGTAAAGAGATGTACATAAACATCCTAAATGGATTAGTTTTCACCAAGTCAAGTAAGCAAAAAACCACGATTGAGTGACTACTTGATTGGAGATGGGATGAAAGGAATCATGCCTATTTGCATGTAAACTTAAGATGAATTGTGATTGAGATATCACTAATCCGAAGTTAAGAATGAAAGGATCTTGGGAATACTTGGTCTCGAGAGTGAGAACCGTTAGTGATGAACTTATTCATCTATCGGCTTATGGTTATCTAATAGACGTTAAACCAAAGCCTATATATATATATATATATATATATATATACCATGATTAGTCGATGTCTTGAGAAGACTCGTTTCGTCTATGTGACGAGAAGTCTTGGCAGATGAAACTCTCAATCTAAGTACCATGTGCGCAATCATGTACTTATCACAACATACTCGACTCGACATCTCATTCACTATAAACTTATAAATCCAAGGTAATGGCTACATGTGCCCACGCAATGCCATAGTATATGGCGGTACCTTCTTCCAAATATGAAATATTTAGGCTCATTCGATCCCATCATAAAAGACACATCAATAGGCAATTTCAGAATCTGCCTAGTTCTGTATGTCAACTTCCCCGAGATCTACATGACAGCTCACTCGTTGAAATATGGTAAATATGATACCTTTAGAAAGGTCTATGTGTTTACTTTCCAGAGACACCAACCATTTGATCAGAACTATCATATAGAATGAGTTATGGCTATTTTAGCAAAGCATAACGAATATGTCAGGTAATTTACAGATCAGTCACATTCGACAGAGCTTTGTGATAAGCTTAGAATGAACCACATTGTATACTTTATATCACTAGAAATATATGAGTGTCTAGTGTCCAGAACTCTTTATGGTTTATTCATACTTATTGTATCGAAGAAGTTATGACTATTTAAGTATACAAATGACATGTTGCGCGTGAATCTGATTTTCAACGCGAACTCTAGTTTTGAGTTGTTAAACTACCTTCTTCCTTAAGACCAAGTAAAACTAAATATAGCTGGTCTAATACAAGGATAATGTGGCCGTATTTAATGACTAGATTATTGGCCACGCATACTTTTGAAGCTTGTGAGGAGCGTTTGTATACGCCATTAATCTAAACTCTGAGATTGAGTTACCAATCAGGGGGAGTCTACCTCACATGTAATCTTCAATTATAGTTAGTGCGTTGTGCTTTTTTCCCTTCGATCAAGTTTTTTATTTTTACCCAAGAGGTTTTGTTTTGTTTAGCAAGGTTTTAGCGAGGCAACATGTTATGCACCATGCACATTAGGTACGCGACACAAGGAGGAGTGTTCAAGGAAGGTTAATTACATAACTGACGTTGTGTGTCTTGACCTAGTTAGACTAGAATAATAGTTACCTTAGTAGATAGGGAATCTCTGATTATTCAGGATACTTGATGTAATGCCTATATAATGGCCTCCTTATTTATCAATAAAGGTTACGTTTTGCATATATTTTTTTTCTCCTAGAACACAACAATGTTTATTCATAATTTATAATAGAAGCAACAAAGTACAATTAATTTCACCACATATTTAGTTTCCTCTCATCCAATTATTATCGTTACCAGGTACATATTCATCAATAAACTCATTGTCAAGATTTGGTGTGGATATTGCATACGAAGCTTGTTGCTCCCTTTTAATAATCCTTGCTTGCTTGTTTTTCTAATAAGTCCTAACTGGGCCGGAGTATTTTGAAAGATCCACATCCATTGTGGTTGCATCATTCACGCGCTGTATTTCTAGTTTATCTTTCTCTCGAAGTTGTAGCCTATGTTCGAGATCACGCTCTCAAAGGTCTGCAATTCTCTTCATTTGAGTTAAGAGTTGACATGTGTCATCTTGCCTGCACTTTTTCTTAGCTGTTCTTTGAGCTTTTTGGCCAGAAGGGCGTGCATGCACAATTGAAGAGCTTGGGGTGACTTCAACGGGAGTACTTTCTTCGCCCAAGTTAATAGGTGTCATACCACTACTGCTACCATCATCTAAGAACGGAGCATTGCTAAACTTTTCCGTATCCATCAATATTGTCCAACAATGCGCAAAGTGAGATACACCGACTTAGCTTGTAATTCCTATATGCTCATATGATTTAAAATATATTAACGTCACAAATATGAACTTGTAACTAGTGATTAAGCAACAAAATAAATATTAATTGTCATAAACATAGATATTAATTAAAGGTTATAAACAATACTAATGATGGCAAAACTACACTTAAACGAAACATATTAATGAGATCAATATTCATATTTATGCACATTAATATTAAATAAGAGCTAAATTAGTTATAAAAAAAACTTATATATAAAACAAATTACCAAATCAGTAACATTTTCACCACTTGCGTGGGCGACCGCCGCAAGGGTAAGAGCTTGACGCCACCTTGTGTAAGCCAGTCTAATCTTTCTCCAACGAGCTGTACACCCTCCTCCCGACCTAACAACCGAATCAACGGACTTGCAAGTTTCGTACACTTCCCATATACGATCCCATAATTTTTTCTTCTCTTGATTGGTAACCTTGTCTCCATCTTCACCAATAGCAACCACCGCCATACACAACGCTACATTTTCGGGCTTTTTTCAAGCTTCTCCTTTAATTTTGGTGGTGGCAATTTTTGAAAGAAAAAAAATTAAAAACTAGCTTGATGAAGAACAATTGTGAAAATAAAGACTTTACAAGGAGATGAGAGAAGGTTTGGAGTGTAAAACTATGAAGAAAATTAGAGGTATTTATAGATTTTGTCAAGTTTACTGTTCCAACGGGAAAATTATGTTTTATATATTTTTCAATTTTTTTTCCTAGTTGTATATAGTTTTTTTTCCTATTTTTCTATGGGTTCCAACGGGTACATTTTCCAATCAACAAATCTGGGCCGTCGGATTCAGAGAAGCCCATAACGGCTAGTCTGAAGTGGGGTGACGCCAGCCTCCTTGCGTCATCTGCGCGTCCCAGCTGATCTTCAACTTTTTGTCGTCATCTGCGCGTTGCAAGCAGAGGAGAAGGAAGGTGCGTTGCAGGCAGAGCAGAAATGGGTTTCCTTTTTCAAAATCCTCCCTTAAATGAGTTGGGTTTGGGGAAGGAACCCAATTATGGGTATGAGTTTCAATGGTTGGAGAGGGATTTTAATGGGTTTTGAATTTGGGTATGGGTTTTCATCTGATTGTTGGAGATACCCTCACCATTCACCACAATGGGATTACTAATCCCACTGTTGTTGCGAATAGAAATCATAACTGGACTTTAGTTTAGTTTGGTACGGGCCTAGTTTGAGTGATGAAACATGAGCTGGTCCAAAGTTGAATGATTTGTAAAGATCCATGTTAGGAAACATGAGTCCCTCTTCCTGATTCATTGAAATGAGATTATTATAGAAAGAGAGTATATATGGTTGAAATCTGGTAAAGGATATTGAAGAATCCTCCACAAAGTAAGCAAATAATCCTGGCCTTAATTAGTGCCTTGCATCAGCTAGCTAGCTGGAATGTTTGATAAGAACACCAGCTGGGATCTCATCAGATTTGGATGCTGATTGATATGCACAGGTTGGTAGATTGGCTTGTGATGTGGTCTTTAATCTTCATGACCTCAACAGACTGAAAAAAGATGGACACAGGGATATGAAACATCCTTTTCAGAATTCAAGATTGAGTTTTTGACCCATGACTTAAACAAGAAGCAATGAATGGAAAGCCATTCTGCTCCCTTTTTTTGATCAAAGTAACATGGGTTTTGCTTAATTTATGTCCCAAGAGGACAATTAGAGGGGCTTTGATTAGGTTGAGGTCAATGCAGTGCCTAATCCACAGTGTGCTGTCTTATGCAGGCATATGTGGAAGTGACACTAGTGAACTTTCTTTCTGGTTTTGTGTCTTATTATACTAATGCCTGAACCTGCATCAACCTAATCTAACATATATTATATTTTCATCTGAAACACAACCTAATGTATTGCATAATTGTCTTGATTCTAACTTAGATGCATCAACATATTTACTTGCGCGCTTAATAAGTAAATATGAACAAACTAGCAGTAAACTAAATAATCGTAGTCATTATTGAATGACAACAGCATAATAAGTAACGATCAGATCATGTATTTATAATAATATACATTTGAGTTCATACTCTAAAACATGTCAAGACAATCCTGTTATCCCCTTGATCACTTACCAATTTAGTACACAAATTTACAAATTCATTTCACTGATTGTGATTGAGGGATGATGGATCCCTGACCAGATTAATTAACGCTAATCAGATCAGAAATAACGTAACATTAAATAGAAATACCTGATCAACATCCCCTGATCGAGCCACGTATTAGGATACTGTTTATTTCTCTGGTATAATCCTCTGCAAATACGGTTAGAATGGCCGTTAACAACGACCTGCAAAAAATACCAATACAAAAATATGAGAATTAATTAAATAAAATTGCAAATTTAAAAAAAATTAAAAAAAAATGATTCCATCTGGGTCCAGCTCAGCATATTCCATCAAACCTCCTTGACTTTACTACCCGACGCCCACTCCCTCCACTACTCCCAATTAGTATATAAATCCAACGGCCACGATCACCCAGTCCCCACCCAGCGCCGAACAATCACACCCGCACTTCCCAAACTACCCTCTTTAACGTCAAAAAGACTGGGGCCAGATAACGCAGTGGCCGAGGGCATAACGGTCATGAAAATATCCCCGTCCCCGTCAAAGCTCTCCCGTTTGAAAAAGCGTCCTGAATTGAAAGAAAGAAAAAGAGTCGCAGAGAGAAAGACTCTATATTAAATTTGAGGTCTCAGATTTTTTTATTCTTCTTCTTCTTCTTCTTGTTTGCTTCTTGTTGTTATTGTGAAAAAGCTCTACTGAGCTTCGCTGCGGTTCGTGCTTTGTCGCTGAGTCGAATCGGTTCCGGTCACAATGCTCGACGGACTGCTCGGCCGTGGATTCGGCTCCAAGTGGTGAGCTCTCAGATCTCTCCGGTTACGATTTTGATTATTTTTCTCAGTGTAATTTATAGAATATTGAACGGTTTTGT
Source organism: Potentilla sterilis (assembly GCA_963682095.1). Lineage (NCBI taxonomy): Eukaryota > Viridiplantae > Streptophyta > Magnoliopsida > Rosales > Rosaceae > Potentilla > Potentilla sterilis. Next base: position 2,975,332 of record OY821761.1, read on the forward strand.
TTTGGTGCTAGTAAATCGCTGATTAAATTGACCAAGAGTCGGATCGATGTGATTCGGAGGAAGAGGAACGCGACGCAGAAGTTTTTGAAGAAAGACATAGCTGATCTACTCGCCAATGGCCTCGATATTAATGCTTACGGAAGGGTGAGATCACTCTCTTCTTCTTGCTTTTTGTGTTGCTTACTTCATTTGCGTTTTTTTTTTCTTCCTGAATTTAGGAGCGGTTTTGATGTATATGAGAAACCTGTTAGGTTGCCGAGAAAATAGGATTTTCGCATTTTTTTTTTGGATTATTATTTTTGTTGAATCGGTATTTTTGTGGTGTATTGGATTCTGAACAATCCAGGCTGAGGGACTTACAGTAGAGGTGATAATTTCGTCGTGTTACGATTTTGTGGAGAGATGCTGTGATGTGGTGTTGAAGCATCTTTCAGTCATGCAGAAACAAAGGTATGCTCTGCTGCTCTTGACTAGTGGTTGTTTGCTATGAGTCCCTAGAACATGAGCATTGTCTAGGAGAGCTGCCAGATTGATTTCGGTGTAGATTCTAATAGAAATGTTGGTGTGTAAAGAAGAAAGCACAAAAGAGAATTAGGCGCTCTCACATTGGCATTAAGAGTTTGATTTCATGAATTGCTAGTATTGGTGTCACATTATGCTGCTGGTGTAGATACAGCAGTACTTCAGGATACTAAGTTCTCTAGAAGTCATGTGTGATGTAAATTTGTATAAAATATTGTTGTAAGGGTTTGAAATTGGAAATAGGGGTGCACATTTGATAGGCATTTGTGCTGTCCTTGATGAGAAAGGAAATGAGGTGAATTTAGCTCCCATCATGGGGGATAGTAATTGGGAAACATTTTCTTATGATTAAAGTAGTACATAGCATCATCAAATTCATGTGGGGCAGGTTGTAATATGACTGCAAAGACTTACTGGAGAAACATTGATTATGATCTGGCATAGATATTCACATCATGAATACGCAACTTTAGCTTATTCTGTCATTACTGCAGTTTGTCTGTTGACCTTAGAGGTTGTAATAGTGTACATCATCAGATTGCTATCTTGAGTTCCTGCTGAAAGAAATGGAATTTTATTTGTAACCTTTCTTTCATTAGTGAGTTGAACGGAGGACAAATGAACTCAGTATAATGTTTACTTTGCTCCATTGCTCTCATTGAAGGGAATGTCCCGAGGAATGTAAGGAAGCTGTTGCATCACTGATGGTTGCTGCAGCAAGATTTTCTGATTTGCCAGAGTTGCGTGACATTAGGCAACTGTTTCAAGAGAGATACGCGAATTCTCTGGAATACTGTGTGGATCAAAAGGCAAGTATTTATGTGCGTGCTCTTGATGGAATTTATGAATCCCTAACTGCTTTGGAACTGACCAACAAAATTTCTAAATGATAGTTTGTTGAGAACATAGCTTCAAAGACTCCCACATTGGACAAGAAGGTTCAGTTGCTGAAAGACATAGCATTAGAGTTTTCAATAAAGTGGGATTCCAAGGCCTTTGAACAAAGGATGTCCAAACCTCCTGCATTTATACAGGTATGGCCTACTGTATTGCTGTAATAACACCTTGATCAAATGTTCAGATAGAATACAAAGTCCTGGGATGTCAAAGTGTGAAATTCTTAATTAGGGAAATGGTATTGCTCTTTCAAATTCTAAGCCAGTTGCAATTTTGCAGGACAAGCCAAAAACTTATGGGTCTTTCCCTGTTGCTGCTGATAAGGGCAAATTGTCTAATGGGAAAGGTGCAGTTGCAAAACTGGATAGGCACGATCATCTGTCAACAGAAAGGAGACTTGATCCTAATGGTGGCCATAAGTTACATCACAACAAAGAGGTTATTACCTTGAAAAAGGATGAGCTCGATGATCAATCACGGCAGAGACCTTTAGGTGAAGAATACAAATCTCTCAAAGACCGGGAAGGTAATCTCAAGGAAAAAGAGGGCCATGGCAGCTTGTTCCAGGAAAGGCAAGAAGTTGCTCACAAGTATGAAGCAAGAGTGGATTTCCCCCCAAAACCAGTTAGATTAGGCAGTTCTTCTCGGGGAAAAGGACCAGACAGGCATTATGAAGTGGAAAATTTTGTTCCTAAAAGAGACGTCCCAGAAACTCCACCTGACGTAAAGCCAAATGTTGCTGGACCACCTGTGAGAAGTGATGGTAAAGAAGAAGGAACACCTAAATTGAAGCCCTTCTCCAGCTATGGCCTTCCCCCTCCATATGTGAAATCTAATGTCAGAGAAAAAGACAGAAAACATGAAGCCAGTTTGGGTCATGATAGTTCTCAAGGTACTGGCATCTCTACGGATCCTGCAGCATATAAGAGAGACTTTGCTGAAAATGTTTTGGAAAGGGTACAGCTAGGTCGCGATCATGAGAGGCGTTCTACTGCAAAAGTTGGTAGATATGATCATGAGAAGGAGCACATTCAACAGGATGATATACCTACCAACAGTGTACCAAAACCAAGATCATCTAGAAGGAGAACCTCAAGATCGCGCTCCTCTATCAATGATGCTGTCAACAGTGAAGATACAGGAGTTGTGATGAGTAAACCAAGAAGCAGGAGTAGGAGAAGGGATGATTCAAGAAGAGGCCTACAGCTGTTGTTTGATGATGACCATCACCACAGGAAAGATGACGAAGAGAGAAGAATTGATGAATTGCTGCTCCATTATTGCAAAAAGCCATCCAACTTTGAGCCAGGACAGTCAAGAAGGAAGTCAAAAAGTCGTCATGCAAGCAGAGATGGGCGTGGTGAGGAGTCTGAACCAACTCATGTAAGATCAAATTCCCTTCCTCTTGAACATTCAGGTCCATTGGAGACGCCAAAAGTATTCGCTCGTGCATCTTCCTTCCAACCAGATGGATCCAATGCTCGGCACGTGCATCCGAAGTTGCCCGACTATGAGGATTTAGCTGCCAAGTTTGCAGCCTTAAGAGGTAGGTAAAGGTTTAAGCAATCAGAAGCTGAATTTTACAAGCACGATTGAAAACCACTGCTTCTCTTTCCAGTTCATTCAAGAAATTTAGCAAGGCTGTCCTCTCATTACTACCGAGTTAAATGGCACAGGCATGACTGCACCACATGGTTGGCCTGTTTACCTCGCACTGAAACCCTAGCAATAATAGTATTTTCTGCACTTCATGTATTATAGGTTATATACTGAGTTTCATATCATGATATCATATTCACTTTTCATTGTAACAGTGCTAACAGTGTGCAGCTTTGATTAGTAGAGATACCATAATTTGACAGGAAGTTGAGATTGAGAATGCCTGTTGTATCAGAGTTTCAATGTCATAAATTTTCAGACAAAAACAAGTGTCATATATTATACCTAAGAAACCAGGAAGAAGAAAAGGTTAAACTGTAATTTTTACATGTTTTGCCAATTGCAGTATAGTGAAGTCGAAATGACCATATTGACCTTGTATGTCAGGAGCTCTGAAGGAAAAAGCATTTACGCCCCCCCAGGTCTTTTTGCCCTTTCTAGATTCCCCTCCCGATGCTCTTTCCTTATCATAGCTCTCTAGTACAGTTTCCCGCCAAAACAAAAGCTTCTCTCCCTCCAATATAACCCAGAACCCTCTTTCCACTGCCCTCACATTTCCACTGCTCAAAGTGAGAGAGAAACTCAGAGAGACAGAGAAAGATGAAAGGCACATCCAAAGTGATAATGGGGGCAACACTGGTCATGGTGGTGAGCCTTGCCATAGTCTTGGGTTTAATCTTGGTTCTCCTAGCTGAGCTCTACTGTTCACTCTTGCTCCGCCGCCGCCGTCAGCACAAAACCGACAGCAATAAATCCATCGTCAACGCAGATCTCTCCACCACCGCCGTCTCCGCCACGGAAGCCGCCACCACCTCTTCCGAGCCTTCATCACAACCCCAAGGTCCTCCCATAGGCAGCTTTCTAGGCGTTCTTCGAGCTCCCCGAAGCTTCCTCTTCCCATCTTGCAAAGAAGAGTACAATGCAGAACCAAAGAAGCAACACCACTCTCACCATCACCACTATGTTCTCGACATTCCAAACCAAGAAATATCAAACGGATCACCATCGGTTTCCTTGGCAAATTCACCTCAGCCAACGCTACGAGACCCAATTACTACAGCTGGTACTACTACAAACACTGCCACTGCCGCTGGAGAAGATCATTTGGTATACATTTCCAATCCGATTTACGACAACGAAGCAAACAGAGCTAGCAGCAGCACTACAGGAGCAAACACTCCCTTTGAAACTCCGGACACATCACCTTCAAGACTAGAATTGGGGGGTTCTTCTAGTTCAGGTGAAGATAACGATGAGGTAGCTCAGCCTACCCCTTCAGGTTCTGGCCCATCCAGTCCAACCACACCTCCTCTAACTCCAATGAAGAAGCTACCCAAAGAGGCATGCTCTGTGTCTCTCAGAGATGCAAGGTCTCTAGGCACTTCAGGTAGTGATTCCAACACTAACAATGGTAACTCATCGTCATCCTCAGGTTCTCCTTGTACTTCTCCTTCATGGTGATTGAATCTTAGAGCAGGGTTGTTTTGGGTAGTTCAGCATGTATGGTATATTGTACTGGGAAATGGTAAAATGAGCTGGAAAGAGATAGAGAGAGCACCCAGATGAACTTTTTTCACTGCTTGCGTGAAAAGCCATGGTGCCAGAAACAGAGCTGCTTCTAACTCTTTCTTTGACAGAAGAGAGTTTCTTTGTTTTCACTTGCTTTTTTGTAATTGTTGTTGGGAAGCAGTCTTATTATGGCAGCCAGTAGAGTACATAAATTATGAGCCTTTGTTTTTGTTTTTGGGGTTGTGAATTAGTGAGAAATGCACGTGAAGTCTGAGGCATGAAGGTAGTACACTAGAGCAAAAAACTAAAGAAAAGAACAAATTGGGAAAAAAATAATTAAGGGAAATGTGTCTCTCAGTTTTTGAGGGACCTCGAGTTGTGATCAGTGTGCAAGTGAACCCTAAATTAAACAGAAACTGTTACCTGTGGGGATGGCACTGCGAGGTGTTTGTCCAGTTTGATAAGGACGAGGCCTCTTGGGTTTCCTTGAGATGAGATGAGAGCACCATTTAGGCAAGAAGCTTCACTTCTCTGCACTCACTCTGCATTTACTAGTGCAAGTAATTGAATAGGTAATGTGACCAAAAGAGTGCATAATTGGCCTCATCGACACATTTTATATGCTCTGAAGTATTGAAACTCTAACGACACAAGAGAGCTATTGGAAAGTACAAGAGCTATTGGAAAGTACAAGGCGTGAGCGAGCTATTGGAGAGTGCATGACTCGCCGTAAATTCATTTTGAAAATTTGATGGAAAGTGCTTTTGTTGATAGCGTTTTTGTTAGAAGTACTATCAGAACTGCTTTTAGCGACTTCGGTGAAACTGCCATTGGAAGTGCTTTTAGGCTTCTTTTTGCTAACTAAAATTGATTTTTCAGAGGCTTAAAAGAAGAACCAAAAGGCCTTAATCATTCTGGTGGGAGTGTGAAGTTTGTGTGACAAGACTAGATTTTCGCAGATATCCTTGGACCTTTGTTTGTCCTCGCTATCCCCTTGATTTTCTTTCTTGGCTCTATTTGTCTTTGTATCATTGGATGCCATTCATGAGGTCCCAAACTCTCCCTTACAGCTTATAGAGGAGCATAGGACCACTCATAGGTCTCAACCACAAGGAGAAAGAAACTGAGAAACGTTGACCGATGGGAAATAGGACCATAACAAAGTCTAGGGACCTGCAGTGGGTTAATTTAGCCATAACAATCAGTTTAAGGATAATTAATTGTCTAACATGGTATCGGAATTGTAATCACAGGTATAATATAGGGCGTAACAAGTATTTAGTGTTGGAGATTAGTTTTGGTTTGTGACACATTTTGTTTGTGATATTATTAGGCAGCAGAATCACTTTTTGCATCAATGAACATCACTTGAGTAGTGTAACAAAGGCAATGTTTGTAATGAGATAATGTTGTAATAATGTACAGAAACGAGATTCAAATGCGAACGACTTTGCAGATGGGATCTTCATCATCATATTGATGCATCAAAGTGCCACAATCAGTTCAGTTTTCCAACTTGTTGAACCAGGGTCCTTGAAATAGATCAGAAACCTGTCAATCAAAGGATATGGAGTCCCAAACAAAAGGCTTGTCAAATTATACTCTTTTGAAGAGTTGAACAAGTGACTAATTTGATGCATAGAAGAAATTGCATACCTTTAAGTAGGAAGGGAATCACACAGAGCAACAAAATCTCCTGCTACTTGGTTGTGATCTGTTGTGCAATTTTATCCCAGTCTGACGAGAAGGGGTAGCTTTAGCCACTTTTTTTGCTAAAAAAGAAACATGTTCATGGTAAATCTCTCAAATTTTCATAAACTTTTTTCAGTTATATATCTGCATCAAGTACAAAGAGATAAATAATCTCAGTAAAATCATCTAGATGAGTAGACGCTGAGGTAAAGATACCTATTTCATAAAAGAGCTCATTGACATTCTGTGCAGTTTTTGCAGATGTCTCAAGAAACACCAACCCATTTTCTTTAGCATATTGTTCACCTTCCTGCAGCAAAATGTGGTCTTGAATTAACAGCATCAAAGCAGATAACTTATCTGAGATGCAAATTTACAGTTTTCACCTACCTCAGACCCTACTTTTCTCTTATCTTCCAAGTCAGCCTTGTTTCCAGCCAAGAACATAATTAAAGTTGGATTTGCTGATAACAAACAACAAGGATAATAAAATTGAGTGAGATAGTAATCTTAAAGAACATTGGTCACTGAAATTACATCAAACTTCCAAATGTACCTTGTCTTTGCAATTCAAAAACCCACTTCTTTGCTCGTACAAATGACTCCTGCAGCCAAAAACAATATGCATTGAACAAATAGCACAAGAAAGGTATATAAGTCATATTGCAGATCACTATTGGTTCTTGTATCATTTGACAGATAAAGTCTAAGCAACTCATATTGCAGCTGATCAAGATTTGACAGATAAAGTTATGGATTTACATTGAGCATGTGACAAGTGCTCATTCTGTTTTCAAATCTTATTTATCAAAGATGCTAAAGTCCTTACTTCAAGAGTTCAGAAAACAAAATAACTTCACGTCAATCTCATATGGTCTGCAGATTACTTATAATGGAACCATTGAAGGTACTTTCTAATGTTGAAACTTGGTAGCCCAAATGTAGTAATGTTCCATGACAATTGTAACATGAACATACAAAAATCCAGCAACGAAGAACATCTGAACCTCAATTTGGAAGTTGATCCCTTACCATGCTTGTGATATCATAGACCACAATAGCTGCAGCAGCGCCACGGTAATACATAGGAGCCAGGCTATGGTAACGTTCCTGACCTGCCGTGTCCCATATATCAAATTTTATGGTGGCTTCATTCAATGACAAAACCTGAGTGAAGAAAGCTGCTCCAATTGTTGATTCCTGCATCTTACACATGTTAGAAGCAATGAACCATACTATGATACTGATGCTCAAGAACATGAAGGAACAATGAAACATATATGTGGTAACAACGACTGATATTAAAAGTAACCTGGTACTCCAGAAATTTTCCTGTGACAAATCTCAATACCAAACTTGTTTTCCCAGCTCCCATGTCCCCAAGAAGCACCTGGGAAATATACAATTAAGTAAATCAACCAACATCTATGTAAAGCACAAATTGTAACAATATAAAGGGAAGTGATTTACCAAAAGAAATAACTTTTGGTCATGGTTAATCATGGATCCTCACACAACTCAATTCACTTACTAAGCAAACATATTATCTATAGGAACAAGAATTGAAATAGCTAAGCAGTGTTCGGCCAGGTCATGCATACAAATGAATGAAAGTAAAAAAGGGAAGACATACCCACCAGCTTGGCTTGTATGTTCTTATTCCCTGTTCTTGCCATAATCGCTTTCTCTATCAAATTTCTAAAGCACAGGATGTGATGAAGGTGAGACTTTTATCAGATTGAAACAAAGTGAAAACCAAGCCAAGGCACTGTAATGAGAATCAATCAGAGACAAAGTTATACACGGGACTTGCTATTGTGGCATCCTTTTTTATATTTCCAGGCAATGCAAATCACTAGATTAGCCTTTGAGGCTTTGACTACAAGGGATTAATTCTGCAAGAAGCAAAATATGGGGTGGCAATATCATTCCAAACTGACTGGTAGTTTGTTCTTTGACTGGCAGTTGATTTCTTACCTGCCTTTCATCTTGTCTCTTTCTTTCATTTATCCCTCTTTTTATTTGTTCACTGATTTCCTTTCATTTCCATCTGTTTGTTACTTCCAATAGACAGTGGATCAAGTCTTTGTCTAGAATCATCACCATTATTCCATATTCTTTATCCATTTATTACCATACACAATCATTTCTACTAAGAGCGAATTCATGAATTTTACTTTTTTTCATGCATCGAGTGCACCACAGGTTTTAATCCATAGTTACTTTTCTTCTTTGAGTCAATTTATCGAACACCTAGGTTGGCACCGACTTGTATCAGCGTATACTTCTTCCTTGTCCATTTTCATCCCACACGAGTGATTAGATCCAAAACAAGTATAAGCAGCAATCTTCTACATTTCTATAGGCAAGCATAGCCAACCGACTTGTATAAATATAGAATGCTATATATATGTATGCTATACAAATGTCACATCATTTAACAAACAGGAAACTTGTGGGGTTAGATTTCTTGAAGAAGGGTTTAGAAAAATAGAAAGCATCACAATAGTCCTAGCTGCAGAATATTAGGTTGGACTTGGATAATGTTATACAATGTTAAAACTTAGAAGGGATGTTTTATGTACAACTACAATGATTAAATCCTAATTCAGTAGCTTAAATTGTATTATGTGCCAGCCAACAGCGGAGCATAATGAAAATTAGTCTTGCAAAAAATGGATTATGTGCTTAAAAGACTGGAATACTTGACATTGTTTGACAATTCATGGCTTTTTGGATATAGATGAGACTCAAATTATTCAACAAGATAGATAGCACAGCTAGCTATTCTGGAAGCACCTTTGAGCCAGAGAACCTGAAAGTTTCGTTTTCATAGAGATGGGCTTGTTATGGCTTTGTGATATGCATGATAATGGCAGTCCAATCACATATTGGGAATGTGCTCATACTGCATTATGATCGAGTTGAGCATAAGGCAACAAAACACTCTTAGCCACACTGGGAGGAGAAATCTTTTGACTCACGATATTCATATATGTGGACAATCTGATGTATAAAGCTTACCTCATTCCACATGGAAACTTCATCTACATGCCCACGCCTCAAGATGCCCTTGTCATTCGATTAGTGAGCATCTCTTTCAAGCTAGTTTACATTTAGAGATTTCCAAGTACGTTCACTAACATTTTATCCCAGTTTAATCACAGTTTAAAGACAATTCCCAATTTGGTGTATTGCAATCTGATAAGGTTGTTCAATTTGAAACTCTTTGATTGATAGCAAAGATTTGTCTTCTTACTAACCCAAATGCTTAATAGGAGAGTAAAACCGACTTAGACTAATCATAGGAATCAGGGACAAAATGACAATTGAGAAAGGAAATAGCTAGGTTAGCAATCAAAGAGCACAACTGATTGGCTTTAACTTGTTCTGGCCTCACAAACTTTGAGGATATAAACCCTTTTTTTATTTCTTCCTCAAATTATATTCTCCTATATATACATTCATTCACACAAAGTTAGCCCTGCCAATTAGTACTTGCACCACATTAGAGTTTCTCGTAGCTCATACTACTCTTCTTCTCTCTTCTTAATTCATTAGAGATAAACATGGCGTCCCAGGGGCATGGTAACAATAAAATGAGTGTGTCGACCAATTCTCCGAAAAGCGGCAACACTGTAGAAGCACCATCACCAAAAGGACCAGGAGGCCAGTGCTTGTGCTCACCAACTACACATCAAGGCTCATTCCGGTGTCGGTTTCACCGTTCTCGCTCATCATCGGCTTGGATGAAGCGCTCAAAGTCCATGCCTGCAGGCAACAATTCGCAGGCTTCTCTGTCTCCCACATCAGTGCTTGATCACTCTACTTGAGCAGACAAGATCAACAGGTTGAAGTACTTCGATTGCAGGAAAGTTGGTGTTAATTACTTGCTGTTCAAGATAGATTATCGTATAAGCTAGATAGATATATACAGAGAATTTCTCTGTTCGTTCAGTTAAGCCGTTTCATGTGTGTTGGATATATTTACAGGCTACATCTCATAAACAATGAATTCAGTTTTATGAATAATGTAAAACAGTTTTATCACTGCTATTAGTACCTGCCCTTCTCTTCTTTCTGAACAATTCATGCAGGCGATGCAGCATCGACTTATTAAAGATGTTAGTCATTCTCATTCTAATTGAAGGACAATAGATTGTCATGTTTAACCTAGATTTAATTTAGTGTTCAAAATCGATGGCTAACTCATCGCCTCATTTAGTTGATGGAGGATTATGAACAAAATGATATAAAGTTTTCCAAAATCTCGTCCAGAATTGGCTTGATAACGCTTGGACGACTTGTTTATACATCAGCTTATTAGCACCCATTCATTGTAGATAAATTAATGATAATTAGGGAGAAATATTGCCTACTGTCTTTTATTTTTGGTTTACTTATTTTTTCTCTGGACCATAATGGAGTCTTTGGGATGAGTTTTGTAAGGCCAAAAGGCATATAGCATAAAATGGTAGAAAACCCTGATATATAGTGGGAATGATCAGTAGCCACAAAGGCATTGGCCCCAAGAGAAAAATTAGAAACAATCTTTTCTTTCTATTCCATGGTAGGATCCATAGTTACGTGCTGATACATACAGCTTCCATTTGTGTGACAGTCTATCCAAAGTCAATCAACACATTACAAAAATGGTCATCAACAATGCAACAAATAAAGTACAGCACAAAGCAACCAGGGGATTCAAGATCAGGATTCCCTTGGTCTATTGATAGACTTGTAAGGATGAATCCTTACCTAAATAGGATTGGAGAGATTGGGAATGCATCTGCCCAAATCTGATCCGATGTGTAGACGGTAGTTTCCAAGTGTGTTATTTGTTATTAAGTGATCGATTCGGAGTGAGAACGGCAAGAGGATCGCTACTCTTTGGAAGCACTATTTTTATACGCTAGGCGAAAAGAGATTTCAAAACTTCGCTGGATATATATAGATTGGGCGAACCAACTTTTCGGAAGATTACAGAACCCAGGAAACGAGACTAAATAATTACAACAGGCAGCTACGTGTGACTCACATATCAAGTCTGGAGACTAAATATACCCAACTTCCTGTATGTTATAGTGGGGGAAGACGGGCAACTACGTGTGACTCACTCTTCGTTTTCCTCTTCTTGTGAGAAGAACTTGGACAAGAACTCGGTCTCTAGGCCAAATTGAACTGGTGGAGTAACTCTTTTACGTACAAGCATTTCTACCGTTGGACACATCCTCTTACGCCCACCCCTTGGCCTTGACCGGAATTGCTCATCAGCCTCTTCAAAATCCCCCTGCAATTCAAAACAGGTGCCACACATGAGTTCATAATGAGGGATTACATGAGTTCAAAGAATATGTAAAATCCAGTAGAAGATGGATTCAATGCACTACGAAAATGGTACTCACATAGGCGTATACATGACATCCAGACTTCTCATGCTTATCTCTCACATGCTTGTATGAGAATGTCTTGCCACAGCCTGTGAAGCTACAAGCAAAAGGTTTCTGTTGGAGGTGTACAGCCTTCACATGCTGGAGAAGATTTGATTTCTGCATATATAACAACACAGCATAAGAAACCAAACAACTCTAAACAATTTTTTCCTGCTAAACCAAGTAAATTATATATCAAAGTCTTCTTAGCAACTCACTTTAGAAAACGTGTGAAGACAACCCTCATAATCACATTTAATTTCCAATGAAGAGGCTCCCTCTTCATGAGTACGAAGATGGCTTTTGATGTTCTTCTTCCACACCTTCTTCCCACATATTTCGCAAGTGATATGTGTGTGGCAGGACTGGATATGGTCCTGAAGGCATTGCTTATTAGAAAAATATTTCATACATTCCGGTTCAGAGCAGAAGGCCTCCACTGAGTCCAGCTTAACTGAAGAAATAGAGGACAACGTTAGCATTAACATACACAAAACTTTTAGTGATACCACATCTCCTCATTTGAGAAAATGTGTTTAATCTATAGGTCACTTTATAATATTCAAGAGCAACATAGAAAAAAAGAATAGATAGATGGTGGAACCTAAAAGAGATAGAATAGAGAAATAAAACCTACCATGAGAATCCTCGTGTTTCCGCAGCTTTGAAGCATATTGGAACTCCTTTCCACAACCAGGTTCCTGGCAGACATGCTGCTTCTGACCTTCAACACTAGTAGAAGGGCAATCCTCACTGTGAAATTCTTCAACATGCCTCTTCACATTGCCTTGATAAGCAAATTCACTCTTACAGTTCTCAATTGGACACTTAAAGAGCTTTCCTTGGTGCTGAAGAAGATGACGGTTCAAATGGTCCTTTCTTCTATACGTAGAACGACAATCATCGATTGTGCAAACATATGACCTCTGTAAAGAACGAGCTGAAGTGAGCCCATGAACAAAGAACCATAACTTAACAGTTCACATGGACAAGTATCTAAATTTGGAGCTGTACAGTGTGATTGAGGATCACTTGATGGAGCTTCACAGGAGGTCTCCCCCCTGGTACTAGTCCACTCAAGCTGAACCCTCTCGCATTTTGGAGTTCGTTGTGTGGGATCCAATGCTTCACGCTGTCGAAACAATACTTCTCAGAAGTTCTAATTCCTGCAAAATTTGCATCTTCAATTGTTGCAATCAATGCAGAGAAGTTCACAAAGAAAACAACCGACAACCACAATAGCAGAGAACACATGAACAAGCATTCAAACCTCAAAAGTAACGCCGCGTGATTGAGGACCGCTTGATGGAGCTTCACAGGAGGTCTCCCCCCTGGTACTGGTCCATTCAAGTCCATTCCCTCTCGCATTTTGGAGTTCCTCTGTAGGATCCAATGCTTCACACGATCTAGTTCTTAAACATCCCAATTCCTGCAAAAACTCTATCTTCAATCATTGCGAAACATACAGAAACTTCAAAACCAACAAAAAGTTACAAACTCTCAGCTGTTTGGAAATCAATCATCAGCAGGACATTCAAACTCTCATACAAGAAGCCACAAATTCCACTGCCAATTAGACACTTCCACACAAGAAACACATAAGAGCAAACAATTCTCAATACAGACAATCAAAACTCAACACAATACCTCAAGGGAATGACTCAGCATATGCTGCTTCAGATATGCAGGCTTCTTGAAACTGGCACCACACACTTGACATGTATTACTCTTCTTCACCTCCACTTCCTCACCAGCCTTATCTCTTTCCATCTCATCCTACAAAACAAACCCCACAAATTAAAATCACAATACAACAGATCCAAAACAACAACCAACTCAATTTCAAACTCTATTCCAAACCCAGAACCCTAACTCCTCCATAAAAATCACATTTTTAATAATACAGAGTCCAAATCAAACCTTATGCTGAGCCAACACGTGTGATGCAATCAGAGTCTTCTTGGATCTACAGATTCCACAATACTCGCAATAGTACCGCTTTATATCTCGGACAATGGGCCTCTTCTCTTCCGCCTCGCCTTTCTCCATTGCCGCACTACACTCAAATTGGAATTCTAGGGTTTTGGAATTGGGGATTTTATATTTTATAGCCGGTGATTTTACAAACGGCTCTGATCTTGCCACGTAATCACGCGGTGTTTTAAGTCTGAAACGTATAAAGTGGCGTCGTTTTGAGGACTCGCCAAAACAATAATCATGAAGAGCTCAAAAGGCGAGTCTGCATTCTACGCGCCGATTCCGGCCAACCCCGACCACCACCAACACGTCGTCGTTTTGACTCGATACCGCCGCGACGACTACCACCTCGAATGGCGTCATCTGCGCCTCTGCGTCTCCACCACCGCCTTCTTCCTCCTCCTCTCCGCCGCCGTGTTTTTTCTCTTCCCATCCGACCCGGCCCTAAGCCTGGCCCGGATCCACCTCAACCACGTCGGAGTCCACTCGTCGCCGAAGCTGACTCTGAACGTGTCGTTCTCGCTGACGATCAAGGTCCGCAACCGCGATTTCTTTTCTCTGGACTACGACTCGCTCCGGGTCCGGGTCGGGTACCGTGGGAGGGAGCTAGGGTTAGTGAGCTCGGCCGGCGGGCGCGTGAGGGCGAGAGGCACGTCGTACGTGAACGCCACGCTCGTGGTGGATGGGCTGGAGGTGATTCACGACGTGTTTTACTTGCTTGAGGATTTGGCGAGGGGTGTGATTCCCTTTGATACTGATACTGCGGTGGATGGCACTGTTGGACTATTCTTCTTCAATATTCCGATCAAGGTAAAATCTTGGTCTTAATAAGCTTGTTAATTTGAATTTAGGGGTCTGTTTAATACTTAATTTGGTTTGTGAAGCTTTTGTATTGATATTGGACATTTTCGAATTACGACTGAGATTGTTATTAGTAGTTTGTGGTGATTCTATTGTGTTTCTAAGCTAATCGGAATTAGTGATTGAAAGTGAAACCTTGTGCTTCTTCATAAGTTTTACCATGTATTAATCAATCGAAAAACAATTGAGAAAGTAGAAGCTAACTGATGAATGATATATTTGCTATATTCTAATGGTTGTAATACTTGATATAAAGATGCAGTTTGGTTTTGGTTTGATATTTTGCTAACTGTGATCACTAATGTTGATCAGGGGAGAGCTTCGTGTGAGGTGTATGTCAATACAAATGATCAGACAGTTGTTCGTCAAGATTGTTACCCTGAGGTGAGGATTGTCTCTACTTTCTATTATTGTGGTTAGTTTGAAATTTAATAAATTCTTTGTAGATTTCACATGAGATGTTGATTTCTCCACTGGAGAGCTATTTCTTCTTTTATAGTCAGTCCTGAGCATGAATCATAGTTTACTTTACATCTCGTATGTAGTCTTTAGTTTGGTATGGTCCTAAGGCTAGTCAAACTTTAGGTTTCTGGTTATACTTATAACCCACTACTGGATAGGCTAAATTTTCATTCTACGGGATCTGGGTTTCCACCACTTTGGGGTTGAGGACGACCCTTAATTAAAGTGGTACTCTGATATATGGTAGGTCCTCCGGCAGTTTGAGTGAATAATGAAAATAAAGTATGAGCAATTCAACCCTTAGATCACCACACCTTATAAGGAGGTTTATGTTATTTAGCAGAATATGATATGTATTTCATATGTAGGATTTTGTTCCCTTATGTCCTTGAATCTTGATGTTATTTCTACTTTGAAACAACGGTCTGTACATTGTGATGACTAACTCGTTGTTTTTAAATTGTTGCAGTGAAGAGGTTGATATCAAGAGGTGTTAACATCTGAATTAGAGTTTTAACTACTTGTAGAGAATGACCATGTACTGTATGGGGTAAAATGCTTGGTTGTGCAAAAATGTCATTGAAACAAATTCATTATGTATTCAGCAATCATGGTATATAAATCAAATTTCATATCGTATGGTTGGAAATTGTTTTACCTTTTTTGTTTACTGAAATCTAGGATAATAGCAAAACAATGTATGTAATGAATGCAGAACATGCAAGTCAATCTGCTGTATTCAGGGACGTAATCTAATTCAAAATCTACTCAGTATTACTGGTTGATAAGGACACAATGTTACATTGAAAGGGATTGAGCTCACAGACCTATCCTAGTTTTAACCTCTGGCAAGTTAATATGCGCTGGATGGCAAGAGACTACAGATGAACAAAAACGACACAGACTTTCACAGTGATAACCATGTGGGAAGCAACAATAGTGGAAGCATGGCTAGCAAACCATACTGCACAAATGAATCCTCATCTTCAATTTTTCCGACCGTCCATTGAAAGTGTTCCACAAGTGTCTGAAAGCACCTTGTTGATCCTCTTTTTT
This sequence comes from Potentilla sterilis, assembly GCA_963682095.1. Classification (NCBI taxonomy): domain Eukaryota; kingdom Viridiplantae; phylum Streptophyta; class Magnoliopsida; order Rosales; family Rosaceae; genus Potentilla; species Potentilla sterilis. Next base: position 2,991,399 of record OY821761.1, read on the forward strand.
CAGGTCTCAGAATCAAATTCTGACCATTTGAATCAGCCGGAGTTGTTTCTACCACCATTGGCTGATTGATCAAAGGTGTTTTGCTTTCAGCTCTGCTGTAACTTTTTCTTGAAAGGGCGTTATAGGCTGAATCAGTATGTATGGTTTTCATAACTGATCCAAAGAAGTCTGTCACAGGTACATCTTCCAGACGACGCTGGTATAGATCTGTTCGGTAATATGGAGTTGACCTCAACAAGCTCGGATCATAAGAATTAAAAAGACTGCTCACAGAAGCAAGACTGCTCACAGAAGCATTGTCATACATAGTTACCCTCTCAAAGAATTCAAGAGTGTAAAATGTAAAACGATCCACAACAGGGACACCAACATTGGAGTCCGAGTGATGCGAGTATGAATCTTCTCCTTTCATGCTACTTCCAATAGCCAAAACACCTAGTGATTAAAGCTCAGAGAAGAGAGTGGCAGCTTGGCAAGTGTCCACCATTATCAGCAGCTCCTTGAACCTGCCCTTTTCTTTCATTTGTTTCACGGCATCCGCTAAAACATCACTTCGGAGCTCTTTCGAGTCTTGAAACTTTGAAAAACCCATCTCCTCCCTCCAACACTCCTCCATGCCCGCTCATATACAAAAGAATGTTGCTTCCTTCATCACTTAAAAGACGCTTAGTTCTTGGAACCGCAGCATCATGGAGGTCAGTTAACACACGAAAAACATTTTCAACCGTCACTTCATAACCTCGATAATCTACCTCAACAGCATCTCCATAAAAGTCATGTTAGTGGTAATTTATTATTGAAAACTTGGGCAGGGTACTTGTTTCTACCATTACAGGCCATGTCATCTGCCCCCATAAGTATTATCCTCTCATCAGGTCTTCCAAGTCGCTTAACCGTCCTGTACATGGATAGAGTATTGGCCATGTGTCGATAATTAAACCAGAAGCGAGTGGTGCTGACAAGAACAGCCCAATTGTTAGTGTGCATTGTGTGGTCTCTGAAGGAGAAGTGCGTAGACATTGATCGAACCCTGAATCCAAAACGCAGCCAAAACCACTACCGACTTGAACAAGTTGCACATCTTGAAGCGCAATGATAACAACTTTGGGTGCAAAGTTTGGTAGGGAAGTGAGAAAAGCAGGAAGCTTTGGGGTAAGTTGATGTGGAATTAAGGAACCCAAGTTGCTCCTTCGGCTATTCAACCCAATTGGTTATTGATAGCTTTCTGGGGAAACTTTGAATCTGAAGACCGGTATTTGTATCTCTTCAAAACTGGTATTTCTAGAGGAAGGGTTTCCTTTTCCAACTAGGATTAGGCGAGCGCAAATCGTAGAAGAAAATTTGTATATAAAGGTTTTTTTTTTTTTTTTTTTACTTTGAAAGACCAAATTTTTACATTTAGAATTAGGAACATAATTCAATCAGATTTTGTTATGCAAGTGCAATTAGATTCCCTTTGCATGACAGGGTAAGACTTCGTGTATAAATATACAAAGAGATCGAGGACCGAATCCAAATCACCAAACATTTCTATGCCGGAGGCAGCGATGGTCAACGGCTGCGAGGCTTGCACGAATGACTGGAAAGGCTGATAAGCACAAGCTTCGATGTTGCCAGGATGAAAATCGAGAATCTATCAAACGAATTGCTGATCTGAAGCTGCCAATATTGCCTGAGGAATTTGATTTTGCATGTAGGTATTACATCCTCCATATAGGAGGTCAGAAAGCCTGCCTTGTTGCCCCCGAAATGAGTCTCTCAACGGAACAAGGACCTAAACATAATGAGGCTGGGACTCATAAAACACGGGGTGTTGCCATACCATTTCAATTTGAAGTTGATACCACCAAGATCGACAAGGACCCCAAGAACTGTATGACCCTCCAATTCATGACCACTCGTATCTTGGAATTCTATACCAACCCATCCAGTTTTCCTGATCCTGAAACTCCTGGTTGCTTTGTGCTGTAATTAGTTTGTTGCATTGCTGAATGCTGATGATCATTTTGATTTGTAATATGTTTACTCGCTTAAGATCAAGCGATGTGGGTGATCATTAGTGTATGCATATAACAATATTGAAAGAATATAAGCATCACAATATATAGATGCCAAACACATGCATGCGTTAAGAACAAATTGAGATATACATATAATTATAGGTCTTTCATCTTCGGCTAAATTTTCACCATAGGAGATATGAGTTATTACCACAATTCTGGGTTTCTAAAGATTTACTTAAATTGGTACTTGAAGTAATATATTTTTACTGTTAAATCTAAAAAAACTGGTCACTCAAGTTTGTTTATCCGATCATCCAATTTACACCGACATTTTAATTTTTTTAAACGGTCTTGTTAATCATGAAAATAAAAATATTACTTAAATTGTCTAACGTAATTTAATAAAAATAAAATGTGACTCACTGAAAGGAAAATTATATGGAGCAGATATACAATTAGGGGAAAACACCACCACTATCAATCATCCTTACTCAGAATAGTTAAATATGCAAACTAATGGAGTTTTAAAAGCAGGTGAAAAACATATTCCCTCATTCTGCCCAGGTTTAAATATTTTCTCTTCAAAAATAATGAAATGACAACATTACCCTTTAAAACTAACGGATGGGTGGAAGTACTTAACCGTTAACCGGACCGACATAGTATAACTTCAGTCTTCAGGTCTCTAAATCCCCCCAAAAGATCTTGTTCAAAAACTCCCCCTAAAAAAATCGTCGTCTTTCAAGAATCGTTGTCTAACCAAAAGTTCAATCGTCGTCGTCTTGGGGATCCTAATCCCCAGATCTGTTTCAATCGTCGTCCCCAAACCCCTGTAATCGGAAAAAAGAAGACAAAAGAATCCCCCAAACCCCGTTATCGAAACCCTAATCCCCACATCTGTTCAATCGTCGTCCCCAGATCCCCAAACCCTAATCCCCACATCTGTTTCAATCGTCGTCCCCAAACCCTAATCCTTACATATGTTTCTTCCCAAACCCTAACCCTAACCCTAATCCAAACCCAACATTTGAGAGCTTTGAGCGGTAACAATGGTGGCGGCGAAGAGGAAAAGACTGGAAATCCGATCTGGAAGGGTACACGTCCTATCCGGTTACAAACAAAAGGGGTAAAATTCTTTGGAGGCAATCGAATGAAACGATCCAGAAATACGATAGGTACTTCCTTCCTCTTTGAATTCGTATGCATGTGTTAAAGTTGTTATCTTTTTTACATAAATCTTGATTCTTCTTCAGAAATTGCGTTTGGTTTGAAATCTTGGATCTTTAGGAAACTTGCTATGAGTTTGATATTGGAATGATGAGTATTGCAAAATATCCTCAATTGGGTGCAATTAGTACAGATTGAGTACTGTTAGTTGTACTTGTATGTTATTCTCTTTAATTGTCCCTTACTTATTGTTGGACTTGATTTTTTTTTTGGGGGGGGGGTGTGTTGGGGGTTCATTGTTGTAATTAACAGATAATTTCATCATTTGTACGAGATATATGTAGTGATTATGAAAAGATTGGAATGGGGATCCGGACTCTTCAGACCTAAGTGTAGTTCCGCTTGATAGAGTTTATAAACTTACGAAATTACAAGAAGTTGTTTTAGTAGAACAAAAGACAACTTGCAGATTTCATTGTAGCAGTTCCTCATAATAGATTTAAATCAATGACTAATTGGATCAGGGGTGGCAGAATGCAGCATTGATATCCAACGTGGTCGTTGATGATATTGAACATGTGTGCGCCTTTGCAGGGAGGTTCTAGCAGATCTTACTCAGAGGTGGATTAATGATGAGGGTTGCCGCCGACTAAACACCAGGAATGTGGAGTTAAGAGACAACGTGGTAGTCCTGCCGGAGGCACGCCCAAAGGACTCAAAAGACTTTCCAAAGCTGCTTGATGATTATATTGTCGAGGTTCACGGGACTGCTGGTGTTTCCGGACAAGAGACGACTTTCTTCTCAAATTGAGGAAGCCGGACATCTCACTGTAAGTTTCTAGTTCTTTCAAAAGATAAATTTTTTTACTTGGACATAGATAAATTTCATTCTATACTTAGACAAATTTTGTATTTTACGTGTTCAGGATAAAATTTAAGAACCTCTTCTTTCATCCGTTCCTCCAAAGTGTTAAAGAGCTATCTGAATTTCCTGCCCGTGTGGTAGAGAACATTAAAATGATGGAGGTTCTATACGAGGAAGAGCTTACAAGGTGGAAAGACGCTTACTCAGACTGGGATGGGAATATGCATAAGCGGGATATAGACTTAGTAGACACGTGCATGGTGGATCTGCTTGTTTTAAGGGTCTATATCCACGGCACTTATACTAATGATCCTGCAAATGAGGCTCTTCTTGTCAGGAATATAATTGTGCATTTAAATGAATGGAAGTTGAAGAGGGACGGTGTGATTTTTACGAAGGAAGAGATTGGTGAAATCATCTATGAGCTTTTCCCGGACATATCGTTCAAGTTGTTTGACTTTTGCCAGCTTTGTGCAATCGACATGAATTTCACAAATCAGTGCAAATTCCTTGAAGCTTCCAATTGAGATTTTGTGGTTTTACCTTCTCCAGTCATGAGGTAATTAATTTTTATATAGCTTACTACACACAATGAGTAGCTTTGTTATAGGGATAAGCAAGGGAGTTTTGGTATGATTATTATGTACCCAGAACTGACATTTGAGGAATAGAACAGGGTTAGATAATTGAGAAGGTTTAGGCCAGCTGTTATTGTAGAGAAGATGAGATAGGAGAAGATTGAATATTGAAGTGAAAGGAGAAGCTGGAAGGATTTGAAAGTACCAAGCCCACAGAACACTCAATTTTCAATCATTACAATCTGCCTGCTTTACAGTAGGTATCATTCTACGTTATAAATACATTTCCATAGACTGGAACTGTTAACATAGAAAAGGACTACTTAACAAGGGGTCCTTTGGAGATCATACATATCTTTACCCCAGCTAACAAGAGGTGGCAATTGTCCTCTCCACCCCCTTTCAACTTAAATTAAGTTCCTAAGTCTAATGTATCAATTCTTCATTTTCTAGGAAGCCAGTTTTGATATTATGGTATTGCTGGTCCAGGGTCACCCTGGGAAATTACATTCGTTGACAGCACTTGCATTTTTTTGATGGGTTTGCTTTATGCAGAGAAAGAGGAGTTTGAGCACTGGAAGACCGGCAGTTGAGAGGTTAGGAAAGTGTACTGAAGAGTTGGGAAGAGATGTCACAGAAAAATGTATTTTTAGTGTTTGGTAAAAATGAAACTTGCGGAGGGTACTGAAGAATTGGGAAGAGATGCCACTGTGGCAAGTTTAGTTGCTCGTTGAGAGTTTGTTTTTGGCGTTTGGGAAGAAAAAACTTCTCTTCTTTTGTTTTCCTGGAAGTTGTTTTTGCTGGCTATACTGATATGCAGGGAAACTTGCTCCCTTGTCATTTTATCACGTCATTCTATAGATGTAATATAATATACTTTATAGCTATGCTTTTGATGTAATTGAAATTGCTGGTGATAAGAGAATCACTCTCATGTTCCTATTTTTCTTAGTTTGCTGCATCTGTCTCGTTATCTCTCATTTGAATTCATCACTACAAATGATTACCTGAGATATATTTACCTCGAATAGATTATTAGTGGGACTCTGAACGTGAGATTTTTACCATTATTCAACTTGGCATGTTTGTGTATTGCTTTGCCTAGCTGTATGATTTGGAGCCATTGCATGTTCACACTGTTATATCTTCCAAATTGCTTCGAAGGTTTCGACAATGATCGGAGCCTATCACACTTGGTGGTTCTATTGAAATGGTGAACAAACATCTGGTACTTTAATTGATGAAATTATTAGAGAACGCCATCGCAAGTATCGTATGGAACAAAATGAGGCGACAGAACTTAGCGAATACAATAAGAAAATGTGGAACCTTGAGCAAAACAAGATTCAAAACACAGCAGATAATGATCACTTTTGCCAAACATCAAGGATGTCAATACTATTCGAGAATTTATGTTCTCAGCACCCCCTCCATTCTAGAGACACTGTAATGCCCAAGTCTTGAAAGTTGATTCCGGTACTGGGGATGCAAGTCCATGCAACGCAACAGTTTCAGAGAAGATCCATTAGAATGTCGGAGTCGTCCATATCAGCGGCCATGTTGAGAAATCATGCCTCAAAGCCTCGACCTCTGGATTTCTGCCATTCACTAGTGTTTGTTGATGCTCTACCTTGGGAACATATAAACGTTATGTCATTTGTTTTCAAATGGCCAAATAACGGATCGTTTCAATGGTGATAAAAAAAAAAATAAAAAAAAAAACTAGTGTTGCACATTACTTTTTGTTGTCTGAAATAACTTTCATTAAACCCAGCCAGGCAAGAGGAAAAAGACGGACATACAGATAGGAACAAACAGGAGCAAACATAACTCCAAAAGCAAAGCCAAAGCGGAAGAGAATAAAATAAAAACAGACTGACCAAACAAAACCGAGAAGAAACTAGAGAGGTGGAGGCCCTGGCAATCCATCAGCCCTGGCAATCACATATACAAGCTAATAGAATTGTGTGTTGAGGAGGCAACATATGCTTACTCTTGATCTGTCTTTCAACCATGGAATAATAGAGCTTGTTTCTAATTCCTGGAACCCTTTCTGCACATTCTTCACTTGCTTTGTACAATCAGAGATTTTCTTGTCTACAGACAAATGAGGGAGTATGCAGTGCAACAGCAACCTTTCCAAGTTCTTTAATCTCCGCGATTCTAATACCCTCACCTGGGACCCCTTTGCACTGCACCAGCTTGGAGTTGTAATGACTTTGATCTCAAATTTGAATCAACGCTATGAAAGAAGTGAAAGACACACACTCACACAGTGATGGTGACTGCATCCAACTCTTTCAACATTTGGACCACTGATGGTTTTTCACGGTTTTTTTCTGTGCAGTTGCGTTCCTTAACCTCGATTGCCTTGTAAACTGCCTTCTTCAGATCCTTCCTAGAAGCAAGGAATTGATACTACTCATCATGAAGTATAGTATTCCCTTTGTTTATAATAAAGTAGCTGATAGGAGCACAATGTGCGTCGTTCTTAATATGTTTTTACCCCATTTATCCAATGCTTAACCCTTATTATTGTAAGATAGAGTCATATTTTAGTTTAGTGTCCCTTTGGTAGAGTTTTGGAGAAAATGTGCTTAATTGTCAGAAAAATGACTAAGTAAAGAAATCTGAGCAAAAAGTGCAAAATATGTTGTTTTCGTGATATTGAGACATGTGCTAAACTGATCTATCCTTTTCCAAATTTGATGAAATTTGGTATGCATTTAATTGGCAAGCTAAAGTATATTGCGTCAAAATTTCAGATCAATCGGAGTTCGGGAAGTCACCCAAATGAAGGCTGCAACTTGGCAGTTTGAGCAAACCAATCCAGGGACTACCAGGATTTTCCTGGGACTGTGTCCTGATTTCCGGAATTTCTGTGGGACACATCGCTTGGAACCAGAGAACGAGCCATACGCCGTTGGAAAGCTCTACGAGTCTAGTTTCTCTGGGACTTGGAATCGCAGCAAAATATTTCCTGAGAAAAAAGTTATGCCGGTTTGAATGCACGAAGGTCAAGTCTGCCGAAAGAAGAAAACCTAAACCGAGTTCTACATGGATTTGGCTTACGAATGTGGACTGAATTCCATCCTTTGTGCAAGATTTTTGGCTGAATTAATTCATGGAAAACCTAAAGAGATATTGCTCAATTATTCAGCCATTATCTTGGGAATTTTCGGCAGAAAATAGAGGAAGAAAATCGCAACAAATCCTGATCAAATTCGGCAGAATTCCTGTGCACGTCATACAACTTCCACGGACTCTCCCGGACAGCTCACAATGAATCAGAGTTCGAGCCTTATATGGATAGAAATCTACGGGAGTCTAGTTTCCAACCCAACTGGAATCACCTCAATATCTATTTTCTAGAGAAAGATATTCCATAATCTTCACTCGAAGGTCAAATCTGCCAGCAGGATAAGTTTGAGAAAAACTAGGTTTTGTAAACCCTAGCTACCTCCCTTGCCTCTATAAATACCACAACATAATTTCAGAATAATCATCTTCTCTTCCCCACAAAAACTTCCCGAACCTCTGCCAATTTCTCTCCAAAAATTCTTACCAAGAACAAGGCCGAACCACCATCCACCACCTTACACAAAATCGTTCCAATCATCAACACCAATCCTATTGCCGATTTCTTCATCAAGGTTGTCACTTGGATTGTAATATTTCGATGGCTTTGATTTCTTTGTATTTATACATTAATTTGTCTATGAATTATGTATGGATTTTTGGATCTGATTTTGGTATTGTTAATTATTCATGGGATTTTCGAATCTTTGTTATAATTGTTTGGGTTTCTTATGTTTAATTACCGAATTATGCATGTGATTTGATTAAATATGGTATGATGGGCAGTAGGTTTTTGTATGTTTTCTTGATTTAATTAGGTTTATTTCCTTAATTCGTGTGCAACCGAAGGAGATGTCTAGATGCATTCAAAGGCCATGAGTGTTATCTAGGTATTGAATTCACTTGCCGATTTAATACATGTTGGATCATACGCATGTTATGTTTTGATGTGTATTTATCTAAGGGCTTGAGTAATTCTGAAAATTTACATGTCGATGTGAGATGAGTGACGCCATACTTGCTAACATGTTCCAATTCGACATATTGTGCTTATGTGCTATTTGTGTTTAATTTATACGCATAGTGTTGTTAAACTGATTAGTACCATGTTTAGGATTACACGCATTGTGGATTCTAAATACTTGTGATGTTTTGAATAATTAGATATACCGCATTGACTCTAATTAAATTGGAACTTAATTGATCTTGAATCCGATTTTAGCTTGCTGCCCCTATTACTTGTTTTGATTTCGTTGCATGTGTAATGAGTTTTGTGTTTTGTGATTGTGTGGAAGATGTTGATCAATTGTATATAATAATTTAGGATTTAAATTTAGTAAAATTCAGTAGGAAAATAGTTATAAAAATTCGACAACCCCCTTTTCGTGCAATACTTTATGTGATTAAATGCCCTTGATTTCCCCGGATAGAACGATCCCTACTTGTCCTAACTACAATTGACAAAAGAAATGTATTATGTGTATGAAGTTGTTTTGCAGGTACTTTGTGCTTGGATTACAGTTCCATCAGTAGCCACATAAATCCGTTGGGTCACTCACTTATCCATTTATCAGTGAACTCTTGAGGCAAAGCTCGTTGTGACTGGCAAGAGACAAAACTTTCCAATACAACCCAGCAAATCTTTGGAGACCACCAAGTGACTTATTGATGATGATGACGAACATTTGATTTTCTGAAGACATTTTTCCACACAAATGCTCATTAGAGTCCGTGACAAGTCAACAACCTTGCATCAATTTTAATGTTGATGATCATGCTCATTATGTTTTTGATGAGGATGCGCTTAATTATATTTTATAAGACAAGCCGAGGGTCAATGACACTTGCAATCGTAGACTTTATATGCAAAATTAATTAGTTAGTGAGTTGGTATGCTGCTCTGGGAAGAGATCTCTCATAAACAAGTCCAGGAAACATATAGTCTGAATCAAAATCATGTTACCTCTTGCTGGTCATTGAAGCGCATAAGATTTTTTGACCTCCTCCTTAACCCACCACAATATAAATTCTGCAGATTGAGAAGGAAAGAACTCAACAGTTTCAATTTTTCAATCTTCAAATCAGAAAAGGAAAACGAAGACAAAATGGCTTACCACAGTTGCTCTAACACCATCACCTCAGCATCCATCACCCAACAACGAACTGCTTCAGTAGCCTATTTTGTAAGCCAATCTGCCTCCAGTCAATGAATACGACCAGCATAATAATTTCAAACCATCAGGCTAGCATTCACCTCTAGCAGTTCCACTGTAATAAAACAGAAAACTGAAAACAGCCCACAATGTGCGATTTTTAATTGTGGATTCTCCTGCTCATAACCAATTCCTCGGTTCCATCCCAAACTGAAACATGCTGCAAATTAGCACTCTGTCATTCACCCTAATAGTATATATTCCAACTCCCAAATCATATACATAGAAGAAAAATACCCTTTGCTGAACAGAGTTCTATACCAAAAGTTCCGGATCTCTTTCATCACAGCTCAACTCTGGTGGCACAGGTTGAAGTTTTATTTAAATCTTGGGACATCAAATGACTATTCATAACACGGTCAGTCTTAACTGAGACTCTATTCCTTAAAAACATATATCTTGATACACAATCACAAATATATTGCCTACATTTTCATATCTTTAACAGTAACTGAACTATTAAGTTCTCCATAAAAATTTTACAAAAAAAAAAAGTCAGGAAGGAAAATAAAATTATCATAGATGCATAAATAATACAATTCACGAATACAAAACAACATTAATTATTCTCTACAGTACTGCTGCAAGGTCTCCTCAATAACAGAATTGTTACCTTAAACAATGGAGCAAACATATTACAACAGATAGCTACCAACCGATTCAGGTTTTGGAAGAGTGGATGGAGTGGTATAAAATTTGAAGATGCGAATAGGCATGAATTGGAGGGTAAAACAATTCTTCTTTTCCCTGCCGAGCTTAGTGATATCAACTTCAAACTGAAACGGTATGACAACCCCCCATGTCTTATGACTCCCGAGCTCCCGTTTGTGTACTACTTCTTCATCATAGGGAGGCTCCAACCCGGGGACAACAATGCAGGCTTTCCGACCTCCTTTGTGGACAAAATGGCAGCTTCTTGCTTTACCCAATTCATGAGGCAACTGTGGCAGCTTGAGGTCACCAATTCGTGTGATATATTATTCTCGGTTTTCAAACAATGACATAAGATAAACTCCAAGATACCAACGTTCGTCACTATAAGCAAACACTATCTTCTTGTCAGGTACAGGCAAATCCAGAACTAAAGACTTGTAAGTGAATGGAAAAGGGCCGCCGTCACACATAGTAGGGGCTAGTCTCCATTCTCTATCTGGGTGCGCTACGTCGTAACAGAAAACGGGACATTGTTTATGGGAGA